>VDFB02338372.1:731764-1440194 GCA_007258455.2 Sequoia sempervirens | reverse complement strand
CACTTCCACCATAAGGTACAAATTTCCTTACCTCACTACTTTTTATGTTTGTTGAGTAATAGTGTTGAGGACCATAGGAAAAATCCTAGGAGATAACCTATTTTGCATCCTGGTCTTCTTAGGTTAATTTTTGAACACTATCAAAGCATGCCAACTTTATCTAAACTTGTGGCCTCTTCGGACTCCAAGGACTATGATACTGATAGTGGGGGTTCAAATATTTAGCCAAACTAGGAGAGAATTATTGAAACCCACCTGTCCTCTAAGATGTTTGGTAAAAAAATCCAGTCAAAGAAACCCCATCCTGCTATAGCTAACCCTAAGTCCTTTCTCGAATGCCCTACCCCCTTAATGAATCTTGCTCTTAAGGGCTCCCCTACCAACAAGCTGGTTTCCTACTCTGTGCACTCCATGGAAGAAAAAGTTGAGAACCCTAAAGCTAGTAGAAATTTTTTGCCCTTCCCTCCCACCTCTTTTAGATTTGAAGGTACTAGATTTCCTAGCTCCCCCAACTCGGGTGATGTTAATATGATATTAGATCAGTTTTAGTTTGGTGACATTCTGGCTTTTGCTAGAAATGACATTAGTGACATTTTCATGGTTTTTAAGTGGGCCTATCAAGAAATTAATGAGCTCAATCAAAGAAATAGGGCTTTGTATAGTAAGTCAGAGGAGCTAGAGCTAAAGCTGGCTACTCTTAGCAATGAAGAAGGGAAACAAAATAAGAACAACTTTGGAAAGAAAGGAGTTGACACTGAGGAAAAATACAAGTCTCTGGAAGAGGAAATCATTAAAATTAAAAATAACTTGAAAACAATCATGGAAAAAAACCATAAAATGGCAAGGCACAGTGCCATTATTATCAATGCTATGTCTAAAAAGCTATAAAAAACACAACAGTGTTCACTGGTGGTTGATTTGGAAGAGAACAATGATAGCAAGAATGAGGACCAAGGTATTTCTAAAAGAACCCAAGTCAATCTTAAAAGGAAAGCGCCTCCCACTACACAAATGGTCCAAATCTTAAAGAGAGGAGTTCAAGATATGAATGAGTTGGAAGCTGAGACTGCTGATCTTTTAAAAACTCAAATTTAGCTATTGTTAGATTTTTGTCTATTTTTTTGGTTATGTGGCCTTTGTTGGCCTTTTTGATGGCTGTGGAAGTTTACTATTGCTATTTTTATAGCCTTGTCAAATGTGATGTCTTTTTTGACTCTTTCTCTATTTTGTAAACTTTGTGGTTTTGTGTCCCTATAAAACCCATTTTTTCCTCTTTCAAAAACAAATTAAAAACTATTAATTCAACTCCAAATCACTCTTAATCTACAAGCTTCACCCTACAAACTCCAATTTTCAAACTATATGTATCTTTAACAATGGATTCCATGATCTATTTTTCTCTCATAAAACCTTTAAACTCACAAATAAACACTCCCAATATTCTCTCCAAGAAGATGCTACACCTAGAACAACAACCTTCCAATTCTAGCCAAGAATGGCTACCAAAACATAGTTAAAATAGCCTTTAATCTTCAAAAAAAACCTCCAAAATTTTCACTAGAAAAAATCATGACCAAATTGAGAAGAAAAATCCAAAAACCCATCCCAACAAACTTCCATAATATTAAAAATTATTTCATAAATCCACTCCCACAAAAATTGCCAAAATTGAAGTACATTCCTAGATTTTAGGGAAGTTTCTAATGTAACTCCTACCAACTCACCTTGGGTGTCCACTTTTTTTATAAATGATTTTAGAAATTTAGGGGTATGTGCAGGATTATGATAGGCCAAAAAGTGGCAATATGATGGGTATGTGGCTGATGACTTTTTTTTACCCAAAATTGATGAAACAAAAATGGTTTTTAAAGGATATTCTCAGTTTTTCACCAATATAAATTATGCTTTACTTTGAATTTAACAAGTAATTATTATTAATTTTCTATTCAAATTATGACTAATGTCCTAATTGATAAGTTGATTGAGAAACATCTATAGCTTTCAAATGGTATCACATTTTTTGAATCCAAAGCATGTGTCACATCCTATGCTTTGTATACTATAGGATTAAAAAAGAAAAAAAGAATTTCATGAAGTTTTGACCAAGTTAATGTGGTCAGACATACAATTTTTTTATATTTTTTAAAAGTTATAATAAAAAATTCATAATTAATTATTTACTTGGAAAAAATTACAAAAAAATATGCATCACATCGGGGCATGAGTCCTTTACTTATATCTAAAATATTATAAAAAAATATTATCATTTTATTGTGGTTAGGGTGGTCAAACAAACACTTACTTCTTCTTTTACCCTGCTATTTAAGTACTTACTGCATTGAAATTTCAAATTTTTACCAAATAGATTTAAAAAAAAAAAGAAAACCTAGTAGTTTAGAAACTACATCCAATTTGCTACAGATTCTATTCTTACATACTTTTGAAATAGTATACATAACTTATTGAAAAGTTTACATCAAATTTCCTAAGTATGATTTTTTTGAATTTTTTGCCACTTAAGGGCCTATTTTTTCCATGATGATCCTGCACATACCATTAAAATTTTATTTTCAAACTAATATTCCCTCCAAGACCCATACCCAAGAATATTTATTGCCAATTTTTAAATATTAAATAATTTATAAAATTTGCACCCTAATTTATCTCGACACAAATATCTTGCCACAAAATGATAAAAAAATATTTAATAAATATTTTAGTCTAACCTTGAAAATTACCCTATCAAATAAACCACCTACCAACCTTAGGAAAGTAAATTAAAATACAGTTTTTGGTTGATGGAAGATTCTTGGTCGACCATGGATGCTCCTGCAATAGACGCTCAAGGAAGGAAATTTTTTGTGAATAGAGATTCACAAAATGGGGTTGAGTAGTAGCACCACCATTTTGGCTTTCAATAAATCCTTAACAGACTCCATCACTAAATTCACCATCTATAATTGATTCTTCTTTCTCCTCTTCCAACACTTAGCTAGAACAATCAACCTCCTTCTCTAACAACTTTGCACTACATTCTTCTCTCCTCTTGTCAAATTGTATCCACCATGTAGCATCCTCATCCTTCTAATACCATACATTATCATGTCTTCTATTATGGGATTCAACCCACCATAAACCAACCACCTTCACCATGTTCCTCCTCCACCAACATCTAAAACATCTATACACAAACATGCAAGATCTAGACACATACCAACTTGAAACCATAACTTCATCTTCTACAACTGCAATCTCTTCTATACAAGGTAAATAATGATCATTTTTAGATTCAAAATTAAAACTTACCTCATTATTATTTTCTGCTCTAACATCATCTTCTTTTTCCTTCACTGAAATATTTATCTTTTTACCTCAATCGGAAATTTTTACAAGCCACTCTTCTTTTATTGATAGTAAATCTTATTTACCTTCTTTATTTGTTGCAACCCACTCTTCTTTTATTGATAGTAAATCTTATTTACTCTCTTTATTTTCTGCAACCTTCTCAAGATTAATCGCTACAACAACATCTCCATCTACAACAATTTCTACACTTTCTCGGGCTGCAAATAATTCTTCTATTTTCCTTATCTCCTCTATCAATAGGAGATCTTGCTCTTCCTTGCCAATCACCTCATCGTACTTTGGACACTAAAATACTACCATATCAACTTCTGGTACAATGTATTCTTTTGTAAATACAACCTCCTCATTCTCCACACTTATATCTTCAACAAGACATGTCTTAACTTTTCATCAATTTCATGGTACTCATCCTCTTCTTATTTTGTGCCACATGCTTGACACCATATTGCATCTTCTCTCTTTCATACAATCAAACTATCATTAGAAGGATAATAAAAATTACTTTCAACTCTTTTCTTTTCTTTTTTTAACCTTTCAATCTCTTCTCTTAATTCATCTACTTGCTTTTGAAATTATATCATCCCAACTCTTATTTGCTTATTTTCTTCTCTAGTTTTCTCAAGTCTAGGGATCTTGAAAATCCATCCAATGACAAAATTCCTTTTCTTCTTCCTATTTTCTATTCTTAAGATCTCACAAATCCTTAACACAAATTCTAAACCCCTCAAATTTTACACATGTAACTACCTCAATTGGTGATCTATTAACAAATCATCAACACTCTCCACATGTAGGTCCTTGTACAAACTACCTCCAATCTATGCTTCTACCTTCACACTCAAGAACTCTTGCTCTGGTACCACTAATGAAGTAGGAAACTCTCCCTTCTCAAACAAAAAATGCAAATCACTTAAATGATTTGACTTCAATATGAAATAAATTAAATTAAATTAAACAATGAAAAAGTCTTAAAAACAAATTTGAATTTTTTTTATTGAAACTCTCATGCAAACACTAATATTATCTAAAATGAAAATAAAAATATAGTGTAGAAAATTGTATTGAATTCTTGGAGATAGTACAATTTCACACTTAGCTTGGACCTATTTTATTACCCTTTCATTCTCGAGCCTTTAAATCATCATTAATAGGCCACTAAGAGCCTTTATTTTGCATCCCAAGGCTTATTTCAATTGAAATCCTAACAAAATAAAAAATTACATTCAATTTTCTAACACCTCACATTTTCTCACCCAAAAATGCTAAGGTGGGACTCATACACTACCTTGTGAATATTATTCCCCCCAGGTGGGATGCATATGCCACCTTGGGTGTATGAGTCCCCCTAGGTGGGACCCATATGCCACCTTGGGTGTATGAGTCTCGTGTGGCCCCTTTTTAGGGTTTGAGTGAGAAATTAATACTTTTAATTCAATTTTTTGGCTAATGGCGACATTTGGGATCTTATAAATGGTAAATTATATGAGATTCCTATAAAAGTAAGGTTTTGAATAATTATTTCACCTAAGAAATCTTAGAATTTTCAAACAATAACCCTCAAGAGAGATTTTCAAGGATTCAAGAGAAAGTAGCAACCAAATTTGAATCCTTGGAGCAACATAATAGTGTTTTTGTAGTTCTTCAAATTCACTTTCATTTCAAGATCAAGCATTACCAAAGGTTGGTGATGGATTCCTTAGGAGAATCATGATGGATTCTAGATTGGGGAGATGCAACTAGCCAT
Organism: Sequoia sempervirens; assembly: GCA_007258455.2. Classification (NCBI taxonomy): domain Eukaryota; kingdom Viridiplantae; phylum Streptophyta; class Pinopsida; order Cupressales; family Cupressaceae; genus Sequoia; species Sequoia sempervirens. The sequence goes on along the minus strand of VDFB02338372.1, from coordinate 1,435,084 downwards.
TGAACCAAGCCTAATGACTTATTTCCTATGTGATTCCATCTTCCATTGTCATTCTAATTTCTACCTAAAGGAAGGAGTTCAAAAATGAACAAATGCAATAAGTCTTATAGAATAACCACTTTATAATATTTAGACTTAGAGAGTGATTTGGCGAATGAACAAGATTCGGTCAAAGAGACTGAAATCTTCTACACTTCAGGCTTTGTTAAACCTGGGTGGGTAATGCCTACAATATATTTATTGATACTTGTGTGTCAAAGTATCAAATACATTATTAACAAATGATTTTCCTCTAATTGCATGAAAGACATAGTTCCCTAAAGGTTTGGTTGACCTTCATGGAAATGTTCAATTCAAACATTAGAGATGTATATCATTAAATTCCTCACACAAACAAACTGAGACTAATGAATAATTTTATTTATATAAATTTTGATTTGTTGTTGAAATAATCAATAGAATGAAACAAGAATAACACACTAAGATTTGTGCTTCATCCATTGGAATAGAGTCAACTTCAATACCTGTGCAATCTCATAACAATTTAATACACATCATCTAAGCTTTGAACATACTTTATTATAGTATTTCAGCATAACATCTCAACCATCACTTCTTATTAGAATCCAGCTAGCACTCAGCTTAACATAAACCAGTAGATTCACTCAAGCATTTAAATCAATTCCTTGAATCAATAAGCATGCAAATAACTAAGCATCCATTGTAATTCAATGGAGACAAATAAAATAACTCTTGATTATATTCATCCTCTTTGGTGAATGTACTCGAAGTCATCTATCTTTACAGTCACTTCAGGTTTGGAGATGGGAGAAACTATTCTTCTACCAAACATCTATGCACATGCTTATTTTCCTAGTAAGTAGTATTTTTTGTCTCATATCAATTTTATTTGGAGCCTTGTTCCTCTTTTACCTTGAATTATTTCTAGTGATTTCAATGTCACTATTGAGTTAGATGAGAAGAAGGGTGGTACTACGAGGTTGGAACCCTTGACTTTCCTTCTTCATGATAATATTTTTGCCTTGAATCTTGTTGGCATCAATCCTTAGAATGGTCAATTTACTTAGAGTAATAGGATGGTGGGGGAGAATTGTATTGCTAAGAGACTTGACCATTTCTTGGTTTCTTGTTTTTGTATTGGAGGATCCTATTCTACTAGTTCTGAGATTTTGGATTGGAGGGGCTTGGATCGCTAGCCTATTAAATTATCTACTACTTTGCCTCATGCTCCTTGGTCCCCATCTTTCAAGTTCTAGCCTATATGTGGTTAAGGGATCCTTCTTTGTAGGAGTATGTTGCTAAATGGTGGTGGATGGGGATACTTTCTCATTGCTCTATGATGTATTCTTTTTCTAAAATGTTGCAATATGTGAAGTATCAACTAAAATGGTGGAACATAAAATCTTTGGGAAATATTTTTCATGCTAATATTGCTACTCAAGCTAACTTGGACATTATTACCCTGGAGATAAGGGAGTTAGGTCTTTCAAAAAATTTACTCAGGGAAGAGGCAAAGGCTTTGAAAGCTCTAGAAGAGTGTGAGTTGTGTGAAGAAATATATTGTAAATAAAAATCTCATGTTAAGTGGTTACAAGAGGGGGTAAAAACACTACTTTCTTCTTCAATTCGGTGAAAGCAAAGAGACATGGTAATTCTATTTTAATTTTGGTGAATGATAGGGGTGAACAGTTATATTCTTGGCATGATATTTCTAGACAAGCTTCACAATTCTTTGCTTCCTTATTTAGTGATGATTCACAAAATGTTTTGGCAGAAGAAACCCATGTTTTTTCTTGTATTCCTTCATTGGTTACTAGGGAGATGAATGAGCATCTATTGGGTTGCATTTCATTAGATGAATTGGATGCTTATTTTTTTCAAATGAAGAAAGGGAAATCCTTGGTTCCATATGGCTTTCCAATTGAATTCTTTCAAAAAATTTGGGATATCATTAGATTGGACTTATTGGAGGTGATTCATGAGTCTCAAAGGAATAAGTAAATGTTTCTTGGGCTTTGAACTCTTCTTTCCTTGCACTCTAAATGTGAGGGGGGAGATTGGCTAAGTCAATTTAGGTATATTTCCCTTTGCAATGTGGTTTATAAAATCATTTTGAAGTTGATACTTGAAATGTTGAAGTGATGGCTCAGATGGATTATCTCTAACGAATAGAGTGGCTTTGTAGTGGATTAGTAGGTTTTGGATGGACTGGTGATTGCTACTAAAACTATTCATTCCATGGCTTCCTCTAAAGAAAAGGTTATGCTCATCAAGCTAGATATGGTAAAGGTTCATGATAGAGTTAAGTGGTCCTTCTTGCATAAATTTCTTATTGCCTTTGGTTTTGTCAAGGAATGGGCCTATTGGGTTATATGTTATGTCACCTCCACATCCTTTTCAGTGCTGATAAATGGTGAGCCTTCTTCTATTTTTGGTGCTTCTAGAGGCCTCCATCAAGGGGATCCTCTTTCTCCTTATTTATTTTTGTCCTTGCTAAAGGATTGGGAAGATTGTTGAAGCGTAATGTGTTGTTGGGTATTCTTTAGAGTTGGGGGTGGGGCAATGGTTTCCTCAATCACATTTGCAATTTGTGGATGATACTAATTTGATGGGTGTGGCTAGGGTTAGAAAAGCCACTAATTTGTTCAAGGCATTGGATACTTATCTTGTCACTTCTAGTCAAAGGATTAATAAAGATAATATTTCCATTTTGTTCCTCTATACTCTACAACCTATTCAACAAAGGATTGCTCGTATGTTGAGGTTTTAGATTGGATCTCTCCCTTTTACCTACCTTGGAATTCCTATTTATTCTAGTATTTTTTTTAGGGGACCTTGGTAGAATGTTTCATACGAGTTTTGTGTGAAGGTTAACATTGGACTCAAAGATGGTTGTCCTTTGTTGGGCATGTTTAGCTACTTAAATCTGTGGTGCAGGCTCTTCCAATATATAGGTGTATGTTCCAAGTGGCTCTGGTTGGGTTGAGGATTTGAATTCCTTGGCTAGAAAACTCTTATGGAATCATAGTTTGCCTTCTTCTAAGTGGAGCCTTGTGAAGTGGGATATTATGTGTAGTCTGAAGCAATTTGGGGGTCTCGGTCTATGGCTATCATCTCTTTTCGAGTTTGCATTGGCTAAATAGATTTATTGGAGGCATTGTTTAGAATAGTATCATATCTAGCCCAAGATATTATCTCACAAGTACCTTCAGGGGGTTCCAAAGGATGAGATTTCCCGCTACCCTTTGGTAGGAAAGGTTCTATGATTTGGGGTACATTTAAGAAAGTGGTTGTGTTGATCAAGGAAGGATTGTTCTAGATATGTAATAAGGGGGTTAAGGCTCTCTTTTGGTTTGATTCTTGGGACAATTTTACCACCATTTTGCATCATTATCTTAATTTGTTGAATCTTTTCTAATGTTTCTTGGGCTGGTTGGTCAAGGGTGATTCATTTTAAGTTTTCTTATCCCTGTGGGTAGACAGAGGTGGCTAGGTAAAAGGATCCTTGCGAGTGACATGTTCTTGTCTCGGAGGAGGACTATGTTGAACTTCATAATATTTTGGCTAGTAGACAATGCACCTCTCTTTGGGATAAGTATATTCTTGCTTGGAGTTTTGATCCTAAGGTTGGTTTCAGTGTGGCTAGTGAGTAACAAGTGTTGATGGATCCTAAGTTTGGAGGGGTGGAGGTTCCTTTGTGGAAAAATATGTGGAATAAGTTCTCTTGGAAAAAGTGTAATTATTTTGTTTGGACTCTAGCTTGGAATAGATTTTTAACTTGGGACAATCTTCAAAAGTGGGGATTCTAGGGCCCTTCCATTTGCATTTGTGTAGTTGTAATGAGGAGGATTCTACCCACTTGGTTTTCCATGTTATTTCTCTATGTTGCTTTGGCATTTTTGGTGGGATGTTTCAAAACATCCTTGTGTTCATGCTTCTCCCCTTGTTGATTTATAGAGAAGTATGGGTAGGCCTCCTTCTCAAGCTTCTTCCCTCCAGATTTTTTGGTCCATTGGGCCTACCTTTGTTATTTGGAAAATTTGGCAAGAAATGAATTCTAGGATTTTTTGATGGGAATAGGCTAATTGTTCAATAGGTTTGGCAAAGAATTTTTGGTATGATCTATGAGATGGTGGAAGCTAAATGTGAAGTGGTGTATCCTTTGGAAAGGAGTGGTGATGATATTGTGAATAAAATGGGCCTACAGGGTTATACTTCAAGCTTTGCTTGTGTTAGAAGAGGTAGGGGGACTAAAAAGAAGGTTCAAATGGTTGGTAGATGACTACCTCCTCTAGTGGATACTTTGAAGATAAATACTAATGGTTCCTACAGGAGTAATATTAGGCCTATTAGGATTGGTGGAATTAGACAAGATTGTTCTAGCTTAGTTATTTTCTTCTTCTCCTTTCATAAAGGGAAACATTATGATAACTTTATGGGGGGGTTGGTGATTCTTAGGGCTTCTAAGTGTGCGTACGCTTTGCAATGGCATAATATTAGATGCGAATCAGACTCAGCTTTTTTATTTTAATTTGTTGAATGAGAGAAACTAGACTGATGTTAATTTTTCTAGTTGTTCACCAAATTCCTTAGATGTTCTCTATGTTGGAGGTGATTTCTTTCACTCACATCTCACATTAATAGAATAAGGCTACTAATTTTTTTAGCCAAGTGGGCTTTAGAGTAGGATGAGTATCGGAAGATTGAGGACTAGGGGTAATTATCTTCTGATTATAGTAATGAATTAGAGAGGGTCGTTTCTAATGAGTTGGTTGATTGAGGTGTTTTTGGTTGTGAGGGTGGTGGTTTTGTTTGGATTGAGTTTTCATCAGGTTTCTTTTCTTGGGTTCCTACTGGATCATTGATCTCTTTGTATTGTTTACTTCTTTCTTTCAATAAATTTTTTACCGCTTTTACTTTTATTTTTTAAAACTAATCTTACATTAAATATGAATTGATAAATAAAAAGGATATATATGGTTTTTAGCTCTTTCAAACTAATATGATAATTTGCAATCATTATTAATTAATTTATTACAATTGTTGATAAAAAAGAGCAACCATATATGTAGTCGAGAATTTATAAAATGCCTCTACCATTTTTTGCAGTTAAGGTTCCTCTTCCTTGATTGTTTGAGGTGGTGTCTTCTTCTTTAACATTTTCCATTCTTTTTGGTCTGACGAGGAATAACTTCCTATTGTTGAATACTTTCTTTTTCCTATAAAATACCCCTTTCCCTTGATAATTTTTAATTCATAGCTCTACCCATGAGATACTCCTATCCACCATTCCTGTCAACACCTCATCAATTGAACAATATTATTTCTCCATCAAATTAATTCAATCTAATTTATTGGTAGCAATACTCTATATATCATATAGGGGATCTAATTTATGACCATCATCTGAAAATCCTTCTAGTATATCTTCTCTTGTCTTGAAATCCCTCATTTGAGGAATTTTCAACCTATTATAACTCGTCTTCTACACCTTAAAATAATCTTGCAAGTCATCCCAAATATTTTTAATATTTGGCTTGTGGTGCAACTATAGTGATGCATAAAGGTTATTCCTCTTTCTCTTGGGATCAAATTATCCCTCCAAATATATTGTTTCAAGTTTATTGCTAATAATTCATTAATAGATATTTTGGAATCTACGACTGATGGACATGAACAACAACTAGTTTGAATGGGGTATTTCAAACCCCCTACTTTATGCTTACTAGAAAAAATTAAATTGACATCTAACATTTTTTGTTAAGTAAGATGATCCTATAACTACAATGATTTGGAAGCAAGGATAGGGCTTTTTCTTAGTATCATTTGGTTTTACCTTTTGAATTGGGCATCTATTCACCATGTGACAAAAGTGTTATTGTGAAAAGTTGTATTATCAAAGAAGTTAGGTTTTAGCCTACTTAGTAAAGTACTATGTACAATGCACTTATGCTTACATAGAGGCTATCTATACTTTTGGCTCACCTCATATAGAATCACCAAGTGTGTCAAAACTTTTACATTGAATCCTACACTTGTTTAATACTTGGAGGGATAGTTAGAGTATGAATCCTAACAACCTACCTCTTCATCCTTGCCTTTATATGCAAGGACTTGTTTTACAATCAACAAAACATCACATACTTATAATATTTCCTTATTTTACATATTATCATTTATGGATTTTTTTATGTTTGAAAGAAAATCTTGGCTGCTTCAACATCGAATGAGAGAAATATTGTAAATCCAATCCCTTTCTCTCTTGAATTAGTGAGGGTCTTGTTGATGTGTTTTTTATGCACTTTTCAACACAGGCAGTGTGTAGGTGCACTACCTCTCTTGAAAGACAATCTTCCACAATCAGATTGCAGAACACTATCCCAAGGTCTCTAATGTAAGGTCTTGATAGTGCTTGAAATATCTCAGTTGTTTGATGTGATTTTCTCGAATCACAAGGCAGACTTACGGATGAGTTACAAAGCATGAAAGTTGGGTTTGCAAATGCAGTTTCAAAATGCTCAAAGTGAATGAACAGTGGCTGTCCACTCAAAACAACAAGTTGAAACTGATCAAGTTCATCTAATTTAGCTTCATGGTGATGCTTTGGGTCCTACTCTAACCAAGGATTAAAAGAAACAGCAAAAGGAGAAGGGTTAAGAAAGCTATTCTAATCCTAAGCTATGAATAAACAGTAACAATGGTGGCTGCTAAAGTAGAGAGGCTTCCTAAACTGGGTTTTGCTTGGCCAAGAGAAACCTACAGTTGCACAAAACTAGTGCAATCTTCTAAGGACTGTAGATTGTCAAATTGCACATGCACATCATGCACATGTAATTGAACTAAGTTGCAACAATGAAGTAATGAGCTCAGACAAGCTTTGCAAAGTGACTCATCATCAATGAACCACAAAAAGCATGAGCTGGAAATCCATCAAATACTAAAATAGCAAACACCATCACCACTCCCATTCAAGAAACTAACACTAAAACTAACATGGAAGGTGAACCATGCATATATAAAGAGCAAACTCAAAAGGAACACCCATAAATCATGCAATACTACTTTTTATTGTTGTAGAATGTCTTTACATCAATTCTCCAACCCTTAAAACTGAGGGGAAAGCCCCTATTTATAGTTTTTCAGAGCCCAAATGAATGGATAGGATCAATTTGCAATGAGTGGTCCAAATTTGATTACATTAGGGTTTCACCTACCACTCATTATCTAGCAATTTTAAAATACATTCCTTGTCTTTTCCCTATTTTGTCATCTAGTGCCAGTCACTATAGCAATTTCGTCATTTAGCTGATTTCCCTTTTCACTGTAGATGAAACTGTTTGAAGGCTCTCCTCCATCTAGTGGACTTGCAACATTTTTTATTAGATCAAACAGGTCGGTTGATGACTTGCATCAATAGATTGGTGTCCCCTAATTTGGGTAGAAAGCTCCTTAGAAATCATCATCATCTGGAAAAAGGTAGGACAACTCCCTTAATGGGCCTCTTCAATAGACCTACGGAAGGCTTCTTGACTCCTGGAAACATTAAGTGTTGTAAGTGCATTTATAAATGAGTTAAGGAAAATGTCAGTCAAACCTATAAATTCCCTGTTAGATTTATCCATGCATTATCAAAATTTCTTGATATTCATATTTAGAGCTCATTTGGGCCATAAAAATTAATCTGTGCTTCAAGGGTGTGAGTGCCAGAGGGCAGAAAAGTGGCAGAGGAAAGCTAGACGGTAGATAGCGGATGAAAGCCAAAATAGCTAGGAAGAAGGTGGGCCCCAGATGTTCAAAATAGCCAGAAGGATGTAGGCTCCCGGATGTTCAAAATAGCCAGGAAGGAGGCAGGCTCCCGGATGTTCAAATTAGCGAGGAAGAAGGAAGGCTCCTAGATGTTCAAAATGGCCACGGAGAGGCGGAGCCCTGGAAATGGCCACGAAGGGGCTGGGCTTCAGAGGCCAGGAAGGAGGTGGGCGCCAGATGTTCCAAAATAGCCACAGAGAGGCAGAACCCTGGAAATGGCCACAGAGGGGCGGGGTGCTGGAGGCCGAGAGGGAGGTGGCCACCGAAGGCCGAGAGGGAGGTGGCCGCGGAACCCTAGAAACAGCCACGGAGGGGCCGAGAAGAAGGTGGTCATCGGATGTTCCAAAATGGCCACAGAGAGGCAGAGCCCCGGAAACAACCACAGAGGGGTCGGGCTCTGAAGGCCAGAAGGGAGGTGGCCGCTAGATGTTCAAAATGACCATGGAGAGGTAGAGCCCCAGAAACGACCACGGAGGGGCCAGGCTCTGGAGGCCAGAGGGGAGGTGGTTGCTGGATGTTCCAAAATAGCCATAGAGAGGTGGAGCCCTAGAAACGGCCATGGAGGGGTTGGGCTCCAAAGGTCGGAAGGGAGGTGGCCACCGGATGTTCCAAAACGGCCATGGAGAGGCAGAGCCCTAGACACAGTCATGGAGGGGCCGGGCTCCGGAGGTCAGAAGGGAGGTGGCCGCCAAATGTTCAAAACGGCTACAAAGAGACAGTGCCCGAGAAACGGCCACGGAGGGGCTGGCCTCCAAAGGCCGGAAGGGAGGTGGCCACCAGATGTTCCAAAACAGCGACATAGAGGTGGAGCCTTGGAAATGGCCATGGAGGGGCCAGCTCGGGAGGCCAGAAGGGAGGTGGCTGTCGGATGTTCCAAAATGAAAAAAGGAGGATGAAGCTATGAAACCACTGAAACTTATCCAAACTTTGATGAAACCTTGGTAGTTCATTTAAGCATATCAAACACATCTTAGATCCAAAAAAGGGTGACTCCAAAGTCAAAAATGTGTAAACAGGAGTGACGGAGGTCCATAGATGTTTCCAAACAGCCAAGGAGGAAGTGAATTACGGAGGCAAAGTTTTGAAACCATCGAAACTTAATGAAATGTTGACGAAACCTTGGCAGTTCATTGAAACACCCCAAACACATCCCAAATCCACAAAAAAGTTGTCCCCAAAGCCAAAAAATGAGGAAACGGGACCGATAGGGTCCATGGATGTTTCTGAAGCAGCCAAAGCAAGACAAAAGGCAGAAAGGGGATGGGGACTTTATTTCTCCATAGATTTGAATACCCCAAGTACGTGAATTTGGGTAGGGGATTTAATTGTTTGAAGGCACATGACCAATTTGGGCTTGAAAATGGGGCACACAAAACAAGACAGGAGCAAAGCAGCCTGTCGGGAGAGAAAAAAGGGGGTCCCTGCCTATAGCGTGGCATGTGTGCAAAACATGCACAACAAATGGTGACTCGCTAGAGAAATATTCAAGAGCATTTTCATGACAAACTGGAATCATGAACCCAAAATCTCTAGTTTTGACCTTCACACTAGGGCAAACAAACTAGACACCCAACCAAAGGATCAAAACCATTAGCCAACCTAACGTTCAATATGCTGAAAATCCAAGTGTGTGCAATTACGTTAATTCCCATTCTTCAGTTGCTACAGGAACCCAAGCTCCATTCAGTTAAGCTACATAGTTTATTCTAACTCCAAAAGCATCCAGGACATTGCCTCACTGCCAGTCAAGCATCCATAGCCCCGACGAGGCTATCACTGTGATCCTCCTGAACATTGCTCTACTGTCGGCTGAGCGTCTATAGCCCCAGTAGAGTTGCTCAGATACCCCTAAAATTTTTAATTTTTCAGTGTTTTATTTATTTATTTCTTTTCTCTTTTCAGCTCTTTTATTTCAACCCGCAAGCATTGAAGCTTGCACTTAGGGCTGAGAATCACAGTGGTGCTGGAGTAGAATTTTAGATTTTTCACTAAACTAGACTTCACAAAAGGTCCTATAGTGACTATCAAATTCTTAAGATGTGTAAGAGCTATAAGATTTCAGAATACATCAAAGTCAGACTAAACTAACAACTTATCCTCTTCAAATTACACCCAGATCGCTTGACACTAACAGAAGACCTTCACCATCCACTCTAAAGACTTGATTAGAGTTTGAAAAAGAAATACATAGAACAACCCTAGGCAATAAGTACGATTGTTGTGCACACAAATGTGCCCATCTAAAAGCAAAGGGACCCCAAACAAAGTAGCAACAAAACGAAAGCAAACGAAAGGAAAACAACCTACAAAGTGAGCAACCTACACACACCAACCTAAGGAAAGCAGGAAAGTGGAGTATTTACAGGAAACCTATACTACTCAAAAATGACTATGTACAAAGATATTTACAAAGCACTATGTTCAGGCATGACAAACCAACATTAACATTCATTGGATTCCATAATTCATGCATGAGCAAACATGCAATTGTTATCATTCTTAACTATGCAAACTTGTCTTTATATTTTGAAAAAAGAAATTCAATGTTGTAGCACTCAAGTTCAACCATGTCATCATGAAAAATCAGCAATTAAGGAGGCTCGTTGAACCCATGGTTAATCCACAAACATGTTCATTTTGCCTCATTCCCATAATCAAAATAATAAGTGCAGTTATGAGAAATGATAGGGGTAAGGAAGGATAAAACTTGGATGTCATCACACAGAGGTGGCAGTGTTGGACAGTCGAGAGAAAGCATAACATCCTTGATCATTGCATTGGCAGCCTCAGGTGGGCGTGGTGGAGGGTGCATCACTTTGGATATTAAGCGTGGATAAGGCTAGGAGGACAGGGTAGAAAACAACTCTTTCAAGCTACCAATGGGACCTACAATCTCCATTGGTTGTTCCTCGACCAAGTACACCTCATCTACGTGGGTTTCCATTGCCAAAACCTCTTCTTGATTGCTATCTTCAAGGGGCAGCAAGCTGTCCCATCTCCTTTCCCAAGTGTCAACCTTATTTTCATGATATTAAGTGTCATGGGACAATGACATATATGAATCTATCCTATTGCAGCTCCCTGAATGTGCAGGAGGATCAACAACGATCATGGCAGAAGGGCTGCAAGTTACATCTTGTAGTCGGTCGAGTGCTTCATCTCTGTTAGCAACTATCTTAGCACCTTCACCTTTGTCTTCTTTTTGCTATTCATGCATCTCATCATGGCATTCACTCATTTCCTCTTGCTCACTATCACTGTAAATGGAGAAGGAGCTCCTCTCCCAATCTAGAAACTCTAGTGCATCATTGTTTAGGGGATCAACAAGTATGTATTCATTGCTACCATCTTCTGAGATGTGCTCTTCCTCAGCATGAGCATACCTCCATAGTGCAACTCCCAGTGGAAAGAAGTCATCAATCGATGGCACCTCATCAAGGGGACAAAATTCTACTACACAATTTCCCTCCAAAGACTCGCTAAAATTCCCATCGTCCATGGTACACAACTGCTCTTCAAAAGGAATAACTTCTTGGTGACTGGTGGACAACATTCCCGCTTGATCTACTTCATCGCTCGAAAGTCCGAGACAGTATTATTGTCCTTCTATTGCTGCCCCAACATCCTCTTGAGGTTCACCTTCAACTGAGCCATCACTTGATTTAGACTTTTGGTCTTCTTTTTTGATATGGCCAACAAGTAGAGGAGGTCAGGTACTTGGTTGCCTTGCTTGTTCTTTGACTTGCTTGATGACTTCTTGGCACAGTCCGCATACAAATTCAGAGTGTGATGAATCATGAAGTCTGCACCAATTTGGCAATAGTAGAACTTCCAAATCCACTTGGTATTTTAGCTCCTACCAATCCTTTGCTAATCTAGAGTTGAGCTGGCCATATCTTTCCACTATTGAGTCTTAATCATCACTTGAAAAAGAATTTTGATGGTATACAGCCGTAGCGAGTGGTTGCTCCCACTCGTCCAAATCTGTATTTTTAGATTCTCAATTGCTGTCATTGTAGATGGAGAGCTCTTCTGACCTGATTTTGCTTATGCTTTTACCATCTCCTTCTGCTGCCCCAAGGCTTTTAGCCTCCTCTTCTTCATGATCTTCAGCATCTTCATTAGCTGTCCCAACATGCACAGCTGTAGACTTCATTTGTTCATCGTCACCTACAAATTTCTCTTCTTCTAGAGTGGAGGACTACCCTTGATTGGTGGAGGGAAGGCCTTCTAAATCAGTTTCAATAAGATTTTCACCAAGGCACCTTGCTGTCCTAGTAAAATCTACCTCTTCCTCCTAGTTTTCAACTTCAATGTTTGCTGCTCCAACATCAACTTGTATCAAATTTCTTGGTTCATCCTTACTTTGCTATCCTTCAGATGTTGACAACTCTTCTTCCTCATGTGATAACTTCTCTTCATTGGGATTTAGCTGCTCCAACTTGTTCGAACAACCCTTGGTTTGAGCAATGATGTTGTCACATGATGGACACATAAATTCTGAATGTGGTGCATTGTGAAATCTACACCAACTTGCCATTAGTACTTCCTCCAATCTTGATCCATCCTTGCTACAAAAATGTTCCTGGATCAGCTCCTTAAATGCATTGGCTGCCATGGTTTGCAATTCTTCTTATGGGTCTTTGGGGGCCAAGGGCAGATAGATTTCCTAGAAGGGATTTCTCCTTGCAAGACCTTCTCAATTCTACTCAAGAATGTGAGACACCCCAACTCATTGTGCCTATGAGTGCAATGGATCCGACATCTATCTGCTAATGTGAATTGCTACAATAGTTTCTTAAGTCTCTTGTTCAAATTTGCATGCAGCTGAGTGATGTCAATTTGTGCATGCTGGTCCATTTTGGCTCAATTTCTTTTGCCTTCAAAATTTTCTAATTTTTAATATTGAAAGAGATCTCCCTATCTCAGATTTCTTCTTGAAAGGTCAGTTTTTGATTCCCAACTTTCAGCTTTGTAGCCTCAACTTGTCAGTCCCTCCCTCTAGTGCCAGTTCTGTTGATGTGTTTTTTATGCACTTTTCAACATAGGCAGTGCGTAGGTGCACTACCTCTCTTGAAAGACAATCTTCCACAATCAGATTGCAGAACACTATCCCAAGGTCTCTAATGTCAGGTCTTGACAATGCTTGGAATATCTCAATTGTTTGATGTGATTTGCTGGAATAACAAGGTGGACTTACGGATGAGTTACAAAGCATGGAAGTTGGGTTTGCAAATATAGTTTCAAAATGTTGAAAGTGAATGAACAGTGGCTGTCCACTCAAAACATCAAGTTGAAACTCATCAAGTTCATCTGACTTAGCTTCATGGTGATGCTTTGGGTCCTACTCTAACCAAGGATTAAAAGAAACAACAAAAGGAGAAGGGCTAAGAAAGCTATTCTAATCCTAAGCTACGAATAAACAGTAACAATGGTGGCTGCTAAAGTAGACAGGCTTCCTAAACTGGGTTTTACTTGGCCAAGAGAAACCTACAGTTGCACAAAACCAGTGCAATCTTCTAAGGACTGTAGATTTTCAAATTGCACATGCACATCATGCACATGTAATTGAACTAAGTTGCAGCAATGAAGTAATGAGCTCAGACTAGCTTTTCAAAGTGACTCATCATCAATGAAGCACAAAAAGCATGAGCTGGAAATCCATCAAATACTAAAACAGCAAACACCATCACCACTCTCATTCAAGAAACTAACACTAAAACTAACATGGAAGGTGAACCATGCATACATAAAGAGCAAACTCAAAAGGAACACCCATAAATCATGCAATGCTAATTTCTATTGTTATAAAATGTCTTTACATCAATTATCCAACCCTTACAACTGAGGGGAAAGCCCCTATTTATAGTTTTCCAAAGCCCAAATGAATGGCTAGGATCAATTTGCAATGAATGGTCCAGATTTGATTACATTAAGGTTTCACCTACCCCTCATTATCCAGCAATTTTAAAATACATTCCTTGTCTTTTCCCTATTTTTTCATCTAGTGCCAGTCACTATAGCAACTTCATCATTTAGCTGATTTCCCTTTTCACTGTAGCTGAAACTATTTGAAGGATCCACTCCATCTAGTGGACTTGGAACATTTTTGATTGGATCAAATAGGTTGGTCAATGACTTGCATCAATGGATTGGTGGCCCCTGATTTGGGCGGAAAGCTCCTTAGAAATCATCATCTAGAAAAAGGTAGGACAACTCCCTCAATGGGCCTCTTCGATAGACCTATGAAAGGCTTCTTGACTCCTGCAAACATGAAGTGTCGTAAGTGCATTTATACATGAGTTAAGGAAAATGTCAGTCAAACCTACAAATTCCCTGTTAGATTTATCCATGCATCATCAAAAGATCTTGATATTCATATTTAGAGCTCATTTGGGCCATAAACATTAATGTGTGCTTCAAGGGTGCAAGCGCCAAAGGGTAGAAAGATGGCAGAGGAAAGCTAGAAGGCAGACAGTGGATGGAAGCCAAAATAGTCCGGAAGAAGGCGGGCCCCCAAATGTTCAAAAAAGCCGGGAAGGAGGCAGGCTCCCAGGTGTTCAAAATAGCCGGGAAGGAGGCAGGCTCCCGGATGTTTAAAACAGCCAGGAAGAAGGAAGGCTCCTAGATGTTCAAAATGACCATGGAGAGGCGGAGCCCCAGAAATGGCCACGGAAGGGCCGGGCTTTAGAGGCCAGGAAGGAGGTGGCTGCTAGATGTGCCAAAACAACCATAGAGAGGCGGAACCCCAGAAACAGCCACGAAGAGGTCAGCTCTGGATGCCAAGAGGGAGGTGGCCACCGGATGTTCCAAAACAACCATAGAGAGGTGGAGCCCTGGAAATGGCCATGGAGGGCCTAAGCTCCGGAGGCCGAGAAGGAGGTGGCCGCTGGATGTTCCAAAATAGCCACTGAGAGGTGGAGCCCTAGAATCGGCCACGGAGGGGCCGGGCTCTGAAGGCTAGAAGGTAGGTGGCTGTCGGATGTTCAAAACGGCCACGGAGAGGTAGAGCCCCAAAAACTGCCACGGAGGGGCCGGGCTTCGAAGGCCGAAAGGGAGGTGGCCGCCGGATGTTCCAAAATGGCCACAGAGAGGCGGAGCCTCAGAAATGGCCATGGAGGGGCCAGGCTCCGGAGGCCGGAAGGGAGGTGGCCGCCGGATGTTCCAAAACGGCCATGGAGAGGCAGAGCCCTAGAAATGGCCACGGAGGGGCCGGGCTTCGGAGGCCGAAAGGGAGGTGGCCGCCGAATGTTCAAAACAACCACGAAGAGGTAAAGCCCCGACAAAGGCCACAGAGGGGCCGTGCTCCAGTGAGCAGAAGGGAGGTGGCTGCCGGATGTTCCAAAATGGCCATGAAGAGGCGGAGCCTCGAAAACAGCCATGAAGGGGCTGGAGGTGGCTGTCGGATGTTCCAAAACGACAAAAGGAGGACGAAGCTCCAAAACCACTGAAACTTAACCAAACTTTGTTGAAACCTTGGCAGTTCATTTAAGCATATCAAACATATCCTGGATCCAAAAAAGGGTGACCCCAAAGTCAAAAATCTGTAAACGGGAGTGATGGGGGTCAATAGATGTTTCCAAATAGCCAAGGAGGAAGGGAATTCCGGAGGAAAAGTTCTGAAACCATTGAAAATTAACAAAACATTGACGAATCCCTTGCAGTTCATTGAAACACCCCAAACACATCCCAAATCCACCAAAAAGTTGTCCCCAAAGCCAAAAATGAGGAAATGGGACTGACAAGGGTCCATGGATGTTTCTGAAACAGCCAAAGAGGGACAAAAGGCAGAAAGGGGATGGGGGACTTTATTTCTCCATAGATTTGAATACCCCAAGCAGGTGAATTTGGGTAGGGGATTTGATCGTTTGAAGACACATGACCAATTTGGGCTTGAAAATGAGGCACGCAAAACAAGACAAGAGCAAAGTAGCCTGTCGGGAGAGAAAAAAAGGGGGTCCCTGCCTACGGCAGGGCGTGTGTGCAAAACATGCACAACAGGTCTTTAGAATAAACTTAAAATTGGTGCATTCTTGAATAAAATAAACATCACAATTAGAGTTAGGAAGGATAAGAGATGAATTTTGATATATAATACTTGGGTACTTAAATAATTTTTTTTTTAGTTTTTTGGGACCCATCTATGGTGGGTCATACAAAAATCTACACATTTTGTATGAATTTATATGACTATACTATCTAGTATTTATTCATGAATTAGCATACTAGTGTACATCAATCTCTTGATCTACATGCTTTCTTGGCCTCTATATATACATCTTAGTTATACTTTTACTTCTAAGTGATCCCACAATAATGGTTTACAATCTTTGGCCAAATTGGACACTGAACTGATTTTTTCTAGCTAAATCTTCACTTTCAGGCACCTATAGTAGCTAAACCATGAGGAATTTGAAGTTGATGCAAACTAGTGATTTTTGAAATTTTTTCTATATATTCTAAATGTTATTTTTCCAAAAAATTTGGAATCATATTGCACTTCCTTTTCCATCTCCTTCAAAAACTAGTTTCTTTCAGTAAACACCATTTTTAAGGAGTGATGCTCACTATATAGCACATAACATTTTTTCCATGAAGGATAAAATTCTTTTTTTTTTAATTTATATTTGTAACTACAATATCTAGTTCTTCCAATTGGTTTCATAGTGTTTTATTGAATATTTTCCCTTAATCAAGTTTCAAAGTCAAACCAATTACAATTCAAACATAGGCGGACCGTATAACACAACTTTTTTTGTATGTATAAAATTCTTTTTTTTTTTGGTTGGATCAAGGACTTCAATATTTAGTGCACTCATATTCTTCAATTCCTTTTTGATAATCTTCTATTTTTCCACATGTGCAGAAAAAAGAGCTAGATTTTTGGTGAAAAACCTACATTCACAAGAAATAAATAAATAGATATAATAATAAAATTCAATTTATTTTAAATTATACTTTTTGGGAACCTTATAATAAGGACTACATACTTACAAAAAATGAATCTTAAATGAATTCATTTGATCCCCCAAAAGATAAATCAAAAGTGGTTTCTTATCAACATTTTGATAGGTGTAAAGGAGACTCTGTTATAGGTATGGTTTAAAACTAGTGGGGTTTTGTCCAAGGGGTTTTGATATAAGGTAATTTGATCAAACCCTCTTCAATTGGAATACTTTAAATGGAACTTTTTAAGGTTTAAATCATTATATTTTCTAAAAATATGTGATTTTAGCAAAAAAATAGAATCTCCCAGAAATTGTAAACTAGCTTTGTGGGATGACCCTTTTCAATAATTTTTTAATCATTAAAATATTACTTTTTCCATCACTTGTATAGCTCTAGGAATCAAATAATTTACTTTGTAGTTTTAAGAATATGTCATTAGTTGGTGTCAATATGATGTGATAATTTTTCATCCCCAAGTTTACCCCTTTACCGTTATACTTTTTGGAAGTATTTCTCATCTTTAAGAGCCTCATTAATGGACATGCATACACCTTTTTGAGTGATTTATTTTCATTGTGCATAAATTTTGATCATCTATCTAGTGGTATGATTTTTTTAATGCATTCAGCAATGTTTTGGTTTAAAATTTTATCAGAAAACGTACCATGCTCTGTATTGTTGTGATTATGTAGCACTCGCTTAGATTTATTATATGACATTTCCAGTGATGAATCAATTAAGTTTTCCAAATATGAATCTTCAGAATGTTTGGGTTTTCTTTGAGAATGGTTATGGGATATTGGAATGTAATTGTAGATTTTAAAATTTGTTTAAAAGTAATTAGATTCAACCAGGGTAAAATTTATTCATTTAGCTTTCCGATGAAAACGTAATATTAAAGAAGGTACAGAAAAGAATAAATAAATACGGCAATGAAACAACAATTTAGGTTCAAGCAACAAAGTTAAAGCTTCACTGATAAATACATCCTATCTTCGTTCATGAAACGACTAGAAAGCCTATCTAAAACTAATTTCAACATAAAATTCAAACCGAGTATGTTGAATATGTTTTGGTTAATTAAGCGGGATTTGTGAAAGGGTTCTAATTCAACTACAAAGTAGTTGGCAAATGGCTGGGAAGCCTATGTAAAACTAGTTTCAACATAAAATTCAAACCGAGTATGTTGAATATGTTTTGGTTAATTAAACGGGATTTGTGAAAGGGTTCTAATTCAACTACAAAGTAGTTGGGAAACAACACTTAGAAATCTATTTTGATTTAAAGTAAACACTTGGAAATCTATTAATAACAAACAGATGAAATCTTTTAATAACATTAATATAAATCATCTTTTTCTTCCTTTACACTAAATGATTGTATTTAATAATATTTAATTATTATGAACATATTAGCGATATCTTTAAGAAACCCCCTTCCAAAAAATATATAAAATCATAATGAATCTTTTTTTTTTGAAAAAATATTAATTTCTATCGGTGAATCTTTTCTTTTTTTTGAGAAAAATATTAATTTTATTGACTAATTTTCTTACATCACTAAAATTTTATAGAAAATATTGGTGAATCTTGAAAATAAATAGAAAAATTCATTAATTATGATGGAAAATCCTTCCAATCTAAAAACTAATTCTTGTGGAAAAGTAGGAGCCTAAGGGTGGAAACTATCGATGGGTTTAAAGGGTAGACTATAATATTTACTTACCACAATTGATTTTAAATATAATCTAGAGTGGCCCTCGTATTCTCTGAGGTAATGCTTATGGAGTATGAAATTAATTTTTGATTGTTGATCTAACAACCCTCGATCTATAATGCTCATGCAACCCAAAATTGCTTTTGGATCATGATCTTAGGTGATCGATGACCCAAAAATGATTTCATGCCCTATGAGCATTATAGATTGTGGGTACATTTTACCTCACAAAATACAAGAAGGATCATTAGATTATATCTATAAATTGGTAATATGGCCCTAAAGCAACTAATCATTATGGTATAATTTTGGCGAATTAATATAGATTTCTACTATAACTTAAAAAATTTAGGCAAATATGATCAAATCATGTATCAAATGTTGTGAATATTAGAGTCAAAAGTTTTAATGAAATAAATTCTTTGGCGATTTAAAAAAGACTAATAAAATTTTGTAAAAATGTGGTGATTCAAGTAATGTTACAACTTGAACTATTAGCTTATTTTGGATTCCCAAATTTCAAATATTAGCCAATTTGCAAATATAAACCACTAAATTTTTTTTGGAAGATATCTTATAAAACACATTAATATAGAAAATTGGTAGTGTAAAATGTAAATCTATAATACCACCTTCAATAGAAATTCTAATGGGATTTGAATCTTGATGACAAAAGCAACAACACCACAACTTAGCCATCACACTATGTCAGTATCTACACAATATTTTATGTTTTTGTGTCAAGTTATATGTTTCTCTTTAATATTTGAAACTTTGAGAAATATATTTATTATATTAATTTAATATTTTAAATACAACATTGAATAAGTAACAATGAAGCTTACAAGACTTGGGTTAAAGATGGCATCAATGGCTTGTTGTGGGAGTGTGTTTTCCCACAGTGTGTAACTGGGTCACAGCTAGATGCCTTTCATTCTTGATGAGGGTTTATTAGAATAGTTTATTCTCTAATGATTCAGGGATGTATAGTTTTTCTTCAGTGGGTGGACCTTGGATCCCAAAGATTAATGGATTCCTTAAACGAAGTAAAGAGAGGCCAGTGTTGGTAATTCAACCCAAATCAATTGCAAAGGATATAGAGAAGTTTTTGAAACATGCCTTGATTTGCAAATTGATGGGAATGTGAGTTTTGCTCCAATTTTTGGAGAAATGGGCTCATATGAATTGGTCTCCCAAGGGTGAAATGGAAGAAATGTTGTTGGCTAATAGTTATTTCATGGAGGTTTTTCATTGCATGGCTAATCACAACAGATTATTTGAGGGTGGGCCTTACTTCCAAAATCAAGTTGGTCTATTTATTAAACCCTGACATGCTAGCTTTAATACCTTAGAGAAGCTTCCAAATTGATTGTTGGTTTGGGTGCGTCTTCCTTGATTTCCAATGGATTTTTGGTGTAGTGACATATTTCACATGGTTGTTTTGACCCTTGGGAAACTAGTGGGCCCTTCTCAGCAAACATAGAATAGAAGGGTTATGAATTTTGCTTGCATCTATGTTGAAATCGATTTGAGTCACCCTCTTCCAAATTCTATTAAAATTCGTGTAGGGTTGTATTCTTGGGTGTAGCAACTTGATTGTGATACTTTTCCTTTTTGATGTTGTCTTTGTCATGAATATAAACATATGCAGTGTATGCAGTGTAGATTCCCTAGGGCCGAAGCCCCTAAGCCTTAGGGTACATAGCCTGCTCGCAACCCTCCTAAGTCTGACAAAGGCAAGATTCCCATTCCAAATGATGTTATAAATTCTAAGGGGTTTATTCCCATTAAGATTTATAATAGAAATCATGGTCATAAGAGATATTTTAAGGTTCGAATGGAAGGTGACACCTTTAATCACTTTGAGGTTTTGGATGATCTTAATCAACAAGAGGTGAGCCTAGGTCTATTGGCTTTGGATCAAGGTGCCATGGAAGTGGTTCAAGAGAGATTTATTCTAGATAAAATTCATAATTCACATGAGGATATTGCTTTGCAATTGGATATTGATCTTAGTATGGTGGTTTCAGGGAAGCTTGAGACTCTTGCTAATGTGCATATGGGTTGGGAGGAGATTTCTCAGCCACTGGTGAAAGAAACATTTGATTCGGTAAAAAGAAATAAGGATTCTCCTTCTATAGGAATTATTTAGAGAGATAAAAGAAAAGGGGTTGTTGAGAAGACCTCCAAGGTGGGGAGAAAGAAGGACTTAGAGAAAATAAAGATGATGGGGGAGACTTTGGTCGAGTCAGGATCTGTTAAGACTCTAGACTCTCATTTTTCTAACCCTTTGAAATGATCATCCTCTCATGGAATGTAATGGGCTTGAACAGTGGCCCTTGACAAAAGTTTGTTTGTGATTTGGTGAGAATTCACTCTCCTAATGCTCTTTTTATTTAGAAGAGTAAGTTTTCTATTGAGAGTAAGGTTGGTTTGGTACCAAAGGTATTGAGTTAGGGTGAATGTCAATGTATTAGGGCTCATGGTAATGTTGGGGTTGTGGCTTTCTTATGGAACCCTTCGAATATTCATCCTCTTTGGTGAATGTCCTCGAAGTCATCTATCTTTACAGTCACTTCAGGTTTGGTTATGGGAGAAACTATTCTTCTACCAAACATCTATGCACCTACTTATTTTCCTAGTAAGCAGTACTTTTGGTCTCATATCAATTTTATTTGGAGCCTTGCTCCTCTGTTACCTTGGATTATTTCTAGTGATTTGAATGTCACTATTGAGTTAGATGAGAAGAAGGGTGGTACTGCAAGGTTGGAACCCTTGACTTCTCTTCTTCATGATAATATTTTTGCCTTGAGTCTTGTTTGCATCAATCCTCAGAATGGTCAATTTACTTAGAGTAATAGGAGGGTGGGGGAGAATTGTATTGCTGAGAGACTTGAACATTTCTTGGTTTCTTGTTTTTGGATTGGAGGATCCTATTCTACTAGTTCTGAGATTTTGGATTGGAGGGGCTTGGATCACTAGCCTATTAAATTATCTACTACTTTGCCTCATGCCCCTTGGTCCCCATATTTCAAGTTCCAGCCTATATGTGGTTAAGGGATCCTTCTTTGTAGGGGTATGTTGCTAAATGGTGGTGGATGGGGATACTTTCTCATGGCTCTATGATGTATTCTTTTTCTAAAATGTTGCAATATGTGAAGTATCAACTAAAATGGTGGAACATACAATCTTTGGGAAATATTTTTCATGCTAATATTGCTACTCAAGCTAACTTGGACATTATTACCCTAGAGATAAGGGAGTTAGGTCTTTCAAAAAAATTACTCAAGGAAGAGGCAAAGGCTTTGAAAGCTCTAGAAGAGTGTGAGTTGTGTGAAGAAATATATTGTAAATAAAAATCTCATGTTAAGTGGTTACAAAAGGGGGGAAAAACACTACTTTCTTCTTCAATTCAGTGAAAGCCAAGAGACATGGTAATTCTATTTTGATTTTGGTGAATGATAGGGGTTAATAGTTATATTCTTGGCATGATATTTCTAGACAAGCTTCACAATTCTTTGCTTCTTTATTTAGTGAGGATTCACAAAATGTTTTGGTAGAAGAAACCCATATTTTTTCTTGTATTCCTTCCTTGGTTACTAGGGAGATGAATGAGCATCTATTGGGTTGCATTTCACTAGATGAATTGGATGCTTATTTTTTTCAAATGAGGAAAGGGAATGCCTTGGTTCCATATGGCTTTCCAATTGAATTCTTTCAAAAAAATTGGGATATCATTACGTTGGACTTATTGGAGGTGATTCATGAGTCTCAAAGGAATAAGTAGATGTTTCTTAGGCTTTGAACTCTTCTTTCCTTGCACTCATTCCCAAATGTGAGGGGGAAAATTGGCTAAGTCAATTTAGGTATATTTCCCTTTGCAATGTGGTTTATAAAATCATTTCGAAGTTGATACTTGAAAGGTTGAAGTGATGGATTAGATGGATTATCTCTAATGAATAGAGTGGATTTGTGGTGGATTAGTAGGTTTTGGATGGACTGGTGATTGCTACTGAAACTATTCATTACATTGCTTCCTCCAAAGAAAAGGTTATGCTCATCAAGCTAGATATGGTAAAGGCTCATGATAGAGTTAAGTGGTCCTTGCATAAATTTCTTATTGCCTTTGGTTTTGTCAAGGAATGGACCTATTGGGTTATGTGTTATGTCACCTCCACATCCTTTTCAGTGTTGATAAATGGTGATCCTTCTTGTCTTTTTTGTGCTTCTAGAGGCCTTCATCAAGGGGATCCTCTTTCTCATTTATTTTTTATCCTTGCTAAAGGATTGGGAAGATTGTTGGAGCGTAATGTGTTGTTGGGTATTCTTTAGAGTTGGGAGTGGGGGAATTGTTTCCTCCTCAATCACATTTGCAATTTGTGGATGATACTACTTTGATGGGTGTGGCTAAGGTTAGAAATGCCACTAATTTTTTCAAGGCCTTGGATACTTATCTTGTCTCTTCTAGTCAAAGGATTAATAAAGATAATATTTCCATTTTCTTCTTCAATACTCTACAACCTATTCAACAAAGGATTGCTTGTATGTTGAGGTTTTAGATTGGATCTCTACCTTTTACCTACCTTGGAATTCCTATTTCTTCTAGTATTTTTTCTAGGGGATCTCAGCAAGAAGTTGAGTCCACTTTTTGGCCAAAAAGTGGAAGTGTTTTACCTAATTTTTAGCATTTGACACATTTGACCTTAAAATTTGAAGCACTTAGAGATGAAATCTTCAAAAAAGTCGCTAATGATAAAATGTATTACTCGGAGTCTAGTTTCCAAATATGTAATTTATTTCAATACCTAGATTGTAAAAATTAAGTTTCAATAGGAATTCCTAAAAACCACTGTTTAAAAGTCATTTTTTTTACCATACCATGAACGTGTACAACATCCATATTTTTACCTAAATTATCATATTTTTCAAAATCCTTTTGGGAAAAGATTTGTGACTCATTGAAGCTTATTTTTGATATTTTTTTTGTAATTTTTTATTGAATTTGTTTTTTTATTAAATTTTTATCAGGCATATTTTTTCATTTTGAAAAATTGTTGTGTACGACACACATTAGATGACCTAAACCTATTATTTTTTTATCTTTGTTTTTTTCAAATTGAAAAGAATTGTCTGAAGTTTTTTCTCGTGCAATCCATTCTTAAAAATGTTATGTTGATCAAAAGTTATTAAAATACTAAAAAGACCTGATAATTCAAGTTTATGGACTAGTTTCATTATAAATTAATTGAAAAATAGAAAAAATAATTCAATTGAAAAAAAAATTACATATTTAGAATCTACATTGTTTCATCTAAAATGGGTTTTAATTTCGTCAAAAAATTCTGCAAAAAAGGTCATCAGCCATATGTCCAAAGTCGGTATTTTTCTTTGACATTGTTAAGGCCTTCAATTTGCAGGTCAAACTAGGTTGAAGGCCTAGGTTAGGACTTCCAATGCTTTTTTTAAACCAAAAACCTTGGCAAATACCTCACCACGATGCAAAACAAAATTCAAATTTAAATAAACAGGATCCTGATTATAAAACGGGATCCTGTTTATTAATAAACGGGATTGCGTATTATAATCGAGATCCCATTCCCATCCGATAGTATTCAGACCATTGTGAATGGAATGAGATCCTGTTTCATAAACGGGATCCTGTTACCTTTACAACGGCTCCGACATTCAATTTCGGTGAACGGGATCCCAATTATAGAGCGGGATCTCGCTTATTAATAAATGGGATGCCATTTTATAATCGGGATCCTGTTTTATAGTAAGCGGGATCCCGTTTTATAAACGGGATCCTGTTTATTTTATTTAAATACACTGTGCAAAATTACTATGAAGTCTGCAACTTTGCAACTTCACATGTACGACCGAGAGCACTAAAAATGAATTATTTTTCATAAGTTATTATATTTACAGGTGTTGAATTTGATTTTTGGTTGATTTTATCGAAGGGAGCATCATCTACACCATTTTTGAAGTGAAATTGTGTTATTTTTGTGCTTTTTTGGAGGAACAAAAGGTTTCAATTTGCAATATGGATTGAATTTTTCAAAGGAAGCATGAAGGAAACAATTTTTTAAGTGGAATTGTGGTAGTTTTCTACTTGTTTTAAGGAACACAAGAGGAAGACTTTTGTCCTAATAGGTATACAACTTCCAATTTGGATTTAATATTTTGAAGTATTTCACTATTAACATTCATTTGTGCTTGATAATTTTATAGTTATGGGAGATAAAGCTCGTAATAAGAGAAGAAAAACATTGACTCCTCAAGAAGTTGAAGCAAATAGAGAAAAAGAGAGACAAAGACAAAGACAAAGAAGAATGAGAATGAAATCAATGAATGATGGTGGAGCACCCAATTCAACAACTATTGAAGATGAAAACATTGAAGGGGTATTTGCAGGATCATCATGGAAAAAATAGGCCCTTAAGTGGTAAAAAATTCAGAAAAATCAGTGTTAGGCAACTTGATGTAAAAAATTGAATAAGTTGTCTATATTATTTCAAAAATATGTAACAATAGAATCTATATAAAATTGAATGTAGTTTCTAAACTAGTAGGTTTATTTAAAAATAAATAAAATCTATTTCATGAAAATTTGAAATTTCCATGCATAGTACTTAAATTTCGGGAAAAAATAAGAAGTAGGTGTCTGTCTGACCACCCTAACCATAATAATTAATGATAATATTTTTATAAGATTTTATATATAAGTAGAGGACTCATGTCTGGATGTGATGCATATTTTTTTGTAATTTTTTCCAAGTAAATATTAATGATGAATTTTTTATTACAACTTTTAAAAAAATATAAAAACTCGTTTGTCTAACCACCTTGACATGGTCAAAACTTCATGAAATTTAATTTTCCTTTTTTTAATCCTATAGTATGTGAAGCATAGAATGTGACACATGTTACGGATTCAAAAAATGTGATACCATTTGAAAGTTATAGAGGTTTTTCAATCAGCCTATCGATCAGGACTTTAGTCGTAATTCTAATAGAAAATAAATAATAATTATTTATTAAATTCAAATTAAAGCATAATTTATATTGTTGGAAAGCTGAGAATATCCTCTAAAAACCTTTTTCATTTCATCAATTTTGGGTTAAAAAAAAGTCATCAGCCACATACCCTACAAAGACCCATAATATTGCCACTTTTTGGCCCATCATGATCCTGCACATACCCGAAGATACCATAGTTGTAGATGAAGCTAATTTGAAAGGAGTCAATTTAGAGAAGAATATGATTATACAAACAAGTCCTACTATGTCTTCAAATCCCTCTTCGAATGTTAAGGAGAATGTTTCAATATGCACAAATCTAGGTACGTCTTCAAATCCACATGTTAGTGAAATGGTAAATTTGTATGTAGAAGTTTTACAAGATGCTGGACTTAATGATGTTGACATTGACTATATTTAGAGAGATGAAATTTTATGAATTTATCTCTTGTTGAAAAGGATCATTTTCTTGAAAATGAAAACAAAAAGTATATTTTTAATGAATGAAATAAAGAAAACATTAAATGAGATGAAAATGAAAATGAAAACCATTTTTTTGATGAAAATGAAAATGAAAACCGTTTTGTTGATGAAAATGAAAATGAAAATGAAAATGAAAACCATTTTGTTGATGAAAATGAAGATGAAAAAGTAAATGAAAATGAAGATGAAGATGAAAATCTGAATGTGATGTTTAATTTAATAAAAATATTTTTTAAAATTGGAAGTGGTGTTTTCAATAATCTTCCTGGTCAAATTTCTTGGAGGAAAATAAGAACACATGTGAATAGAAAATACACCAAATCCTTTTATCGTAAAAAAATTGCATTTCAATGTCAACTAATGATACAATTGATGAGAACGCAAAAAATGAGGAAAGTAATGAAAAGGTTAGGCTTCTATGTTAAACCAAAAAGAAAAGATCAATCATTAAAACATGCTATGTCTATTTTTGCTAGTGCCATTCAATCTATTGGGAAAAATAGTCGATCTAAAGATAAAAACGTAGCAAGAAGAGCTATAAATACTGCTATAGTTAATAAAACATCTTTGAATAAAAGAATGGTAAGCAATATTAGTGAAGTTTTAAAAATGCATCTTAAAACATTACTAAGAGTAGCAAAAAGAAGAGAAAGTATAGAAAATGATCCTATCAATCAATGTTGGAGTTTCAGGGGACGACTACCGAGGTCTGATATAAAATTGAATGTTGAAATTAAATCTTTGATCAAAAAATATTGGCATGATAATACTAGGGTTTCATCTAATGCTAGAGATGTTTTAAAATTAAGGGTGGGGTCCAAAGTTTGCAATCCTCACCCAAAATACCTATTAGATACAACACAAACTAAATTTTATAGAAAATTTTGCAGCGATTTAGTGTTACCTGGTAATATTAAAATAAGTCGAGTCTTTTGAAAAATGTAAACCTTTGTATGTAAAAATTAATAAGTAACGAATATCTTATTGTTGTAAAACACATGTTCAATTTCATTATTTTTATGATGTTTTTTGATATATACATTGTACTTTGCATTATAACATGATTATGTAGGGATTGTGTTGATATGCCACCTAAAACTAATAGAGTTTATTTAGGGTTTGTTTTGTGAAAAATCTAATGATAGATTATTTTATTTAAGTTCTTGTATTTCTGGACAATGCATTAACTGCGGAAATCTTTCATTTTTAAGAAATTGTTTGCATGAAAGTGTTGATCATGATTTTGGACAATAATTAGTAGACATCAAAAGATTTAGGAATGTTCACTATTCTTTAAAAGATGGAAAAATAGGAAAGCGTTGTGATTTAGTTACAGAAAAAATTAGTGTGCATGCATTTATGAGTGAATTTAATAATAAAATTGTACCAAAATATGTTATGCACTCTGAACATGCTCGATGGCTTGATGGTCAATTTCACACATGTAGAAACACATTTCCAATTGGTACTATACTTTCAGTGGTTGATTTTGTGGAGAATTATGCTCTCGCTCCAAAAGAGGAAATTCAATCTCAATATTATAATTCAGATTCTAGAGTAGCTATGTTTGTCATATTTTCTATATAGACATATGAATGAAATATACTTGAGGATGTGAAGAGAAAAGTTTTGAGGGGGTATCATTTTTATTTTAGTGACAATCAGTTACACTCATAAGAGTTTGTTCAATATTGTTTTAGTATATTTTATAGAAATTTAAGAGAAAGAGGAATCCATATGAAAGAACACCTCATATGGTCAGATAATTGTACGGGGCAGTTCAAAAGTGCTAGAATGTTCTATTGGTTAAGTAGGATTCACAAGGAACTTAATGTCTAGCATATATGGAGTTTTTTTTTAAGCTGGGCATGGTAAAGGAGAACATGATGGAGCTGGTGCGTGTGTCAAAAGAATTCTTGCTAGAGAATTAATTAAATTTGGGGATTCAATAAAATTTAAAAATGCATGAGATTGTGGATTGAATTGTGTCAGAAGACAATTGCACTTTGGTTCCCAGGTGGGCCCCTCTATGGTTCATCAATTCTCTTTTGGTTGGTGGAAGAAGAGAACATTGTATCCTATAGTTGGTGTGAGACAAATTGTGGATCTACTAAATGGAATTCATTAGAGGTGCAACAACAACACATGGACTATTTGGACAGAGAGACTTGCATTTTCCATTTTGCTATCCTAGGAGATTAGAGCTTGCAAAAATATAGAATGGCAGCAATTGAGACAAAGATCGTTCTACTGTAGAAGCCATAAATCATCTAGAAAGAACCTTGAAAATGATCAATTGTTTGCATCTGAAGATTATGATCGTGTTTCAGACCTTGTATAAGAAGGTAATTTTAATTTAATTTATTTCATTTTATTTTGCTTTATTAAGTTATTTTTTAATACTAAATTATTTATATGGATATGCACAAGAACTTTATTAAATCTAATTTTGTTGGCAGGACATGTGTATGCAATTATTGCACCTGAGGGGAATGAAGAGCAAATAGTATATTTGTTGGCTCGTTGAGTGGAAGCTAAACATAAGTTGTTAACACCTCGAGAAGATGATGATGGCTTTCATTATCCAACAAGTACGGTGATCCCCTTAAGACACCTCCTTAAGCAAATTTTGATAACAAGTTTTAGATCCCTTTAAGCAATTTTTTAGAACAATTCTTTGATCCCCTTGAGTAAATTTTGAGAAGTTATTTGATGATGGTTTTGGAACATGTTTTCCAATAGGATAGGTGGTGGTTGTTGGCACTTGGCTACGAAAATACTTGAGAAGAAAGAATGGTCTACCTGCATTCAAAGACTATGAAACACATAAAAAGATTATGCATTATTCACATTTGGTGGTGGCAACAAATATAAAACTAGAGAAGTATCATGGAAGACCTTAAAAAAAATTGCTATGGTCAATTTCTATGGAAGAGCATGAGGCAATCATAGATGCATTGCAAAAAAGGGAGGATGCAGATGGTACAATGGATTAAGTAAATATATGTAAATATAGTTTTATTTTTATTTTATCCTTTTAAATACATTAAATACATGTTTTGACATTGTTCAAGTGTGTTATTAGTTGAAATTGATTTAAATTATTCTTCTATATATCCTTAAGGCATAATCACAAAAAGCATCTAGTCCATGCAAATTCAACCTAGACAACATGGAATACTTGGTAAAAACAGGTAATTATCAGTTAAATTATATTTAAATACATGTTTTGATTGCATATTGATATTTCCTAGACATTAATAGTTAAAATTGATTTATTGTCATTTTTTGTATCCTAAAGCCATCATTGCATTGATCTCATACTTTGAAACAAAAAGGAGAGGATGCTTGGATTCAATCTACAAACATGTATGGAATACTTTTAAATGCAGGTACTTGAGTTCTGTACATATAGATAGTTTTATATAAATTAAAATATGTATGTTTTGATGATTTCATTGATATTGCTTGTACCTTTTTGATATCAGGTGGTGTGAAGACCTACTACATTCTAGCCACGAGTTTGATATGTTTTTGAGATTGCATATCCAAATTTTGTAAACATCGTTTTGAGATGACATATATGTACATACATACTTACAAAATTAAATATACTCTATGTACTTCAATGTATCAAATCAATATTCTATATATTTAGGTGTATTATGACCCCTTAAGACATCCCCTTAAGACGTTCTATTATGACCCTTTTAGACATCCCCTTAATTAACATGTTCTATTATGGCCACTTTAGACATCCCCTTAAGTCCCCTTAAGACATCCCCTTAATTAACACATTCTATTATGACCCCTCTAGACATCCCATTAAGACATATTATAACCCCTTAAGACATTCTATTATGACCCTTTTAGACATCCCCTTAATTAACATGTTCTATTATGACCCCTTTAGACATCCCCTTAAGACCCCTTAAGACATCCCCTTAATTAACATGTTCTATTATGACCCATTTAGACATCCCCTTAAGACATATTATAACCCCTTAAGACATCCCCTTAAGATGTTCTATTATGACCCGTTTAGACACCCCCTTAAGATGTCATTATTTGTTTTGACAACTTATAAATTAGTGT
Source organism: Sequoia sempervirens (assembly GCA_007258455.2). Taxonomy (NCBI): domain Eukaryota; kingdom Viridiplantae; phylum Streptophyta; class Pinopsida; order Cupressales; family Cupressaceae; genus Sequoia; species Sequoia sempervirens. Next base: position 1,404,991 of record VDFB02338372.1, on the reverse strand, counting down.
TAGATGAACTATTATTTATAGTATTTATTAATTCTTTTATTCACTAATATTCTATGGTATTGTTAGGGTTAGGATTAGAATTTTAGTTAGAGTTAGAATTAAACCTTGATTCTAACTGTAATACTAATTGAACCCTAACCCTAACCATTATTAGAACCCAACCCTTATTGAACTCTTACACTGTCCTAAAATTATTCCTATCCGTAAGCCTTGTTGTATCTAACCCTAATTGAAACCTAACCCTAACTGTAGTTGTGTCCTAATCCTAACCTTTACCCAAAGCTTTATCCTATAACCCTAACCTTAATCCTAATCTTAATTAACCTTAATCTTAATTGAATTATAATACTAATTGAACCCTTTTGAACCCTAACCCTAAATCTAACCTTGATCTAACCCTATGCTAACCATTACTCCAAGCTTTATCTTAGAATTTTGATTGAACCCCAATCCTAACAAAGTCATAATCATAATCATAACCCAATTGTAAATAATAATGATGTTATATAATTTTTTTCATATGATAAAGTTATATGTGAATATAATTCTTAATTACATTTATTTTTAAATATAGATATGCTAGCTTTAAATATATTGCTTTAAAAATTTATTTTATGTGTAATAATAAATTTATTATATTTTCTTTGTATTTAATTTTATAATTTTAAATTGATTTTAGATGTCCATTTATTATGAAAAACTTATCTATTTAAGTTGCTATATTTTTGTACAATAAAACCTTTAGTAAAGCCTTAAAATTTTAATATTTATTTGCATATATATGTTAATTTTGAATAAAATAGAATATTAGTGATATTTCCTTTTTGAAATGTTCTCAATTTTTCCTATAGTTAAATTTGACATGTTAAAGACTTTCATTACCAACTTGATATTAATCTAAATATGCAGTAATCCAAAGACTTTACATTCACATGATTATTTCCAAATAATATTAAAATAATAACTTATGTAGATTTTGGAAGTGTGCACATTTTAAGCATAATATCCATGTGCACTTGACCCATATTTTAACACAATTCAGGTTTATAAAATTATGATTTATTGACTGATTATTGTAAATATTTAAATGTCCTATATATTAATGTCTTGACTATGAACATAAAATGCATAAATGTACATGTGTAAATTTAAATTTCAAAAAATAATAAAGTCCATAATTTATGTAACATATTAAGTGCATGAAACCAATATATTAAGTGCACATGAAATAAAGTCCAATAGAGTACATGATAAACAAGAAATATAGTCCATGAAATAAACAAATATAACACATAAAATCACATGTTTCTAGGTCATGTACTATCTCTATAATCACGAGACATCTTTACACCATGCAGACTATGTGGATGACCTAAACACTCTGTACATAAGAGAAAGATGAAATTAGATGTAAGACGATAAAAAATGATTTAATGACAATTTAATTTATAATCTATCATAAAATTAAATTACCATCATATCTACATCTAGATGCTCTAGTGCACCTGAGGAAACCTCTAAGTTCTCTAAATCAATCTACATAAACAAACAAAGAAATTTGAAATTAGATGTACAACTCTACAATTAATTTATTTTAATTCAATTTAATTTAGAATTTATCATATTTTAATTGTGTCATATTCTGAGGTTGTGCACTAGGGTCTTCTCCAGGACCTGTCTATACATGCTCAATTACAAGATGTGTCTCATGCTATAAAAGAAAAAGAATATGTGAAAATATCATATTTTGTATATATTCAATTTAAAATTTATAATTCACTTTAAATATAATAAAAAAATTAAATTACCATTTGATCTGAAACCTACTCTACATGTCCTCCTAGTGGTGTAACTATGTCTGGGTCAGGGCTGAAAGTTGCACTAACAAAGTCCTACAAGATCAAAATTAAAGCATGTACAATTGAATTAGGTTAATATATACATATATATTCAAGTTTGCACATTTTGTGTAGAAAGTTTTGTAAACAACCAAATCAGTGGCCTCACAAGTAACTACAACATCATATGTTTTCCCAATGCCCATTCTTATCGTGGTATCAACCTAGACATACATGTACATATAAATTTAACGCTTATAATATTTACAAGTGTACATGCATGTGTTTCATATATCTAGTGAATTCAAAACTCATAAAATTGTAACTATACTAATGTAAACTTTAAACAAATTTACAATATGAATGTACCTGCCCCTGATCTATGACGCTCGATAGTGGAGGAGTGCTTGACAGTCCCTTAGGAGGAATTGACATGGATGCCGATTGACTCACCTAAACCAACATGAATATTCGTAACATATATGTGATTTAATTATAAATTTAAAACTCAAGTTAAATAATTTATGATTTCATATATAATTTTAAAAATTGAAATCAAAATACCCCATAAGGGTTGCAAAATATGACCGGTGTCGATGTATGTACTTGTGGAACAGATGATTTCCCTTGTATCATTAGTGTCATATGTACACCAAACAATTTGATTGTTAAAATGTATTGCAAACTTTTCTTTGATATATACAACCATAAAAATTATTATAAAATGAACGTACATCTAGATGCATATTTATACCTATGTCATAGTGTCCTTAGGGTGATGTTCTGCTATGAGGAACTCTACAAATAAACTGATGCAACCAGATGAACCACCAGAATCTCCCCGTCCACCTAAACTAGGTGTGGCCTGATCAGGTCCATAGCATACTTGATGACAACTAGTACATATATGGGGGATGGGTCTCGACACTCCTAGAGTGGTACTCAGACAAGCTCCATAAAAAACTCCTCCATCATCATCATCGTCTCTATGCTCCCCACTCGCTATCATAGAAGTGTGCTGATCAAGGTCTCCTATGAGTGTACTAAGGGAACCTAATGTTGAGACAAAAGCTTGATGATGTACAGGTGCAGGAATGGGAGGACCAGGAGCAACAACAAGGGGTTGCACATGCATGGGGCATCGAGGATCAACCCTTCCCCTAATATCTGTTGTGGCATACCGCCACCAACACCTTGAAATGATCTAAAATCAAAATAATTGGGCTTTTTCCCCAAAACAAACTCTACATATAGTTTTCTCAAAAAATAAAATGGGCACTCCCAATTAGCATGTGGGGGACTATCAAAAACCATATACCATCAATCCCAAATATGTGCACTCATTTGCAAATGTATGCACCACCTCATGGATATTCTAGATTTGTTGGCTGGAATGGGTTGTCGAGTAATGGGGTCAAGATAGTAGGGGGCTGGATGGGGTTTCATTATTTTAAGGTCTAATATTTTTTTGTAAGAGAGACCATCAGAATAAAATTGTCTCATTTGTTCTCTATCTCGTTGATGCCTATCAATATTAGAATCGATCATCCTGATGGGATCAACAGTGTTTTTCATTGTAGATGCAAAACGTCTCACATGTGGAGGAATCAATGCTTGACTCTGCATAGCATTGATTTGATTTTGTAAGAATGCAACTTGATCGTTTATTCATGCTCTCAAGTGAGCCTCATTAGATGCCATAGGTGCTAGAGCTGGCATATTAGGTGGAGGGGGAGGGGGAGGGGTAGGAGGAGGTGGAGGTGGAGAGAGTGGGGAGGCAGATCTGGTTGTGGCTGAGGTGGTGGATTCATGATATCATCAATGCTAAAATCATCCATGATATGCTTGATATAAATGTGCACCTGCATTAAATCATACAAAATAGTCCATGTTCATACAAAAATTAAGATCATATATTTAATTGAAATAGGATGAGCAACATATATATTAAGCTCATATATTTAATTGAAATGCACATATATATACATTGATTGTTAAACTCAAGAGAATGTCCATGCAAAATTAAAAATTAAATGTATGTACATGTACATTTAAAATAAAAAATATGATGCATAATTTGCATGCATACAAATCATTAAACTAAACTATGTACACATACATACAAATTTAAAAATTTAAGAACTATATATGAAAATTTTTAATACATGCACATACATACTAAACAATAAACTTGAAACATTCACAAAATCTCATTTTATGTCGAACACACACACACACACACACACACACACACACATATATATATATATTGCAAATTTTTGGCGAGGAAATCGTAGTCTAGTGAATGGTCATAAAATATATACTATTATATACTATTCATTATAAGTTCATAAATTCCACCAAATTCATAATCCATGTCACTAAAAATATCCATCTAGAACCAAAATCATAAATTCATGTCACTAAAAATATCCATTTGGAACCAAATTTATAAATTCATCAGAAAATATCCATCGTTCACCAAATTTATAAATTCATAACTATTTAAGATCATTGTTTTAATTTATAAACTATTATGGCTCTCTACTGTATAGATCTTCATTTTTTTGTGTTTTCCTTTTCAAAATTAGGAGTTATTCTCTCCTCTAGCCATTGTCGATGCTTACCTATGATCCCATCCATAGCCCTGACAGCAACAACAAGGGTTTGCATCCTAGATGCGAACATCCTCACAGGAGGTGTGACATATTCTTCATTTTGAATAATGTTGATTTTATCTTGGATGATTCTAGTAGAAGCATTGATTTGTGCATGCAAAAGAGCATGCTCATTGATTTCAGGTGGTGGAGGTGGGGGGTTACGAGGTGGAGTGGGTGGAGGTGGAGGTGAAGGTGTTGTAGATGGATGGCATGGAGGTGGATTGCAAATATTATTGAATGGATCCAAGCGATCTTTAAGATATGAGTGAACCTGCATTAGATTTGTAATTTCCAGATGTAAGATACATGTTTATAAAATACCTTTAAACCATTCAATATAAATGGCCTTAAATAATTGAAATAGGATGATAAAATTATATGTAAGCCTCATTTATATGTCTAAGGCACATGTTACTTGAATGTAAATACAATTAACTATTGATATTGTATAATCTTGAAGGATATTATTATTGTTAAATTTGGTTGGGCCTTGGGCAGCTTTGATCACCAAATTTTAAGAACTTATTTGATCCCCTTAAGAAATGTCATATTGGAACCCCTTAAGAAAATAGAATTACGATTTAGGGTGACAGGATTGTTTAAGGGGATTTACATCTAGTGAGGTCCTAGGAGAAAATAGCATGGCTCAAGTGAATAAAATTTGGTGAATGTTGTGCATGTTTTGCACACATGACCTGCCGTAGGCAGGGACCCCCTTTTTTCACTCTCGACAGGTTGCTTTGCTCATTTCTTGTTTTGCGTGCCCCATTTTCCAAGCCCAAATTGGTCATGTGCCTTGAAACGATCAAATCCCCTACCCAAATTCACCTACTTTGGGTATTCAAATCTGTAGAGAAATAAAGTTCCCCATCCCCTTTCTGCCTTTTGTCTTGTTCTTGCTATTTGGAAACATTCGTGGACCCCCGTTGCTATCGTTTCCTCATTTTTGACTTTGGGGCCAACTTTTTGGTGGATTTGGAATGTGTTTCTAGTGCTTCAATGAACTACCAAGGTTTTGTCATCGTTCCGTCAAGTTTCGATGGTTTCATAACTTTCCCTCTGGAATTCCCTTCCTCCTTAGATGTTTGAAGGCTCAGCCCCAAATGGAGACCCCACGTGACGAGCCTAGGAACACAGGTCCCTCAGCAGCCCCTTCCAGTACATTCCCCCCTTTAGCCATTTGGAACTGTCAGAGCCCACCTCCCTTCCGAGCCTCCAGAGTACAGGGTCCCTACGTGGTCATTTATAGAAGTGCATCCCCCTTTGGCCATTTGGAACATCGGCGGCCCTCCCTTCCGACCTCCAGGCAGGGTCCTCTGTGGCCCGTTTCTGAAAGTCACCCTCCTTTGTCAGGTTTTGGCTTGTCAGTGACCATCTCCCCTTCACGCCCTCCGAGCAGAGCCTCATGACCCGTTTTGGGGGGTTCATCCCCTCATAGCTTGTTTGAACATTGGTGGAGGCCTACCTCTTCTTGGCTTCTTTTGCAGACATCAGCGTGTGCATCTCCCTTCCACGACCTCCGGCTTTGGAGCCTCCCATGGCCATTCTGGAGTGCACTTGTTGGTGTTTTGTGAACATCCAGGGGCATGCCTCCTTCCCAAGCTGACACCCAGAACAGCTCACAGACCCCACTCCTTATCTGCAGTTGTTTTTGAACATCAGGGAACTTCACCTCATCCGAACCTATTTTGGTGGGAGCCCTCCCTTCTTTCCACCGGCTATTTTTAACATCGGGGCAGCGCCTCCTTCTCCATTGTTTCCTGGCTGTCTGGGAACCTACCTCAACTTTCCCGGTTGTTTTGAACATCAGGAATACCTCCTTATTTGTTGGGCTTTCATCTTGCTTAATCTACCTTAAGCTTTCTTTTAAAGCCGTCTTTCCAGCCCTGGTGCTCGCACCAAACCATTAATATGTTTATAATTGAATAGGCTTTCAAAATAACAGATATCAAGATATTTTGATGATGCATGGATGAATCTAACAAGAATTTGTAGGTTTATTCAACATTTTCCTTGCTCAATGTATATAAATGCACTTACGACACTTCATGTTTGCAGAAGTCAAGAAGCCTTCCGTAGGTCTCTCGAAAAGGACCATTAAGGGAGTTGTCCTACCTTTTTCCAAATGGTGATGATTTCTAAGGAGGTTTTCGCCCAAATCAGGGGCCACCAATCCATTGATGCAAGTCATCGACCGACTTGTTTGATCCAATAAAAAATGTTACAAGTCCACCACATGGAGAGCAGCCTTCAAATAGTCTCTGCTACAGTAAAAAGGGAAATCGGCTATAAGACAAATATGCTATAGCACCTGGCCACTACAGGACAAAATTGGGAAAAGAGAAAAGATGTATTTTAATTTGTTGGATATTGGGGGTAGGTGAAGCCCTAACTTGTAATAAATATGAGCCATTCATTTAGGCTTTGAAAAACTATAAATAGGGGCTTTCCCCTCATTTGTAAGGGTTGGAAAATTTGATAGAAAGACATTCTGTAGCAATAGAAAGCAACATTGCATGATTTATGGTTGTTCCTTTTGAGTTTTCTCTTTATGTATGCATGGTTCACCTTCCATGTTAATTTTAGTGTTAGTTTATTGAATGAGAGTGGTGATGGTGTTTGCTATTTCAGTATTTGATGAACTTCCAACTCATATTTTTTTTGGTTCATTGATGATGAATCACTTTGCAAAGCTAGTCTGAGCCTCTTTCCTTTATTGCTGCAACTTAGTTCAATTGCATATACATGATGTGTGTATGTAATGTGAAAATCTGTAGTCCTTAGAAGATTGCACTAGTTTTGTGCAACTGTAGGTTTCTCTTGGCCAAGCAAAACCAAGTTTACGAAGTCTATCTACTTTAGCAGCCACCATTGTTAATGTTCATTCATAGCTTAGGATTAGAATAGCTTTCTTAACCCTTCTCCTTTTCCTATTTCTTTTAATCCTTGGTTAGAGTAGGAACCAAAGCATCACCATGAAGCTAAATCAGATGAACTTGATGAGTTTCAGCTTGCTATTTTGAGTGGACAACCACTGTTCATTCACTTCCAGCATTTTGAAACTGCATTTGCAAACCCAACTTCTCATGCTTTGTAACTCATCCATAAGTTTGCCTTGTGATTCTGGAAAATCACATCAAACAACTGAGATATTCCAAGCACTCTCAAGACCTGACATTAGAGACCTTGAGATAGTGTTTTGCAATCTGATTGTGGAAGATTATCTTTCAAGAGAGGTAGTGCACCTACGCACTACCTGTGTTGAGAAGTGCATAAAAAACACATCAACAGAACTAGCGCTAGAAGGAGGGCATGACAAGTTGAGGCTATAGAGTTGAAAGTTGGGAATCAAAAAGAGCACTTTCAAAGAAAAAATATAAGATAGGGAGATCTCTTTTAATGCTAAAAATCAGAAATTTCTGAAGGCAAAAGAAGCTGAGTCAAAATGGAGCAGCATGCACAAATTGACATCACTCAGTTACATGCACATTTGAACAAGAGACTGAAGAAGTCATTGCAGCAATTTGCATTGGCAGACAGATGTCGGATCCATTGCACTCATAGGCACAACGAGTTTGGGTGTCTCACATTCTTGAGCAGAATTGAAAGGGTATTGCAGGGAGAAATTCCCTTTTGGGAAATCTATCTGCCTTTAGCCCTTGCAGACCCAAAGGAAGAATTGACAAGCATGGCAGCCAAGGCATTCAAGGAGCTAATCCAGGAACATTTGAGTAGCAAGAATGGATCAAGATTGGAGGAAGTACTAATGGAAAGTTGGTGTAGATTTCACAATGCACCACATTCAGAATTTACGTGTCCATCATGTGACAACATCATCGCTCAAGCAAGGGTTGTTCAAACAAGTTGGAGCAGCCAACTCTCAATGAAGAGAAGTTATCCCATGAGGAAAAAGAGTTTTCAGCATCTGGAGGACAGCAAAGTAAGGATGAACCAAGAAATTTGACACAAGTTGGTGTTGGGACAATAGACATAGAAAATGAAAACCAAGAGGGAGGAGCTGAAAGTCTTGGGGCAACAAAGTGCATTGATGAAAATCTTATTGTAACCAATTTAGTAAGCTTCCCCTCCATTGAAGAAGAGCAGTCCTCCACTCAAGAAGAGGAATGAATGGCAATTGAAGATGAATTAACAGAATTTGCAGCATCATATGCTAGGACAGGAAACATAAATGCTAACAATCAGGAAGAAGAGGAGGTTGAAAGCCTTGGAGTAGCAAAAGGAGATGGTCAAAGCATAAGCAAAATCAGGTTGGAAGATTTCTCCATCTACAATGATAGTGATCGAGAATCTAAAAATGCAGATTTGGAGTGGGAGCAACCACTCACCATAGCTATCTACCATCAAAATTCTTTTTCAAGTGATGATGAGGACCCAATAGCAGAAAGATATGGCCAGCTCATCTCCAGATTAGCAAAGGATTGGTCAAAGCTAAAATACCAAGTGGATTTGGAAGTTCTACTATTGCCAAATTGGTGTAGACTTGATGATTCATCACACTCTTAATTTGCATGCACACTGTTAAAAGAGGCTATCAAACAAGTTAGAGGAAAAGCAAGGTAGCCAAGTGCCCGACCTCCTCTACTTGCTGCTCAGATCGAAGTAGAAGACCAAGAGCCTGAGTCAAGTGATGGCTCAGTTGAAGGTGGATCTCAAGAGGATGTTGGGGCAGCAATAGAAGGACAGCAATACAGTCTCAGACTTTCGAGCAATGAAGTAGATCAAGTGGGAATGTTGTCCACCAGTCACCAAGAAGTTCTTCCTCTTGAAGAGCAGTTGTGTACTATGGATGATGGGATTTTTGGTGAGTCTTCAGAGGGAAATTGTGGAGTAGACTTTGGTCCCCTTGATGAGGTTCCATCAATTGATGACTTCTTTCCATTGGGAGCTGCACTATGGAGGTATGCCCATGCCGAGGAAGAGCACATCCTAGAAAATGGTAGAGATGAATACATACTCCTTGAGCCCCTGAACGGTGATGCACTAGAGTTTCTAGATTGGGAAATGAGCTCCTTCTCCATTTACAATGATAGTGAGCAAGAGGAAACAAGTGAACGTCATGATGAGATGCATGAACAACAAAAAGAAGAAGTTAAAGGTGGGGGTGTTTTGATGGCTTTGAACAAGTATGAAAAAATTGACCAACTCCAAGATGCAACTTGGATCCCTTCTACCATGATCGCTACTAATCCCCCCTCATATTCAGATGGCTGCACTGGATAGATTCATATATGTCATCATCCCATGACAATGAACATCATGAAAATAAGGTTGACACTTGGGAAAGGAGATGGGATGACATGCTTCCCCTTGAAGGCAGCAATCAAGAAGAGGTTTGGGCAATGAAAACCCGGGAAGATGAGGTGTACTTCCTTGAGGAACAACTAGTGGAGGTTGTGGATCCCATTGGTGGATTGGAAGAGCTGTTTGTTGCCCCGTCCTCCTAGCCTTATGCTAGCTTAATGTCTGAAGTGTTGCACCCTCCACCGTGCCCGCCCGAGGCTGCCAATGCAATGACCAAAGATGTTGTGCTTGCTCTTGACTGTCCAATGCTGCCACCTCCATGTGACGGCATCCAGGTTTTATCCTTCCTTGCCCCTATCACTTCTCATAACTGCACTTATTATTTTGATTATGGGAATGAGGGAAAACGAACATGTTTATGGATTAACCATGGGTTCAACGAGCCTCCTCAATTATTGATTTTTCATGATGATGTGGTTGAACTTGAGTGCTGCAACATTGAATTTCTTTTTTCAGAATATAAAGACAAGTTTGCATGGTTAAGAACGATAACGATTACCTATTTTCTTGTGCATGCATTATGAAATCCAATGAATGTTAATATTGGTTTGTCATGCCTAAACATAGTGCTTTGTAAATATCTTTGTACATAGCTCATTTTTTAGTAGTATAGGTTTCCTGTAAATACTCTACTTTCCTGCTTTCCTTAGGTTAGTTGGTTTGATGTAGGTTGTTTGCTTTTTGTTCGCTTTTGCTTTGTTGCTACTTTGCTCGGGGCCCGTATGCTTTTAGCTAGGCACATCTGTGCACACAACAACCATACTTATTTCCTAGGGTCGTTCTATGTATTTCTTTGTCAAACTCTAATCAAGTCTTCAGAGTGGATGGTGAAGGTCTTATGTTAGTGTCAAGTGATTTGGGTGTTTGATTCAAAGAGGATAATTTGTTGGTTTAGTCTGACTTTGACGTATTATGAAATCTTATAGCTCTTACACATTTTAAGAATTCGACGATCACTATAAGGCCTTTTGTGAAGTCTTTAAGTTAAGTTAAAAATCTAAAATTATGCTCTAGTGCCACTGTGATTCTAAGCCCTGAGTGCGAGCTTCAATGCTTGTGGGTTGAAATGAAAGAGCTGAAAAGAGAAAAGAAAGAAAGAAAGAAAACGTTGAAAATTAAAAGAAAGAGAAAATTCAACCATTCAGGGGTATTCGAGAAACTCTACCAGGGCTATGGACGCCTGACTGGCAGTACAACAATGTTTGGGAGAATCACAACAACCTTGTTGGGGCTATGGATGCCTGACTAGCAGCGAGGCAATGTCCCAAATGCTTTTGGAGTTATAATAAACTACATAGCTTAACTTGACAGAGCTTGGGTTCCTATAGCAATTGAAGAATGGGAATTAACACAATTGCACACACTTGGATTTTCAACATACTGAAGATTGGGTTGGCTAATGGTTTTGATCCTTTGGTTGGGCGTCTAGTTTGTTTGCCCTAGCGTGAAGGTTGGAACTAGAGATTCTGGGTTCGTGATTCTAGTTTGTCATCAAAATGCTCTCGAGCATTTCCCCAATGGGTCACCATTTATTGTGCATGTTTTGCACACATGCCCCACCATAGGTAGGGACCCCCTTTTTTCGCTCTTGACAGGCTGCTTTGCTCCTATCTTGTTTTACATGCCCCATTTTCCAAGCCCAAATTGGTCATGTGCCTTCAAACAATCAAATCCCCTACCCAAATTCACCTACTTGGGGTATTCAAATCTATGGAGAAATAAAGTTCCCCATCGCCTTTCTTCCTTTTGTCTTGTTCTTGCTGTTTGGAAACATCTGTGGACCCCCGTCACTACCGTTTCCTCATTTTTGACTTTGGGGCCAACTTTTTGGTGGATTTGGGATGTGTTTCTAGTGCTTAAATGAACTTCCAAGGTTTCATCATCATTCCATCAAGTTTCGATCATTTCAAAATTTTCCCTCCTGAATTCCCTTCCTCCTTGGCTATTTGGAAACATCCGTGGAGCCCCGGCGGCCTGGCCTCCAAAACCCAGGTCCTCCATGGCCATTTCTAGAAGTTCATCCCCCTTTGGCCATTTTCGAACATCCGACAGCCACCTCCCTTTCGCTCTCTAGAGCCCGGGTTCTCTGTGGCCGTTTTCAAAAGTCTATTCCCCTTTGGCCATTTGGAACATCTGGCGGCCACCTCCCTTCCAGCCTCCGGAGCCCAAGTCCTCCATGGCCATTTCTGGAAGTTCGTCCCCCTTTGGCCATTTAAAACATCCAGCAGCCATCTCCTTCCTGGCCTCCAAAACCTAGGCCCTCCGTGGCCGTTTCTGGGAGTCCATCCCTCCTTGGCTATTTTGAACATCTGGGAGCCTACCTCCTTCTCGGCCTCTGGAACCCAGACCCTCCGTGGCCATTTCTAGGAGTCCGTCCCTCCTTGGTCATTTTGAACATCTGGGAGCTTGCCTCCTAGGTTGTTTTGAACATCCAGGAGCCTCCCTTCTTCTTGGCTATTTTGAACATTAAGGAGCCTACCTCGTTCTTGGCTGTTTTAAACATCTGAGAGCCTGCCTCCTTCCCAGCTATTTTGAACATCCAGGAGCCTCCCTTCTTCTTGGCTATTTTTAACATCCAGGAGCTTGCCTCCTTCCTGGCTGTTTTGAACATCTGGGAGCCCACCTCCTTCCCGACTATTTTGGCTTATGTCTGCTATCTGCCTTCTAGCTTTCTTCCGCTATCTTTTCACCCTCTGGCGCTCACACCCTTCAAGCACGCATTAATGTTTATGGCCCAAATAAGCTCCAAATATGAATATCAAGATATTTTGATGATGTATGGATATATCTAATAGGGAATTTGTAGGTTTGACTGACATTTTCTGTAACTCATGTATAAATGCACTTACGACACTTCATGTTTGCAGGAGTCAAGAAGCCTTTCGCACGTCTCTCGAAAAGGCCCATTGAGGGAGTTGTCCTACCTTTTTCTAGATGATGATGATTTCTAAGGAGCTTTCCACTCGAATCAGGGGCCACCAATCCATTGATGCAAGTCATCGACCGACTTGTTTGATCCAATCCAAAATGTTGCAAGTCCACCAGATGGAGGGCAACCTTCAAACAGTCTATGCTACAGTGAAAAGGGAAATCGACAACAAGACAAATCTGCTACAACACTTGGGTACTACAGGACAAAATTGGGAAAAGACAAAAGATGTATTTTAAATTGTTGGATATTGGGGGTAGGTGAAGCCCTAACTTGTAATAAATTTGAGCCATTCGTTGGAAATTGATCCTAGCCATTCATTTGGGCTTTGCAAAACAATAAATAGGGGCTTGCCCCTCATTTGTAAGGGTTGGAGAATTGATGCAAAGACATTCTGCAGCAATAGAAAGCAGCATTACATGATTTGTGGGTGTTCCTTTGGAGTTTTCTCTTTATGTATGCATGGTTCACCTTCCATGTTAATTTTAGTGTTAGTTTCTTGAATGAGAGTGGTGATGGTGTTTTCTATTTCAGTATTTGATGAATTTCCAGCTCATGCTTTTTGTGGTTCATTGATGAGGAATCACTTTGCAAAGCTATTCTGAGCCTCTTTCCTATATTGCTACAACTTAGTTCGATTCCATATACATGATGTGTGTATGTAATGTGAAAATCTGCAGCCCTTAGAAGATTGCACTAGTTTTGTGCAACTGTAGGTTTCTCTTGGCCAAGAAAAACCCAGTTTAGGAAGTCTGTCTACTTTAGCAGCCACCATTGTTACTGTTCATTCATAGCTTAGGATTAGAATAGCTTTCTTAACCCTTCTCCTTTTTCTATTTCTTTTAATCCTTTGTTAGAGTAGGACCCAAAGCATCACCATGAAGCTAAATCAAATGAACTTGATGAGTTTCAGCTTGCTGTTTTGAATGGACAGCCACTGTTCATTCACTTCCAATACTTTGAAACTACATTTGCAAGCCCAACTTCCCATGCTTTGTAACTCATCTGTATGTCCGCCTTGTGATTCCAGCAAATCACATCAAACAACTGAGATATTCCAAGCACTGTCAAGACCTGACATTAGAGACCTTGGGATAGTGTTCTGCAATCTGATTGTGGAAGATTATCTTTGAAGAGAGGTAGTGCACCTACCCATTGCCTATGTTGAGAAGTGCATAAAAAACACATCAATAGTGAAGTTGCCCAAGGCAACCAAATTTCATTAAGAGCCTTTAAAGAAAAAATGATGGCTTTAGGGTTTAGGGTTTAGACTTTAGAGTTTAGGGTTTAGGGTAATAGGATAGCTTAAGGGGATCTACATGCAGTAAGATCCTAGGAAAAAATTACATGGCGTAAGGTAATGAAATTTGGTGGAGTTGCCTAAGGCAACCAAATTTAATTAAGAGCCTAAGAAAAAATGATGGCTTTAGGGTTTACGGTTTAGACTTTAGAGTTTAGGTTTTAGGGATTTAGGATAACTTAACCTCTTGGGGATATATGTAGTAAGATCCTAGAAAAAAATGTCATGGCATAAGGGAATGAAATTTGATGGTGTTTCCTAAGGCAACCAAATTTCATTAAGAGCCTAAGAAAAAATGATGGCTTTAGGGTTTATGGTTTAGACTTTAGAGTTTAGGGTTTAGGGTAATAGGATAACTTAAGGGGATATATGTAGTAAGATCCTAGGAAAAAATTACATGGCATAAGGGAATGAAATATGGTGGAGTTTCCTAAGGCAGCCAAATTTCATTAAGAGCCTAAGGAAAAATGATGGCTTTAGGGTTTAGGGTAATAGGATAACTTAATGGGATATATGTAGTAAGATCCTAGGACAAAATTACATGGAAAAAGGGAGTAAAATATGGTGGATTTTCCTAAGACAACCAAATTTCACTTTATGATCCTGGGTAGGACAAAATGAATGGTTTAGTATTTAGGGTTTAGGGTTTAAAATTTGGAATATTTAATGAATTTGCAAGTTAGTGAAAAACATTTTCTTGTGGAATAGTTGATTGAGATCTACTCAAATGTTTTAACTGACCAACCTAGATCATGATGGCAACTTTGATCACCAAATTTTAAGAAATTCTTCGATCCCCTTAAGAAAATTGAATTACGATTTAGGGTGATAGGATGGCTTAAGGGGATTTACGTCTAGTGATATCATAGGAGAAAATGACATGGCTTAAGTGAATAAAATTTGGTGAAGTTTCCCAAGGCAACCACATTCCATTAAGAGCCTTTAAAAAAAAATGATTGCTTTAGGGTTTAGGGTTTAGACTTTAGAGTTGAGGGTTTAGGGTAATAGGATAACTTAAGGGGATGTACATGTAGTAAGATCCTAAGACAAAATTACATGGCATAAGGGAATGAAATATGGTAGATTTTCCTAAGACAACCAAATTTCACTTTATGGTGTTGGGTAGGACAAAATGAATGGTTTAGTGTCTAGAGTTTAGATTTTATAGTTCAGAGTTTAGGGTTTACAAAACTTAGGGTAAAGTTTTGGTGCCCCTTGGAATATTTAATGAACTTGCAAGTTAGTGAAGAACATTTTCTTGTGGAATAGTTGATTGAGATCTACTCTTGTTTCAACTGACCAACCTAGATCATGAAATCTCATTCATATTATAATCTTGCACGATCTTATTATTGTGAAATTTGGTTGCCTTGGGAAAATTCACCAAATTTTAAGAACTTCTTTGATCCCTTTAAGAAATTTGTCATATTGGGACCCCTTAAGAAATCGATTTATGATTTAAGGTGATAGGATGGCTTAAGGGGATCTAGATGTCTAGTGAGGTCCAAATTTAGTCCTACTATAGCCTCATTGGTTCCATCTAGCTTTGGGTCAAAAGTGTTTACCCCTCTAATAAAAAAAAGTATCATCATGTTAAAAATGAATCAATCTATACATATCACAAAAATAACAATAATCTTAAATGTAACCCATACTCTAACAATAATAGAATACTAAATGATCCCCACCCCTAACCATATCCTAATTGAATTGCAAACCTAATTGAAACTTAATTAAATTATAACCTTTACCTAATCTTAAATGTATTCCTATATTATATTATATTTAAATTAATTTATATTTCTATTATAATTATATTAATATTTATTATATATTCCTAATTGTAACCTAACTATTCACTACAAACCTAATTGAATCTTAAGCCTAATCCTCTAAAACCCCAAGTAAATTGTAACATTACCTATCCTTAATTGTAATCTTATATTATATTTTATGATATTAAATATTTATATTATTTAATATATTATATTAAATATAATATATTAAATAATATAAATATTTAATTATATTTCTTTTATAAGAATCATCCTCCTATCTCTAAATTGTAATAATAGCATGTAGTTCCTCCAAACTAGATCATCATGTACCTCCTCCCTTTCCCATGTAATAGGTGTACCTTGTAGGTGTTAAATGGGTCCATCTTGGTCTCCTTATTGATGCATTTCTATCCTTCCACATAAATCTATACAGTATCAAAATATAGGTAATTTTATGCTTATTGAATCTCTCTTAATTTCTAAAGAATCCATTATGATTGAGGATGGGTGGATTATTATCTAGGATCACATCTTAATATCCTATAGAGGTCATGTGGTATGTTTTTCTTAATACATATATTCCCATACAAACCTCTTTCCATGTATTATCAACTCTCCTATATAATAGACACCTTCCTAGATTTAAATTTCATATGATATATATGTACCCAAGTGTTTCCAATTGGAATTGCTATAATTATACTTTTATGGCATTCTAGATATTCAAAATAGTTTTCATAAATCTACCAAATAGACCCATTCTTGACATTGAACTACATAATTTTAGGTATGTCCAATGAAAGATTAGGGTCTAGGGTTCATAAATTTCAAATGCTTTAGTGTTATGGGTTTAGATTTTACAGTTTAGGGTCTAGGGTTTACCAAACTTAGGGTGAAGTTTGGGTGGCCCTTGGCATAATTTAGACTTGCAAGTTAGTGTCAATTGGAATCGATTGTACGCGTTTAGATTTACGAATTTGCTAACTAAATTTGCAAACAAACATCAAGATAAACTTTATGAATTTTAACTATTATTTAACATATTGATTTCTAATCTAATTATAATTTATATTCAAACTAATGTTCAATATATATCATTTTTTCCATACAAAGCAAATAAAATTTAAAACATTTAAGCAATGCGAATGATTTTTTTTTAGCTCAAAATTACCTAGTTTTCAAAATCAAAATGATTTGTTTGATTCCAATTTAGGGTTTTAACAAAAAAAATTTCCAATTCAATTTAGGGTTTCAATTTTAAACAATTGGGGTTTTTAATGCAATTTTTTCATTTCAATTCAAACTAGGCTTTTCAAATTCAATTTTTTTGGTTTGATTTGAATTCAGGGTTTCAAAAACCTTGATTTGGATTTGTAAATGCAATGTTTTTATTTCATTTCAATTTCTAGGGTTTTGAACTGCAATTTTTTTTGTTTTTTCAATTAGGGTTTTCAAATTCAATTTTTTGGGTTTAATCGAACAATTTAGGTTTCAAACATTAAATTTTGTTTCTAAAACACAATTCAAGGTTCATTTTTTAATTTTTATTAAAAAACCTTTAGGTTTCATTGCATTTTTTCATCTATTTTTACAATTATTCAATTCTACTATAACAGTTAAAAAAAATGCTTAGAACGAGAAATAAATTTAAAAAAAACATGATAAATTAACTTTTTTTTTCAAAATTTCAATTCAAAACAGAAAAATGCAATAAAATGGCATGTAGGTGGGTACCTGTTGCTGATCGTGGGGGTTGTTGTAGCCAGTACTCAGGGTCCCATCCACTGAGGAGTGAAATCTATATATTTTTTTAAATAAATATCAATATAAAAAGGGATCCCGATTTATAGAAATCGGGTATAAATCGGGATCCCGATTTCTAGAAATCGGGATCCCATTTTATATACATCGGGATCCCATTTTTTGACAATCGGGATCCCGTTTCTTCAATGCCAATTTCAATTTTTTGGTTAAGGCAATAACTTCCACGTTTCATGGACTCAACTTTGTACACTTACCCCTTGGTAGAATGTTTCAGATGAGTTTTGTGTGAAGGTTAACATTGGACTCATAGATGGCTATCCTTTGCTGGGCATGTTTAGCTGCTTAAATATGTGGTGCAGGCTTTTCCAATATATAGATGTATGTTCCAGGTGGTTCTGGTTGGGATAAGGATTTGGATTCCTTGGCTAGAAAATTCTTATGGGATCATAGTTTTCCTTTTTCTAAGTGGAGCCTTGTGAAGTGGGATATTATGTGTAGTCTGAAGCAATTTGGGGGTCTCAGTCTATGGCTATCATCTCTTTTTGAGTTTGCATTGGCTAAATAGATTTATTGGAGGCATTGTTTAGAATAGGATCATATCTAGCCCAAGATATTATCTCATAAGTACCTTCAGGGGGTTCCGAAGGAGGAGATTCCCGGGTACCCTTTGGTAGGAAAGGTTATATGATTTGGGGTACTTTTAAGAAAGGGGTTGTGTTGATCAAGGAAGGATTGTTCTAGATATGTAATAAGGGGGTTAAGGCTCTCTTTTGGTTTGATTCTTGGGACAATTTTACCACCATTTTGCATCATTATCTTAATTTTTTGAATCTTTTCCAATGTTTCTTGCGCTAGATGGTCAAGGGTGATTCATTTTAAGTTTTCTTATCCCTGTGGGTAGACAGAGGTGGCTAGGTGAAAGGATCCTTGCAAGTGATATATTATTGTCTCGGAGGAGGACTATGTTGAACTTCTAATGTTTTGGCTAGTACACAATGCACCCCTCTTTTGGATAGGTACATTATTGCTTGGAGTTTGGATCCTAAGGGTGGTTTCAGTGTGGCTAGTGAGTAACAAGTGTTGATGGCTCATAATTTTCGAGGGGTGGAGGTTCCTTTGTGGAAAAATATGTGGAATAAGTTCTCTTGGCCAAAATGTAATTATTTTGTTTGGAATCTAGCTTGGAATAGATTTTTAACTTTGGAAAATCTTCAAAAGCAGGCATTCTAGGGCCCTTCCATTTGCATTTTGTGTAGTTGTAATGAGGAGGATTCTACCCACTTGTTTTTCCATGTTATTTCTCTATGTTGCTTTGAAGTTTTTGGTGGGATGTTTCGAAACATCCTTGTGTTCATGCTTCTCCCCTTGTTGATTTATAGAGAAGTATGGGTAGACATCCTTCTCAAGCTTCTTTCCTCTAATTTTTTTGGTCCATTGGGCCTACCTTTGTTCTTTGGAAAATTTGGCCAGAAAGGAATTGTAGGATATTTTCATGGGAATAGGCTATTGGTTCAACAGGTTTGGCATAGAATTTTTGGTATGATCTATGAGATGGTGGAAGCTAAATGTGAAGTGGTGTATCCTTTGGAAAGGAGTGGTGATGATATTGTGAATAAAATGGGCTTACAGGGTTATACTTCAAGCTCTACTTGTGTTAGAAGAGGTAGGGGGCTAAAAAGAAGGTTCAAAAGGTTGGTAGATGACTACCTCCTCTGATGGATACTTTGAATATAAATACTAATGGCTCTGCCAGGAGTAATATTAGGCCTGTTAGGATTGGTGGAATTAGACAAGATTGTTCTACCTTAGTTATTTTCTTCTTCTCCTTTCATAACTTAGGGAAACATTATAACAACTTTATGGAGGGGTTGGTGATTCTCAGGGATTTTGAGTGTGCTTATGCTTTCAAATGGCATAATATTATATGTGAATCATACTCATAGTTTTTTTAATTTTAATTTGTTGAATCACAGAAACTAGACTGATGTTAATTTGCATCTTTCTTTAGTTGTTCATCAAATTCTATAGATGTTCTCTATGTTGGAGGTGGTGTCTTTCACTCACATCTCACATGAATAGAATAGGGCTGCTAATTGTTTAGCCAAGTGGGCTTTAGAGTAGGATGATTATTGGAAGATCGAGGACTAGGTGTAATTATCCTCTGATTATTGTAATGAATTAGAGAGGGTCATTTCTGATGAGTTGGTTGATTGAGGTGTTTGTGGTTGTGAGGGTGGTGGTTTTGTTTGAGTTGAGTTTTTGTGAGGTTTCTTTTCTTGGGTTTCTACTGGATCACTGATCTCTTTGTATTGTTTACTTCTTTCTTTCAATAAATTTTTTACTACTTTTACTTTTATTTTTTAAAAGTAATCTTACATTAAATATGAATTGATAAATAAAAGGGATATATATGGTTTTTAGCTCTTTCAAAATAATATGATAATTTTCAATCATTATTAATTACTTTATTATAATTGATGATAAAAAAAGAGCAACCATATATGTAGTCAAGGATTTATGAAATTCCTCTACCATTTTTTGCATTGAAGGTTCCTCTTCCTTGATTGTTTGAGGTGGTGTCTTCTTCTTTAACATTTTCTATTCTTTTTGGTCTGATGAGGAAGAACTTCCTATTGTTGAATCCTTTCTTTTTCCTATAAAATACCCCTTTCCCTTGATAATTTTTAATTCATAGCTCTACCCATGAGATACTCCTATCCACCATTCCTGTTGACACCTCATCAATTGAACAATCTTCTTTCTCCATCAAATTAATTCGATCTAATTTATTGGTAGCAATACTCTATATATCATATAGGGGATCTAATTTATTACCATCGTTAGAAAATCCTTCTAGTATATCTTCTCTTGTTTTGAAATCCCTCATTTGAGGAATTGTCAACCTATTATAACTCGTCTTCCACTCCTTAAAACAATCTCACAAGTCATCCCAAATATCTTTAATATTTGGCTTGTGGTGCAACTATAGTGATGCATAAAGGTTATTCATCTTTCTCTTGGGATCAAAATTATCCCTCCAAATATATTGTTTCAAGTTTATTGCTAACAATCCATTAATAGATATTTTGGAATCTACGACCGATGGACATGAATAGCAACTGGTTTGAATGGGGTATTTCAAAACCCCTACTTTATGCTTACTAGAAAAAATTAAATTGACATCTATCATTTGCTGTGAATTAAGATCATCCTATCACTACAATGATTTGGAAGCAAGAATACGGATTTTTCTTAGTATCATTTGGTTTTACCTTTTGAATTGGGCATCTATTCACCATGTGACAAAAAATTTATTGTGAAAAGATGTATTATCAAATAAGTTAGGTTTTATCCTACTTAGTAAAGTACTATGTTTAATGCACTTATGCTTACATATAGGCTATCTAGACTTTTGGCTCACCTCATATATAATCACCAAGTGTCTCAACACTTTTACATTGAATCCTACACTTGTTTAATACTTGGAGGGATAGTTAGAGTATGAATCCTAACAACTTACCTCTTCATCCTTACCTTTATAAGCAAGGACCTATTTTACAATCGACAAAACATCACATGCTTATAATATTTCCTTATTTTACATATTCTCATTTATAGATTTTTTTAAGTTTGAAAGAAAATCATGGCTGCTTCAACATCGAATGAGAGAAATATTGTAAATCCAATCCCTTTCTCTCTATAATTAGTGAGGGTCTTTAGAATAAACTTAAAATTGGTGGATTCTTGAATAAAATAAACATCACGATTAGAGTTAGGAAGGATAAGAGATGAATTTTTATATATAATACTTGGGTACTTAAATAATTCTTTTTTTAGTTTTTTGGGACCCATCTATGGTGGGTCATACAAAAATCTATACATTTTGTATGAATTTATATGACTATATTATCTAGTATTTATTCATGCATTAGCATACTAGTGTACATCAATCTCTTCATCTACATGCTTTCTTGGCCTCTATGTAGACATTTTAGTTATACTTTTATTTCTAAGTGATCCCACAATAATGGTTTACAATCTTTGGCCAAACTAGACACTGAACTGATTTTTTCTAGCTAAATCTTCACTTTTAGGCACCTATAGCAGCTAAACCATGAGGAATTTGAAGTTGATGCAAACTAGTGATTTTTGAAATTTTTTCTATAGATTCTAAATGTTATTTTTTCAAAAAAATTGGAATTATATTGCACTTCCTTTTCCATCTCCTTCAAAAACTAGTTTCTTTCAGTAAACACCATTTTTAAGGAGTGACGCTCACTATATAGCAGATAACTTTTTTCCATGAAGGATAAAACTCTTTTTTCTTTTAATTTAGATTTGTGACTACAATATCTAGTTCTTCCAATTGGTTTCATAGTGTTTTATTGAATATTTTCCCTTAATCAAGTTTCAAAGTCAAACCAATTACAATTCAAACATAGGCGGAGCATATAACACATAACTTTTTTTGTATGTATAAAATTCATTTTTTTTTTGTTGGATCAAGGACTTCAATATTTAGTGCACTCATATTCTTAAATTATTTTTTGATAATATTCTATTTTTCCACATGTGTAGAACAAAGAGCTCGATTTTCGGTGAAAAACCTACATTCACAAGAAATAAAAAAATAAATATAATAATAAAATTCAATTTATTTTAAATTATACTTTTTGGGAACCTTGTAATAATGACTACATACTTACAAAAAAATGATTTTTAAATGAATCCATTTGATCCCCCCAAAAGGTAAATCAAAAGTGGTTTCTTATCAACATTTTGATGGGTGTAAAGGAGACTCCGTTATAGGTATGGTTTAAAACTAGTGGGGTTCTGTCCAAGGGGGTTTGATATAAGGTAGTTTGATCAAACCCTCTTCAATTGGAATAATTTAAATGGAATTTTTTAAGGTTTAAATCATTATATTTTCTAAAAATATGTGATTTCAGCAAAAAAATAGAATCTCCAAGAAATTGTAAACTAGCTTTGTGGGATCAACCTTTTCAATAATATTTTAATCATTAAAATATTACTTTTTCCATCACTTGTATAGCTCTAGGAATCAAATAATTTACTTTGTAGTTTTAAGAATATGTCATTAGTTGGTGTCAATATGATGTGATCATTTTTCATCCTCAAGTTTACCCCTTTACCGTTATACTTTTTTGACTTATTTCTCAACTTTAAGAACCTCATTAATGGACATGCATACACCTTTTTGAGTGATTTATTTTCATTGTGCATAAATTTTGATCATCTATCTAGTGGTATGATTTTTTTATACTATGATGTATTAATTATCAAATAATAAATGCAATATGCAAACTTCCATAAAATGAATCAAGCACAATTGATAAGCAATAAACTATCATAAAATGTCTATTCCTTAGGGAGAAAATTTTGTACTTACACTAAATGATAAAGTGTAATGGGGGTTTTTGGAGTGCCTTGATTTTTTATCATAACAATGGATCCTTTTGATTCTCTCCTCATGTGTGTGTGACTTGATGCACACCTTTATTTAATTTCTTATACCTCTTTTTGGACCTAATAATGGATCTACATTATTTTGCACCATTTTGTGCTCAATCTCAATTGATATACTAATAAATCTTCCTCATCAGTATTAGGGGGAATTACCATAGTGTTATGCAAATGATTCCTTAGTTTCAATGGAGAAGTGAATAAACCTTCTATTTTTGGGAGGTAAAGTAGACCTACTATTTTATCTCTCCAATGGGGGGATTATTTCATTAGATCATATTTTTACATGATATTCTAGTATTTATGTAGAGCATTGCAATACATATCTGACTAGTGTACTATAGGTCAATCATTACATTTTTTAACTTTTACTCCAATTTATCATAGTACTATTTATTTCTTCAACTCTATAGATTTTGATTGTCTTTGTGTTATCTATCTATTCATGGTTGAGTAGTGCTCTATATATTAAATTTTTTAGTTTTCGTATATCTTATCTTGATCTAAATTTTTTAGAGGCTGATTTATTTTAGGAGAAACTAGTTCATTTTTGGAAAAATTTTACAGCTCCGACATGCTTCAATATTTTTGCATCATCACATTCTTGTATTCATGAGACATATTTTCAAGAGGTCTTATCGTTATCTTCCACTCTTTTGGAGAGGAGTTTTTCCTCATTATGTTTTCTCGTTTGTCTCCACTTGTGAGAGATCATTATTATGTATGAGCACCTTATCAACCCTTGTTGTTGGACTTCCTTTTTTTAGTGTTTATCTTACTCCATATCACTTAAGAGTTAGTGTTAGTGTGAAAGAATATTATCAAAGTAGTTAGATTTTAAACTACTTATTAGGGTTCTATTCACACTACAATTAACCTCACTTAGAGGTTATATAGACTTTTTCTCACCTCATGCAAACTCACCAAGTGTCTCAACACTTGTCCACATATTCCTACAATCATTTCATACTTGGAGGGGTAGTCAAATTTTGAATCCTACCTTCTCACCTCTTCGTCCTTGCCTTTATAAGAAAGGATTCCTTGTAAATTTTAAATTTCATCACTTGCTTATGATATTTGATCATTTTCAATATTCGCATTTGTGGATTGTTTTGAGTTTACAAGTAGATCTTGGTTTCTCAAACACAAAGTGGGAATAATTTTAGTAATTTAAAGCCTTGAGTTTTCATATTTGATATTTTGAGCATACTTCAAAATTTTTTATTAGAGGGTAACTGATTTTGGAAGGATATTGTTCACCTTAACATTCACACAAATTATTGTAAAGGCCAACTTGGTTTTTTACTTTGTAACTTTATCCATTACTAGGTAGTAACCAAACATATTGGAAATACACATGAGATATTATTCATCCTAAAATTCAAGTGGAAAACAATAGAGACAAATCCAAATGGGCAGAATAACAAATAGGTCAACTTGCGGATGAAAGTCTTGCTTTCACTTATATTTACCTATGAAGTAAGGACCCTCAATAAGGAACTTGTTCAGACATTCAAAGAAAGAGAAGGAAAAATTAAAATGTTCTTGGATATAGCACTTTCCAATACAGTTCCCTTTACCTTCCACATAGAATTAATCCATTTTTAACATTTATATTGGGATAGGAAGAGAAGAAATTACTTATAGTGAATTTTTAATTATAGAAACTATTTTATTTGTAACCAATTTTGAAATGTTGATCCTCACTCCCACCTCTAATTGAAACACTTTTGAATAATCTCCCAATGTAAAATAACCATGTTGTGCCAAATTTCTTACAACCTTGTTAGCTTAGTTAGAATTTTTGGGTTTTGAGAGGTGATGGGAGACTCTCCCATAAGGAATCTTAATGGAAAGAGATGCTTTAGAAGGCTCCCCAATCCCTATCCAAAATATGGTGGTTCTCCCTTAGCATTAAATTCAAGCTATTGATATTTCATTCTCCTATTTATCATGCACATGCTCCTTCACTAAGATTTGTTTCTTATCAAATGTATTGATACCATGGATACTTATAGAATCTATATGTTGAAATAGATATACATTATAAATATTTTAATCTCTCCATATAGTTTGTCTTTGAATTATTATTTTAAGGTCATGGAAAGTTATCTTTATGGTTGATTATGATTTTAATTTATAAGCAAGGAACAAAGGGTGTTTAAAATAAAGTGTGAATTGTGTCTTTTGTTTTCAA
Organism: Sequoia sempervirens; assembly: GCA_007258455.2. Lineage (NCBI taxonomy): Eukaryota > Viridiplantae > Streptophyta > Pinopsida > Cupressales > Cupressaceae > Sequoia > Sequoia sempervirens. Next base: position 1,379,719 of record VDFB02338372.1, on the reverse strand, counting down.
TTGTAAGAAACTATCTTAGTGATGTATTCAAAGTTATGATGTATATGATTTTAACATTATAAAAACATAGATATCTATACATAACTTATTTATTTTGAATAACTTATATCTTTACGTTGATATTTGAAAAGAGTAGTTTTTGGTATCTTTATTAAATAAGATAAAATAATATATAAAATTTATTATTATTACTAATGGATTATTGTATTTATTTAATTTAAAATTTTAATTATTATGGGTTATTAAAAAATAGGTTTTATAATGTTCAAATATTATTATTAAAGTTTAGGGTGATAAAAAGATAACTTTTTTGACACATATTCTTCATATTATCAAAATTTTAGTTTTATTTTTATGAAATTATTATATTAGAATTAATGTCAATTTGGATCAACTTCTATTTTTTACTAATAACTAACTTATAATTTTATCTAGAACAAAATTCAATATTTATTTATAAACACCTCAAGATTGGTATCCCTTGGAGTTCTTTAAATAGATGTATTTAAGATATGTATACTAATTTTATTCCCCGTAGAGCCTATATTAAAATACAAAAAATATTGATAAATTTAAAGTAAATTTATAATAAGCCTATATTTACATTAACCATTTAAAAGAAATATTACATCTTATCGTCTTGATTGACAACTTACATTACTCTAATAATTTAAAAAAATTAAACATTTTTCTCAAATTCTTTTTTTTGAATTATGTTAATAGATTACAAAAGTCTATCTTTAGTTTTGACTATGGAATGGCTTACCAAGTTTTACATTCTAACTTTGGATTTAGTGATTAAATTTAATAAAAAAATTAGACTTGAACACCACATGTTTGGATGTTTAAAAATTACAGTAACTTCAAACTTATCCATCAAATTGAATAGACTTTTCAAATTTCAATCTTAAGAATTCATGGAGTTCTTTAAATAAATGTATTGAAGATATGTATGCTAGTTGTATTCCCCTTCAAAGGAATATTAAAAATGAATTAAAAAATTATGCATGAATTTATAAATTACTTTATTAAGTAGATTTATAATAAATTTATATATAGCTTAATCATTTAAGAGAAGCACCACATCTTATCATCTTAATTGACAACTTACGTTACTTTAATAACTTAAGAAAAATTCTTTCTCAAATTCTTTTTAAGTTATGTAAATAGATTACAAAAGCCTATCCTTAATTTCAACTTTCCAATGTCTAACCAACTTTCACATGCTAACTTTGAATTTAGTACATGACTTCTAATTTTAACATTGCACATTTACATATTTAAAAGTAATAAGAACCTAAAATTTATCTATCAAATTTAATATACTTTTCAAAATTCAGTTTTAAAAATTCTTTAATTCAACCTTAGAATTTCAAAAACTTTATTGCTTGTAACTTTTTATTTCACATGCTAACTTTGAATTTAGTAGATGACTTCTAATTTTAACGTTGCAAGTTTACATATTTAAAAGTAACAAGAACCTAAAATTTATCTATCAAATCTAATTTTAAAAATTGTTTAATTCAACGTTAGAATTTCAAAAACTTTGTTACTTGTAACTTTGTACTTACAAACTACTTCTTGAAAGATTAAATTTTTAGGTTTCATTCAATTCCCTATCCATAGCTTTTGTTATTTGTTCAATATACAGAGAATATTTAGGTCCTTTTTCTCTCAATCCGCACCTCTTTGGAAAGCTGTCGATTAAACCAAGCTAATTTATTTGCGCCATACCTCGTAACTCATTTAGTTTCTGTTATTTGGTTACACGGTGTAGAACTCTTCCCTTCCGCAGAACTCGTTTTCCTCCTCCCTAAAATTCATCCACCCTGCCCTTCCTCTACCCAATCAAAATTGAAATTCATTTACTAGTTTTTCTCCGACTCCCTCGCATTCTGCTTATTTATACCACCCATCTCCATTTGTCTACCATCGGCTTTGGATTTACATGAGATACTCGGTTGGGTAACCTCTCTAGGTTTTTAAAGTAGCTTCAGTTATTTCAAGTTTAGCTTCCGCACAAGACAATGGATCGCATGCTGTTCGTTGTCGTAGAATGATTCTATTATTTTGTTTGCTTCAGGTTCCAGTGTTGTGGAGAGAGGAAGCGTTTCCAGTAGATGGAGGGCGACTGACGATCAAAAGCGAATATTGGACCAAATATTCATGAGCGGAACAAGAAATCCTTCGGTGGAACAGATAAACCGTACTACAAGCCAGCTGCAACGCTATGGCAGAGTAGAAGGCAAGAAAATTTTCTACTGGTTTCAGAATGCCACCACGAGAGAGAAACAGAAAAAGGAACAACCACAACAATGTAAGCAGGAAATGGCCTTTAGTAGTTAAGTCACCAAAATGGACTTATTTTTTTCGTTCCAAGAGGTCATCTAACAAGAGCTCTGTACAAGTATGAAAGCTTATTTAAATTTTCTGGTTTGTCTTTCAAACTATATGTTTTCTGAATAATATTGTGGCAGATTTCTGAACAATATGTATTGATATGCAGGAAGAAGAAGTGAATAGCGGAACCCGCAGGAATTCATCGGTAGATCCATCCGATAGAAGAACACTAGATCTGTTTCCTGTACATACTGATAAATGAGGATGTTCAAATGCATGCAGCAATGTTTTGGTTTAAAATTTTCAGTGTTGTCTGAATAAAGACATTCTAAATAAGAAAACGTACTATGCTCGGTATTGCTGTGATTCTGTAGCACTCGCGTAGATTTATTATATGACATTTCCAGTGATGAATCAATTCAGTTTTCAAAATATGAATCTTCTGAATGTTCGGGTTTTCTTTGAGAATGGTTATGGGATATTGGAATGTAATTGTAGATTTTAAAATTTGTTTAAAAGTAATTAGATTCGACCAGGGTAAAATTTATTCATTTAGCTTTCCGATGAAAAAATAATATTAAAGAAGGTACAGAAAAGAATAAATAAATACGGCAATGAAACAACAATTTAGGTTGAAGCAACAAAGTTAAAGCTTCACCGATAAATACATCCTATCTTCGTTCATGAAATGGCTGGGAAGCCTATGTAAAACTAGTATTCTTCAGACTTGGGGGTGGGGGAATGGTTTTCCTCAATCAAATTTGAAATTTGTGGATGATACTGCTTTGATGGGTGTGGCTAAGGTCAGAAAAGCCACTAGTTTGTTCAAGACCTTGGATACTTATCTTTTAGCTTCTAGTTAAAGGATTAATAAATATAAAATTTATATTTTCTTCTTCAATATTCTACAACCTATTCAACAAAGGATTGCTCGTATGTTGAGGTGTTAGATTGGATCTCTCATTTTTACCTATCTTGGAATTCCTATTTCTTCTAGAATTCTTTCTAGGGGATATTGGCAGAATGTTTCAGACAAGTTTTGTGTAAAAGTTAATCATTGGACTCATAGATGGTTGTCCTTTGTTGGGCATTGTGGATACTAAATCTGTATTTGCTCAAAACAAACAACACACATTAGCATGGTTAGTTTAAAACAAAGCAAATGACAACATCCTTATGAAATACTTAACTATGATAAAATATGCAAACTAAATAAAACAAAGATAATGAAATGCAAACATATAAAAACATAATCAAAACTTTATTTCATAGTGGATTTGTGCTATTGTTGAAAATAGCTCTTTCCCAATTCTTGCTTAAGTTCCATGATGAAATTGCTATGAAGAATGATATGGAATGCTAAGATGATATGGATTCAAATGACAATGGTGCATTTATGCTTGAGATTGTGAAAGATTTGATTAAGTATGAAGCCTCTATTTGTAGATTCTCAAATGCTAAGAGTGCCAAACATGGAGGATGTGGGACTAAAGATTTGGCCAATAGAAAAAGGCCACTTGTCAAGTTGTGATAGGCTTGAGGATGTACAAGATTTAGAAAATGTGTCCAAAAGGGGGAAATTTTAAATTTGAATTTGAGAGTTAATGTTTAGTTTGACTTGTGCAAGGGACATGTAAGAGACATTAATTGCTTTTTTGGATGTACATGTCCACTTGATTTTGAATTCAAAATGGAGGGAATGTTCCGCAAAGATGCCATGCTGAGTGAAAATAAGGGTTTTAATAAATCAATAAATTGATTTATTTGTGTAAGTGGGATTATCTAGAGGATGTGATGGGTAGTTAGGTTAGTTTAATTAGGATTAGGTTAGGTTAATGGTGATTAGGTGATTTTGAACAATTTGACTCAAATATTTGATTTATCTAAATCAAAAGGGATGGAAAATGCATTTTGGATTTAATTAAATAGAAGGATTGATTTATTTAATTAAAAGGAGGGTGATGGGATCAAGTTGATTTATTTGATTTAAACTGATAACTTTAGGAGATTGATAAATAAACTTGATTTATTTGTAGAATGGATAAATATGACCTAGTTGAACGCATTATGCCAATTTTGCGTGTCTAAATTTTTCCTCTTTTTGAAGTAATGTATTTGTTGTGTTCGTTCAAAGAATCAACTTTCCACAATAAAAATTCAAAAATTTAATGACTTTTCGAATGCCCCAGTGGAAAGAAGTACACTGGTACATTGCCCCCTCGTGAGATCGAGCGAAAAGATTCAATTTGAGGGTCATTCTTATGATAAAGAGGTTCAAACTAAATGGTTGCAAATAAGATGGTTTTAAGATGATTAGAATAACAAATCTATATTATCCTAAACAACTTAAATGATGATATGATGTGATGATGGATGAGATGGATGATCTGATATGCTATGATTATGCAATGGATGATTTATGCAGATGCTTAGACTAATAGATCTATATTATGATGATGATGCAAATGCAATGCATGCAAAATAGTTGGTGTTTCCTATTATGTATGATATGAATGATATGTGGTATGGTGATGGTTTTCTAGATGTAGGATGGATGCATTGGTGATGTTATGTTAGCGTGGAAATGAGATGATGACAAGAGGATCCAACAAGTCCATGATCTGACGAGACTTTATTAGAGATGATGATGATGATTAGCTTATCAAGGATTGGGACTTTAAAATGGCTACTTACCTTATGTTTGATAACACACATAGATACGATGCATCAAGGTATAAAGAACTAGGATGGCATTTTACCTAGTGGGATTGACTTTGACTCAAAAAAAAGATAGGAGTATTCTTTCTCACACCTGACATACGGAAACCTTGCTAGGACGTACCTAACACAACAAGTATTCACCAAGTTATTTTTCAAGAACGTTGAACAAGCACATCAGACAAAAGATAATGATTGTTGCCCCATTCCTATCTCTCTAAATCCTTCATTTGGATATCATCGAGAGTTCCTTGGAATGAGTGCAATAAGATAAATCAAAAGAAAAGATAAAGTACACAAACAAGTCAATGTTCTTCATATCTCTAGCCAAAGGGATTTGTTTTGATAGGATAAAAATCCAAGGTGATATCCAAAATGATGCCCATTGTCAGAATGATATATCTTAGGACATGTATTGTATAGGATGATGATGGTTTGATAAGTTGATTGATAGGCTACTGATATAAGGTTGATTGTCATGTTTGTGAGTGATCAAGAGTTTGATTTTGCATTTAACAGGTTTGTTGTTTCAATTTTGATTTTAGGATTGATGTTTGCTTTTGTTGACTGCTATGATTGTTTCTGTTTGTATTGCCAGAGGATGAAGGTGACAATCAGTTTATTATGGATGATTGATTATTTCGAGTGAAAGCAAGATGAGATGGATGCATTTTTTTGAATATTTGGATGTTTTTGACTTTTTTGGAATGTTTTGAGGCTATTTTTGGTATTTTTGAGATTTTGCAAATGTTTTGATTTTTTTATTTTTCCAAATGTTTTTGGATTTTGTGTCTTTTGATTTTTTATGGATTTTTTGATATTTTTCGAATGTTTTTGTGTTTTGATGTGATTTGGATGTTTTTGGATTTTCATGGTTTTTTGGATATTTTTGGATTTTTGTGTCTCGAGGGCTGATTAAAGATGATCCTTGCCTACGTTTAAGCTCAGAGACGACGTAGTTCAGATTTCCATTTTTTTCTTTTGACATTATCTATTTTATGGATTTTTTTGGATTTTGATATGTTTTGACGATTTGGATATGGATATTTCTGATGATATTAGCATTTTGTTTATGATTTTTATTAAAAACCAAGCTAAGGTTGATTGATTAGATTGATGGATTGATGATGATGGGATTGTTGAGGATACACAACAATGCAAGGATAGTGTTAAGTAGGACAAGGATTGAGATGGATTGATGATGATAACATTGTTGAGGATGCTCAACAATGCAAGGATTGATTGATTGGGATTGATGATGATAACATTGTTGAGGATGCACAACAATGCAAGGATAGTGTTAAGCAACACAATGATTGGGAAAGATATCCTGAAGATGATGATGGATTGGTTAGACTCGATTGATCATGATTGATGAAGCTTGATTTGGAAAAAAGGTTGTTTGAATGATTTAATGTGATGTTTGAAGTGCAACTTAGATGCAATTGATATTGATTACTTGGATTGATGTTTCTAAGGAATGTCTTCTTGTCAAAATATGCCATGGGCTAGTGATTTGGATTTTGGATCACAAATGCTTTGACCAATTTGGTTTCACGTTTGCCAATGTTCAGATTGCCACATAAGTTAGAGGATATAGATCAAGATTTATTGTCAAAGCAGGATGTACATATCTACCCCTTGTGTTTAGCAATGTATGGAATGTCATGGGTGGATGTTTAGATAGCTGTATGGATAGATGGATATGACAAGCATGCAAAGTATGCCAAGGATTATCTTGCGATAAGATAAGGTGTGGATGCTCGGATAGGTGTATGGATTGAGGGATATGGCAAGCATGCAAATGATGCCAAAGATTATCTTGTGATAAGATAAGGTGTTTAGATAAAGAATGCTCATTGGATAATGTTTCATGGCTCAAATAACAATGCATAGGATAAGATCAATGAAAATGGCCCATGTCAAAATGTTTACCATAAGCAGGCATAAAGTGTGCCCTAAACTTTCATCAAGATCAAGATAACTTGGATGATGGATGGCGATGGATGAAAATGGATTTGATCAATGGTTTATAGATTGATGGATTTATTATGGATGATATGGATGGAATGTGGGATTTATTACGGATTGGATGAGATGCTTTCTCTTGAAGTGACACACATAGATGCTTGATTCTACACATGATGCTTGCTTTCCAAGTTTTCATCATGGCCTTGCCCAAAGCACCACCGTAGTGGTTTTCACTAGAGGATGATTGTTTGTTTTCAATCCTTTTTCTGATTTTTTTGGATTTTCATATCTTTTGATTTTTTTTATTTTTTTGAAAGATTTTAAGCTCATGTTGAATCACAAGGTGTTGCTGATGTAGATACCCCTATCATAATGTGCCATCGATATCTTGCTTGGAGAAGTTTCTTTCCTAAGATACGTGCACTTGAATACAACTTTTTAGATTCTTGATCTGCTTTGTCGATACTGGAGTTAACTTTATCTCTATGTGCACATCGCGATAGAGTGCCTTTGAAATCCTTATGATAAAGGGTCATTGCCAATAAATGGTCAATTTGAGAATTGGATATCATGTGTGGAGATGTGGATGGAGTGTGTTTAGGGATAAAAGATGGATTGGTTGACAGTTTGGAACCTTTGACTCTCCAAACTTGGGAAGATGAACAATGATGGGTGGATACGAAAATGTGCATGGAATTGGATACAGAAGTGTGCATGGAATTAGGACCAACTACTTGATACACTTTATATGTTGCTTGAAAATCCTGCTTTTGCTTTTGTGGACATCTTTGATGGATACTGTTCCCTTTTTTATTTTTCTCCATAGTTTTTTTGACTGATGGAGTTTGATAGGGATAATCTTTCTTTGTATTCTTTGGTATCCATGTGTATTTGATTTTTCCGATATGCTTCTTAGCTTCTTTTCCTTTGTTAACATTCTTTGTATTTTGAGTCAATTCTTTCTTTTGATGTTGGTGCCCATTCAGGGATGGGGTGATGGGTGGATGAAGATTCATGATGTGGTTGGTTGTAGTATTGACATTGGTTTCATCATAAGGATTCTTCGTGCTTCCTATGTTGACACTTGCTTGAGACGAAGTTGCCCCCAGTTTTTTGGAAGTAGTACCTTTGTTCTTTGATTCTTCTTCTTCTGAGATGTCTTGTTTGATAAGAGTTCTCTGATAGATAGCCATTGTAGATGACGTTAATTCAATTGGATGCTCAGCTGACTTTGAAATATACTATTATGTTTGACCTACTTCCTTGAGTGGATAATGTTGGATATCTTTATTCATGATGTCCTTGGTTTGAATTTGGGATATGTCTAATCCTGATGTTGACAACTCTATTTGACTATATGAATCAATAACTTTCTCTTTTTTTGTAACAATGTCAAGAATAAAGGGATCCTTTTCTGAATGAATATCATCTATGTGTCCATCCATAGAAATCATCTCATGGGTAGATGGAGGAGTAGGTGAATCTTGCATAGATAGGATAGTTTCCATTACATCATTGTAGTATCTTGGAGATACAAATTCTTGATCTTGAATGATTTTGGAATTGCTTTCGACATGCTTTGGATCAAATTCCTGACATGGGTCATTTTCAAAGGATGCTTAGATATCTTTATTAGGCATGGCAATTGGCTCAATATCCTCCTGATCTTTGAGTGGAGTTAGATCAAGTGTCAAGTTGAGGATTCCTTTAGTATCTCTAACCATGAGGTCAAAGGGGGTCAACATGTCTTGGAAGGGACCATTGCTAGACCTTGGTAAAAGATTTGATCATGTTTTGGAATAAATTCTTGAGATATGTCCTCTAACTCATAAGGCAATGTAGAGACATTTTCAACATGATCGTAGGTGAATGGATCATGCATTATGTCAATAGGATCAAATAATCCTAACAGTCCTTGAAATAGATCACTAAAAACTGGCTCTTGATGTATGGTGAGTTGATCTTCTGATGAAGTAGACACAACTTCAAGGTGCTCAATGATTGATTGATCTTGCTCCTTGTTCTCAACAGTTGTGGTGGAGAGATTTCAAATGCTATCATCATCCCCAATAGTGATTATCTTCTGATCAATTAGGTCTTGGATGAGTTTTTTGAGTCGAACATAATCTGATTTTTTGTGTCCCTTTATTCTATGATAATCACAAAGGTGCTTCTCATTATAACTTGGCAGTTTTATGATTGGTTCTTGATAGTTCACATAAACGGGGATTTTGATGAGATTTTCTTGTACCAATTGTTGCAGGACTGATTCGATTGGTTTCCCAAGTGGTGTGTATTTTCTCTTGTTTCCTTGTGAGATTTTCACTTTAAATTGACCTTGTGGTGATGAATTTTGGAGATGTGGTGATTGGGCTTGTTGTTGATGTTTTTGATCTTGATATCTGACTTCTTGCGATTGGAGATGTTGTTCTTGATGTAGTTGTGGACATAACTCAATGCTTTGATGATAGGGTTCAACCAATGGAGGAATGTATTGATTCTGGAGAGAATATATCTCTTGGCTCAATAATTCAATTAATTTGGCATGTGAAGCAAGTTGCTCTAGCAAAATTTTTTATTTTGAATTTGACTCCCTTTATTTGGCTTTTGTTCAAGCAGATTTTGGATGTACACCTGTGGTGTTTGAATGGGATCATGAACAAATTAATTTTGGACAATGTTCTAATTTGGGATGGTGTTCAAATTTATAAGTTGAAATTGAACATTGTCTTGATTTAGGTAACTTTGATTTTGCATGGTGTTACCTTGTCTTGGAGTTGTTAACATCTTGTTTGGACTCTGAACAACATTTGTGTGATTTGCAAACATATTTATCCCAAAGTTTGTTGGATTCATGTTTGAAAAACTTGTACTTGGTACATTCTAATTTTGCATGTAGGGATTTGGGTGGATGACGTTGTTCATTTGAAGGTTCATGCAAGGATTATTTCTTTGATAGAGTTGTAGGTTTGGATTTAGATCTACCATTGGGAAATGTGTTCCAATCTTTGATTTGAGCATGCTCACACTTTTTGTGCCATTCACATTCGTAGAAGGTAATGATCCCAAGTACGGATTGTATAGATGTGAGTTTCGATAATCAATCGACATTTTAAGGCTTTGATAGCTTAGTTGACTTGGATTACTCATGATGAATGGATCAAGTTTGTATTCCATGTTCCTCTTGTGTTTTGACCTTGTTGTAAAAGTGACCTCTAAGGTTCTTAGGACCAATGACGAGATGGAGGATGAAAATGGGTGAATGATATGAGTGTTAAATGTTTAGGGACTTTGGATCAATGCTAGACTTAGGGTTTGATTTGTTTGATTTGGATAATGAACTTGTAAAACCTAAGATGTTAGATGTTATCTTAGGATGAACTTGTTTAAAGTATTGCTGATTTAATTAAATGTATGAGAAAGGATGCATTCCCATACACCTAACTAAACAAGGTGATTTTGAATTTGATGATTTACCCAAGTCTAGATATTGATGTTTCCAATGCTCTAAAGATTTTTGGTGGGATGGATTTTGATAAATGTTTGAGAGGGATGAAGTCTTTGATTTGATCCTAAATGAACCTAGGAAGGTCTTGTTTACAAGACCAAGATAGTGAAGAACATTCCTTTTTCTAAGAGTAATTCAAAATAAAAAAGATCAATGTTCGCATGAAAACCATAAGATCAAAAGATATCAAGCACATGTGTGGGGTCCAATTGATTCAATCTTTGCTTAATGGATTATTTATTTTACCACAAACACACTCTTGATTAGGTTTTCAACTAAATGTCCAATGTCCTAATTCCCTCACATCCCACAAAGTGCATTATGCGAAAATTGAGGAAATCAAGGAAAAGGTTGCCTAAAGTTGACTTTAGTAGAAGCAAATTGAGATGAATTCCAAATTTTTAGAAGCCTCTAAGGATACAAATCCCAAGGGAAAGCAATAACATGTGAATTTTTTCAAGGATATTTTCTTCTCCTAAAGGGTTTTCAATTTTGATGATTCGTTGAATGTTAGTTTTCCAATGTTTTTGATTAAAGCATTGTGTTTTCAAACTAACTCACAAGTAATATAATATCCTAGCTCAATTGGTATGTTTTTCTTGGTTGGATTGCCTCATGCCCTTCGTAGTAGAAGAGATGATTTTACATGCAACCAAGGACAAAATATAAAGATATGTTAAGAATGAATTATTAACCTTTATATTTCAACCAAGATTGGATATGGCAAGTAACTTCTTGGAATCTAAGTTCCAATGCACCACTTTGATAAAATCATTGGATGGATTGGTTGGCAACTACAAATAGGGTTCTTAATGACACAAGATTAGGGACATGGCACCTTGAGAGCATCCAGTTGGAGTCACCTTCGAGTTCTCCTTTCGAATGTGTCTCTTAGGCAGGACCCTCTAAAGGTGATTGAAAGCAATAAAATGCATTTTGAATGTTTCTCTTGCACCCTAGATCACACAAAGTGAAAGGGGAGAGGATACACACTCAAAATGCACCAAAGAAAAAATCACTCAACTAAAAAACTTGTTTGTTTTAGCCTCAAAGCAATGATGAGTTCATTTTAAAGCATGAAGATGAAGTGTGAAATTTTCCTTGTTCAATTTTAAACCAAATTGAAAAGCTAGTAGGTGACTAAGGTTCAATTTTAGCCCAACTTTGAAAGAAAACAATGATCTAGTTGGATTAAAACACAAAATTAAGGCATGTGACAAAAGCTCAAAGCATTAAAAAATGCTTTTGGGTTTCAAGTTTGATGCTTGAATCTTTTAACTCCAATGCTTGATTTTAACCTTCACCTTCGTTATCCTCCTCCACTTTTCTCCTTCGTTTTCCTATAAACATCACAATTAAAAGTTACACATGTACTGCAAAATGACAAAAAAATGTACATAAGACATGTCAACCTTTTTGAGGAAACCTTAGACGAGGTGCACGAGTTATTTATGATGAAGATAACCCAATAATGTAAGATTATTGAATTTTAATTCAAAATAGACAAAAAATAAATAAATAACCCAAATCCATATTATCAAGATTACTCAAGTGATGGAAACATATGATGTTATCTAATAATTTGAAAAAGATTTGAGACTTGGTCCACGTTTCATCCTGACAACATTTTAAGGTCGTGTAGACACTATACCAACTTTAGACCCTTGTACATAATACATTAGATCATCAACATCATATCATCAAAAAAGCATTAGTTAAACTCTCTGCTCAACTACGCATTCACACCCACGTTGATTATACCGCTATCCCACTCTAGAGTTAAGATCTTAAGTAACAGTAGCATAAAAAAAGATTGATGATTTTGTAAACAATTTAGAGCCTAAGCTACCATGTTGATGTGACCCCTCATACCGCTAATAAGTTAAAAGCTAAAATTTTCTTTTCCATTTAATGGCCGATCCTTGTGGCACTTTTAACGAGGCTTTGGCAGAAGAGACGGTGGGATGGATGAGCCAGTAGACTGAATAGAATGAAATGATGCAACCTACAATGTACCTTAAATGAGCTAGATTCATATCATAGCAAACGTAGTCATCATTCAAATCTGCATTAAATGTAGAAGATAGTCTTCCTTTATTGATCTAGATTCAGATCGATAACCAAGAACAGTGCATTGAAAGGAGAATAAAACATTGTTGTTGCAATCAAACCTCACCTAATGTGTTTATTTTGCTGGCTAGAATCATTTTCCCTGATGGTTTGCAAGATATGCACAAAATTTATTCATTGAAAGGATTTAGAAATTTTTTAGCAAATGCAGTTATCGGTTAAAAGGAAAATTCCCCAACTCTTTTCACATCCTCCCTCCTTGGTAGATGTGCATGCAACATGTGAAATAATACATCAGGTCACATGAATAGTTTGACATGATATAGCATGTGAAACCATAGACAAGTCACATGAACAGTTTGACAGAATGCCTCAGAGAAAAACTATGATATTAGAGAATGCAGTGATTACAGGATGTCCACAAAATGTCTTTATTGAAAAGGTGTTAGAAACTTCAAGAAAATACTATTATAGTGGTGTAAAGCCATATTCCCTAGCCCTGACCGATAGTCTCTTCCTGCCTGTGCTGAGCATGGGAGATTTAAAATAGGGTATGCACATCCATGAAGAACGTAGAAAATGAAGATATTTTGTCAAATGTTATTGTTGGAGATGCATTGGAAAATATAGTAGGCAAGATAGAAAAGGCTAGCAAACTATCTGATAGAAGTCTCTTAAGAAAGAAATTATCATATTTTATAGATAAACATGCAACTCATGGCTTGAATGAAGGAAAAAGATGCCTTGAGAATGTGAACTGTGTGACAGAATTCCCAAGGAGATGCGCTTTCAAGCAAATGTCATTGGCAGGTGTAAAGTGGAATTTCACAACCTTTCAACATCCTCCCTGGCTGTGCATAGATGGGAGCTTTGAAACAGGGTATGGGTGTCTAGAAAGGCATAAAATATGGAGAAATTTTAATAGATACCGTATTTGCAACATTGATAGACGTTTTGTGCAAAATGTGGATGTATTGTTAAGGCATGTTGATTGTTGAATAGAGGGCAACGACGAACAAGTATGAATCGGGCTACTTAAGGAAGAAATGTTGATCCCATAGCAAATAATGATTAAATGAAACAAGTAGTGAATGTCTTACCAAAAGTGATTAAACAAACAAAGAGGCAGATGTACTATGATTTGTATTGGTGTGCCTTTTTTCAATCCCAGGTAGGCCTCTCCTATCCATCCGTGGTGAACACTAGACATCATTGAATGAAATGTGAGCTATGGTAGGTTATTCTTCAACAAAGGAAAAAAAGAATACATTGTAGTAGAAATAGACCACACCTCTTCAAATAAAAATCACATCCTCTCCCTTAATACAGAAGCCATTCTATGATTGCAGCATCCATGCTATAGAAAAATATATTGATGTTTATAACAACATTGGTTATAATCCAAAAACTAAATACAAATTCCTATTTGACAGTTAAAGAAATGTTTACCCTAGCAATGAGCTTTATTTTGATTTGAAAAATGAGGAAACAAAAGCTATTGTAGTTTTATTCTTTTCTCTAAAAGTGATTTTAACAGTGTAGATCATTCAATGAGTTAATCATGATAAATTTTAAAAATGTAAAATAACACAAAAGCTTAGAAATGCCCAAAAACGTGCAAGCTAAAGCAACCTGCTTTATATCTATTAATGATTATGAGTCGAAAGAAAAGTTGTTAATGAACTCATTTTGAAATATCATTACCTAAAACCACAACCAGAAATCAAGCAAAGTAATTCTCAAGAAATTGTAAGCAACATTCAAATGCATTGTCCGATCTCACAACGATGATTTTTTATATGCACAAAATATCAAATGATTTTAATCCACCATTAAATGTATACAATGTAAATTAAATAGATCATACTGAAGATGGTATAAAATAGTAACCCAAATGAGACAATATGAAAACAAGACTTCATAGAGCCTACACTCTCCTTCTAGTGCCATAATGTGGATGTTAAATCTACATTTTCTCAAAACAAACAACACACATTAGCATGGTTAGTTTAAAACAAAGCAAAGAACAACATCCCTATGAAATACTTGACTATGATAAAATATGCAAACTAAATAAAACAAAGATAATGAAATGCAAGGATATAAAAACATAATCAAAACTTTATTTCATAGTGGATTGGTGTTATTGTTGAAAATAACCCTTTCCCAATCCTTGCTTGAGCTCCATGATGAAATTTCTATGAAGAATGATATGGAATGCTAAGATGATATGGATTCAAATGACAATGGTGCATTTATGATTGAGATTGTGGAGGATTTGATTAAGGATGAAGCCTCTATTTGTAGATTCTCAAATGCTAAGAGTTCCAAACATGGAGGATGTGGGACGAAAGATTTGGCCAATAGGAAGAGGTCACTTGTCAAGTTGTGATAGGCTTGAGGATGTACAAGATTTGGGAAATGTGCCCAAGAGGGGGAAATTTCAAATTTGAATTTGAGAGTTAATGGTTAGTTTGACTTGTGCAAGGGACATGTAAGAGACTTTAATTTCTTTGTTGGATGTACATGTCCACTTGATTTTGAATTCAAAATAGAGGGAATATTCCTCAAAGATGCCATGTTGAGTGAAAATAAGGGTTTTAATAAATCAATAAATTGATTTATTTGTGCAAGTGGGATTATCTAGAGGATGTGATGGGTAGTTAGGTTAGTTTAATTAGGATTAGGTTAGCTTAATTCTGATTAGGTGATTTTGACCAATTTGACTCAAATATTTGATTTATTTAAATCAAAAGGTATGGAAAATGCATTTGGGATTTAATTAAATAAAAGGCTTGATTTATTTAATTAAAAGGAGGGTGTTGGGATCAAGTTGATTTATTTGATTTAAACTAATGACTTTAGGAGATTGAGAAATAAACTTGATTTATTTGTCGAATGGATGAATATGACTTAGTTGAATGCATTATGCCAGTTTTGCATGTCTACAGGCATGTTTAGATGCTTAAATCTGTGGTGTAGGCTCTTCTAATATATAGGTGTATGTTCCAGGTAGCTCTGGTTGGGTTTAGGATTTGGATTCCTTGGCTAGAAAATTTGTATGGGATGGTAGTTTTTCTTCTTCTAAGTGGAGCCTTGTGAAGTGGGATATTATGTGTAGCCTGAAGCAATTTGGGGGTCTGGGTCTGGGGCTATAATCTCTTTTCAAGTTGGCATTGGCTACAAAGATTTATTGGAGGTGTTTTTTATAATAGGATCATATCTATTCCAAGATATTATCTCACAAGTACCTTCAAGGGGTTCTGAACGAGGAGATTCCCCGCTACCATTTGGTAGGGAAAGGTTCTATGATTTGGGATACTTTTAAGAAAGGGGTTGTGTTGATCAAGGAAGGATTGTTCTAGATATGTAATAAGGGGGTTAAGGCTCTCTTTTGGCTTGATTATTGGGACAATTTTCCCCCCATTTTTCATCATTATCTTAACTTTTTGAATCTTTTCCAATGTTTCTTGGGCTAGTTGGTCAAGGGTGATTCATTTTAAGTTTTCTTATCCCTGTGGGTAGACAGAGGTGGCTAGGTGAAAGGATCCTTGCTACTAACATGTTATTGTCTCGGAGGAGGACTATGTTGAACTTCATAATATTTTGCCTAGTAGACAATGCACCTCTCTTTGGGATAAGTATATTCTTGCTTGTAGTTTGGATCGCAAGGGTGCTTTCATTATGGCTAGTGGGTAACAAGTGTTGATGGCTCATAAGTTTGGAGGGGTGGAGGTTCCTTTGTGGAAAAATATGTGGAACAAGTTCTCTTGGCCAAAGTGTAATTATTATTTTTGGACTCTAGCTTGGAATAGATGTTTAACATGGAACAATCTTCAAAATCAAGGATTCTAGGGCCCTTCCATTTGCATTTTGTGTAGTTGTAATGAGGAGGATTCTACCGACTTGTTTTTCCATGTTATTTCTCTATGTTTCTTTGGCACTTTTGGTGGAATGATTGGAAACATCCTTTTGTTCATGGTTCTCCCCTTGTCAATTTATAGACAAGTATGGGTAGACATTGTTCTCAAGCTTCTTTCCTCCAGATTGTTTGGTCAATTGGGCCTACCTTCATTCTTTGGAAAATTTTGCAAGAAAAGAATTGTAGGATTTTTTCATGGGCATAGGCCATTGGTTCAATAGGTTTGGCATAGAATTTTTGGTATGATTTATGAGATGGTGGAAGCTAAATGTGAAGTGGTGTATCCTTTGGAAAGGAGTGGTGATGGTATTGTGAATAGAATGGGTTTACAGGGTTATACTTCAAGCTTTGCTCTTGCTAGAAGAGGTAGGCGGGCTAAAAATAAGTTTCAAAAGGTTGGTAGATGACTACCTCCTCTAGTGGATACTTTGAATATAAATACTAATGGTTCCTCTAGGAGTAATCCTAGGCCTATTGGGATTGGTGGAATTAGACAAGATTGTTTTGGCTTAGTTATTTTCTTCTTCTCCTTTCATAAAGGGAAACATTATAACAACTTTATGGATGGGTTGGTGATTCTCAGGGATTTTGTGTGTGATTACACTTTGGAATGGTGTAATATTATATGTGAATCAGACTCATAATTTTTTTATTTTTATTTATTAAATGAGAGAAACTGGACTGATGTTAAATTGCATCTTTCTCTAGTTGTTCATCAAATTCTATAGATGTTCTCTATGTTGGAGGTGGTGTCTTTCACTCACATATCACATGAATAGAATAGGGCTGCTAATTGTTTGGCCATGTGGGCTTCAGAGTAGGATGAGTATTGGAAGATCGAGGACTAGGGGTAATTATCCCCTGTTTATTGTAATGAAATGGAGAGGGTCCTTTTTGATGAGTTGGTTGATTGAGGTGTTTGTGTAAGGGCGGTGGTTTTGTTTTGGTTTTGTGTTCATGAGGTTTCTTTTCTTGGGTTCCTACTAGATCACTAATCTCTTGTATTGTTTACTTCTTTCTTTCAATAATTTTTTTACCCCTTCTATTTTTATTTTTAAAAACTAATCTTACATTAAATATGAATTGATAAATAAAAAGGATATAGATTATTTTTATCCCTTTCAAACTAATATGATAATTTGCAATCATTATTAATTACTTTATTATAAATGATGATAAAAAAAGAGAAACCATATATGTAGTCAAGGATTTATGAAATGCCTCTACCATTTTTTGCATTGAAGTTTCCTCTTCCTTGATTGTTTGAGGTGGTGTCTTCTTCTTTAACATTTTCTATTCTTTTTGGTCTGACGAGGAAGAACTTCCTATTGTTGAATCCTTTCTTTTTCCTAGAAAATACCCCTTTCCCTTGATAATTTTTAATTCATAGCTCTACCCATGAGATACTCCTATCCACCATTACTGTCGACACCTCGTCAATTGAAAAATCTTCTTTCTCCAGCAAATTAATTGGATCTAATTTATTGGTAGCAATACTCTATATATCATATAGGGGATCTCATTTATGACCATCACCAAACAATCCTTCTAGTATATTTTCTCTTGTTTTGAAATCCTTCATTTTAGGAATTGTCAACCTATTATAACTTATCTCCTACACCTTAAAATAATCTTGCAAGTCATCCAAAATATCTTTAATATTTGGAATGTGGTGCAATTATAGTGATGCATAAAGGTTATTCATATTTCTCTTGGGATCAAAATCATCCCTCCAAATATATTGTTTCAAGTTTATTACTAACAATTCATCAATAGATATTGTTGAATCTACGACTGATGGACATGAATAGCAACTGGTTTGAATGGGGTATTTCAAACCTCCTACTTTATGCTTACTAGGAAAAATTAAATTGACATCTATCATTTGTTGTAAATTAAGATAATTCTATCACTACAGTGATTTTGAAGCAAGAATAGGGATTTGTCATATATGAAGACTTACATGTATGTAGACTTGGGGAATTGTATGAACCATTGTTCCCATTCATAAACTAGAGCCATGGTTTCCTTTTTATTATAAATCCTACATCCTTTGTGATTTGGTTAATAACTAGGTACTTGAATGCATCATTTACCCATTTAAAATGCCTCTTAGCTACTTTGTGCTCTAATTGTGTATAGTACTCACATATCTTGTTCTCTCGTTGCCCTTCTCCCCTGACCCCTATGATACTCAAACCAAAAAAATTTCCAAGTCTTACAGCACAATATATCACATAGGAAGACATGGAAAATTTCCTAGTATCCTTTAGTGCAATAATCTAATTATGGATGAGATCAGACACAATTTTTCCCTAGTCCAAGTATACTTCCCCTTTCATGATGATGTTAATGAAGTGGACCATCTAGTTTTCATATGTGCTAGATTCCTCTTTTCAAAAGGATCTTGGCATGAAAGTGATAATGTATCCTATTCTAGACCAGAAATATGACCTTTTAAATTTTGTACAAATTTTTGCAATGGACTTTCATTTTTCCTTCAACCACTCCTTGTTAAGATAACTTAAATTTCCACTGACATCATTCTCAAACTCTTTAATTACCACATATTTTGTTAATTTTTTTGACAATTTATAATGAGGAAAATCAAATATCATTCTGATAATTGTTGGAGAAAGGTTAATCATCTTTGTACACCAAGAATCATAACATTTTTTTTTGTATAGGGTTGCAGAGTGTTGCTCCTACTAGGTTGAACTCATGGCATTGCACTACCATCGGGAAAGATGTAACATGAGCTACTATTGATCTAGATATTTGTTGGGCCCTTGGGGTGACATCAATTGAGAAAGTGTTTGTCTTAAAGGTATCCATGTCAATATGCCCCAATTTTATATCAGTAATCTTCATAACTTGAGATGTGAATTTTGAGACAAAACGGACTCCCTAGAACTTATACTTTATTGTCAAAGGAAGTTTATTCAAATTGGTATTCATAGATTTGGGTTCCATCTATGCCCCCTCAAGACTAGATTTTCCAATTAATTCAGACATTTAGGATAATTAAGAGATTATAAAAATAATTTTGTAATAATCCTTGAAAAATCATTGATAAAACTTGGCTTGAAATACAATTTATAGTTATGTCCTAAAAGGATGAAAATAGGGGTGCTCTCTCTTTTTGGGAGATGGAACACTAGACCTCTTTCAACTTAGTTTCACTCAAGGAAACCCTTGAAATCTCAATCCAAAGGATTAATGTATGAAGATGAAGATGGTTATGTGGTATTCACATGAAAATAATGTAAATGGCCATGACTAATTTGTAATAACTTGTAATATTGGAATGGATTGTGATCAATATGGATGCTAAATTTAGTTCAATTTTGAGGGAACTTAATCCATTGATGGAATGTGGATGGAAAATTTTCCATGGCATGGATGCATGGGTAGCCAAAAAGGATGTTGTATGGGAGATCAAGGTCTAGGATTTGGAAATTAGTATCAACTTTAGCTAGTCTAACCTAGAGGAGGAGCTTTATAGATCCATTTAATTTATGTTCAACTTCATAATATGTTTTAGACTCATCAATAACATCATTATAATATCCCAATTATTTTGTTAGACTCAAGCTACAAATATTAAGTCCTGATTGACCATCTCCTAGAAAATGTTTGATAGTGGTTTTATGGATGTGGGATTGAAGGTATAGTGGATTGTTAGGAGATGAATTGATGAAAGGCATGGATTTGGTGAAAATTTGGAGGGATTTTAGAGATGATAAGAGTCATATCATGGATTAAAATTGAGAATGATCAATATCATTAGGGAGAAAAGATTCATGCAAGGCTTCCTCAAGGATATTTTTGTGCATGTGTGATGTTTTGAGTAGGTCAAGGATAGATACTTGTCCTATCATTTTGTTTAAGTCATCAAGGATGCTATAATAATTTTTAGGATGTGAGGAGGATGAAGCTATTTTGATGGTAATTTAACCATGTCAAGTAGTAATGACACAATTAGGTGCTTTGACAGTTATAATGGCTACTTGCAAAGGACTTTGTTTGATGCTACAAATGACAAACTTAGATGAGATATTATTGTATATAACCAATTTTTCACTAGGGGATGTGTGGCCTTCAATAGACATCTCTCATTGATTCATAAGATCTTCGATGGAGTTATTGAGTTTCATGCATGAGGAGGTTTTCTAGCAATGGATCTTATGGTAGTCACAAAATTCATGTTCTTTGTACCAAGAGGGTTTAGGAACATCTAGAACAAGGGGATTGATTGTTGGAAGTTGCATCATGTTGGCTCAGATAATCTTTTGAAGAAAGATTTTTATTGGTTCGCCCCAAGGGGTGTAAACTTTCCTAGTGTGTCATTTAGGTTGAACTTTAGGAATAACCATATGTTTTAGGGAGCTAGGCTATTTAGGGATGATAATGGTGAAGTTATTTTCATATTTTTAACATTTTTTGAATTAGTCATGTACCGTTATTGGCCGTGTTCAGTTTTATTTTAAAAATGGGATTCATCAATATATTGGGGTTTATTTGCTATGCCTTCTTATTCTTTATGTATAGATTAATCCTTATTTAAACTATTTACTTTCTCCTCTATTACCAAAATATAATAACAATCAGTAACCAATAGTTGGGTAAATCATTTTTTAATGAAATAATTTCCCTTTGAATTTTATGAGGTACAAATCCCTTGTTTGATAGAGAAAATCTCAAATTTTCTTAATTTTAAAATTTAAAATGGTTTTTCTTTTTACCAGAAAGTAGTAAAGGCTAAAATAAAATGATCGCAAGGAAAATGTAAAAGAATAAAGATGGATCTTATCACTTGCAATATGTATTATGTGGGAAAAATTAGAACATAGAACAATTCACATCCCACATAGCATATGTTAATAAAATTATTATTTAAAACTAATTTCAAACATAAGAAGATTGAATACTAGTAGATTTTCACATGCACATGAAAAGATGAAAACTAACAAAACCAAAACAACACATAGATTATAATGGATCTCATTCATTAATATATCCAAAATTATAGACTCATAGATGCAAACCTTCTCTTTAGTTCAAATTATTTCCTACCCCTTCCTTTCTTGTAAAAAAATTCATAAAGAGTCCCTCAATTACAATGTAGTTAATATATGCATTTGTAAAGTTAACCATTTATTGAGAGTAACTAAAAATTAGTAGTTAAGATTTCCTTAATCATCTCAAGACCTTAAGGTTCTTTTTAAAAAGATAAAATAATAAAACATGAGGCACTACTAACGTGGAACATTATCAACATCCTTCTCTTGTGATGACTGGACAACCTGTATGGATATTTTAGCCTAGTATGTTTGGAAACCTTTGATTATTAGAAGCATCTTGCTATGTTGAGGAAAAATTACATTTTTAGTTCTTAATTTCCATAAGGCTTTGATTCCTAATACCAAATCCACCTTACTAGAGAAGGTTGTCACATGCCCAATAAATTAAGATGTACACTGAAATCAATTTTTTTCAATCTCCTCACGCTTTCCACATTAAAACATTGTTTCTTAAAGATATTCTCAATTATTTCCTTGAATATTCTATTAATTACTTCTCTATCGTCATCTTGAGTAGCATCTTCTTTTTGGAGATGGACACCCATTCAATTAAAATAATTTTTTGAATATCATCCCTCAATTGGTTATATTCTTTGATAATTTTATTTTGTTCTAATTTGTTTTTCTTCATAAATGAGAGATTTCATCCAATAATTTTATTCCACATAAAATATCTACCATCATTAGTGCTCAGTAAGATCTACGTAGCTACTAATTTATCTAATCCCACCTCAAGCATCTCCTTGAGGTCACTATTAGTTTTTAACCAAATTGACTATTCATGTTTTGTATTAGCTATTTTGTTTTCAATATCCTTTAATAACACAATTTCTTCAGAGCTCTTTTTCATGTATGTGATAAATTTTTTTAAATTCATGAGGATATTGTTTGTACAATCCTCTTTAACTCTACCATAAGACATAAATTTTAATTTTATCAATCATTTATTTCCCACTAGAAAATCTAGGATCAAAACCCACATCAATTTGGCTAGTAGGATAGATAGAGAAATCGACAAGGGATATTAAAAAAATTGTTAAAGCATTGACGTATTTATTGAGGAATCATCGAAAACTTGAGATTTGGTTTTATACTTCTTAACTTGTGTTGTTCTCTGAAGGAACTATGACACAATATATTTATTAGACATGATCAAATCAATAACCTTTATTTTCTTTGTTAGAGATTTCTTTAACCATGAAACAAGTCAAGTTGAAGCTTTGGGGCAATTAATAGTTCTTAAAGAAGATAATTGAAGAGATATTTTGAGGGAAGGTGTATTAGAAATCCCAACATCAGGTGATGAATATGTTTTTTCAGCTTGTTTCAATGGATTCTAAGGGGCACTAGGAATAGGAGAATTATGATTAGGAAAAGAAGAAGAGTTACTTGCTTGAGATGTATCCCTGTAGCAAGTTATATTGCATCTAAGACAATTGTATTTGTAAGGAAGACGCAAAGAAGGAGATTAGAGTAGTAGGACCCCACCAAGGAGAAGGATGATACAGTATGTGACTACAAAAGCAATAGGAAGAATAGATAAGGTATTAGAAACTTTGAGGGGAGTGCAAGAAATAATTGATGTTGTAGAAAAGAAAAATTAGCATATTTCATTTAATAAATTCCATTCATTAAATAAATAAAGCTTATTTGATTTATCTCTAAGGTCATCCATTTAAATTAAATAAATCAACTTTATTTAATTTGATCCTAACATCACCCTATTTGATTAAATAAATAAAATATTTATTTAATTAAATCTAAAATCATCTTCCATCTCCTTTTGATTTAGTTTAATCCTTAAATCTAAGTCAAATGAGTCAAATCACCTAATCCTCTTTTAAATTAACTAAATCAGGATTAAATCTAATCTTATGCATGCCACATTCTCTACATTTTCCCACTTGCACAAAACAAGGATTTTAATTAATGTATTAAATCTCCATTTTCTATCAACATGCCATTAAAATGGAATATTCCCTTGAATTTGAAATCTCCCCCCAAATTGACATGTACATCCAACAAAGCATTTAAGAGCTCTTACATGTCTCTTACATGTCTGTCATAAGTCAAACTTGGCATGTAAGCCCCTTTTTCTCTCTCCAACAAGCCAAATTTGAAATTTACAACAACCACCTAATGTCATTTATTGGTACATTGACCAAAACTTACACATCCTCCATCCACTCACATTTGGACAAGTGGATCCTTCCTATTGGTTGAATCTTTGTCCCACATTCACCCATTTTGCATATTTCTCCATCCTATCATTCTATAAATAGGAGGTCGCATTCCTCATTTTAGCATCTAAAAATTCATGCAAAGTTACTCTCTTCACATTGAGAGCTAAATTTTTTCCACTTCATCTTTAAGGTATTTTATCATTGAGATTGTCAAGGGTCACTTTCCACAACAAAGTGACACCAATCCACTATGGAATAGGTGTGCATTATGTTTCTATCATGCTTCCAATTAGTTTGTTTTTTATCTTATTTGAGAGGAATTATGCATTATTTCATAGGATTATTTATGCATTTACATGAACTAACCACATTACTAACTAGTGTTGGAGTTTAATCTTTGTGAATATTTTTAGGTACTTACATTTTGCCACCCTACTAGTCAAAATGGGACTAAAGAAGTTATTGGACACAAAATTCATTCAACCAATTGACTATCCATAATGGGTGTCAAACCTAGTTCCTATTTGAAAACCTAATGGGGGCATCAAAATATGCACAAATTTCAAGGACTTAAACAAAGCATGTCCAAAAGATGATTGCCCATTACCCACCATTGACATGATTTTGGACATGACAACAGGACATGAAATGATCTCCCTGATGGATGGTTTCTAGGGATACAACCAGATAATGATTACTAAAGAAGACCAACACAAAACAACCTTCACTTGTCCATAGGGGACTTACTATTGGAATATGATGCTATTGAGCTTGAAGAATATAATAGAATCATACCAAAGAGCCATTACTTTAATATTCCATGACATGATCCATAAAAATATCAAAGATTATGTTAATTACATACTAACCAAATCCAAAAAGCGGAAGGATCACATAGAAACCTTAAGTGCCATTTTTGACAGGCTGGAGGAATACAAGGTCTGATTAAATCTAAACAAGTGTGTCTTTGACATACAATCAGTAAAGTTGCTAGGATACATATTGTCAATAAGAGGTATTAAGGGAGACCCTACCAAGGTAAAATAAATCCTTGAGATGGAGGCACCCAAAATATTGAAACAATTGAGAGGCATCCAAGGTAGGCTTCATTTGATCCAAAGATTCATAGCATAGTTGGCAGATAAAAAAAATCCATATTCTCACCTACTTCACAAGGCAGTAGCATGCAAGGGGGATAACAAGTGTGAAGAAGCCTTCAATAAGATAAAATAATATTTTCTTACACCACTGATCCTCATGTTGCATATCCCAAGAAAGCCATTAATTCTCTATGTGTCAGCAACAACAGTAGCCATCGGTGCTCTTCTAGCTCAACACGATGAAAATGGGATATAGAAAGGGCCATCTATTATATAAGTAGAACAATGGTTGGGCATGAGCTAAATTACTCATTCATTGAGAAAGTATGTCTAGTGGTAGTTTTGCTTCACATAAATTTAGACATTACATGCTGGAACACAAAATAAAACTCATCACCAAAATCAACCCTCTCAAGTACATACTGTCAAAAGTAGTGCTCACTTGAAGAATGGGAAAATGGGTCTTTATACTATTAGAGTATGAAATTGAATATATGGAGTGAAAGCAATTAAAGGCCAAGTCATCATAGATTAGCTTGCAGAAGTACCAATCTATTTAAAGAATCCTCTCATCTCAGAGTTTCCAGATGAATCCATCTTCAATCTGAACATAGCCGATTAGTAGCAACTTTACTTTGATGGCTCATACAGACAACATGGATTAGGAGCTGGTATCTTCTTTACCACCATACAAGGGGAATGCATACCTAGATCATATAAATTGGCATTCCCCTGCACCAACACTGCAGAATATGAGGCTTTAACCATAGGTCTCAAAATAGCAGTGTAGTGGCACACCATGGCCCTCAGAGTATACAAAGACTCTCAACTGATAATAAACCAAGTGAATGGTGAGTACCAAACTAAGGATGATAAGCTCAGTCCATGCAAGAAATTGGTAAAGACTCTCAAGGAATCCTTTATCGAGATCACATTTGAGTAGATTCCTGCAGCAAACAACAGAGTAGAAGATGTCATGGAAAAGATTGGATCCCTACTAGACATCCCTCATCATGT
This sequence comes from Sequoia sempervirens, assembly GCA_007258455.2. Lineage (NCBI taxonomy): Eukaryota > Viridiplantae > Streptophyta > Pinopsida > Cupressales > Cupressaceae > Sequoia > Sequoia sempervirens. Next base: position 1,353,806 of record VDFB02338372.1, on the reverse strand, counting down.
CCCAAAATATGAATTCTTGGTAGAGCAACTTCTCGTGCCCACATTCGAGGTACTAGAATTGGAATTTTATACCTACTTGCAAATAGGTGTCCTACTTGTTGACTTACCCTCAACCTTAAAATTAACTTTTGTAAAAAAGGAATCTTAATTTGTCATCCTAGGAGATACCCTATATCATAGGAGCATAGAAGGAACCTTATTACACTATTTAAATGTTAAGGATGTGTTGACCGCTTTAACTGAGGTGCATAACAACATCTATGTTTCACACGTGAGTGGAATGACACTAGCCAAGAAATTGTTGAGGACGAGCTATTATTGGCCTACAATGGAAAGAGAAGCACATGAGTACATCAAAAGGGTTCTATAATGTTAATATCATGGGGACCTCATCCATGCTCCAACTCAAGAACTTCATCCCATCGACACACCATGGCCCTTTTAGCAATGGAGACTCGATCACATTGGAAAAATCACCCCCACTTCATCTAATGGCTACAGGTTCATCATAACTACCACTGAGTACTTTACCAAGTGGGTTGAAGCCATACCCATGACATATATAACCAGAAAGCAGATATCAAACTTCATCCTAAACTATCTCATTTGCCACTATGGTGTCCCACAAGCCATTATCTCAAATAATGGGACACCATTTAAGAATCAGGATGTTCATGACTTGTGTGAAAAATTCAAAATTCAACATCACTTCTCCACCCCATACTATCCACATGGCAATGGCTAAGAAAAAGCCACAAATAAAACCATTTTAAAGCTCCTCAAGAAAATAGTCAATGACGCAGGTTGTGACTAGCACATGTAGCTAAATCCTACCCTCTAGGCCTACTGAACTAGCATCCACACACCCATCGGTGCCACCCCCTTCTCCCTAGTCTACGAATCAGAAGCAATACTCTCCATTGATATTGAGCCCCTATCACTAGGAATATCACTACAAAACCTTGTCATGGATGAAGAGTACCGAGCATCATGATTGAATGAGCCAGAGCTATTGGATGAGTTGTGTATAGATGCTTTAAATCATTAACAAGTCTATCAGAATAAACTCAAGAGGAGCTATAACAAGAAAATAAGAAGTTGGAGAACTAGTACTAAAGGAGAATCAAAGGAACATCCCAAATCCAAACAGTAAAGGAAAATTTGAACCCAATTAGTTGGGACCATTTTTATCACAACAAGCTATAAGTTAGGGGTATATTAGTTATCAACACTTGAAGGGGAAGCTCTGCAGGAGCCCATGAACAACTCTCATCTCAAAAATTTTTGCCTAATCTTTCAAGGTATAAAACCTAAAAAATAGAAAAATATCCTGAAAAGATGGCTACCTTGGTGAAAAATTGGAAAATAGGTCTCTTGGTGAAAAAATAAAAATAAAAAGAAAAATAATCCAAAAAATATATTAAAAAAAAAAGAAAAAGAATGAAAAAGAATGAAAAACAAAAAAGAGAAAAATCGTCTTCGAGTGAAAACCACTTTAGTGGCACTTTGGGCAAGTACCTTGGTGAAAACCTGGCAAATAGGCACTTGGTGTAAATAAGCCCTTTCCATCCACTAGGATCTTCACAGCTTGTTCTCCATCATCCATCTTCCATCACATTCCATATCTCCATCCATCATCCACCCACATCCACACTATAGCTTGGTCATGTGTTCATATCATGATCCCTCTTAGTACTACTCAACCCATTCTCAAGGTCAGTTTGTCTTGCCTTTATTGGAGTAGTCTATTGTATCACATTGGAGGAATTTTCTCATTAGATCGGATTCGTGTATATTCTTGAAGTCCTAAAATTAGAAAAACCAAAAACATCAAAAAATTCAAAAAATAAACAATCATCAGAAAATCCAAAAAAATCAAAAAACATGAGAAAATCCAAAACTTCAAAAAACATCCAAATCATATCAAAATTCAAAAACAAGTCAAAAATTTAGCCAAAAAGAAATAAAACAAAGTTGTCTTGTTGAACTATGGGTCTTTGAGCCTTGAACATAGGCAAGGTTGATTTTTATCATCCCCTGAGACACTTAGGTCAGTCCTTTAGGAGTCCATAATAAACAAACATTTCATCATGTATATCTTCATCTGTAAATCAGTCAAGTTTTCAGTCAAACTATGTGGTCTCTATGTGTATAACATAGGCAAGGCTAATTTTTTGATCAACCCTCAAGGCCCCTAGGATAGGTCCTTAGGTTAGTCTCTTGGTGAAAATCTCGAAAAACCCCAAAACATTGGAAAATCAAAAATCAAAACATTTGAAAAATCTTGAAAAATATCAAAAATAGCCTCAAAACATTTCAAAACTCCAAAAACATCCAAATATTTGAAAAAATCCATCTATCCCATTTCGCTTTCACCTGCAATAACATCATTCACAATAAATCAATCATCATCCCTAACCTTTGATGAAACAATTAAGAACAAGTCTAACAGGTGAAAAGTGAAAACTCAAAATGTCAAGTCTCAAGTTTAAGTTAGTATGTAAACAAGTTGGTCAACTCTTTGTGTCAATAACCTATCATCCAATTAGTCCCATACTAAACCATCTTATAACATCATATCCTAGGATGTATCCTTCCTACAATGGGAATTATTTATTAGAAATAACACTTTTGATAAATGAAATGACATGCCGCCATCCACTAGCATGTCCTAGGATGTATCCTTCCTACTATGGGCATTATCTTTTGGCAATAGTTTTGTTTCTTATCCTTTAAAAACACATTTTTGTTTGGTTAGCAGTATTACAGAATATTAGCTTGCTTTTTTACTTTATCTTTGTCTTTTGACTTATCTCTTTGTGCTCATTCCAATAACCTCTCCATGATGTCCAAACAAAAGGATTTGGAGAAATAGGAATGGGGCAATGATCATTATCTTTTTATTTGCTTCTCTTGTTGGACATTCTTGTAATATAACTTGGTGAATACTTGCTTTGTTAGATATATATGGAGGATGTTTTGGGTAGCTTGTTGACTATTGTATTGATAGGTCATACCTTTCCATGTTTTGGTATGAGATGTTTGAAAATTCTAAAGTGCATCCTAGCAAGGTTTTTGTATGTCAGGTGTGAACAAGAATACTCCTATCTATTTGTCAAGTCAAGGTCCATCACACTAAGTGCACCACCATCCTGTTTCTTTATACCTTGATGCATTGTGCTTATGCATGTTATGAAACATAAGGTAAGTGGCCCTTTTAAAATCCTAATTCTTGATAAGAAAATCATCCATTTCTCATCATCATCTCTCATAAAGTTGGCTTGTTGGATCCTTTTGTCATCATCTCATTTCTTATTTCTTCTTTAGTGCACTAAGATCATGCCAGCATAGTTAATCATCATCGCCAATGCATCCATCTTGCATCCACAAACCATTAACATAATGCATATCACATCATATCATATAATAAACACCGATCATCTCACATTCATGTTCATCATCATAATATAGACTTGTTAGTCTAGAATCTCATAAACCATACATTTGCATAAAAAATCCATTGCATAATCATATAGGAATCATCACATCATATCATCATTTAAGTTGTTTAGGATAATATAGATTAGTTATTCTAATCATCTTAAAACCATCTCATTTGCATCATCATCATAACCATCCATAAGTTCATTTTGAACCTCTTTATCATGAGATCAACCCTCAAATAAAATATTTTTGCTTGACCTCTTGAGGGGGCAATGTACCAATGTACTTCTTTCCGCTAGGGCATTCGAAAAAAATTAGAAATTTTTTGAATTTTTTATCACAGTAAGTTTATTCTTTGAACCAACACAACAAATACATTGCTTCAAACAGGGGAAAAATTTAGACATGAAAAATTATCATATTTCATATAATCAAGTCCATTCATTAAATAAATCAAGATTATTTGATTTATCTCTAAGGTCATCAATTTAAATTAAATAAATCAACTTTATTTAATTTGATCCTAACATCACCCTCTTTGATTAAATAAATCAAATATTTATTTAATTAAATCTAAAATCATCTTCCATCTCCTTTTGATTTAGTTGAATCCTTAAATCTAAGTTAAATAAGTCAAATCACCTAATACTCTTTTAAATTAACTAAATTAGGATTAAATATAATCTAATGCTGGTCACATTCTCTACATTTTCCCACCTGATCAAATAAAGGATTTTAATTAATTTATTAAATCTCTATTTTCCATCAACATGGCATAAAAATGGAATATTCCCTCATATTTTAAATCTCCCGCCAAATTGACATGTACATCCAACAAAGCATTTGAGAGATCTTACATGTCTCTCATAAGTCAAACTTGACATTTAAGCACCTTTTTCTCCCTCGAACAAGCCAACTTTGAAATTTGAAAAGGCCACCTAATGTCATTTATTGGCACATTGAGCAAAACTTGCACAACCTCCATCCACTCACATTTGGACAAGTGGCTCCTTCCTATTGGTTGAATCTTTGTCCCACATTTACCCATTTTGCATATTTCTCCATCCTATCATTCTATAAATAGGTCTCATTCCTCATTTTAGAATTTGTCAATTCATGCAAGGTTACTCTCTTCACATTGAGAGCTATTTTTTTCCACTTCATCTTTAAGGTATTTTATCATTGATCTTGTCAAGGATTGGGAAAGGGTCACTTTTCACAGCAAAGTGACACCAATCCACAATGGAATAGGTGTGCATTATGTTTCTTTCATGCTTCCAATTAGTTTGTTTTGTTATCTTGTTTGAGAGGCATTATGCATTATTTCATAGGATTATTTATACATTTACATGAACTAACCCCATTGCTAACTAGTGTTGGAGTTTAAGCTTTGTGCAGATTTGTAAGTACTCACAAATGCAATAGAGGGTGGAATGAGAGGAGGCAGAGCACATGAAGATAGTGATAGTGTATATGATGAAGAAGGAGTAGATATGGCTAGAAAAGAAGGTGAAAATGTAGGTGGAGATATAGATGTAGTTGAAAGAAGGCTTATAAGATCTATTTTGAACATTAGGAAAGGAACAAGGGTAGAATTACCAAGATTCTTAAGAAATTTAGAACCTAATGAATTAATTTACTAGATAATAGAGATGTAAGAATACTTTCAATATGAAGAAGTAGAGGACCCCAAAAGACTAAAGGTCACTCAAAAAAAATTGAAACGTCATGCAACACTATGGTGAAAAGAGTTGCAAGTTGAGAGAAGAATAAAGGGTAGGGATAATATCACTCGATGGGATCAAATAGTAAGAAAGATGAAGGTTAAATTTATTCTTGGTGATTATAAACTTGAACTTATCAATAAGTTATAGAATTTAAGACAAAGAGAGTTAAGTGTGAAGTCCTATAGTAAAGAGGAATTTTTTATATTTTCCATCACATTTGGTCGTAACGAATTATACCATGAATAGGTAGCAGGATATTTTGGTGGAAATTGAGGCTGAATATTGAAGAAGAACTTAATATGATAAGGATAAAAAATATGAAAGAAGCATACTAGTATGCTCTAAAGGTTGAAGATAGATAGGAAAAAGAGCAAGGAAAAAACAAAGGAAAAGGTGGATTAGCAATAGAAAAGTGCAACAATAGAAAAACTATAACCATAGTAAGGATGTTAGGCCTTCAGAAAGTAAAAAGGAGAAAGATGAAAGAGGACTAAGACCATACCCTATGAGAGGTAGAGGTGGATATAGAAGATGGCAATGTAGATGATTTCAAGGAACTTTTCTCACTTGTGGATAGTTAGGCCATATATTTTATAAATTCCCACAACTTACACTAGAAGGACCAAGGAAACTAGGGGTAACAAGTGCACATGTAGAAAATGGGGATAATTAGTCTAGAGAATCTATTAGGCAATTAGATCAAATTGAGAGAGAATAAGCACCTATGATGAAGAGGACACTATTGAAACTAACCAAGATAGAATATAAAAATATCCAAAGAGAAAGTTTGTTTAGGACAATATGTATGTTAGGTGGAAAATGATATGAAGTCATAATGGATAGTGGCACCATTGACAATTTGCAATTAGTTGAAATGGTGGAAATTTTGGGGCTGAAAAGGAAATCTCACCCTACCTCTTACAAAGTGTCATGGTTACAAAAGGGACACCAAGTCTTAGTTGATCAACAATGTCTACTAAATCTTTTAATAGGAACTTATGAAGATGGAGTTTTGTGTGATATCATGCCAATGGATGTATGTCACTTAATCTTAGGAAGGTTGTAGTAGTTTGTTAGGAATGCAATCCATAATGAAAGAGAAAACACCTAAACTTTAGATAAAAATGGAAGAAGGCATACTATTATGCTAGTGGTAACCAATGAAGAAGAGGTGGAAAGTGGTCCAAGAACATTGCTAGTGATAGGAAATCAATTTTTGAAGGAGATTAAAGGGGAAACAATATATTTTGTAATAGTTCCCAAGGAGCTGCAAGTAGATGCAACACATGATAATAGTGGCATGCCTTTATAAGTAAAGGATCTTCTTGAAGGATTTTCTAAAATTGTGTCCAAGGAACTACCAGAAGGACTACCAGCTATGAGGATCATTAACCACCATATTGATATAATTCTAGGGCCTAATTTACCCAATAAGGCTTCCTATAGGTTGACACCTACAAAAAATGAAGATGCTAAAAATCAAGTACAACTATTGGAAAGAGGACTAATTAGAGAAATCCTTATCCCATGCATGGTACCAATTGTATTAGCACCAAAGAAGGATGGTTAATTAATGGAGAATATGCACAAACTCAAGGTCCATCAAAATAATAAGATGTAGTGTAGAAAAAGGTAACCCTTTTTCACACTTAATTTGAGAATAATTGACATAAAATTAACCTAATAATGCCTTGATTTATTGTTTTAATCTGTTTTACACATTCACATTGAATCTAGGGCCCTTTTAAACAAAAAATGTACTTAAATTGTATGTCATTTATGGTGTTGTAAAGTGTTTTATTAAACTTTCAAACTTATCTAGGGTTTCATTACTTAATTGTAGTTAATTGGCCCCTTTAATTCAAATTTAATCCTTATTAATTACACCTTCCAAAGGATCTATCTCAACACCCATCAATGATATTGCATGACATTTAATTTGGAAAATTCAAGGTCCTAGAAAATGGTGTTAGGATCCATTCACCTTTAGTAGTAAATGGGTCCTCCCCACATAGGACACCCCTTTATTTGTATTTTTGAGGTGGGTTTTTGATGTTATTTAATCCCCTCAAAGTATAGTCCTAGAAAGTTGTGCTAAGACCCATTCACCTTTAGTGGTGAATGGGTCCTCCTCACATAGGACGCCTCTTTTTGAATTTAATTTTGGTGGGATCATAATGATTTTCAATCCTAGATTTGGTGTTGGCTTGAGTTATTTGAATTTTGGGGTTAATCTCTAGATTTAGTATAAATATGAAGTTAATTCACATAGTTTCATCTAACAATCAATCCTAGAACTTCATAAACAATCAAGAGCACTTACACAAGAGTTCACAAGAGCATTTAAAGGGAATTCAAAAAAAGATTAGTGATGTTTATTGCAACAATTCAAGGTCATTTCATCATGTCAAAGGCATAGTGCATTCAAGCATGTTGTTAAGCTAAGATTCTTGATCTAGCATTAAAGATCCATTGCAAGCATTGTTTCACATCTAATTTGAGATCAAGATCTACATTCTTCATGGCCACTTCATGTTAGTTTTCATATTTATATTCCAAGACAACTTCCAGGGTATCAACATTTCGTTTCATGTTCATGCTTAAATTTTCTTATTTCATCATTTGGTTTAATTACCTAAATGGGGTCTTGACTTAAGAAAACCATTATTCACTAACAATCAACAAGTTTTTCTTCTCTTGAATGTGTGTTTGTAGATTTATAGGTTGAAGATCAAGTGGAGAATAAGTTTGAAGAAAAATTGTCAAAGTTGTCAAGTTGAAAAAGTTGTCATTCATATTACAATAATAGGGAAAGAAGGCTACAAAATTTGATACAGGTTTTCAAGAATTAATAATTGAGGATTTGAGAGTGCATACATCAAGGAACAAAAAACCTGTAACAAATTTTGTAGCCTTAGCCCATCCATAGTACCAATTGTATTAGCACCACAGAAGGATGGTGAATTGAGAATGTGCATAGACTCAAGGTCCATCAAAATAATAATAAGGTATCATTTTCCTTTACCAAGAATGCATGATCTCATGAACTATTTTGGAAAGGCTAGGTATTTTACAAAAATAGACTTAAAGTATATTTCTAAATTATGTTAATATAGAAGCATCTTTTGATCGTATCCACTCTTTCTTAATTTTTCACATTTTATATAAATAATGTAAAGTTTTATATATAATATTAATATGAGATATTAAACTAATATAAATTTATTTTATTTATTTCTAGAACTAGTTTTTTAATCCATAAGAGTTGTAGAGTTGCATAATATATTGTAAAAAATATAGTATAATTGGTTGCATTGTAGGCAATATACCTATAGCAGTCTAAGTCTAATTTTTTAACAACTTAAAAGTAAGAACTATTTTTTTTTAAATATATGTTTATTGTGTTATATTCTTTTTTATGTATATGTCAATTTGAAGTTATTAAACTGAGATAATAGGAGCATAGTGTAATTGTATGTTAACAAAAATTATAAAGCTGATGTATATTTAAAACAATTAGAACATTCTGGTAAATAAAATAACTAAATAAATAAAACTAAAATCTTAAGTTAGAAATGTATTGAAATATGAATAGAGTCCCAATAAGAAGTATGTATAGAAATATGAATAGAGTCACAATAAGAAGTAGAACATCATGACATAATGTATTGACAAAAAATAGAACCGTTAGTATCAATCTTCAATAGTTTTGTTCACACTTAGACGATTTCTCTCCACCCCGTATTACCCCTTTAATTATGTATCTTGACATAAAGAAAACTAAATACAAAACAAAAGCCACTAGTCACGCGCTATATTTAAGACTCTTTGCTCCTCTAAAATCAAAATAAAAGCCACTACTCACGCGCTATATTTAAGACTCTTCGCAATTTACCACCGCCCTTGACAGATATCAACTTATAAAAATTAAAAAACCAATTGTCGTGTTCATTTAATAAACGGAATCAAAAGTCAATTTTCAGCCTCATTTAGTAAACGGAAACGCTAGTCATTTGTCCTTTTTCATTTAGTAAACGGTAACCTTAACTCTATAAATATAAAAAGCTGAGCCGACACCTATCGAGCCTTAAAACACGCGGGAATGTTACAAGTGATGAGAGAGAAAAAGAATCCTAGGAATATATGTTTTTCAAGGCAACACGGATCAGATCCGATAATTGAAGAGTGCAGATATAGAGAATAATACGCAAGCCTCGAGAAACATGACAAGGCATGGAGGACAGCACAGAATTTTATCTCCCTCCTACCGTCCAACTGTTCAATTCGTTAACAACATAAGAATGAGAATTCTATCGATCTGTGTGTATATAGATATCGATCTCCCTCCTACCGTCCAACTGTTGAATCCGTTAACAACATAAGCATGGGAATTCTATCAATCCAACTGTATTCCATAGAACTCTGTGCCGTCTTCCATAGAAACCAAGTGTAGAAAGGAAATTCATCCTTTGAGACTTATTTGATAAGTCTCAATTACGATATTTCTAGGGATTGAATCATTTGACCTATCATAATATTGAGGTAGATAATATACATAATAAATAACAAAGAAATGATAAATGAAAGGTAGGAAGATAAAGAGGAAGTAAATAATAAATAAGAAAAATAGGGGAAATGGTGGTTGAGGGAGCTACCAAACCTGAGCTTCCAAATCTAGGAGAAATTAATAAGATTAAACCCCTCACCTATTGAAAGAAATATTCCATATATTTTTTCATGTTGCAGACACTAACAAAATCACACATCAAAGGTAAATTTTGGAAGGATAAAAAAGGAGGAGGAAGGAAATAAGAGAGAAGTGCATGCAACTCCATAAGATGGTAGAAGTAGAAGTAGAAGCAGTATTATGAATCCAAATAACTTCTAAAAAAGTAAGAATTTAAAGATATTATGTTTCATTTAATTTAATTCTCTTTGTTCTTTATAGAAGAAAAAGTTATGTGAGAATATAAATATTAATTTGGGAACATAATTGTTTGAGAAAATGAACAATTGTAGGAGCTATCAAAATTTGTTTGCTAAAAGTGTTTTATAATCTTTTAATAAAATGAAAACTATCATATTGATTAATTATGCTCAATTTGGAGCGAAGAAAGAGTTCTCATTCTAGTAGACTCCATCACAATAATGGCATTATAATTTTTTCTTACTTTCATCCCATTTATATGTGTTTCCCCTTTAATTTTCTTGTAGTCTATTAAGTCTTACTTTTTTATTAAAAGAATTTTATTGAAGAATTTATAAGTATTATTGCCAAGAGACATATGAATCAATGAAAGAATTTACAAGTAGTGTTAACATATATCAATATAAAATAAAGTATATCCTATTGGTCTAAATACATATGAAGCCACTTGTACAATATTTTTGAGTGCTATGAAAATATTATTTAATTTTAGTTACACATCCCTACTTAGACTAAACTATTAACCTTCTTCCTCTCCATGATCAAAATCAATAAAGGTCCCTTCTCAACCTTGTGTTTTTACTCATTCTCCTCCTGAATATCAAAGTCCTCCCAAGGAACAAACATGATAAGAATTAAAAAATAGTATTTCAAGGTTGCCAACATGGCTAGGCTCCAATATTGAGAATAGAAAAATATCATTTTAGGCCTATCATAAAGTACTTCTCTAACACTATTGAAATGTTCAAAGACCAACCAAAGCCTAGGAGTGCAAGAACATTGTCTACTATCATAGTGAATGCACATGAGGAAATAATTTCATACATAACAACTCTCATGTAAGATAAAGAAAAAACATACATGTATCTTGGTGAATATGAAGTAAAAATAATAAGTATAGGAAATCAAAAATGGGAGGGAGATAATCAATCAGTAAAAATGACGGTTCTACAATCTTAGACTTAATGAGGAAGGTTGAAATGATAAAATATGATATAAAGTTCAAGATTAATGATTTATCAACATGTATCAAATACTCGATGAGTCCTATGGATTCAAATACACTAGCTTGAACCCTCTTTGTATCCTTAGATATGGGAAGAAAAAAAATAGATTCAAGAGGAGTGGTGAAAAATACTAAATATTGGAGTAAGTCTTTGGAATCTCAAGAGGGTGGATTGTTCTAAGAGGCTATATAGTGCTACTATAAGGTAACAAATGAACATATAATCCTCACAAAGTTTAGAGAAATAATTAATAAATAAATCATTAGGTAGAAGAAGAAACATGTGTCACACTTTTGAAAAATTAAATACTAGGAAAAACATTTCAACCTAAATAGGTTATTTTTAAATTATTTTCTGAAACCATGTGCAGCCTATATGTGGAACATAGAATTTCTAAAACTAAAAAAATAGAAATCTCCCTTTGTCACTATAAAGTGATACTGAATATATGTGTTAGGTTTCTATAGAAAGGGTTTTGGGTGAAACCCTTTTCTACCAAAACTATATATGTGGCATCTTTGTTGGTAGCCACCTCATCCATTTTTAGAAATTTCTAAAAATTTCCACTTGAACATGATATTTCTTCATTAATTTTTTCTTAAAGTAAAATACCTTTTGTAGAGCTCAAAGTCAAGAATCCATACATATTTTATTTTTATATTCTAGTTAGTTTTAGTATAATTTTATTTTAAATAATACAATTAGGTTAAAATAAAAATATGAGAATAATTTTATTTTAAATAATACAATTAGGTTGGAATAAAAAAATGAGATTGATTAGAAATTGAAAAGAGAATACTAAAATATATTAAAAGAAAAATGAAAATTATATGGTGCACTAAAAGAGAGAATATTCTTCAAAAGATATAAATATTTTTTTGAAAATAATAATAAAATTATACAATAGTTGACCTCAAATGAAAACTATCAAATTTTGGTACATTTAACTTTAAAACATTATTACCAAGGAAACTATAAATCATTTATTTTTTGAAAAATCATACACTAGATATTAAAATTATATATATGGGAAAAAAATAAGGGAAAACAAAATTGTTTTCTATTTTTTTCATGATGTTGAATGTCACTTTCTCCTAAAATTTTAAGCCATTCAAAATCTACCCTTAAATTTATTATATATATATATATATAGATATATATAATTAAAATTCATCAATAGTTCCACATTTTATTATTTTATATCATTTTTGAATTCAAAATATGAATACCACTTTTATTGTGTTGGTTGATTCCCTTATAAAGTGTGACATAGGTTTATACTTTTATCCCATTATACAATAATATCATATGTGTACAAGACATAATGGTATAAATACAAACCTATGACACATTTTTGACTAGCTAAATAGTTTCTATCAAATAGTTTTCAACCAAAAAGTACTTGATTGAATTTTTTTTGGCTGAAATAAGGTGGCCATGAAATCAAGCCTATATGCCATATGTAAATCACTTGGAAATGTTTGTCTAGTGATAGGTTTATGCTGAAATACCTTTTGATAAAAATAACCTATATGCCATATGAAAATCACTTGGAACCCACTGACTAGTCGTTAATGTATTAAGTTGAACCCTAGAACATGCCCACTATTGTTCAAGATTTCTCAATGCTCCAAATGAGTCTAAAGTATTCCAATTTCACAGTAAAATGGAGCACAATATAGTTCATTATGTTTTCATTTTTTTTGTCTAAACATAAAATTTGACCTCTATTTTATGAGTGGAACATTTAAATAATGTATACAAGTTAAAATTAAATAAGTTTATTTTCAATATTAATAAATACACTTACAAATTTCTCAAATTTAACCAAACCAAATACATGCAAGGCATATGAATTGACACCTAGATTCTTTCGCATGCCTCTTGGCCCAAGTCAAATCCAATTATAAGATAAATCTCTACTAGAATATTTATCCTCTAGAGTAGACCATATTTTGAGAGGTTAAATTTTTTAAGGTAATGACATCTATTGAGAGATTAATTATATTTTTGTCGATATATGAATGCTCTTATAGTATTCTTGTCACCACAAGCACTAAGGAAGCTAGGTACTTGTTGATGTGTTTTTTATGCACCTCTCAACATAGGTAGTGTGTAGCCGCACTACCTCTCTTGAAAGATAATCTTCCACAATCAGGTTGCAGAACACTATCCAAGGTCTCTAATGTTAGGTCTTGACAGTGCTTGGAATATCTTAGTTATTTGATTTGATTTGTTGGAATCACAAGGTGGACTTACAGATGAGTCACAAAGCATAAGAAGTTGGATCTTGAAATGGAGTTCTTAGGATGGGAGAGTTGTTATGCATTGGCTATAGGTTCAAACAGCGGTCTTGGACTCCATTTTCTCATTGGATTTGGCTTTACAATGTGCAATGAACGTTATCACAGGTCAGTTATTAAAAAAAGGAAAAGAAGGCAAGGAAGAGGGAAAGTTCCTAAACCTATAATTAACTTTGAATAGTGACAATGGATTTCCTGCAATGGACAACTTCTTAAAACAACATCCCACTTAACTAGAAATCTCACAGTATCGTGGAAATTGTGCTATCTTCTAAGGTCTATAAATGTTTTATCTTTCATTCACCATGTGCATGCATGAACAAATATAAAAGTTTTGGAGTAGCTTTGAATTCAAGCCCAAACTAACCTTGCACAGCTATCTACCATCAGCAATCAGCAAAAAGTATGGACTGAGAAGTCATCAACATAGCAGAAATTTTCGTTATCACAAGACAACATTCCTATAATCTACTGAAGCAAGAAGCAGCTAACTAGAATAGCAATAAAGTCTAAGTCAAACATCTAACAATGGAGATTGAATCAAGCAACATGTGAGAAACTCAGAAAAATGCACCAAGTCAATGTCTTTTCTTTATAATTTTTTGTAGCATATCTTTACAACTCAACTCTCTTTGCAAATGAGAGGAGAGTCCTATTTATAGTGCCCAAAAGATTCAATGAATGGCCAAGATTAATTCTCATTGTGTGGCCAAGATTCATTGCAAAATAGGGTTTCACCTACCCCCCAATATATCACAATTTTAAAATTACATTTTGTCTTTTCCCTATTTTGTCCTCTTCTGACGATATTGTAGCACTTTTGTCCTTTAGCTAATTACTATTTTCACTGTAGCTACTCCTCAAGGAGTTCTTCATCTTTGATGGGGCTATCCTCCTACCTTTTAGAAGCGATGTATTCAATGAACTTGAGGATGACTGCCTAGGGCTTGTCTATTTCAATGATTTCATATCACAACACCTGGTAGCTCCATTCTTTTGTGTTATCCTCTAGCCTTTTCCAATCTTCATCATATTTTGAGCCTTGGTCCTTGAATAGCTCTAATTGATCGAAGCCACAGGCAGAAAAGCTCATGAACTCCACCGTGATTTCACTAGACATTCCATCCTCCATCTTATTCTGGAAGTAGGGCTTGATCTTCTCTGGATCCATTTGCACTGTGGGCATGTCGTACTCTATCATCAGTTTGAGATAACATGCGCACTCTGCCCTGATCTACTTGATCCATTTGATATCCAGATCTACCTTGCTTATGATTTGTTATAGCCTCTCCTTCCGGTTGTCAAAGTATCGTCGCCACACATCCATCAGCCAGTGATCATCCTTCTTAAATGCAAGTTCTTTCTCCCAAGTGGCTTCTGGTAACTGAAGGATAGCCTTGATCATCAAAAAGGTGGAGTTGTAGGTCCCAGGGAAGTTAGTGCAGAGCTTCCTCATGCCCTCTAGAGACTGCAACAGGTCTAAGAACTTGTTGGCTATTCGCATAGCCCGGCTAATTCTCATGTTTCCAACGTATAAGACTCATTGGAACCAATCCTCTGTGGTCTTTTCTAAGTTCTTTCTCCTTTCCATCTTATCGATCTGCTCATTGGATAGCAACTAAGGTGCGATCGTGGATGTGGTAGGCAGGTCATCCACTGAAGACTATTGTTGTATGTAATATGTTAAGGCTGCGACCTGTGCCTTGAGCTCATCCTTCGAGATCTTATCCTACTTTATCAAATGCACCATCATAGCCACTGATTCCTCGAGGTGCTCAACTTTTTGTTCTCTGGTGGCAGTCCCCAATTTGATGGTGGAGATGTTGTAACTTACCCCAGCCTGGTCAATCATAGGCATCACTATTTGCGCCACTCGAGACCCGGAAGCATCCATCGTTACCCTGTATTAGACTTTGGGCTTCTTCTCCTTCTTTGTCATGATTTGGGCTCGAGCCAAGATGGCCTCTAACCTTGCCCTTGGGTCTTTAGCACAGAGGTTTTTCTTTCGAGCTACTGCTCTAACCACTCGAGCACAATAGATTTTCCCTTGGGTGAATCATGACCACCCTCGCCCCTCTCGGTTAAGGCCAAGGTTTTCGTTCCTTTTTCTTCTGGGGTTTTTCCTTTCTCCTTGGTAGCATCCCCTCCTCCTCATTGGAGTCCTGGATGAACACAAGGCATTTGATAGGCAGCACGGTGGACAGTTGCCAAATGGAACTTTCTTTCTCTGCCATCTCTTCTTCTTTCTTTTCCTCGGTAAACTTAGCCTCAAGGGTCCTGACAACTTAGGTTCCACCCTCAGTTAAATCCTCTTGCTGCTATTTTTCTGGTGGTTATCCCTCTTCATCACGGGGTGACCTTTCTACTTCTGCCTTAGTGTCCTTTAGTTGTTATGCCATCTCCTCCTCAAGGTCATCGTCAAAGGTTTGTACGATTACCTTAGCACTGGAGCTATCTTCCTTGTCCCCACTCTTAGAAGAGCTCGTTCCCTCCTCCTCATAAGCCACCCTATTGATAGTTTGGTGTTCGTACTTTGGGTGCTCATGGTATTCATCAGCCTCCTCCTCAGTAGGCTTCGAGGCTTCCCACTCTCGTTCCTCCCATTCCTTAGAGATCAACATGGTGGATTCCATAGCCAGTGGCCCTATCAGTGGTCGTGAAGGCTGAGAAGTAGTGAGGACTTGCACAAGGGCTACTTGAAGAGTTGGATCCATTAGGATCTGAGAGAGCTTAGGGGGAAGGTTTTACACGTGTCTTGAGAGGGCCTCAGACATGGTGGCAGTGGGAATAGGTGTTGTTATTGTTGCCATAGGGAGCGATGTGATTGGTGACATGGCAGTGGAGGAAGGGGGAGTAGTCATGGAAGAAAAGTAGTCAATAATTATTACAGACTCGGATGGAGGAGAAGAGGCAAGGTGGACAAAAATGTCCACTATCAGCGAGGATGCAACAATCATAGCCAGGGAGGTGGGTGGTGTAACAGGAGGGGTAGGGAGAGCCAAAAGAGGTTCCAATTGATCTGTACTCTTTGCTTCCTCCTCTTGGGTTGAGGGTTGTTCCATAGTGATCCCTGCCTGCTCGAGTCTTTTGGGAGGTGAGCCTCCCATTTCTTTCCTTGCATAGACCTTGGGGTCTGAAGACTCTTTAGTTTATGTCCCTTTTCTCTTCTTGGATCTGGTGACTGGAGGAGACTTGGAGGTCCTGCCAGTTGAAGTGGTGGCAACAACATCCTTTGTGGCACTTGGCTCACTTTTTAGCCCTTCCTAAGTCAAAATTATTCCTTGCTACTTTAATTGAGCTACCTACCCATTGATCCATTCCTTAGTATGGGCCAAGATTGGCTGGGTTACTGTATCTAGGTCATTGACCTCCTGTTCATCCCAATCTATTGTTGGTATCGATAGATTGGCGACTACAGGGTACTTGGGATGCATTATGGTGGCCTCATCTTCCTCGACTTGGTCCGGTATGGGGAATGGTTGCACCCTTCTTATGAATTGTATAGTCATTCACATGTAGTGCCTTGCCTGTAGCTCTTTATCATCCTCGCAGTCAGCGTGGAAGTCCTCAATGTGGTGAAGATGGGCATACCCCAGGCCTAGCGCTTTTCTGACATGACCATACAGGTCCATCTGCGGGCGTGCAGTGTGTAGGTAGAAGTGGTAATCCTTTAGCTCTTTCTCAGAGTTACCAGCACACTGGGAATTTTGTAGTCGGTACATGCCCTAGCTAAGGGTCATGGGATAGGAGATCCCCGCTATGTGTTTGCTGCTAAAGATTTCCTAAAGATGTTGGAGTTGCCGAGAAAGCTCCAAAAGGATAATTCAGTCATTAGAGTATCGAGGCAACCTATTTGGCCTTTCAGTGAAGCCCTAGGCACGAATGTACATGAACTTCAGATATTGGATGAAAAGAAAGGCATACTATTTCAAAAGTGGCTTGGCACAATGGGAGACCCTTCTCTCAAAGTCGTCGGCAATCATTCTAATAATATGGCCAATGAAGGTGTCATTTACTCTACAGTAATCCCTTTTGAAGTTCTGGTATTGGAGCTGTGGATACCTATCATAGGCTTTGATTCTTCACCCTTGCTTCTGATCGGGTGCCACAAACAACCCGTTGTACTGCCTCCGATCCACCAAGGAATAGATGAGATAGGAAGTCATATAGAACTTGGAGCTCTTCTTTATGTTGACAAAATTCTCATGGAAGTAGTTGCTTATGTTTCCTCCCTAGTAAAATGAAGTCTTTGTGGTGACGTCCTCGTTTCCATGCAGAATCTACTCAACAAAGTACACCATCCATTCTTGGAAGAAGGCTGCCGTAGGAAGACCCATAACTCAGCTTAACATTGTGACCAAGTCATGGTAATCTTCATGGAAATCGCTGCAGAAGAGTTCTTGAGGAACCTTTGCAGTACTGCCCTATCTTTCCTTGAGCCAATGCAGATTTATTGACTTCTTACAGCCTGTCAGATTATCATCCCATGCCACCAGGCATTCTTCTATGGTGGAGACTTCCATCTCCTTAAAAGTGGGGATATGGAAAGTCTTTGTAATTCCCTCAGGCGACATGTCGGCGAGAATGTTGCCCTCTTTATCAATGATTGTCCTTGTGTCTGATTGATATGCTTCCTGACAAGCCATGACCAACTCAGGGGCCACGAGGGATAGAGGGAATCCAGCAACCTTCGCTATTCCACTCTGTCTTATCAATCTTGCATTCTTTATCGTCAGATTGACCCTGACCCTTTGCGTGAATTCATCAATATCAACTTGGCCTATGTTGGTGTGAGTAATTTCCTTCCAATCCGTGGTGACTTTTGAGTGGAGAGGCTCGCCCTAGAATTGTTATTTCATCTGGCTCTTGTCCTCTTTCCCTCGAGGGGTCTTTCCTGACCTCTTCCCTTTGTCCTTCTCAGCGGATGCCCCTGAAGGTCCTGCACCTGATTCCATATATATTATACAAGCAAGGGCATAGTCAGCACCATGGATCACCAAAAGCATTCATATTAGCCAACACCTTGAAAACAACATCTATTTTAAACAATCAATTAAGCATATCATGACCTTTATCCCCCCGATGTTATTGATCTTTTGATTAAGGGCATTTGGACAATTCAGGGCTGGAGAGCCAGACTTCCTCGGTAGGAATGTTGTTTGGGAGGGAATACATGATGGAGGGCTCCCAAAGATTCTCTTCAGTCAAATTTTAGTATTCTAAGAGGTTTGCAATGATGAGGACCGAAATTAAGCACGTGGGTCGAAGTTAGATTCCAGATTTGAGCTCATTTGGATCAGTTTAGGAGAATCTGAAAGTCTCAGGCCAGAGAGCTATCTAGAGATGGCAGTTTGGAATGACAGAAAAAAAACAAAATTCTAGAGACGAAACTCCAGGGTCCAAGGTCCAGCGGGTCAAAGGACGGCCAACAATTTGTAACTTCTCTTTTGAGCGCTTGGGTCAGCGGTACCTGGAAGGAATTTGTCTTTTGCCATTTGCGACAGCTATTATTGGATAGAAGTCCAGATAGGGCAGCCCAGTAGTTAGGGCCTAGTGAGGTAAGGTTTCAGTGAGATCCATAAGTCTTGCCATTAGCCAGGAGCAAGACCAGACCCGGCGCGGGTGTCTGCTGTTATGATTTCATCTTCTTAGTTCGGCGGCGAATGGGAAGGCGGAGTCCGAGGGATGGAAGGATAGGCATGGATTTCCCTTTAGGATGGCAGATAAGGAAGCATGAAGATCCAGCATCTGGAACCTGGAGTGGATAAAGGTGTCCTGAGTTTAGCTAGGACTCAAATCGGAAAATGAAGGCACGGGGCCAGAATGGTGGGGCTCCGCTAGAAACTTGAAGGCATACATAGCGGAAACTAAGAGGAACTCTGGAGGGCGGGATCTGTGAACTCGAAGGGTGCCTGATCAATCTTCAAAATTCCCATAGCAAGGAGAATGGTAGAGCCCGGAGCTTGGAGGGACAAAGAGAGTTCACTGCTTTTACATGGTAGCATTGAGGGTGACTTCCCATCGAGGAAGTCTGATGGCCCAACCCGAAGGAGGAAAATTGTCGTCGGTAGTAAGGTTCATCATTTGAGTTTGGATGGCCAAGACAAGCCCCAGGGCTGAAGGACATAATTTCTCTATGGGAAGAATAGCCGCGGTGAGGTAAGGTTCTGAATCGGTCATAAGGGTACCCTAGAAGGTTTTTTTAAGTTTTCAAAATATGGGTTTTATCTGCATCGTTAAGGTCTATCATTCATTCATGGTTTTGATGTTCATTGTTCATTTTAACACATAGAAATCATGAAAATAATGCTCAGGAGGGGCGAACAAAAAACCTACCTCGAACACGCGATGCGGGGAGATGTGGGATCCACCTACGATCAATGAAGTGATGTTGAAGGCGATGAATGTGAAGGTGTCGAAGATGGTGGGCTCCCCTAGCAAGTTCTCCAATCGCTCTACAACTTTTTCAAGTGATAATGATGGGTCAGAGTGGGTCTTTTATACCCCTAATCACAATTAATGACCCTAATAAATGTAGGTACGGCGAGACGAAAAGTTGGTGAGTTTGAAAATCGGTAATGGCGATGGGAGACCCGGGGTCCGATGGTCATGGAGGCATAGGACGATGGCCCCTGTTTGATTTTGACTCGGTTAGAACGACGGTGGCCGAGAGAGAGTCAAGGCCCGGATGAGGGAGTTCCGCCAAAGATCCGCTGTCATGGATGGCGGAAACATCACATAATTCTAGACTCAGAATTCTAGATTTTTGGGCCCGAAGCACTCAATGACAGTCAGGGTTCCCACAGACTTCAGATGGTAAATATGGTGGTAGGACTCGGGAGGTGAAACGTCGCCAGAGGTTCGCCTTGAAGGACAACGAAGC
The DNA here is from genome assembly GCA_007258455.2 of Sequoia sempervirens. Lineage (NCBI taxonomy): Eukaryota > Viridiplantae > Streptophyta > Pinopsida > Cupressales > Cupressaceae > Sequoia > Sequoia sempervirens. The sequence goes on along the minus strand of VDFB02338372.1, from coordinate 1,333,515 downwards.
AAGGTTAGAACCCCAGGAGCAAAACTTTAGGGTTCAGGGTCCGGAGGGCAAAATGGCTGTCAAAATTTCACTGATTTCTAATAGATGACAAATGGGGGTTCGGACCTGGGGGTTTAGGAGGATGCGAAGCAAATGCCATTGGGAACGGTAGGTTCAGTGGGGAAACTCGGCAAGGGAATCCTAAATGGTCAGGCCCGGGGCCGTTGGCAGGGTCAAACTACCAGAGGGACTCCACAAGGTGCCAGAACATGGAAAAATTAAAAGGGGAAGGCATGGTCAACTTATGGTGGGACTTTAAAGCAACATTGACCATCTGAGACATCAAAAAGGGGGGCACACAAAATGAGGTGATGACAAAATGACCCAACAAGGTGAAAGAAAAGAGGATCCCCATTTCGAACAGGGCGTATGTGCTAAGGGCACAACAAATGGCGACTCCACTAGAGAACGATCCCGAGCGTTCTAAGGATAAATATTCATTCAAGACCTAGAATCTTCAATTTCATAGACCAAGAGTGGCTTCCAAAGATGAATCTGGGAGAATGAGACCCTTAATTGGGTCAGTTTACAGGACATCTTAAAAGTGTGTGTAGTGAGTTCATTCCTTTCCTTGGGATAGTGACCAGGGTTACCAATTCAACCGAGCAAGCTACATAAATCGTCTAACACCAAAAGTAACCTAGACATTTCTCCACTGCTAGTTAGGCGTCCATAGCCCCGACATAGTTGTTGCTGCAATCCTAGGGGTATTGCTCTACTGCCGGCCGGGCATCCATAGCCCCATTAGAGTTACCCGAACACCCATACAGTCGCTTATTTTTTTAGAATTCTTTTGCTCTTTTGCTTTGATATTTCCTTCAATGTTCATTTCTCTTTTATCATTCAGTTTGACCGAGTAAGCATTGAAGCCTACAATGGGTTTGAGACTGTAGTGGTCACTGGATCAGACTTGAGATTTTTTACTCACTAGGGTGTCATAACAACCATGGCACAGTCCTTTAGAAATAATTATTATGTGTCTTGTGTGAGATCTGAGATGTGTGTAAAGAAAGATCCAGCCAAGGGTCAAGTTCTGAGCAGAGTTTAAACAAGGAAATCATTCACGGGTAGCTTTCAAAGACTAATAATCGAGAGTGAATGTTTAGCCGATGAACACAAAAGACAGATAGCAAAGTAAACTACTTTTCAAGCAAGCACAGCCACCGCTAAGGGACGGGAAACAACTTTTCAAAACAAAACTACCGGGAGGGAGAAAACAAAAGAGTGACGCAAAACAAAAATGCAAGCAAGCCAGAAAGCAAACTACCCTAACCTATGTGTAGATATTTACAAAGAAGAGCTCGAACGAGCTCAAGCCTGGAAGTAGTGCTTCAGGTGTTGCCCGTTGACTAGCAACGGGATGTTCTCACTAGTTAAGGTCTTTAGGCAGAAGGCATTGTCTCCCAAAATCTCAGCTATTTGAAAGGGGCCAAGCCAGAGCTTTTCAAATTTTTTGTGTCCCCCTTTCTTTTCATGGGCCTTGTCCCAATACAGGACCAAATTTGCAATTCTAAAGGATTTAATTTTGGCTCGGTGGTTGAACCATCTCTTAACTACGCCCTGATGTTTAGCAAAATTTTCTATTGCATGGTCTTAGACTTCCTCTAAATGCAAGAGCTCAGCTAACCAAGCTTCCCTATGATCTCCTCCCTCATAAAAATCGTTGATGAACCGAAGAGTAGGAATCTTCAGATGGATAGGAAATATAGGTTCGAGGCCATAAAAAAGGTGGAACGGGGAATCGACAAGGACATCCTTGTGGCGAGTGCAATCAACCCAAAGGGAAAAATGAAGTTTGGTATGCCAGTCCTTGGGATTCCTATCTAGCATCTTTTTTATCATGGTAATCAGGTTTTTATTTGAAGATTCGGCAAGGCCATTGCCCTAGGGGTAGTAATTGGATGAGAACTTAAGGGTAATTCCATAGTCAAATTCCCAACTAGCAAATTTGAATGAGCCAAACGTAGGTCCATTATCACATACCAAAGCATAAGGACAACCAAAGTGATTTAAAATGAAACTTTCTAAGAAATTAGTAACTATTTCATTTGTGCATTGCTTACATACAATTGCTTATCTAGTATAGTAATTAGTAGTGGTAAGAATGTACTTGTGTTCCACAGATGACGGAGGGCTTACCGGACCGATGAAGTCAAGACCCCATTGTGCAAACAGTCTTACCTCTGGCACAGGCTGTAGTGGGATAGCAGCATTCTTTTCCCTGGTGGTAGTGGTCTGGCATGTGTGACATGAGCGAACATGGCAATGGGCATCTTTGAAGACGGTCGGCCAATAATACCCTACTCTTAATAACTGTTGTGCTGTGGAATAGCCAGAACCATGGCATGTGCCAAATTTGTAGTGGAACTCTCTTAAGACTCGATCTGCTTCTTCCTTGACAAGGCATCTAAAATAAATACCTTTATGATTTTTCTTGTAGAGAATGGACCCTTGTAGCATATATCCATTGCTTTTCAATCTAAGGGATCTCTTTTGAACTCCTTGCATGTGCGGTGGACACTTATGGTTTAGCAAATAATAGACGACATTCTGGTACCTCTCTCCGGGGGAGACATCCTCAAGCTGGTATTGTTGCACAGTGAGTTCCGGTCTAGCTTCTGCTGCTATTTCAGCAATTGTGCAGGTGAGTGCCTATCCTTTTACCAACTTTGTTGGTTGAATTTCCATGTCATATTCTTGGAGCAGGGTGACCCATTTAGCTCTTTGTTTTCCCAATTCATTTTTCATGAGCAGCGTTTTTATTGCTGGGTCGGGGACAATGGCAAACACCTTATTGCGTAGGATGTAGTGTCTAAATTTCTTCACCCCTCTGACAAGAGCACATTCCTACTTTTCAATGTTGTGATATCTCAATTCAACATCCTTGAGGGGAGCACTCATAAAGGTGATTGGATGCTCATTTCCTTCATCATTCTTCTGGGTCAACATGCTAGCACAGGAATGCTCTGAAGCAAAGGAGTAGATATAGAAAGGCTTCAGATAATCTGGGTTGACTAACACAAGTGCCTCGACGATGGCCCTTTTGATTTCCTCAAAAGATTGTTTGGCATCGGGTTTCCACTCAACTTTGGCATCTTGTTTCAACATAGCATTGAGAGGTTTAAAAATATCTAGAAAACTTGTGATGAATTTCCTGATGAAGTTGATCTTTCCAAAGAAGGACTTTAATTCTTTCTTGCTGCTTGGGGGCAGGATTTTGAGTAAGGACTCAATACATTTAGGGTCTATGGAGATTCCCTATTCTGAGATGATATGCCTAAGTAATCTACCTTCAGTCACTTTGAAAATGAACTTCTTGGGGTTAAGGGAAACCCCAAACTCCCTGCACCTTTGAAATACCTTGCATAAATCAGAGACGTGATTGCCCCGCCTTTTAGAAAACACGGTCAAATCATCCATGTAGATGATTATGCACCTGTGAATCAACTTTTTGGAGTCTAGCTCTATGGAGTCCCCTTTCATTGGGTTTCCTTCATGAGAGATTACTTGAGGGAATTCCTTCTTTGTAGGTCCGAGGGCCTGTGAAGCACTTGCATCCTATGAGATTTTTCCATCATTGGTCTATAGGTCTTTAGTGTACTTTGATCAACTTCATAGTTCCATAGAGTTATAGAGTCATTTTTTTCAAACCTCCTTAGGAGAGAGTACCTGTGGAGCCATCTCTCTTCAAATTTTTATTCCTTTCTCTCTCTTAAATTCTCTCTCTTCGACATTGGTTGCTTCCCTGAATTTTGGGTGCATTCTTCTCTTGAAGCAACTGATCCTTTCCTTCTCTTCATTTTAGAATTCTTTTGTGTGTTATTTCTTAATTTTGAGATGACACATAGTACAAAGGAAATATTTTACATTGAGGTTGCTTTCACTTTGCTTACTCAAATCTTGTTATTTAGTTAGGTTTATGTTTGTATGTGTTTTTATGTTTTGACCCTATAACATTCTTGTCTTTTGTAGGTTTTTCCTATCTAATATGCTTTTTTTGCAAGTCTTCAACTTGGGGGAACACTTCCTTGGTTCAAAGAGTTGTCAATTGTAATGGAATAACTTGCACAATAGAAGAATTTGATATGAAATTGTACCATGAAAAATAGATCATTGACATTTTTATGGTCTTTTAGGTCTTTCTCTCATGACGCTTGATCTATTTTTCTTTCATTTAATGTTGCAATGTAACTTCTACATTCACATTAGATACTAAACGTTAAAAGTAAGATGTCTTGTGAAGTTGTTGTGAAGTGTTGTAACACATTTCTACACTTTTCTAGACTCTTTTAATTACAATTCACCTAAAACATCACCTTCTCATCGCTTATCAAGTACTATTCTAAAGTGTTGTAAAGTCTTCTAACAAGATTTCAAGTTTTTCTAGGCTTAATTTCACCATTTACACCTTCTTATGCTTTATATGACCCCTTTTATGCACTCATAAGACTTAATTAAGTGTATTTTTGAATGTAAACATAGAAAACAACATTAAATGTGACTTAATTCTTGACACACACTTACAAGACCAAGGGGGGACCCATTTTCCATGGGTAGTGAATGAGTCCCTCTTGGCTCCAAATTCAAAATAATTCAATTCTTTTTGGGGGTTTTTATTTAAAATTACCTTATGTCAGCCTTTGATGAGGTATTATTGGAATTTTAGGGCATAAATGTGCATAAATAAGTGTTTTTCTCCTCATTTTACATCTCTCCATTCATCAAATTCACTTGCATTCACTCATTGAACATCAATTAACATTTGAGCACTTTGCATCATTCAATCAAGCATTCTTCAAGCATCTTGGAGTAGCCATTGACATATCTTCAAATTTATTCAACAAGGTTGTGGTGAGTTTAAGACATTTACATGTTATTTATTCATCATTTCTTTTTCATTTCATTCCATTTCTTCATTAAGGGTTTGATTACCAAAGTGGGATTTGACCAAGGCAAATCCCTATACTCTAACCCTTAACCATTTCCACCTTGTCGTATGTGTGTTTGTAGACCTTTTGTATGTAGATATGTCAAGAAATTAGGTGGTGAAATGTGTTCAAGAATTCAAAAAGGTGTTTCAAGTCAACTAAACACTATTTAAAGCTTGGAGACAACCTATAGTCAATTTTCTATAGATTTGACTTCGTCAACTCAACAAGAAGACAAGTGTAGATATGAAGCTACATAATTGAGCCTTGATTTCATAGAATTTTGGGAGAGGACTAATTCACCATCAATGGTAAATGAGTCCCAACTTAAGGCTGAAAAGGTTGATTTTGTTAGATTCCAGTTCCCAATAGTTAGAAACCAGTTTTCAAGTGTTTTTTTTAGTAGTGGAACTAATTCACCATCGGTGGTGAGTGAGTCCCACTAGTGATTTGTAGTAATTTTTCTAGCATTCCAAAATCTTCTCAAGTCTTCAATATACCTCCAAGTGCACTTTTTTTTATTCCCTTTCATTTCTATGTTCATTTTTTCATGTTTTAGTTCATTCTTACATATCACATTGTGTTTTCAAACATTGCATATTTGATAGGTTTTGCATTCATAATCAGTCAATTGCATCATTTAGTTACATTTTATAGCATTTAATTTAGTCTTAATAACATCATACAATCCATTATTTGAGTGAACCACTTCAATTTTAAGGGTCTAGCTCTCTCCTTTTAGGTGGAAGATCCTAAGAGTGCAAGAGAAGCCTATAGACCCCTAAAACTGATGGTTCATTTTAGTGAAACTGATGTGAATTTGAAAGGAGACCTCAAATTATTTTAAACAAAGGCCTTATACTCTTACCACCCTACAAAAAGTTGTTCATACATCCTAAAGACTATAGCATACCATATTGCAAAGATCATTGTGTTCCTGGACATAGAACTTAAGAGTGTTAGACATTAAAGGATATACTAAACAAGTATCACTTCACTGATATCGACTACTTTCCTATCATACCTTAGAAATAAATCCCTTTATCATGCCATAGTTGTGTAATTTTCCATTCTCACTATTGGATGAGCCTTTCCCATCACCTACCTTAGCTCATTCTTTCCCTGCACTCAGTGGGGGAAAGACATTGTTAGCCTTGTCCTTGTAATGCATTTGTCTTTGTATCTTAACTACGTTATTCATCTTTTGCTTACATTACTTAAGATTTTGAAGTCAAAAACTTAGTTAATGGTTGACTTACATTTGCATTACTAGCTCCTTTTATATTTTCATTTTTCTTTCATGTGTATATTGTGTTCCCTCGTAATGTGTGTTTGATGTTCTCTATCTCTCTTTGTGCACTTCTTCTATTTGCATCTCTATTCTTCTATATGTCGTGCATTTCCTTTTTTCCTTTGTGTTTTGTGTTTCTCCTTTTGGGGATGACCCAAAGCATTGAGATGACCAATTTCTCTTCCATGTTGACTCAAATTGTCCCTATTCCTTTTTCCTTTGTCTTTTTCTTATGTTTTCCTTTTAGGGATGATGAAAGGGATCGAGATCACAATGTTTACTTCATGTTGACACAAAAGATTTTTCTTTTCTTTTCATTTTCTTTTCACTTATGTTTCTCCTTTTGGGTATGATGCAAAGCATTGAGACTGCAATGTCTCCTCCATGTTGACCCAAAATAGACTTTATTTTTCTTTATTTTTCAATCTCTTTGTATCATTCTTCCACTTCCATGTGTTTTGGAGAATGGTGATAGTTTTGAGCTCTTTAATAAAAACATTGCAGCAATGAACATACTAACCCCAAATCCATATATCCCTTATGTGTATGGTGTTTTTCTTTCTATGGGTCAACTCCCTTTCTTTTTCTTTCTTTTCATTTACATGAAGTAGCCTTACTCAAAAGCATATGACTTTGCATAGGGGTATGTGCAGGATCATGATGGGCCAAAAACTAGCGATATGATGGGTATGCATAGGGTATGTGGCTGACAACTATTTTTTTTACCCAAAATTGATAAAATGAAAAGGGTTTTAAAGGAGATTCTCAACTTTCCACCAATATAAATTATGCTTTACTTTGAATTTAATAAATAATTATTATTCATTTTATCTTTGAATTACAACTGAAGTCCTAATTGATAGGCCAATTGAAAAACATCTATAGCTTTCAAATGGTATCACATTTTTCAAATCCAAAACATGTGCCACACTTTGTGCTTTGCATACTATAGGATTGAAAAAAAAATATTTTTATGAAGTTTTGACCAAGTTAAGGTGGTCAAACATACAAGTTTTTATATTTTTTAAAAGTTGTAATTAAATATCATAATTAATTATTTACTTGGAAAAAAATTACAAAAAATATGCATCACATCAAGACATGAGTCCTCCACTTATATCTAATATCTTATAAAAAAATATTATTATTTTATTGTGGTTAGGGTGGTCAGACAAACACCTAGTACTTATTTTTTCCTTGAAATTTAAGTACTACTGCATTAAAATTTTAAATTTTTACCAAATAATTTTTTTTTTAAATAAACCTAGTTGTTTAGAAGCTACATTCAATTTGAAATAGATTCTATTCTTACATATTTTTGAAATAATATAGATAAGTTATTCAAATTTTTACATCAAGTTGCCTAACTTTGATTTTTCTAAATTTTTCGCCACTTAAGGGCCTATTTTTTCCATGATGATCCTACACATACCCATAGAGATTTCCAAGTTGGCTCTCATGTCTAGTTTTCTTTTTTCATCTTTCCTTTGCTACTTTAATGCAATTTCTCACATACTGATGTGAACCAATTCCTTTAAACTTGAGGGCATACATTGGCATAATTCATTTGCATTCTTGGTTCTTAGTGCAGCCTTGCCACTTCATATGATGCATTTGTTACTTTGTGGATGACATTGGATGTGATCTATCTTAGCATAATACATTCCTCTTGATGGTCTAATGTGATGCACTACATCCCCTAAGTTGTGAATATTATATTCTTTGATTGGTCCTCTCTTGGAGACATTATACATAATGTTCCCTAAGTGATAGAACTTGCATAAAATTAACAAGACTCATTTGAACATCTTTTACATTTTACAATTTTTCATTTTATATCTTTACCACCTTGCATAACATAGCTTGCATGCCTATGGTACTATCCTCTTTTTTCATGATTTATAAGCATACAAATTTTTTCTTGTCTCATGAAGCACAAATTGACATTTTTTGCTTTTGGTACCTTGTTAAAGTTATCAGGAGGTATAAATTTGATATGTTTGAGTCAGAAGGCCATTCAATTACATGGCTTTCCCTATAACCACCTATGTGTTTGTGAGTACATAGCAACTAGTGTATGTTTTTCACCTTTTCAGTCTTCTCAACTGACGAACTGCCATAAGTTTTGTTGCCCCAAAGTGAGTATGCATTAATTTTTTCTCACAAACAACCTAGATCTAATCCACAACTAGTTGGAAAAATGATCAAAGCTTGATTTGATTCTCCCTTTTCTTCTTCTATTTCACATGTGTTTTCCTTTTTTTCTTATGTTTAATTTTATATGGGATCTTTTTCCTAGGGGCTTGATCATCCCTCTTGATCATTGCTATTCCATCTTTCTAACATAAGTTCATTTGGATCCCTCTTGATATGCATGTCTACTTTAGTGTGAGTTTGAAGCAAGTTCATCCTCTCACTAAAGTGGGGACTAGATGTACCATAGAAAAATGGATCACTGACATTTTCATGGTATTTTAGGCCCTTCTCTCATGATGCTTAATCTATTTTTCTTTCATTTAATGTTGCAATGTAACTTCTACATTCACATTAGGTCCTAAACATTCAAATTAAGGTGTCTTGTGAATGTTTTGTGAAGTGTTGTAACACATTTCTATACTTTTCTAGACTCTTTTCATTACAATTCACCTAAAAATCATTTTTTCATGACTTATCAAGTCCTATATCTTAGAAACTATTGTAAAGTATTGTAATAATATTTCACAGCTTTCTAGGCTTAATTTCACTATTTACACCTTTCTTATGCTTTATATGACCCCTTTATGCACTCACAAGACTTAATTAAGTGTATTTTTTAATATAAACCCAACAAACAACATTAAATGTGACTTAATTCCTGACACCTACTTACAATCCCAAGGTGGGACCCATTCACCATGGGTGGTGAATGTGTCCCTCTTGGATCAAAATTTAAAATAACTCAAATTTTCTTTTAATTTTTAATTCAAAATTACCCTATCTCGGCTTATGATGAGGTGTTATTGGGTTATTAAGGCATAAATGTGTATAAATAAGTGTTTTTCTCCTCATTTTACATCTTCCTGATCAAATTCACTTGCATTCACTCATTCAACATCAATTAGCATTTGAGCACTTTGCATCATTCAATCAAGCATTCTTCAAGCATCTTGTAGTAACCATTCACATATCTTCATATTTCTTCAACAAGGTTGTGGTGAGTTTAGGACATAAATTTACATGTTATTTATTCATCATTACTTATTCATTTCATTCCATTTCTTCATTAAGGGTTTGATTACCAAAGTGGGATTTGACCAAGGAAAATCCCTATATTCTAACCCTCAACCATTTTCCCCCTTTTGCATGTGTGTTTGTAGACCTTTTGTATGTAGATTTTTCAATTAATTACATGTTGAATGGTGTTCAAGAATTCAAAAAAGTGTTTCAATTCAACTAAACCCTATTTCAAGCTTGGAGACAGCCTACAGTCTATTTTATGCAGATTTGACTTTGTCAACCTGACAAGAAGACAAGTGTAGATCTAGTGCTATAGAATTGACCCTTGATTTAATAGAATTTTGGGAGAGGATTAATTCACCATCAGTGGTGAATGAGCCCCAACTTAAAACTAGAATTTTTTATTTTGTGAGATTCTAGTTCTCGACAGTCAAAAACTAAGTTTTAGGTGTTTTTGTTAGTAGCAAGACTGATTCACCATATGTGGTGAATGAGTCCCACTAGTGATCTACATTAATTTTTCTAGCATTCCAAAATCTCCTCACATCTTCAGTATACTTCCATGTTCACTCTTTTTAGTCCCTTTCATTTTTGTGTTCATGTTTTTGTTCATTCTTACATATCGCATTGTGTTTTAAAAAATTGGACATTTCATATGTTTTGCATTCATAATCAATCAATTGCATCATTTCGTTACATTTTATAGCATTTTAATTTAGTCTTAATAACATCATACAATCCAGTATTTGAGTGAACCACTTCAATTTTGAGGGTTTATCTCTCTCCTTATAGGTGAAAGATCATAAGAGTGCAAGAGAAGCCTATAGAACTCATAAAATTGATGGTTCAGAAATATCCTAAAAATACTTGATAATAACTAATAATAACAAGCCACTTCGAGGGGGAAAACCTCCAAACATCTCTAATGAGAACACACTTCACAATATGATGATGAGATAAGACTTACAACCTCCTATATATACCTATTTGTGCATAGGATATCACCTGGGCCAACTTAGAGACCATTATATATGCCCTAGGCTGACCTAAGCAACTAAAAAATAATATAATAATGATAACATGACCTAATTAGGAGTTAAAGTATCCATAAGATGACTGTTCATAACCTAATTTACACCAATATTAAGGATGTAGTATGCCCCCTCCTCAAAGAATCATTGTCCTCAATGCTAATCAAGGTTGGATTCTTTTGAATCAACTCCTCATCCTCCCATGTGGCATCTTCAACTAGTAAATTCTTCCATTGGATGAGATACTCAGTGAGAGTTCTATTCCTTAGCTTCTTTGTGCATGTTTGACAAATAGACTCAAGTTCCAAGATGATTCTTCCTTCTTCATTGAGCTCTAGTAGTGATGTTTGAGTTGGAATATTATGCCCAAATACCTTCTTCAAACAATAAACATGAAAAAATGGATGTATCTTTGTTTTTGGTGGTAACTCTAGCTTGTAGGAAACACTACCGATCTTTTGCATGATTTGGTATGGCCCATAATACCTTGACAACAACTTATTATTCCTTTTTTGTTTCTTTAGTGATATTTTCTTATAAGGATATAATCTCAAGAAGACCCAATCCCCAACATCAACACTTCTTTCACTACAATGTTGGTCTACCTGTTGTTTCATTCAATTTTTTTCCATGGCTAAATTCTCCTTGAGTCCTGAAAGTACCTGTTGTTGATGAAGCAAGTGATCCTCTACTATATGAACTCTTGGTGACACCTTTAATGATGATGTGATGGAAGGAGGATGATATCCATAAAGTGCCAAATATGGAGATATTTTTGATGAGCTATGAAAAGAAGTGTTATACCAAAATTCTACAAGTGGTAGCCAATCCACCCATTGGGACTATTTATCTAAAGTGAAACAACATAGATATCCTTCCAAAAACTTATTACCAACCTTAGTTTTCCCATTTGATTGAGGGTGGTATTAAGAGCTATGATCCAATTGAGTACCCAAACATGAGAATAAATCTTTACAAAAGTGACTAGTGAAGATGGGATCACAATCACTAACAATAACCTTAGGTGTACCATGTAGCTTTTGGATATTCTCCAAAAAAAAATTCCATTGCACTTGCCATAAAAGGATGTGATAATGCAATGAAATGTGCATATTTAGTGAGGTGATCAACTACTAGACCATGATGACATTATGACCTTTAGATTTGGGAAGCCCTATGATGAAGTCCATGGATACCTCTTCGCAATATTGGCTAGGAATAGATAAGGGCCACAAGAGACCTAGTGTCTTAATTGCCTACCCTTTATTCCATTGACAAACCAAACATTCAACCAAAAATTCTCGAACATCACCTTTCAGCCCTTCCAAAAAAAAAATCTTGATTGACTCAATGATATGTCTTGAAAAATCCTAAATGACCACCAACTAGAGACTCATGCAGCTCTATGAGAATCTTATGTTTAAGAGTGGAATTCTTGTTGAGATACAAATGACCTTTATACCAAAGAGTATCTCACTTCCAACAAAACTTATTTGAACTACTACAATCACTTTTTAATTGTTGGATGAGATTACTTGTTCCAACATCATTTTTCCACTTTGCTTTGGATTTCTCCACCCAATTTGTTTGTAATATTGAAAGGGTGTGCAATAAGGCTTCATTTTTCTCATCCTTCCTTGAAAGTGCATCTACAACAATATTTCCCTTCCCTTTCTTATATACATTCTCAAACTCATATCCTAACATCTTAGTGACCCATTTCTATTGCTCCTCAGATGATAGTCTGTGCTCCAAAAAATATTTTAGGCTATCACGATCTTTCTTAACCTTGAAGTGTCTACCCACTAGATAAGGCATCGATTTTTTAACTGCATGAAGGATTTCTATCATTTCCTTCTCATAAATAGGTCTTAGTTGATTCTTACCCTTTAATTAATGACTCTCAAAAGCAAATGGTCGACCTTCTCACATTAGAATTTCTCCTAGCCCTTTTCTAGAAGCATCACATTCCAAAATGAATTCCTTGGTGAAGTGAGGAGTGGAAAGCACTGGAGTTGTACACATAGCCTCCTTCAATCTCTCAAATGATGTATTAGTGGACTCATTCCAATGAAAACAATCCCTATTTAATAGAGTGGTGAGGGGTACTACTATACGATGATAATTATTCAAAAATATTCTGTAGTACCCTATCAATCCTAAGAAACCCCTCAGTTTCTTAGTGGTTTTTGGAATAGGATATTCCATGATAGCCTTAATTTTTTTATGGTCCACCTTTACTCCTTCATGTGAAACTATGTGTCCCAAATACTCCACCTCCTTAAGACCAAAAGAATGCTTGGATGGCATAGCATAAAGTTGATGATCTTCAAGTATTTGTAATACTTGATCCACATGTTGCAAATTTTCTTCCCAAGTCTTGCTATAAGTCAATACATCATCAAAGAAGACTAACACAAAATTTCTCAAGAACTTCTTAAAAATAGAATTCATCCAAATTTAGAATGTAGATGGTGCATTTTTAAGACCAAATGATATCACCAAAAAATTATAATGACCCTCATGATTTTGAAATTTTTTCTTAGAAATATCTTCCTCCTTAATCTGAATTTGGTGATAACTATATCTAAGATATAACTTGGTAAAATACATAGCTCCATTTAATTCATCTAGCAAATTATTGATGACTAAAGTAGGAAACTTATCTTTAGTGGTTTACCTGTTGAGCACTCTATAATCTGGACACATGCACTGAGTTTCATCCTTCTTATGTTCCATCACCATAGGAAAGGAGTAAGCTCTTTGGCTATGCCTGATAATTCTTGCCTCTAATATCTACTCAATAATTATTTCTATCTCACTCTTTGCTATGTGTGTGTACTTGTAAGGCTTGATGTTCTATGCTTGGCTCCTTGGAACTAACTATATGGCATGATCATGATCCATCTTAGGAGGAAGTCCTATAGGAATATCTCCAAGAAAAACTAAGTGATGATCAATTATAGCTTGTAAATATGGATGAGTAGGAGCATTAGATTGAGAGACTTCTAATGAACATAGCTGGGCCATAAATTCGTCCACTCCTTTCATAAGAAACTTTTCAATTTGATGAGAGCTTACCATCTCTAGGGAATTTTACTTCAACCCCCTTAGCTCTACTACCCTTCCTTCTGCTTGAAATCTTATGAATAGTTATTGGAATTTCATATGAATTTTTCCCAATGTAGTAAGCCATTGTACTCCCAAAACAATATATGCTACACCCATGGATCTCACATACATTGGGGTACCAAGTTTATAATCTCCCATGGATAATTTAATGCTATGAATTTTCCCTGAATAACTAACTATACCAACATCTACAATCAAAAACTAAAAATCTGGAGCTAGATATGTAAAAAAAATTAGATGAGTAGCTAGTTTTTTGTTGATGATATTATGAGTACTACTTGAGTCAATCAACATTGTTACTTTCTACTTTTTTAAGAACCTCACCACCTTGAGATTTTGTTGAGCACTAAAACCTGAGAGTGTATGACAATAAATGATTGGTTAAGAATCATATGATTCCTCATTTGACTCCCTTTCATCCTCTAATATTGGTTCCTCCTCTTATTCCTCACTTGGACTTTCAATATAGAAAAAATTCTTTTCACTACATTTATGTCCTCAACTTTATTTTCTATCACAATTGAAATAAAACCCTTTTTCCATTTTCTCCTCGATTTGATGTGGAGTCAACCTAATAGGTTGGGGAAGAGAATGTTTTGAATATCCTTTCTCTCTTGTCACATTGGACCCTTTCTTATTAGGAATCAAATACTTCTCCTCCACCCTGTGTGCTAAGATAAAATACTCATTTATAGAGAAAGGACTAAACATGCATGCCTCATGTTGAATGTGATGCTTTAGACCCCCCAAGAATAAATCATTCAAGTTATCCTCTATAATTTTATCCACTCTTAAGGATAGATTTTTGAATTGTTGATTATAATCCTTAACTAATCCTATTTGTTGAAGTTGAGGAAGATGGCTAAAGAAGTTCTCTATCATGCTATTGCTATATTGTGCTTGGAGTTCCTCCATAAAAATTGAAAATGATATGGTTAGACCCTTTTTCCTTTGATGAGTACAAAGCCAATGATACCAAATGAATTGATCTACTTTTAGATATAAAGAAGCCATTGTAACCTTTTGTCCATTTGGGATTAGATGTACTTCAAAAAAAATCTCCATTTGGTTTATCCTTGTTAGAGGGTCCTTTCCATCAAACATGTGCATATCCACCTTTGGAAACAAATTCCTAGATCCCATAGCAGTATTAAAACTTGTTTGAATGTTAGCTAACCTAGAAGCATCACCTTGGTTGCTTAAGAACTCCTTTCTTGGTTCATTCATATAGACCCTTAACATGCTTCACGTATCAAATATATCTCCTTTTAGGTAATACATATCCATATTCATTGAGGAAATGTCTTCCTTGATATCATTCCTTTTCCCCCTTGTTGCAGACCTTGTCATGATGGGAACTAGTAATTTTGAAATAAATCACACCAAAAAAATTAAATTCTCTCAAATTCTTACTATAACTTACTAGGTCCAAAATACCTCACTTAGAAAAATTTCCAAGAAATAAGTAGATTTGCAACCTTGAGAGTGATATTTGTGGAAACCTTATTTTTTCAATAACTTGCTTATTTCTGCTCTAATTTCTCTAAATTTTTTACTATATTTATGCCTAGGATATCATCTAGGCCAACTTAGACACCACTATATAAGCCCTAGGCTGACCTAACTAGCTAAATAATAATATAATAATGATAACATGACTTGATTAGGAGTTATGATAGCCACAAGCTGACTATTCATAACTTGATGTACACCGATATTAAGGGCATAACATTTGCTTCCTCTACAACATCCTTTTGTAATTATGATTTTATTTATGTTTAGTAGATTTCCTTTAGAATTCATATTAGTGTAGATTCATATGCCTGCTAAATTGGGAGAAAATGTAATGTCAAAAAATTTCATCCCTTACAATTTCACATAGATTCTTGTATCTGATTTAGTGTCCACTCCCTTAGCATCTTGTGTAGGCTCATTTTAGCTGTTAAATATGCCTTTCCCCACTTAGGATTCTCAAAAACCCCTTTTTAGTAGCTACCTTCACATGGAAACTTTGTGTTAAACCTAGCGCTTTTCCTATTCTTGTCATTTTATAGCATGTTGTGTCTAGACACTAGTGTGTTGCATGGACATCTGCATGCCACACAAACATCCTATGATTTTTCAACATTCAAATGAACTTTTCTAATCATTTTTTCCACATTTTAGCTAGTTTTTCTTGGTGGTAATAGCTCAGGATGCCTTGTAATTGCTCGAGAAGCTTTTTTTCCCTCTTTAAAAGTCATCATTTCAATGCATTTGGCCTTCTTCTCCTTGTTTTCTTCAATATTGGATGTTCTCCTATCTTTCTCTTACTATCTTGTTTACAAAGCTCTCCTTTCTTGTTACAACAACACTTTCAAGCTCTCTTTACAACTCTTTCAAGCTCACACAACAATCCTTGCAACCCTCTTGGCTCTTGTAGCTATGTTCGTTTCCCTCCTCAACTTCATAAGCCTTGCATGTGATATCTACCTTGTTCCTTTCAACTTTGAGCATCTTGGGATTTGTCACATCCCCTATAAATTGTGTACCTACTTCATGATATGGGTTATCTTCCTCGAGTGGAGATTTATTTTATCACCTACATTCCATGATACAGGTTCTCCTCCTTGAGCAAGGTTTTCTTTTATCACTCATTTCATACTTTATTTATCTCTATCTATCTAGCTATCCATGGAGGTGGGACCACAAAAATGGGGGTTTGACTGAGGCAAACCCCTATACAACACCAACATTTTCTCTAGATCTTACGTATTCAAGTATTGAATCTTGATATTCATTTGTTAGAGGTTCCATTACATGGGATTTTGTGAGCTTCTTCTATCTCTCTTTTATTTTATTATCTACTTTACTATATTTTAGTTCTACCATATTTTGTTATTTTCTTACAATCATACCTTGAAATATTTCTTGAGATGTAAAACAACAATCTAACATGAAGTGACCGTGTAGAATGTAGATCTTGATCTTGAAATTTGATATGAAATAATGCTTTCAAATGGATCTAGGATGGTGCATCACAACACTAGTTCAACAACATGTTTGACACTTGATGACCTTGACATGATGATGGATCTTGAATTGTTGCAAAAAATGATGAAGAATTTTTCCCTTGAATTCCTTAGAAATGCTCTTGTAATCCTTATTGACTCTCTTGTGAAGTATTGTAATCATAAAATTTATATTAGGAATGCTCTCTTGAAAGTCTTAAGTTTATATCTTGAATGATTAAGTGAAAAATGAGTGAAATAACCTTGTATGTATACTTGTTTATGTCAAATTTCCTAAAATTACAACACTACAAGCCAACATCAGATCTAAGAGGGTAAAATATTTTCAAAAATTGTATTTAAATTTTATTTAAGGCCACATGGGACTCAAACACCAAAAGTGGCATATGAGTCCCATTAGGCTTAACTATTCGACACATTTTTAAGAAATTCTTAGAATGATGTAAAATCGTGATTGGGGCACTAAAACCTAGGTGGCACTCATATGCCAAAAGAGGTGTATGAGTCCCATATCACTAAATTTGGGAAACACTATCTAAAAATACATGAATTATTATTGGTTTTTGGTTTATGTCAAGATTATCTCCAAAAAATTATTTTTAATAAGGCTTGTGGATGCAAAACAGGGCCAATTAAGGCATAGATAGGCCCAATTAATTAATTAAAGCCTAGATTAGTGTGAAAGTGTTAATATACAACTTACAACACCATAAATAAGGCACCATTAAGTTCATTTAGTTTTCAACGTTCCTAAACTTAATGTGAAGGTGCAAATGAATACACTTTACAACATTAAGGAAAAATTAGATCTATTTATCTTAAAAGGGCTATAAATCCAATGTGAATGTAGAAAATATATTACAACTATAGATGAATGTGGCATTAGGTCCATTTTAATTTTAACAATTCCCATATTAAGTGAGAAATTGTACTATCTCCAAGGACATACAATTTTTGTCATTACACCTTTTGCACCTAATCTAGCTTTGAATTTATCAATAGTACCATTAGCTTTAAACTTATTCTTGAACAAACATCTAGAGCCTACAAGAATTTTATTTGTAGGTAATTTAGTTAATTCCAAAGTGACATTATCCATAATTGAATAATACCCTCCTTGCATTACATTCATCCATTATTTATGATCCTTAGCTTCTTCATAAATTTAAGGTTCATCTATACTCATTACTTGAGCCATAAAAGCATACACATTATACCTAATTGGTGCCTTAAGTTTCCTTGTTAACCTTAATCCTTCATTGTTGGATAGAGTAGCTTCAGGGTAAGTGCAAGAAGTTGAGTCCATTTCTAGTGGAAGTGTCATTTTTTAGCTTAAAAATTGGTAGTCATTCATCTTTTAGAGTAGGTACCTATTTTAAAGTGGGTACTCATTCCAAAAGGTTTTAAAATAAATCAATTTGTAGCATCTAGGTATTAAAATAAATTACATATTTGGAAACTAGACTCTGGGTAATACATTTTATGATTAGTGACTTTTTTCAAGATTTCATCTCTAAGTGCTTCAAATTTTAAGGTCAAACATGACAAATTATAAAAAACAAGGAAAACACTTCCACTTTTTGGCCAAAAAGTGGACTCAATTTCTTGCTAGTGCCCTTCATGTTGCCTTGTTCCATGCCCACTTTGATCATGAGTTTTTTGATCTATAATAGCTGAACTTTCCTCGCTATCTTCTTCAAGTAGTTTCCATGAAGTAGTAATTTCTTCATTTTCTTCCTCTTGAACATCATCTACAAATTCATGAAATATTACATCTCTAGTAGAAAACACTCAATGAGTATTAGGATTATACACTTTTTAGGCTTTATGATGTGCACTATAACTAATGAGTATTATTTCGATTGACTTAACATCAAGTTTCCTCCCTTTCTTTTTGGAATATGAAAAAATTCCTTCCAAATTTTTTCAAATGACTAAGAATAGGTTGAGTACCTATTAAAGCCTTATAAATATTTTTCTTTTCTAGATACTTGGTTGGTCTATGAATCAACAAATAAATAGTTGTACTAACCGCTTCAGCCAAAAAATTATTAGTGGCATTCCTTTCTTTGAACATACTTGTAGCACACTCAACTATTGAATTATTTTTCCTTCTAGCCACACCATTGTTTTCTAGACTATAAAGAACTATATATTGCATGATAATACAATTATCTTTACAATATTTCACAAAATTATTTAAGTGTATTCCCCCTTGATCTGATCTAATAATTTTAATATTTTGTTTTTTATTTTTCCATCATAACTTTAAATTCTTTGAAACATTCAAACACTTCACTCTTATCTCTTAAGAAATAGGCCCAAGTATATATAAAACTATCATCAATAAATGTAAGAAAATAAGAAACTCCTCCAAGAAACTTATTTTGCATGGAACCACATGCATCTATATATACTAATTTATTGGAAATTCACTTGTATGTTGTTTACTATTGATCATAAAATATTGCACCTCTTTGAACAACCTTATGGGAAATTCAGCGAGTGGGGGACTAATTTGTGCCTCACTTAATGACCTCCAATATTTTTAAAGAAATCATACTCTTCTTTGTATTTTGGGAAAGGGGGTAGAGAGAAAACCAAATAAAACATAAATATTGCAGTATGCCAAAGCTTTTACAACATTTCAAATTTTAACTATTTCTTATAATCAATGAAATGGACACAAAATGCCATAGACCCTTCATTGTTGGGAAGAGAATGAGTATTAAAGGCTAGAGAAATTACAGTGTAGTCTTTCATATCTCATCATGGGAAGTGTCCATTAATGTCCAAAAAAATAAGAAACCTTAAAGATTAACAAGAATATGTAGATGTTTACAAAATTCTTCCTCTTTTACAACATAATATGAAAGATAACATATCTTTTATAGAAAATGAAAGAGTAAGATAGATATGATCCAATTTCTAGAAGATAGCATAAACATAGAAACTAACAACATGTCAAGTAATTCTCTAGAATATCAACGTAAGGCTCTAACATAATATCCTTAGCATAAACAAAATACAAAAAAGAAATTTGACAATGGCCATGACATGCACAATCCCAAATATTTCTCCAAAATAGAACAAGTTTATATGATGTATTAACTGAAATTAGAGATTAGATACAAATCCAGTGATATTCTAAATAAATACAACATGCCAAAGAGAATAAATATGATTATGTAAAAACCTTCCTATTTTTGAGAAAATATAACTCCCTAAGATAGTACCAATATTCTTTGAATTTTTTTTTGAAGGAAAAACTCTAGAACATATTTTAACTACTACCAACTCTTATTTATAGTTAGAAGAAGAGGACACTACCACAAACAATCAAGAAGAAGAAGAGATTTCCAGGTGCCTAAAACTAGTAGCTCACAATCCAATCTTAGATATTGATTAGATTTCAGTAATCTCCACTCATAAAGTGTCAACTACTTTATTAATGGTTCCAAATATTTAGTGAACATATATTATCAGAAGACAAATAGATTTTAGTATAGCTTGGTAGAATTTGATTGATCAGCTATGAAAATTGATGATTCCAACTCAAAGGTTCCACCCTCAAAGTAAGACATTTGTCGTGCTTTCCAACAAACATAGTGAAAAGAATCCTTCCATAGAAAACATAAATGTCTAGATGGAGAAGATGATGTGTCAAGCAAGTGGATGTTTTTAGATTGTATGAGAACGGTTTTGAAGAAAATTCCTGCCAAGTTGACATGTATCTTGATTCAAGCCCGGAAGGAAAAATATATATATAAATTCGTGTAGCTACCATGTGGCGCATTACACATCTTTATGTGAGATCAATCTTCATCCTTTGTGTGTGAAGTCATCCTCAAGTTGAAAAGAAGTAAGGCTAGAAACTAAAATTGCTTGAAGGAAAAAATTGCTCCATATTTACCTAAGGCAAAACCATCACAACTAATGTACTCATTCATTAAGATTGGAAGACCTTACACCATATCTTTTCTTTGTAGAGAAATAAGATCACGAAGTTTTAGATGAGCATACATTTTGTGCCATAGCTCTTCAGTTGATACACATGTAGAAGCCATTTCCTAATGAATTTCTACTTAAACATCAATTTTATACAAACCAACTATTTTTATTCCTTCAACAATCACATTATAGTGATCTTTCATATCCTTTCCTAGACAACTTGTCTTCAAGAATTCAACCTTTAAACCTTGATCAGTAATGGCTGAAACTATTTTTTTTTTTTTCTTAATCCTAGCACATAAATTACATTTGTAAGTTGTTTGATACTTCCATTAGGTAGTTGCACACTTCTATCACTATATCCTTTTATGTCATGACACCTATTATCTCCTAAGTAAATCTTACTACCATCATTTCTCATGAAAATTCTTAAACCAAATTCAACAAAATGACATATGGATTGATGCCCCTAAATCTATGAACCAACTATTACAATCATCTACATTAGTTGATGGAGCATCATACAAAATACACAAATTTAACTTATGAAGTTTACTACTTAGATAATTCTCACCATTGAGATACCTTCATATTTCTTATTTTTGGACTCATTTAACTTCTTTTTCCTACATTCATAAGAAATGTGTCACAACTTTCCATAGTAATTACAATTCCTATTTTTATTTACATTTAATTTGGATAATTCCCTATTTTCATACATTTTTTCATATTTATACCTTTGGTTGTCAAATTGACTTCATCCTTTGCTCATTATGCATTGATTTCCTTTGGATTGCTTCTTGTATTTTACCATCAAAGTTCAATCTACACTCTAATGTTTGTTTTCCATATGCTTCTTCCTTTCTTCTTCTTGTAGAAGGATACCGGCCAAATTCTCAAAAGAATGTGCCTTTTCCATTATAATGAAACTAGTAATAAACACATGATAATCACTCACCATTACATTCAAAGTATCAATTATGAAATTAGTACTTGTGACTTGTTCAACATTATCAGCTAATTTATCTCTTAATTCCATAACTCTAGATAAATAATCACTAATACTTTCATTTTCTTCCATTTTGATTGAAAGTAATTTTCTCTTTGAAAACAAAAATATGTTTTTATTTGTAATCTCATACAAACCTTTTAATCATGTCCATGTACTAGTAAAAGCAATGATATCTCTTATATGAGGGAAGACTGAATCTTTTACAGACATGAGCAAGAGAATTTTTGCTTTGGATTCTCTTTTCTCCCAATATTGAACAACTTGAGGTGTGGTAGGTTTTTCCTCAAAACCATTAACAGTTGTCCAAACATTGTATGGCTCCATTAGGGTATGCATCTTGAACTTCCAATTAGAAAAATTGGAACCATCTAACTTTTTTGATTCGGTTAGATAGGAATCATATAAACTTGTCATTTTAAAGAGAATATGAAAAAAATTATACAAGTACCTTAATGCAAATCAGAAAGTTGGTCACACAAAGGTTTCAATTTCTGAGTAGATCAGCACAAAAAAATGTAATAACTTCATCTTCAAGAACACTTCAACAATCATAGCTTTCCTCTTCACAGTAGAAGAGCTCACAAATTCTCTATACATAGCTCCTTAAGATTGGATACAAATTCTAGTTCCAGGTGCCTCTACAATTGTAGTGTAGGGAGGTGAATCCCTTCTCCTTGATCAAATATAACTCAAGAGGATGCATAGCCAATTTGAGAAAGAGGGGTATGTTGCAGGCGTTTTGCACAACACTCTCACAAAGATTTAACAAAAAAACATAGATGTGCATTGACTAGAGTAGATGCATCAGATTGATTGCTCTGATACCAAAATAGAGTTTATGAACAATAGAGAATAGAACAAAGATGAACTCACTAATATCATTAATACATAAAACAACACATATTTACACAACAAATAAACCCAACTACATTCCTAACTAAGTATGACAAAAAAATTGAAATGTGGACAGATCAAATAGTCTAATGTAGACTCCTATCCAAACTCTTCAAGAGAAAGGCACATACACCACATTCTTCAAGAGAGTCCATATCAATCTCCATCTTGAGTCCATATCAATCATGAGTCATTCTATAATTTCTCAAGATCTTCAATAGATTTTGCCTTTTTCATCCAAATGGTGCTAAGGTAAAAGAAATAAAGCACTTGTAAATGTTATTGTGTAAATCCATAGGTATGAGAAGAAGTTTTGTTTTCTTGAAATTTCTAGTATAGTATTGTCATTGAATGTGAAAAAAGAAATCAAAGATTTGTCATAATTTTTAAACTTAAAATTTATTATCTAAGACATTCAAATTGGATAAGGTGAAAAATTGAAGTTTATTATTTAACATTATTTCTTAAATTTTTTATTATTAAAATTGAACTTTAATTTTATCTATTGTGAAACCATAATTTAAATTATAATATCTAATTTTGTCTATATAGAATAAATAATACTCTATATATAATTAAATAATATTTTTCACATAAATTTATTAATTAAATAATATAAATTACATATTAATTATTTAATATATTATATTTAAATCAAATATTAATATTTAAAAGTTGTTTCTAACATACTATAAAATCTTTAATGCAGACAGTTGTTTTGTCAACGACTCAAATACTGATTGTAAATCCCAATAAAGTTATTCCTTTTGAATGAGAAGGCAATTAAAACCGGTTTTAAATCAAACCTTTTCAATACATAAAATATTAAAAATGACACTGTAGAATTGAAAGATCAACAGAAGTTCCGTTCTATTGCTTGGTGCATACTCAAACAGTATATCAAGTGAAGCTCATTTTACTATCCCAATAAAAGTCCGAAACTCTCTGTAGAACAAAATATTTCATTACTTGAGATCAATGGTATTTTTTCAACCGTCACAGTAAAATAACCCAATGATCATGACCGAATAGCAGTAGCTGCCCATTTACAAAGGCTAATCTTGCAACTACAGATAATATTATTGTTCTCCTCTCATAAAAACCTAGTACAAAGGATGAGTGTTGTCTCCTGGTCTACAATAAACCTCCTCTGTCAGGATGCAGAGGAAATAATTTCAGGGTTCTCTCCACTACTTCTTCTTGCTCCTGGACATGAATTGATAAAGTTATGAGTAATATAGATAGGTTTTATAATGCAATGATTTTCTTATCAAATAAGAAAAATTGTTAAAAGAAATTATATTACTTACCTCTACAGAAATCTTATCCTCCAACTTGTTTGATTGTGCAGGGCTTTTGGGAGCTGCAAAATATATTTCTATATCAACGAAATAATTTAGAAAAGATAAATCTAAACAAATTATATTTTGAATAAAATTTAAAGCCACAGGATCTTCTTTTCAAACTGATTACCCTACCCTGGGCCTAGGATTTGGATTTGTGTATGTTTTTCGTTTAATCTTCTACACTATATTCAGTGATTTATCGTAAGATAAGACTTAACATACAGATTATTATATATTATGCATATAAAACCTAATTCCAGAGGAAAAAAAAACAATCTTTTTAACCACCATTATTTAAACCGTTTCCAAGTTATATGTCATGACATTTTATTAAATATAATTTTCTGCAATAATATATAAAACTATATCAGTAAGAAAATCACATACTTGTGGTGTGTGACTGTTCTTTCTTGCGTTTGTCTCGGGCATTTGCATTTTGAAACCAATAGAAAACATTTTTAGCTTTGATTAGCCCATATCGTTGCAGCTGAGCAGTAATCTGCGCTATCTGGGCTTCGGATGGTTTTCTGGTTCCACTAGCCCAGACAGACTCTAATATCTGCTTCTGCTCTAATGTTGGCCTCCATTTTCTACGCCTACATACCCTCCTTGTCCTCTTCATGACAGGATAACATTGTAGTACCCTACGCCTTGAGCTCTCCTCTTCAGTCAATGGAAGAATTAACCTGGGCACTACAAAGAGAAAATGAAAGACTATCACTGTAATGCAAGTAAAGGGGGATAAAAACTCTGAACCGAAAGAGTTATTTACTGACCTGCAGGCTTCCCTCGATCCATTGAGATCTTTTCACTGTAAAAACCCTACAACACAAACCTAGGGCGTTCTAGCTCACAAACCTGCACCTTCTAGGCCGTTCAAACAAGTGAACGCTATACGATAGATAAGAAGGGATTGGAGAAAGAGTGCATGGGTAGAGAGAATAAATAGGTGAATGCCCTAATACCCATGCCCTAATGGAACTTCTACG
Organism: Sequoia sempervirens; assembly: GCA_007258455.2. Lineage (NCBI taxonomy): Eukaryota > Viridiplantae > Streptophyta > Pinopsida > Cupressales > Cupressaceae > Sequoia > Sequoia sempervirens. The sequence goes on along the minus strand of VDFB02338372.1, from coordinate 1,308,675 downwards.
AGGGTAATTAAATGACTGAAAAGTAGATAGGGTAATGGATGGAAATAAATAACTATATTTTTGTACACAAATTGGTGACCTAAAAATTATATGGGTAAGCAACATGTAAAAAAATTAAGCATTTTTCCTATTAATTTAAGTTAATTATATGGGCAAGCATCTAAAATACATTTTTTCATTTTTTTATTATTGTTTCAAATCAAAATGTGTCAAGTTTGATTGCTTTATGAAATGATTGTCTTGTAATTTAACTCGATCATTAGAATGAATCCTTTGAGTGACTTTCAATACTTTCTAATGCCAACAAATCATGCCTAAAAGTGTATTTAATTGGATTAAAGAAGGGCGAGGGAGCTCAAAATCCAAATCTATTCTTGTAAATTTTCAATTTCAAAGGAAAATTGTATAACTACAAGATAACCCCTACATTTGTGGACTTTTTATATAATATAATAAAAACTAAATGCAGGTTGCACATCACTAATTGGGGGCAAACTCATAAATATGCATCATAAGCATGCAAATAAGATGAATGGATAAGAGTATCTATAAATTGATATTGTTGAAATAAATATGAAGGGATATGTGTATGTGTAATGAATAAAGAAGCTAGTGGAATGTGCCCAAAATGTGTAATACCATGTATTTTTTCACTATGTATATGTATTAAAGAATGTCCATAAAAACATAAAATTGAATCCAAAGTTAGAAGGCTACACAATTTTTCTATTGTTCTATACCTTCACTTTTAGTGACATATGAGTCCTAAGATGATCATATATCATAAATTATGTAGAACTCACAAGAATGTACATATAAATAAATATTTAAAAATACTAGAATAATTTATGACATCTACATGAATTAATGGACCCTCAAATGATAAGATTATGTATTCTCTCCTATTATGCATATTTTCATATCTAAATATAGAAATTTGAGTTCTAGGATAACCCTCCCCTAGACAATTGTTATAATAGGAACAAATATTAAATAAAAGTAAATAAAATTGTAGGTATATTGTAGACACCTAAAATACATACCCATATTTTTTCTATCATAATTTAAAATCTATCTAACATATCTCATTATAATATTAATTAAATAAAAAATATTTATTTAGTTAATTAGTTTAGTTATTCTTATAATATTAAATAAATATATCAAAAGAGTTTAATTAATAATTATATCCATTAATTTGAATATCCTCCTACCCACTCCCACTCACCCCCACTCTGTCCAAGCTTTTGATTTTTTATCTTGCTTGCATTAGCCCTAAGCCAAGCCTTGTGCCTTGTGCCATGCCACCTAAGCTCCTAGTGGTTGTGGTGGCTTCTTCTATAGGTGTCCTACCTAGTCTATCAATCCATTTTTTCTATCCTCTACTCTATTTAGCATTTCCCTCACCTTTTCCTCTTGGCTGGACTCTCCTTTGCTTTGTCTCTTTCCCCTCTTTTGCCACTATTTTTCCTCCCTTTTTTGTTTTCATTCATCCTTCTACATTTTTTCATCTCCCCCGTTTTCCTTTTTTCATGATGCCTAGTTTTCATGAGTACTCCTCTTCTTTGAATAAATCCCCTATCACTAGCCATTCTTCCTTGTCTAGTGGGGATGAGGACAATGATGTTGATGAAGAGGATTTAAATGTTGTTTCCTCTATGTTTGATGATGAGGATACCCTACTTCTTTCGAGGTCAACTTGTGGGCTCATGGTTAGGAAGAGGAAGAGTTTTACTCTTCTAAGAATGATGCTCCTATTGATGGTTATCCTAAGGATTGGTTTTGTGATGGGTATATCGAGGAGAGTGAGCTTCTCCTTGATATCCTTCTTGAAGACTGTCTAGAGGCACAAAGGAGTTTATCTATGAGTTTTGTGGAGAAAAATCATGATAATGCTCTATTTTTAAGCCTCAAAAATGGATTTCTTCTCCCTACTATTGCTAAGGAGGGTAATTTGTCTCCTTATCCTTTTAAAGTACCCATTCATATTATTTCCCCTTTGACCCCCACACTTGTTTACCTCTCATTGATGGGATTATTTGTAGGGTTGGGATTTTTAGAACACTTTAGTTTGATTTACCCCCCTCTCCTATGGTTGTCACTGCTTTGGTTGAGCTTCATGCTATGGAGGTGGGTGGTACGTCCAACTAGTTGCTTGATTTTGATTGTGAGGTTATTGACGGAATCTCTATAGCTCATATGAATGGTGGATAATCTCAAATTGATATTCCTAGATCTATTTTCTGAGTCTTTGGTTTGGCTTAAGAGATCCTTGGTTGGGATATTTTGTGGCTTTTGTCCCAACATCAATATTGTAAGAAGATGGTTCAATTTGGTTTGGAAGAATCGAGGTCAAGTTAAGGTCATTTTTATTCTGAATGGTTTCTTTCTCTTTTCTTTTTCTTGTGAGGAAGGTTGTTCAAAGGTCCTTTTTGAAGGACCATGGTTTCTTGAGTAGAATGGACTCTATCTTCAAAGGTTGTTTCCTAGATTCAAACCTATGATAGAGACTTTTCAGTTTCCTATTTAGGTTTTCTTATTAGGGCTTCCTTTGGAGTTTTATAATAATTTTTTTATGAGTATTTCTACTTCTTTTGGGAAATTTAGTAATATTAATATTATCACCAAATCCATGAAGTGGTTGTTGTCTACTATATTTTGTGTGTTAGTGGAGAATAATCTCATTCTCCCTACTTAGATAACCTTATCTTAAAAATTTGGTAAGTGGGTGCAACAAATTGAATATTAAAACTCTCTAGTTATTTGTCATTCTTGTGGTAAAGTGGGTCATGCCTCCTTTACCTACTCAAGGAATAATAAACATCACTTTATTTGGAAGGGAAAGGAGAAGAGGTTTGTTGTTTTAGAGGATCAAACTTCTCCCTTTCAAGAGATTTAGAAAGAATATCCTAAGGGATATCCATATTTAACAAACCCCTCTATAGATAATATAAGTTTGGATAGTCTAGTTAGTGGTCTTGTTTCTTCTTCCTATAAAAAAAGATGAAAATTTCTGTGGAGAAGAACCCTTGTGTAGTGATACAACTAAAATATTTGAATTTTTTTTAAACAACCATGAGCTGGTTGGGTGGCTTTTCTTGTTGCTCAGTTTTTGGTAGCTCTATTATTGTTCTACTTGTTTTTTTTTGTCCCATCTTATTGTTGTTCCTTGTTGGTTCCATGTTTTTTTTCTATGCTGATCGCTATATCTTTTTCTTTGTTAAAGGGATCAGGGCTCTTTCCAAATCACTACTTTTTTAATCCAAAATAATTCTAACAATTCTCTCAACATGAATTAAATAAGTTATTTGTTTATTTAATTATTTTTCTAATTTTTCCTTTCTTTTATAGTTGTATATTCAATTCAGTAAATCATATTTATGTAATTAAATCGATCATTCCCTCAAAAATCCTCCATAAATTAAATAAATACAAAAAAAATTAATTAATATAAAATCATCCTCATCATTAGGTTTAACTGGTTTAGTAATCATTTTCATGAATATCATAAATTTTACTTAAAATAAACAAATTGTAACTTGCTTAAGGTTCCAAATGTGTAATGCTCTAAAATTTAACTTTTTCATTCATTGCCTTTCATCTCGTTTTCATCTTTGTTGTAATAAAGTGTATTAATCATAATATGGTACTAGTAAACTTCTATTTCTATTTTAGAAATGGATCAACCCCATCTATTGCAAAAATTCAAATCCTATTCATCACTAATCCTCATCCAAAATATATAAATCCCCCATTGCTTAAGTTATTTCTAAGAGTTATAATTTGGTGCAAATAAATTTCGTGTTGTTGGAATATTAAACTACACCAACTCTCAAAAAGTTCAATAATATTTAGCATATAATATAGGAGTCAACATTTTCTTATGTGAGAATCTCAATTTCATTTCACCCATTTTATGCATTTCTTAGGCCAATTAGAAATGTTCTAGGATTGGGATTATGCCATTTATTTTTTATTGGTTTATCTCTTTTTGTTCCAAATCATGGCATACACACACATAATAATATAATAGCATATAATAATCAAATCATATATAAATATAAGCACAATGATACAAGTGTGAATAATTTGTCATATAATAAAATTGAAATCTAAAGATAATATTAGAGAATAGGAATGTTGTCACTTAGATAGAAAATAAAATTGTAGTGCAAGATCATGTGGCTTGGTAATATCCATATAAGTATATGAGGTATCAACATACCTATATTCCCCCATTGTACCATCTAAAACAATGACCATACAAATTTTGGTATAGGGTCTAAAGTAGAATAAATAAAGATCAAAGAGATGGCATAAAGTCATGATAAGGGGAAAGAGCCCACAAATATACCTATAATGTAAAAATAATTGGGTGATTCTCCATGGTAAGAATATGGTTCCCTAATTTTGAAAAGTGGAAATCATGTTTCCATAAAATTTAAATATTAAATGAAGCTATTAGTGAAATGTATCCAATAGTGAGATTTAATCAATGATGTGTTGGATATAGAAAATTTGAAAAAATGATCCCCCACACTTTTAAATGTTAAAGTTATAGCATTGGGGTTAAATGGGCACAAATAAGCAAAGTATGGTCCCCCCATATGTTTAAATATTTTAATAAAATCATAATATTTAAGGGTGGAAGACATGATTCTTCCCAATAGTATGGCTACTCTACAAGTAGAATATGTCCATTTAGGATAATATTTTTTGTCATGTCTCAAAAATTTTGCTTGCATTTAATAAATGTTAAGATATTTAAATGCTTATGGAAAATGAAATTTATTAGTTGAATTCTCATAAATTTAAGAATTCAATGAAATTTGAAATATATTTATGTTCATATGATTGAATATGAAAGATCAATGCTATGACGTGAAATGAAATATTTTCATTTTGAGCATTGGCTAATGGTTACTGAAAAAACTCTACAAGTGCAAGTGTGTGAATGAGGGAAAATGTTTAAGACTAACAACATGGTTGAGCTAGAAATATTTAGTCAAATCATGAATGGTAAGCACGATGGAATTTAGAACATGCACACACCATCAAAAATCATATCATCTGCATTTAACTTGCATTTTGGTAGAAATATTTTTTCTTATGTGAAATTTATGAATGGTTAATAGGTAAGCTTATAGAAACAAATTTATTGAAGAATTTTCTTTACCTTGTCTATTCGATGTAAATTTCATTTTAAGAAAATAGAGATGGAAATATATATATTGTGTTGTAAACTATTTTCTTCAATTTAAAATGATGAAAAATATTCTTTATGTGAAATTTTAAAATGATTTAAAAAAGGGTAGATGGGAAAAAAAAAATTATGTTATCATTTGGAAATGAAACATAGGAAATAGGAACTCAACCCCAAAATGGTGATAAAAGGGGACCTATCTTTCTAATTCCATTCAAGGAAATCATATCCAAACCATGAAGTGACTAACAACCACAAAATGAGCCAAATCAATATATGAATTGACAAATTTCCTATCTAATCAAGGACGAGGGTATGAACTAAATAACACTTTTGGGAGAAAGATTTAACATAGTAAATAAACTCCAAATTATAAGCTATAATGTTAATTTAGAAGCTAAATCATAATATTGATGAAACCTATAGACTTTAGGGAGAGTTTAGAAGGGCTGTACATTGTGTACTTGTTACAAAAAGTGCTTTTTCAAGCCTCAATTAGGACTCATTTTCCTAGTGGAAAATGGGTCTTGGATAAGGCTCTAGAAAATTTCTTTCTAGGTTTTGTTCCTCAATGTCTGCACTCCCAGATCGTATTTAGAGACTATTAGAAAACTAGAAATAAATTTTGTAGCTCAATTTTTTTGATTTTGGAAGAAAGGTGACAATTTTGAAAACTTTGCAACTTTTACTCTCCAAATGACCTTCAACCTAAAATATATAATCACACATAAAAGGAGATCAAATGTTATTTGTTAGAGAATAGGGGTTTTCCTTGGTCAAACCCCATTTTGGTAATTAAACCTTGAAATAAAACAATGCATAAAGGAATGATGAATGAAAAAAATGGAATGTCACAACTCACCAACCCTCAATTGAACCTTAGAGTACAAATCAACAATCATGCATGAAGTGGCCTCAATGGATATAGATAATGATCAAGAACCTTGAAATGAAACAATGCTTGAATTGGATCTTGAATGCTACATCAACACATTAGCTCAACAACATGCATGATGCACTATCCCTTTGACATGATGAAATAGATCTTGATTGCTACAATATTCTTTTACAAATGTTCCTTTGAATTCCTTATAAATTCTCTTGAATGCTCTATCAATGCTCTTGTGAACTCTTTAGATGCTTGAATCAAAATTTCTAGGTGAAACTAAGTGAAATAGCCATGCGTTTTTGCATATATTATCCTTAATTCTTGAAATCCAAATAACACAAGATGACATTAGGTATTGGATTTCAAATAATTAAAATACTACCAAAAAAATATCCCAAGGGGGGGTCCTAGGTCTAAGTGAGGGTCCATTCAGCATGTGGGAAATGGGTCCAAACTAACTTAACTAGTACACACTTCAAGAAATATGAAAGATCATGTAAAATAGGGTCCTATGACCTAGTGAAGACCCATTCACCATATGGTGAATGGGTTTAAGGTCACTAACCTAGGACACACACCTTAAAAAATTAAGTGTTGTGTAATTCCATTTAAGAATGTTGGGTTTGTATCCATCACAATTTGCACTTAATTATGCTTGGATTTAAATTAAAGGGGCCAATTAAGGAATAATTAAATTTAATTAATAAATAAAGCCCTAGATTAGTGTGAAAGTGTAAAGATACACTTTATAACACCCTAAATAAGGCACAATAAAGTACATTTAGTTTACAAAGGGTCCTAAACTTAATATGAATGTGTAAAACACATTACAACACTAAATCAAGGCATAGTTAAGCTCATTTTAATATTATTTTTTTCCAAATTAAGTGTGAAAAAGGAATACTTTTTTCTACACTCCATTTAGTCCCCACTTTAGTGAGAGGAGGAACTTGCTTCAAACTCACACTAAAGTAGACATTCAAGAGAGGTCCAAGTATACCAATGTGTAGGGTATAGTATGACAAAGATCAAGGAGGGTAATTAAGCCCCCAGGATCCAAGATCCTACGTCAAACCAACATAAACACAAAGGGATACATGTAAGGTGTATTACATGTAGTAGTAAGACAAGATAAACATACATGTAATGTCAAAGAATTAAAGAATGAAAAAATAAAAATAAAAATAAAAAGGGCTAGATCAAACCTCAATAGTCTATCCAACTTAGTGTGGATCAAGTCTCAACTGTGTGTCCAAAACGCTCTCTCACTCTAAGCTAATGGAACCTTAGGCCTTACACTAGGTGAGCTCCCATAAAAGTGAAAAATTCATTCATTTGTTTAGACTCTCATCATACTAACCATATCAAAGCTATCCCCTCTGATAACTTCAATAGGGCATCACAAAATGAAACTTTGAGCTTATGAACAACATGTGAGTAAAGCTTTTTGTTCAAAGGGATCTTTTTCTTAATTTTTGTAAGGTTTATTCTTAGGAACCATTGTGCCTAATGTCTTCATGATAGGAAAATTCAAAGAAATATCATGATCTCAAAGGAAATAAAACCCATTGACACTATCAAGAAAAAGACACATCAAAAGAATAAATAAAATCACACAGTGAAACATGAGTGTCAATGTATGGCCACTTTAAAGTTATTTCTAACACCATTAATATGAGAAAAGTTCTTTAAATTATAATGAGACATGAAAACTTATAGAAAAATCCCTATGCCAAGTCATATGTTCCCAAATGAATCTACATTATGAATAAGAGGTTGCCCCAAAATTCTATACTAAAGATAACTCAGTACGTCACATGTGAGCCAACTTAAGGAATGTCATCCACATCCCAAGCTTGCTCTTATATATACATGGAAGGAAGACAACTGGTGAAAAGAGAGGACAAAAATTGTCATACAAGGACAGGCTAGCATAGCCCCTTGCCCCACTTAGTCCAAGACAAAGTGAGCTGAGATGATTGATGAGAAACATGAAAATTAGTATCAATAAGAGCAACTAGTCACTTCAACATAAGGAAGAGCACCAAAATCCTTAAGATGTTGAATTTTATTACTCAAAGTCTTATATTCATTAGTAGAATGACCATGAGCTCTTTGATATGGACAAAATGAACTCTTGTAGTAAAATTTCTTTCTTGTTCTTGGAGGGATATATATCAAATGATCTTGGAGGAATCTTGAAAATATATCCTCTTGATCAATAGTGGATGATGTTTATTTATTTTGTGACAAAGATATCTCTTGCTTAGTACAAGGTGCCATACTTACACAAGACTCTTTATATTTTAGGATTTTGTACCCTTGTTTAAAAGAGGGTGGAAATATAATGAGCTCCAATAATTACTAAGAAATGTCCTAAGAGTGCTTTGTGTGATGATATTAATGTTAAGTGAAGACTTATTTGTTCCTTTCATTTCTTTTGAAGGACAATGACCAAGACCACTAGTTTCTATCAATTCAGGATGCACTATTGTTAAAGTTGGCTTAGAAGAATCCTTTGTAAGATTATTGATATTGATTGAAGGCTTGTTTTTTTTTTTGAGGTATAATAACCAAGGCTATTAGTCATTTATTGTGTATTAGTCTTTATAGGTATGTGAATACCTTGTTCTCTCACACCACATCCATTTCCACTATACCCAAGTTATTTCATAAGTTTATAACCTCTTCCATAAATATTTATCATTTCTTTTGGATTTAGTGGTTGCTCATAATCAACTTCATCAAAGTTTTTTGTGTAATTTTCCACTTCTTCTAAAGTGGTTGGAGTGGATTCTTTTGAATTTTATGTTGAAATTACTACTTTTTCTTTTCAATTTTTACAATCTTTGTTTATGATCTTGTATTCTCCACATGAATATAGGTACGACATCTAAGGATCTCCAATAATATTCTAAAAACTTAGTGACTTCATCAATTTTATTATGTTCTTCTTCCTTCATGACTTCCACTTTTTCAGATGATTTGAATACTTGCAAAGGTTCTTATCATTATTTCTCAAAACTCAAATAATTTTTAGGTTTAGGATTAGCCTTGAGTGTGTAAATTTTTTTTTCATAAACATACTTCATTTTACAATGAAGGGTAGAAGGAACCCCTTTCATTGCATGAATCCATGACCTTCCCAAGAGAAGATTATATGAAAGGTCATGAGGCATATCATGCAACAAAGTTACAACTTGAATTTGGGTTGCCACACCATTTTGTTGCACATTAGGAATAGGAAATTGTTGTAAAGTTCTTTCAAGCATGTTATAATAACTAGGTGAGGCTTGAATAAGGTCCCATAAGGATATCTTAGTAGTAGTATTTTTAAGATGTTCAACAAGATCATAATCCTTTCCACTTTGTGAAGGAAAGTGGGGAGCACTAGGTAAGATAGGTTGAGGCAATGGGAGGGATGATGGAATTGTTTGTCTTATTTGTAGATTGTTCCTAGTGTTATATGTATAAGCAATGGGATTGTAATTGAGTTACTATGAAACATTATCATTATCAAGTTTCCTTTTAGGTGGTTCTATGATAAGCACGGGTATATTTTAAATTGGTGGCTATTGTGAGAGTGTATAAATGATAATTCAAGGCTTAGATGGTCCAATGATTAAAGGATTTTTATGAGGTCTAAGAATTAGAGGACTTTAGGGAGTCCCAATGTTCATAACATCACCAAAATTATTCTTATTTTCATGATTTCTTAGTGAAGGGGAGTCTGTCACTTCATTGTCTTCATCTAAGGAAGCCACATTACTAATTTTTGAAAGAAATGTGTCAATTTTCTCATTTTCTTGCACCATGACATCTTCCTTGGTAGGAGAGCTTTTAGTAGAGCTAAAAACTAAATTTTCATGACATTCAATGGTTAGTTATTCTAAAATAACTTCATCACATTTAAAGGCTCATCAATGGTTGGATTTTCTTTCTTATCAATGTTGGCATTCTCGTGTTCAATAATGTTTTCCTTGGTAGGAGAGGTAAAGGAAGGGAGAAAAATAAGACTCTCATAACTCTCATTGGTTTTATCTTCTAACATAGAATATCTTCTTCATGAATAAGATAGATATTGGGAGAAGACCAAATTTTATTATCATGATTATCCTCCATTGTATCCTCTTTCACTAAATAATTCTCATAAGTGTGAGGTATGAACTTTTTCTTAGCATGCTTAGAAAGGTAGCATACTAAAATTATTTGACCAAAAATGAAAAGTACTTCTAACCATCTTATGAAATACTACAAGAATGTAAACAATGTATATCCAAATATGAAATGTACTTTTATCCAATTTTTCTAAAGCTTAAAAAATGCAAACAATGTGCATCCAAAAATGAAAACAACTTTTATCAAACTTATGCTAATCTTAATGAATGTAAAAATTGTGTATGTCGAAGTGAAAAGTACTTTTATCCATATTATGCAAAGTTTCATAAATGTAAAAATTTTCGAATATGATAATTTTTGGTACTAAAATGATTCAAAAATGACTACACTAAATGGATGATTTGACCTAGATGCATAAAACAGAAGTTCCTGAAACTTTCTAGATTGATACTATAGCTTACTAGCAAGCCTAAGAAGCATAGAAAATCACTAGAAAGCTTAGAAAAGTTAGTTTTTATAGGCCTCCATGGACTCCTTTGCCTAGTGGTGAATGGATCCTAGTATACTTTTCTAGGAAACTCTAAATCTGATACTAAAGCTTAGGAATTGTTAAAAATTGTTCCCTTTGAATTTAATCATGGATATGTGCTTTGGTAAGTTTTTTATTTCCTTGAAATCATTAGTGGATGTGTCAAGTTGTGTCTTTGGAAATGATTCTAATGAAATTGAACTCACCCATGCTTAGTCATCTCCTAATGCATGTCCTCCTTGTAAAGTTGACATCATTGGAGAAGATGATGTAGCATGAAAAACTTCATAAACAATTTCATTAAAAAACTTGAGAACAATTCATCCTTTTATCCTCCCATGAATCAACCAACACCCCCTACCATCCCACTACTTGAGAAGTCTGATCCTAAAATTGAATCAAAAGCTAAACCTAAAATTCCTACAATAAGAGATCATAGTTCCTCTAATCAAGTGCATCAACCATATGCTAAAAAAGTGACCAACACTCCCATCATCCTCAAAAGGAATTATGGTTAAGGCTTTAATATATTAACTAAGAAAGGATGCGACATAATGACTAAACATGAAATTCATCAACTTTTAGAACAAATACTTGGATTCAAGATACCAAAGTGATAGGTTATCAAGATCCTCCTCCTGACATAAGTGTCATCCTTCCTAAAGTGCAAAAAATTCCCTCTAACAATGATAAGGAAGATAGGGTAATCTTAGGTGCTCCTCCTGAATAAGCCAGTGAATCTAACGAGCAACAAAGGCCTTACAAACTAAAGAAGCTAAAATTCCCTTGTCTACCATCTACAACTAAAATAACCTTACACATAATTCTAAGTCAAGGGCTTATCACATTATGATCCATGAGAAAAGACCCAAAACCAAATCCTAAGAATACAAACATGTCTCATTATTGATATCACAAAGTTCTTGAACATAGTATTGATGAGTGTCATGCTTTAAAACAAATATTTAAAAAGTTTGATATCATAGAGATAGTCTCTTAAAAGGGTTCCCTTCTACTCCTTTCAATATAATAGTTGTAGGATCATAACATTCTCACTATCATATGTTTTAACATTCATTCCAAATCAATTCAAAATGCAAGGAGCTCTTTCTCATCACCTAACTCGGCCCATTCTTCTCCTGCACACAATGGGGGCAAGAATTAGATAGCCTTGTCCTAGTATTGCACTTGATATTATCACTTGTAGTGTAGGAAAATGTATCCTTTTACATTTTTGCACTTGTTTGGGCCCTCCCACTAAAATTGGGCTTCTTTATACCTTATTTGGTCCTATTTTGCATCCACAAGCCTTAATTAATGCATCTTTCTAAGGATAATACTAACATATATCAATTGACCAATCATAAATTATTGGTTTTGGATTGTATAACCTATATATAGTGATTTGGGACTCATATACCACCTAGGATGTATGGGTATGACCTAGGTTTTGGGGCTTAGATCTAAATTTGACATAAAATTGAACCTTTCTTGAAAAATGTTTCCAAAGATTACCCTAATGGAACTCATATGTCATAGCTAGCATATGAGTTCAACTTACCTTCGATCTATTTTAAATTAAAATTCTTGGTGGATATTTTTTCTCCTAGATCTGATGTTGTCTTGTAGTGTTGTAATTTCAAAAAATTTGGCATAAATAAGTTTAAATACAAGGTTATTTCACATAGTTTCATCCTAAAACTTCATAATAAATCAAAATCATTTACACAAGAACTTGTAAGAGTTTACAAGAGCATTCAAGAGTTTATTATCAAGCATTTTTGAGCTACATTCAATTTTCAAGAATCATGTCAAATTTAGCATGCATCATATTTATTTTTGAGCTAACATTTGTGATGTAGGGTTTTATGATTCAAGCAAGCATTCAAGTCAAGATTCATAGAATTCAAGCAAAATTCAAGATCTCCATTCATGTTAGCCATTACATACAAGTTTTTAGACTTTTGGTCAAGGGTTTGGTGAGTTGCAACATAGCTTATTTGTTCATGCATCATTCCTTCATGTTATTTGATTTCATTTAATGTTTAATTACAAAAATGAGGCTTGACCAAGGCAAACCCATATCCAGTAACAAAACATCATATTTTCCCTCTCCTTGATGTGTGATTGTAGATCTAGGTGGTTTAGGTTGAAGATTCATTGAAGAGAAATATTGGAGAAAATTTTCAATTTGCATGTTGTCAAAGTTGTCACCTTGTTTGCAAGATCATGGAAAGTCACCTATAGAGTAGAATTTAGTGTTTTAGAACTACAGATTTGGTAGGAGGGAAGTTACATCAGAGCACTAGAGGATATCATAATTTTAGAGCTACCCTAATAATGAGAATAAATCACCTCTTGTGGCGTATGAGTCCTAGTATACCTATTTTCATATTTTTTCTGTAGATCCTAATTAAACAATTCTAGATTTTGATTTTGACCCAAAACCCTAGATAGAGGTTGAATTTCCCTTATTGGTGTATGAGTCCTCATGTGCATCAAAAAGTATCATTTACAAAACTTTAGACCTTCATTCAAGCCTCTTCAGATTCTAGGTGCCCTTGGGTATGTGTAGGATCATCATGGAAAAATCATGCCTTTAAGTGGCAAAAAAAATAGAAAAATTAGAGTTAGGAAACTTGACATAAAAAATTGAATAAGTTAACTATATTATTTCAAAAATATGTAAGAATAGAATCTGTAGAAAATTGAATGTAGTTTCTAAACTACTACATTTTTTTTTTAAAATATCTATTTGGTGAAGATTTGATATTTCAAAGTAGTAGTACTTAAATTTTAAGGAAAAAATAAGTAGGTATCTGTTTGACCACCCTAACAACAATAAAATGATAATATTTTTTTATAATATTTTAGATATAAGTAGAGGACTCATGTCTAAATGTGATGCATATTTTTTTGTAAGTTTTTTCCAAGTAAATAAGTAACTATTATTTTTTTATTATAACTTTTAAAAAATATTAAAACTCATATGTTTGACCACCTTAACTTGGTAAAAAATTCATGAAATTCATTTGTTCTTTTTTTAGTCCTATAGTATGTGAAGAATATAATGTGATGCATGTTTTGGATTCAAGAAATGTGATACTATTTGAAACTATAGATGTTTTTCAATCAGCCTATCAATTAGGACTTTAGTTGTAATTCAAATAGAAAATGAATAATAGTTATTTATTAAATTCAAAGTAAAACATAATTTCTATTAGTGGAAAGCTAAGAATCTCCTTTAAAAACCCTTTTTGTTTCATCAATTTTGGGTTAAGAAAGGTTCTTAGCCACATACCCTACACATACCCATCATATCGCCACTTTTTGGCTCATCATGATCCTGCACATACCCACCTCTATCCTTTCTCAGTTTACTATTCTTATTTGAATTCATTTCTACGTCATTTACTTCAGTCTTGTGTATACCATTTACATTTCTTGTCTTTCCAAGCCATATCTTGGTGGTGAACCCCCTTTATGTCTTTAATCACACCCTAGGACATGTTATTGTAGATCTATTTCCCTTATTCCATCCCTTTATTGAGATTCATAAGGTTTCCTTGAGTGAAACTTGTAGGAAAATATGTTGTTCTATGTCCTAAAACATAAACCCCTAAACCCATAAGCCACATTTTTTAGAGGTTTCATCCCTTTTGCTAATTTTTTTCCTTCTCTATATGATGAACAAGATTGGGATGTGGATGAATTTATATAGGTTGACTTACATTTTCCTTACTATTCTTTTCTTTTTGGGTATGTGCAAGATCATCATGGAGAAAATAGGCCCTTAACTAGAAATTTTTTAGAAAAATCAGAGTTAGGCAACTTGACGTAAAAATTTGAATATGTTATCTATATCATTTTAAAAATATGTAAGAATAGAATTTGTAGAAAATTTAATGTAGTTTATAAAATACTAGGTTTATTTTTTTTTAAACAAAATCTATTTGGTGCAAATTTGAAATTTCAAAGTAGTAGTACTTAAATTTAAAGGAAAAAAATAAGAAATAGGTGTTTGTCTCACCACTTTAACCACAATAAAATGATAATATTTTTTATAATATTTTAGATACAAGTTGAGGACTCATGCTTGGATGTGATGCATATTTTTTTGTAATTTGTTTCTAAATAAATAATTAATTATGATTTTTTTATTACAACTTTTAAAAAATATAAAAACTTGTATGTCTAAGCACCTTAACTTGGTAAAAACTTCATGAAATTCATTTTTTAAAATTTTTTAATCCTATAGTAGATGAAGCATAGAATGTGATGCATGTTTCTTATTCAAAAAATGTGATATTTTTTGAAAGCTATAGATATTTTTCAATCAACCTATCAATTAGGACTTTAGTCGTAATTCAAATATAAAATGAATAATAATTATTTATTAAATTCAAAGTAAAGCATAATTTATAATGTTGTAAAGTTTAGAATATCCTTTGAAAACCATTTTCATTTCATTAATTTTGGGTAAAAAAAATGTTGTTATCCACATACCCTAAAAATACCCATTATATCGCCACTTTTTGGCCCATCATGATCCTACACATATCCTTGTTTTCCTTTTATGTGTGTGATTGCATGTGCATAATGTGATCTCCCTGTAATATTATATTTTATGTATCTCTCACTTTGTGACATTCCTCTATTTGTATCGACATTCTTCTATATGTTGTAAAACATTATCTTTTTTTCTTTTTTTCTTTTTTCTCCTTTTGGGTATGACGTAAGAAATCAAGACATTTAGGTATCTTCCATGTTGATCCAAATGGATTTTTTATTTGTTTTTCTCTTTTTATTTCATTCTTCCCATTCTATGAGTATGTGGGAAATGATGATGTTTCTAAGCTCTCTATAATAACATTGTAGCAAAGACATACTGACCCCAAATCTATGGATCCCTTATGTAATTTTTGGATTTCATTTTGGGGGAAACCATTTTCCATGACACAACTTCATTGGAAAACATATGACTTGGCATAGGGCTTTCCAAATAAGCTCTCATGTCCCCTTTATTGTTAGCATTTATCATTTTCTACTTTAAAGTAATTTCTCACAACATGGTGTTTAGCAATTTCTTTTAAGTGGGGGGATCATTCTTTTGCATTTCAATTATAATTCATATTTATTTGTTTGGTATACTTACTTCATGCAATGTGTATTTCTCTTTGTGGTGACACTAGGTGTGATTTCCTTCAAGAACGTGATCTCTCTTAGCATATTAAATTCCTCTTAGTGGCTTGATGTGATATGTTGCATCCCCTAAGTTGTGAATCTTCTATTCTTTGATTGGTCCACATTTGGAGACATTAAGCATGATGTGCCCTAAGTTAAGACCTTACATGAACTAAGCAAAACCCCTTTGAACAGACCTTACATTATTTGACATTTACAATAACTATTATATGGCCACCTTGAATAACACACTTTATTTTTTTTTATTCAAGGGGTAAGTGCTTTTGACTGGAGCTATGAACCAGATACAACCATTCAACAATACCACCCCAACGGGGTTTGAACCTTGGTGGCAAGAACAACATTGCTACCAATAAACCATCACACCATGCCAATATTGACACCTTGCATAACACACTTTGCTTGCCTATGGAACCATCCTATTTATTCATGAGTGTTAGCATAAAAAGTTTTACTTGCCTCATGGATCCTATTTTTCATGTTGTGTGGCATCTTATCAAAGTTATCAAAAGGCATAGCTTTGGTATCGTTAGCATATGGGATCCAAACTTAGGCATGACTTTCCCATACCCGCTTGCTTGTCTATGTGAGTGCATACCAACCACATGCATATGTGTTTCACCCCTCTGGGGGCTCACCTAGTGGATGGCTTTAGGTTCCACTAGGGCCTTGTGATTGTGCATTTTCTTTGCATAGTTGACATCATGTTTCACTTGTAAACATTATTTTTGGAAAAAAAACTTAGTCTGATCCACATAGTGATGGAAAAATAGTTGATGTTGAATCCACTCCTTTTCATTTTCCTTTTCCTTTCTTCTTTATGTCTTTGGAAGTGTATGTTTGTATCTTTTTTCCATTTGATACATGATTCACATTGTGTTCTTTTGTGCCTATGTTTTCCATAAGATCTTGATCCCAGGGGCTTGTGCAACCCTCTTGATTGTTTTCATCCTATCTCACTATAATTGGTACAATTGGATCCTTCTTCCCTTTATAAACTAATTTTTGGATCTAAACCTATAAAAAGACCTATAAAATAGAATATAGGATTGATTTTCTTATGGGGGGTTTTCCTTGGTAAAACCCCTAGTTTGGTAATTAAACCATGATAGAAACAATGAATCATAAAAGTAAATGTGAACATAAACCCTAACCTTAAGCGTGTCTAAGATTAGGAAATATGAAGTGTAATGCAACCCTATTCTATTATGCTAGAAAGAGATACAAGAATGAAGCATTGACATGAATGATTCACTTTAAGAGATCCTTAATCCCTAATTACCATGAATATGAAGTTTGAACAAAACATAGGGTTATGCATCTTAATACAAGATCAAACATTAAGATATATGAAATGATTAAAGATCTTAGTAAAGACATAATTCAAGGCCCAATTAAATTTTTTTGGATTAGTTATAATCAAGAAATTCCACATATTTACATAATGAACCAAAATTTAGGGGATGAATGAAATAATTTCATCTTTAAATCATGAATTATCCTCATAAGAATAATACCTATATAAGAAAATAATATCCATAGAATAAATAGAAAAGAACTAAACCTTGAAATACTATGTTGCAAATTAAATGAAAATAAATTATATCTACTTTCTAATAGACTCTCTTAAGAATAATATTTCATAAATACCATCTTGGAGATGAGAGATGGGATTGATCTATTAAAGTGATAGGAATTATGATATTCCTTAGGGTTTCAACTTCACAAAAAATACATAGATTTTAATGTTCTACTTTACAATTTTTAAAAATTACTTTTATTATATTAGTAAAAGAAATTATTTTTTTTTTAATTGTCGAGGGAAAACTTTTTTTATCATAACTGTGAAGTCACATATTGGAGATCTCATCCCAAATTATAATTTTTATTTTAATCAAAATTAAAATAAAATGGATTTTTTAAAAATAATAAAATATATGAAAATTTGGCAAAATGAAATTTAAATTTTTAATTTTATTAAAATAAGATTAACTAACTAGATAATATAAGAAGTATAAACATTCATAAGGAAAAAAGAAAAAGTTAGCATAACTATAATAAGAAATTATTGAAAATAATATAAAGAATTCTAATTAAATTAATAAATCATATGTAACTAGTATAAGTTAGTTTATGACACATGTGGATTAAATGGCTCTAGGAAAATTCACCGTCAACAATTCATGCCAATAATTCGAGGCCAAAAAATTCATTGCCATGAAAAATTTATCTCATAGAAAATTCACCACCAATAAATTCATCGTTGTGGATAATTCATTGCATAAATTGCTTGTGGTGAATTTTACATGAGATTAATTTGAAAGAACAAGGAGTTTATGCATTGCAATACAATAAATATAATCTCTCTATTTTGAATCATTAGAGGAACATCAATATCAATGTAATAAATATAAGCTCTAAATTTTTTTTGTCATTGGAAGATCATACACATTAATGCGGTAAATATAATCTCTAAATTGTTAGAAGCTAGAACAACATGTACATTAATGTCATAAATGGAAGTTCTTAATTTTTAGAAACAATATGTTTAATACTAATATTGAAAATTGTATGTGATAATTATTCTTACAAAAAAGAATTAGATTGATCTAAATTAACTTCAAATTAATATTAAAATATTGCAAAAAAAAAATTAAATTCTTCTAATAGAAGAAACATATGAAGAATAGTTTTCTTACTATTATCATAAAATTTTAAAACAATATTTATATATTACAAAAAATAAATTAAAAGTATTTCTAAATTTTTTCTAATAGTGAAAGCTAACTAATTATGGACTTTTTTATTCTCATGAAATAATCATGTAACTAAAACTATTCTTAAAATAGCTTTACACAATAAATAAGTTATATAAAAAGACCCAAAGTGATTATATGTTTTTTAATAATATTCTTTAAAATTAGATGCAAGATTTCTTTTATAAGAATAAATTAAAAATCAATTTATTCTCTCATTGTAAAATCTTCTTTTAATGTTTGTATTTCAAAAGAATTAAAAATAAATTATTAAAATTGAACTCTATTCTTATTTATAATTTAATAATCTAATTTACTCCATACTTAAATACTAATTTTAACATAAATTTACTAATTAAATAATATAGATTTATATATTCATTATATTTATTATTTTATATATTATATTTAAATAAAATATTAATATTTGAAAAAATGTTTCAGCGTATTAGAAAATTTAACGCCACAACGGAGACAATTTTTGACCATGAGAAACTAGAAATAACCAATCACATTATGTAGGACACTTTTCCCTATAAATTGCAATCACATTCAACCATCACAATGAAATTTTCCATGGCCTTTGAAAGATAGCCATTTCTTCCCAGAGGTAGAGGAGCATAATAGATAGCTAAAACTAACTTAACACTAAATAATAGTAAACTGATAATTTTCATTCATTCAACATATATTTGATTTCACAGAAAGAGTTGTTGCTCTGCTTCACCACACTTTTTCTTCTATAGAGCACACTACTTTCTATTCTTACTTCGTAAGAATAATTAATAAAATTACTTACAAAATATATCCATAGTGAAAATTCTCCATTCATTCAACATATATTTGATTTCACAGAAAGAGTTGTTGCTTTGCTTCACCACACTTTTTCTTCTATAGAGCACACTACTTTCTATTCTTACTTCGTAAGAATAATTAATAAAATTACTTACAAAATATATCCATAGTGAAAATTCTCCAGCAAAGAGGTGAAATAATTGTTATTAAAGTACATTAATTATAAAACCTAGATTCACATCAAGTGAAAAAAATTTAATCCCAAAAATAGTCAAAATAATATTAAATGTTGTCCTGTAACATTAAATACAATGTATATGCTAGATTCATTATCACACCAGAAATCTCCACCAGAAACCATTGAGACCAAAAGACCACCTAGTAGGACTCTAATAAGAACTGCTTCACTGCCCAAGTTAGGAGGAGTCGCGGGTCTGCGGTAGACACCGCTTTACCGCACTACATAGAAGATGTAGTTGTGGGTCTATGGTGGTCATTGCACTACTGTATGTCAAGGAGGAAAGACCAGCGGTGTGGCGGTAGACACCACCCCACCACTCTGAGGTACAATAGAAGGTGTGAGATTGTGGGGATGGCTAGGAAGATGCACAGAGTTGGGATTATTTTCAACACTTCCCCTTAATCACAACTGCTACAATTTCTAATTCCAAATCGATCTCTTTGATAGACAAAACTATCTTTTCCAAGCACCTTTGTGAAGATATCTACACACTGATCTTCAGACCTACAAAACTCTAAAAATATTCCTCCATTGTTGATCAGCTCTTTGATAAATATGTTTATTTCTTTTGTGGAAGACTAGATTTTTTCATAGTGCTATTGTTGAGTTATTGTCATAAAATATCACAGTTGCATCCACTTGTTCATTCTTTAGCTCTTTCAACACTCTTCTCATCTAGATTGCTTGCCATGATGCATTTGTGGATACCACGTACTCTGCTTCAATTGATGAAAGAGTGACTATTGGCTATTTTTTTGAAGCCCATGAAACTACACTGGTGCCAAATTTAAAAACATAACCAGACATGATTTTCTTATCATCAAGACTTCCAACATAGTCACTATCTGTGTACTGTATGAGCTTGAACTCGTCTAAACTTGATTATTGAATCCCAAAATTCTTTGTTCCACTTGTATATCTCAAAAAACATTTCCTAGCTTTCCAATGTGTGTCTTTAGGAAATTCCATAAATCTAGAAATCAAACTTACAACATACATTATGTGTGGCCTTGTGGCTGTCAAATACATAAGGTTGCCAACAAGTTTTTTTATAAAGAGTTGGATCCACATTTGCACCTTTGCCATCCTTACTTAACTTCAAACCTATAACTATAGGTGTTGGTGCTGATTTGTAATTTTTCATGTCAAACCTCTTCAAAATATCATTAGCATACTTTTTTTGAGAAATAAAGATACCATTTTCATTTTGATTCACTTCAATTCCTATAAAGTATTTCATGATTCCCAAGTCTATCATTTCAAATTTTTTCTTCATAGCTCCTTTAAACATATCAACTGATAAATCACCAATGAATATTAAATCATCAACATATAGGAATACAATCAAAATTTCACCTTTTTCATTCATCTTGGTATATAATGTAGGCTGGTTGCTGCATCTGATGAAGCCATTCTATAAAAGATAACTATCAATTCTACTGTACTAGGCTCTTGGGGCTTCCCTGAGACCATACAATTCTTTCTTTAGCTTGTATAATTTTTCTTCTTGCCCCAATATCTCATACCTAGGTGGTTGTTCCACATATACTTCTTCTTCAAGATAGCCATTTGAAAATTTTGATTTCACATTCATTTGATGAACTAACCATTGGTTTCATGCTCCGTTGGCAAGAATCATCCTTACTATGTCAAGATGTTGTAAGAGTAAATGCCTCATTATAATCAATTCAGGGTTGTTATGAATAACCCTTTGCCCCAAATCTTGCTTTATGTTTTTGCACTTCACCATTTGCATTCAATTTGGTTTTTTAAACCCATTTAACTCCTATTACATCCTTTTCTTTAGGAAGACTCACCAAATCCCATGTTTGATTCTTCTCAATTGCATCAGTTTCTTCTTCCATTGCACATATCCATTTATCTTATTTAATTGCATCCTCAAAATGTGTTGGATCATATATTTGTGAATAAAATGAAAAAAGAGAAATCTGATCAATATTATTCTCACCTTCATTTTTTTCATATATATCCCTTATACTTCTTATTTTCTATCTTCTCATGCTTGCCAATGTAGGATTTGATGGATCACTTGAACTTGTTGAATGTGGAATTGGTGGTTCGGCTTCAGAACTTCTTGTTGTAGATGGTGTTAGTTGTCCTCTTGTTGATTCTCTTACATTTTATGATGGTGTCACTTGTTGATCACTTGGTTGAACTTGAATGGGCGTGGAAGGAGTCACATTAGAAGGAATATTTTCTAGTACATAAATTTAATTTTCCTCTTGAGGTATACTTGCTGATACATTAACTATTTTTTCTCTACTTCCATCCCATGCTTCATCTTCTACAAAATATATATCTCTATTGATTATAACCTTTTTAGTTGTTGGATTATAAAATTTGTAATCCTTGGATTCATCACTGTATCCAACAAATATACATTTTTTTCCTTTGTTGTCTAACTTCCTTCTTAATTCATCAGGCACATGTGCATATGTTATGCAACTAAAAAATATCATGTGAGCAACATTATGTTTTCTTCTAGTCCATGCTTCTTTAGGAATAATATTCATAACACCTTTTTTTGGACACTTATTCATTATATATGCTACACATGATACAACTTCAGCCCAATATTCATTTGACAAATGTTTGGCTTTCAACATGCTTCTAGCCATTTCCATAATAGTTTTGTTTTTCCTTTCAACTACCCCATTTTGATGAGGTGTGAATCTAGTAGTAAACTATTTTTGAATCCCACAATCTTTGCAAAAATTTAAAAAATCTTTTGAAATATTTTCACCTCCTCTATCCATCCTCAACACTTTGATATACTGACCACTCTATTTTTCAGCAAGAGACTTAAATTGATGAAAGAAATCAAACACTTCACTGTTATGCTTTAGAAAGTAGACCCATGTTTTCCTTGAATAGTCATCAATAAAAGTCAGAAAATAGAGATTTCCACCAATTGAGGATGTTTGCATAGGTCCACACAAATTTGAATGTATAATCTCCAAAGGGGTTTTTTCTCTAGTTGACTTTCCTATTGGAAAGGATTCTCTATATTGCTTTCCTAAGATACATCCTTCACACACTCTTTCAATTTTTTCTATTAAAGGTAGTCCCTTGACCACATTTTCCTATGAAGCAAATTTAGACCCTCAAAGTTAAGATGCCCAAATCTTAAGTGTCATAACAGTTTTCATCTTCTACTTCTGCTTGAAAGACAATTTGCATAACTATTGTGGTTTATTGTGTTTTTGCATAATCTATATTCAAATATGGTTGAATTTTCAAAGGAAATATTCTATTACTTGTCATTTTGACCTTAGCAATGAGCTAATCACTTGGGTATTTTTCTAAAATTGTGTACAATCCATTTTTTAAAGTTATTCTATACCCTTTTTGAACAAGTTTTCCTATAATCATCAAAATGCGTTTTAAGCTAGACACAAAATACACATCTGAGATATATTTTCGCTCCCCTTGTTAAGTTAGAATGTTAAAATTTCCCTTTCCTTTAACTGAAACTTTGTTATCATTACCCAATGTAACATCAGATTTAACATTTTCATCTAAACTTGAAAATATTTCTAGATTTGTTGTCATATGGTTGCTACAACCTGAGTCTAAAAACAAAACATCTTTTTCACTTGCTTGTGCAACATTACATGCCAAAAACATTGTGCTCTTTTCTAGTTTTTGGTCTTGACTTTCTTTTGTGAAATTTGCATTTTATTTACCATAATCATACTATTTCTTTATACACTCATTCATGTAATGCCCAAACTTTTTACAGTAGTGACATTAGATTTGTGACTTATCATACCTTTGTCCTTGTAACTCATTTTCTGAGGAAGTCTAACTTGAGTTTTGATTGTTACCTCTTCCACTTGAGCTTGATGTGTTGCTTCTTCCACCTCTATAAAAATCTCTTCCTCTTCCTCTGAAATTTGATCTTCCTCTACCTCTTCCTTGGCTGATTGAATCTTGTGACTTGAAAGCATACTCCAATGAAGTTTTTGCAAATCTGCTCAGCCTCTATTCATGAGAAATGAGAGATGTATGGAGCTCATCAACTGAATACTATGTGAGGTCTTTTTTTTCCTCTATGGTTACAACAATTGTCTCAAATTTTGTGGAAAAACTCAGAATATTTTCAATCACCTTTTTATCTTCAAGTGTCTCACAATGTGATCTAATTTGATTTGCCAGTCCAATGACCTAGGTGAAGAATGAATCTATTGATTTATTGTCCTTCATATGCATAGTTTCAAAATCCCTTCTCAATATTTGTAACTTTGTTGTTTTGACTTTTTCCATACCTTGATAAGTTGTTTGAAGTATGTCCCATGCTTTTATGGACCTTGTTGCTACCAATCCTTGGAAAAATGCTCTCATTCACTCCTTGGAGAATAAAGAAAAGAGATTTTGAATCTTTCTTCCTATTGTCCTTCAATAGGTCCTTCTCTGCTTGAGTCAACTTAGTATTATATGTTGCTGCATCAATTGGCTCTAGAAATCCATTCTCTACTAGCTCCCATAAATTTTGTGAACAAAATAATTCCCTCATTGTAATTGCCTAGTAGTCATACTTTTTCCCATTAAATTGTACGATTTGACGGTTAGTCAAGCTTGTGCTTCCTACCATTCTTTCAATGAAACTTTTAGAAACAAACATTTTACTAATGACCTTGCTTTGATAAACCTTCTTTAATACCACATGAAGGCGAAAGGCAGAGGAGAATAATAGATAACTAAAACTAACTTAACACTAAATAATAGTAAACTAATAATCACACACACACAAATAACTTAGAAACTAAAATTTGCATTTTCCATTCATTCAAAATATATTTGATTTCATAGAGAAAGTTGCTACTCTATTTCACCACACGTTTGCTTCTACAAAGCACACTAATTTTTGTTCTTACTTCATAATATTAATTAATAAACTTTGTTACAAAATATACCCATCATGAATATTCTCTACCATAGAGGTGAAATAATTGTTATTAAAATACATAAATTATAAAACCCAAATTCACGTCAAGCGAAAAATTTTAATCCCAAAAACAATCAAAACAATACGAAATGTTGTCCTTTAACATTAAATACAATGAAAATGCCAGATTGATTATCACGCCAAAAAGCTCTGCTAAAAAAGACCTTTAGTTTTGCATTAGTGTAGAGAATAGAAGACCACCTACTGGGACTCCAGTAAGAACCACTTCACTGCACAAGTCAAGAGGAGTCGCGGGTTCACGATAGATACCACTCTATTGCACTACATAGAAGATGTAGTTGCGGGTCTGTGGTAGTCACCGCACTCCCACATAGCAAGGAGGAAGGACTAGCGTTATGGTAGTACACACCACACCACCGCTTTGACTTGCAAGAGAAGGCACGAGATTGCGAGGAAGGCTGGGAAGACGCACAAAGTTGGGATTATTTCCAACATAATCTAGTCAAATGCTTCTGAAATCTAAACTAACCACATATTCCCAATAAGATTACAATAAAAATTGTCACAATTTCTACTTTTCAATGTGAAGGCCATTAAAATCCATTTTAAATTGATCACTCTTTTCTAACCCGTTTTAAACTAGATGAAGAATTGAAAGGTGAATAAAAGTTCCATTCTATTACTTGGTCAATACTCTAAAAAAGTATTTTAGCTGAATCTCATCACATAGAAAGGAATCAAAACTAAGATAGGAGCACATATTACCCTCCCAAATAAAATTCCAAAACTCTCTATAGAACAAAACTAATTCATTACATGAGATTAATGGTATTTTTTCAACCATCATAGAAGAAGCAGTCAATGATCAGTACATAGTATCAATTACGCATTTACAAAGGATAATATTATTGTTCTCCTCTCTTAGAATCCCAGTACAAAGCATATGAGTGTTGTTTCTTGGTCTATAATATTCCTCCTCTGTCAAGATGTAGAGGAAATAATTCCAAGGTTCTCTTCGTTGCTGCTTCTTCCTTAACATGAATGGATGAAGTTATGAATTAATAAATAGATTTTATAATGTAATGATTTTCTTATCGAATAAGATAAATTGTTAGAGGAATTATATTACTTACCTCTACACGATTCTTCTCACCCAATTTTTTAGAGCATGTGGGATCAAAAAATATATTTCTATATCAACTTGATAACTTAGAAAAAGAAATCTAAATAAATTATATTTTGTTAAATTTAAAGCCACAGGATTCTTTTCAGACATATTACCCTAGCCTCAGCGTAGCTTTTATGATTAACAGTAAAAAATATTAATGAATACATTGGTTGGTTAGATAGCTTTTATGATTAACAGTAAAAAATATTAATGAATACATGGGTTGGTTAGATAGATTTTTCATTCAATCTTTCAGAACGTATTGGAGTTAACATTAATATTATACAAATACAAAATTTTATGTTTATATATAAACCCTAATTCCTTAGAAAAATAAATGAATACTTTAAAACATAAAAAAAATTCATGTACATCTAGTTTGTGACTGTTCTCTCTTGCTTTTCTCTTGGCTATCTATGTTTCGAAACCAATCGAAAATATTTTTGGGTTCCACTCTACCATATCATTGAAGGTCAACAGTAGTCTCAAGTATGAGGGCTTGAAAAGGTTTTTTGGTTCCACAGGCCCACATGCACTCTAATATACACTTTTGTTCTGATGTTGGCCTCCATCTAGAAGGCCCCCATCCCATGCTTCTGGTCTCCTAACCACTCAATGGAAGACTTAGTCTGGGTGCTACAACATTAAAATGAATGACTATCATTGTAATGCCAAGGAGGGGGGAAAAAAAACTTAATTGAAAAAAATATTTACTGACCTTTAGACTTCCCTCGATCCTTTGAGAGTGTTTCACTGTAACAACCCTGCAACAAAAAACTTTAAACTAACTATGGAGCCATAGCTCACAAACCTGCACCTTCTATAAAATGGATAAGAATGCATTCAATAAAATGGGCATTGACAGAGAGAATAAATGGGTGAATGTGAAAATGGAACTTCTACGAGGGTAATTAAATGACTGAAAATTTAAGAAAGGTAATGGATGGAAATAAACTAGCAGTCGCATGCTTGCCAACAATGCCGATAGGGTGCAAGAAATCATTATTTAATGGGAACTAAGAAATTAATTTTTTTTTGAAAGCTATGTGAGGTATTAGTAATCAGTAATATTTAGAATTGTTTGGTTGAGTTGAAAAAGGGAAATTGTGCTAATAAGCCAATATGAAATAAGAATTATAAGCAACATGTTATAGTCCACAAATCTATTCTTATCTAACACATAGTGCATGTGAGATTAAGAACTATTTCCATAAAAGTGAAATTGGTCTTTGCATTTTCACATAAAAAATTATTAGTTGAAAATTGATTATGAAAATGTAAAATAAAACTATACATAGACATGTAAACTATACATGTGTTGGATCCCAACTCACTAATTCCATATCATTCTTTATAATCATATTCTCATCAATTAAATAAATTAGTTTATTTGATTGATCTCCTAAATTATCTTCATTTAATTAAATCAAATCTATTTAATTAAATGGATAGTGCATCAATTTCCTCTCTTTTGATTTAAATAAATCCAAACATCTAAGTCAAAAGTTCAAAATCACCTAACATCATTTTAATTAATCAAACCATGATTAATCTAATCCTAATCACCCATCACATCCTCTAGCTTTACCCACTTGCACAAATAAATCAATTTATTGATTTATTAAATTCATTATTTTCTATCAACATGGCATAAAAAAAAAGAATATTCTTCCAAATTTGAATCTCCCCCCAATTTGACATGTACATCCAATAGGGAATTTATGAGCTATTACATGTCTCTTGCAAAGGTCAAACTCGACATTTAACTCTCAAACTCAAATTTCAAATCTCCCCCTCTTTAGCACATTGACCAAAATGAGCTCATTCCTCAACCTATCACAAGTTGACAAATGGCTCCTTCCTATTGGTGGATATTTAGTCCCACATCGTCCATGTTTAGAATTCTTTTATCCTTCTTGGATATAAATAGAGAGCTTCTCTATTATATTAATCCTCCACAATCTTAGTATCTCTCTCCACAATGCATACAATTTCAAGCATTTGCATCTCGTTTATCATATCCTTAGCATCTTCAAGGCATTGTCACCATCAAGCTGGTCAAGGGTTGAGAAAGGGATTCTTTCCACAGAAGCACCAATCCACTATGAGATAGGTTTGAGCATGCTTAGTCTCTTTGGTATTTTGTCACTTTGTATTATTTATCATCATTCAATATCTCATATGGATGCTTGATTTGTTGTATTTATTTGGTATTATTGCTAATGTTCATCAAAGTTGAAGCATTTGCAGATTTAGAAACCACAAAAACCATAGGTCATGTTGAATGAATCTTATTATTTTCAATACATTAATTAATTTTAATTTAAGTAGTTAATCATTAATAACTTTACTTTTATTAATATCCAATATTTAATATTTTTAGTTACAATAGTGATTTTAAATTAACTTTAATTAATAATTGTAGGAATCATAAGTAAAATATGAAAGATGATTGGGAATCCATAGTAAAATAATTCTCAACAAATATGACTTTATACTAAATTTATTTTTTTTAAATTAGAATTGAAAAAATATAATTTATCAATAATTTATTTTGAAAATTTTAAATTTTTTTAGGAACTCGAGTTGAGATCAGTACTCCAATCTCTTCTCTTTCCTTCCAAACTAATTTTTGGATCTGAAACCCTAATTTCATACCTATAGATGACTTTTTGTGAAGATAGCAATCTTGAAAATGAGGGGATAACTCCAACTACTTTCTCCAAGCTTGTAACCTAATCTCTAAGGGATCTTCAAGCTCCAAGACAGCTAGATCTACGATCACACATGTAGAGAGAGGAAAACTTGTTGATTTGTTAGTAAAAGGGGGGTTTTCCTTGGTCAAAACCATTTAAGGTAATTAAACCAAGTGATTAGATAATTAAATAAGGACATGAAATATGAAACATAGGACATGAGACATGGACAATGATACCTTGAATGAAGTCTTGTAAATTGGAAATCTAACATGAAATAGCCACGAAGGATGTAGATCTAGATCTTGGAATAAGTGTAGAACAATGCTTGACCTTGGATCCTAAATGCAACATCACAAATATAACTCAATAACATGCTTGATGCTTGATACTCATGACATGATGATGGATCTTGAATTTCTACAATAATTGATGAAGAATTCTACCCTTGAATGCCTTAGAAATGATCTTGAATTCTCTCTAGATGATCTTGTGAAGTCTTGGAATGCTTAACTCTTGAGTGATTTACTTGATATCATGAATGCTTCTATAAAATAATGATTGGAGACCTTAGTTATATAGGAAATCCATCCAAGTTACCATTTATTATATCGTTGAGTCAGAAATTCATAAAATTTGAATTTAAAACCTTAATTTCACTCAAAACTTAGAAAAGGATACAAATGGGAATCATACACCATTTGTGGTGTATGGGTCCCACCTAGGTTAGAATAATATACCAAGGTGGCGTATGTGTCCTAAAAGTCCTTTTTGGTTAGAGAAAGTGTGGAGGAGTTGAAAAATTAAGTCTATTTGTTGATCTTGTCAAGATTTCAGGTTAAATAAGCCTCAAGATGCATAATATAGGGAATTAGGGGCCTATTAATGATGATATTGAGGTCATAAATATAAGAGTGCCCAAAATCCAATGTGAACATGTAAATAAATACACTGTACAACACTAAATTAAGGAAAAATTAAGTTTATTCAATTTTATTTTTTTAATTTTCAAACTTTGGCCAACACTTCTATTCACTGAATCATTGTATACAAACTCAACTGGAGGAAATACCAAATCCTATTGTCTGGAATTATCCATTGTTAGACATCCTAGAAGGTTTCCAAGGGTCCTATTCACCACCTTAGTTTACCCATCAATTTGAGGTTGATAGGAAGAATTGAAACTCAAATTAGTGTCAAGTTTCTTCCATATGGTTCTCCAAAAATGACCAAAGAACTTGCTATCCCTATCTAATACAATGTTAACAGGTAAACCATGGATTCTCACCACCTCTTTGAAGAGGAGTCCTACAATGTATGAAGTTAATGCTCTTACAAGGTATATAGTGTAACATCTTAAAAAGCTTTTCCACAGAAAAATACATCGAATGAAAACCTCTTGGATTTCTAGGCAACCCCATCATAAAATCCATACTAATTGATTCCCAAGGCCTATTGGGAATTGGAAGAGATTTATATAACCCTCCATTCATGCTAGATCCTTTAGCCCTTTGACAAATAGTATAGTTATCCATAATGTTCCTCACATCAGTTTGCATTTTTGGCCAATGGTAGTGCCTCTTCAACTACTCCAAGGTCATATCAAGACCAAAATGACCTACAAGGCTACCACTATGCTTTTCTTTGTTTTTCATTAAATTCAATACAATTCATTACCTCTTATCCATTAAATATAGGACATGCTTTTGTAGGGAATTCTTTAGTGAGAACATAAAACTAGTGTCAAGAGAGGCTAGAACTGTATAATCTTTGCTTGTCCATTTGAAACATAGACTGCAAAATCATCCTTTTGTAGACTTTTCCTTTTTAAGTCAATATTT
The DNA here is from genome assembly GCA_007258455.2 of Sequoia sempervirens. NCBI lineage: Eukaryota > Viridiplantae > Streptophyta > Pinopsida > Cupressales > Cupressaceae > Sequoia > Sequoia sempervirens. The sequence goes on along the minus strand of VDFB02338372.1, from coordinate 1,278,303 downwards.
AAAAACATAAAATTTAACCTCTACACCTTGTATACTGCAATGTGTCCCATCCCTTGTAAGTATTACATATTCTTTTGGATATGAAATTATTTTTTATGTGAAGACCTATTTTTGTAGTGCCAACTGAAGCAACACTGATGGTTGCAAAGGTAGTAACACTAGATGAGTTGGGAATGTCAAATTCTTGCATAAAATTCCTCTTGCATGTCATATTTTCAGTTCATACCTATCTTCCTCAATCATGCAAACATCCCTCCCACTTCCTCTGACACTCCATTTACAACTTTTATCCTCACACCTATTAATTGATGGAGAATGTGGAGTGTAATACTGTAGATCCATACCATGACAAGAAATCTCTTTGATCTTTGTGCATGTCACCATGGTGAAATCAAACTCATGCCTGTGGCTTCAAAAATTATAAAGAAAGGGAAAAAGCAAATGCATTCTTTAAACGCGTGGAGAATATTCTGCCACACGCTGCCTTCAACTAAATGCTTTCATTAGAAGTCATTCTAGTAAGGTGGGACCAAGATTGGGGTGACATAGAACAACTTTACCCTGAGTCCCTGACAGGTGTCAATTCCCTCATTTGGTGAGGTTATTTAAAAGGCATTACCAAAGCTAAAAGGAGAAAATACTCCATCATAAAATTATGGGAGGACTCTTGTTCTTCTTTACTTTCTGATCCTTCCTCCTCACTACTATTTAGATCAATCACCATGGCCAGACTGCAGTTAGACCCTTACCTTTGCCTTTGATTTGTTTTTTTATTTGCAGCCTAGCAGGGAAGAAGGTGCTTTCCTAGAGTATGAGATTGATGGCATGATCACTAATCGTTGGTGATTTGATACCTAACATTAACATGTCATGGACGATGTTGTGTGAAGGTTGTGGAATATGGGTTTACACCTACCAATTGCATTAGTTGGAAAATTTCTAAAAGTTTTCTATTTCTATAAAATCATATTCATTAACACATGCATCTTTTTGGTATCAAGTTAAATCTAGTATCATAAGCTACCCATATGATACAATTGCCTCATATCAATTTTCCTCAAGAATAACTTATGTTTGATGATAGATTTGAATTTTTGCGATATCCAAATTACTTACTATTTTTGCATGCAATCCTTATCATCATTGACATCCGTATTTCCTCATATTCTTATCCATTTTATGTGCAATCCCCTATGCTTCCACAGGTCTAGATTGTATTGCTTTCATCTATCTATCTTCCATAGGCCTCAAAGCTCTATAAATAGTGCAAGACAAGAAAATTTGCAAGTCATGCTACACATTTGGAAGATAAGTTTGTTGTTCGAAATAGATATTATGTAGATTCGATCATGTCATATACCTGCTAGTTAGAAAGGTAATGCATCCTCTCGAGATAGTAAGATAGTGCAATCAGCTCTTTTTTATATTTTGACAATTTACTTTTTGTTCCTAATGTCTTTTTATGGCTATAAATCCATTTGAATTTGGATGTCATAATTGCTTGGGATTTGGATTTAATGCTCCAAGATCTAACCACACGAGATGCGATTTCCTTAAGTCATTCTTACCATAGTGTATACCACTCATATGATGTGATGCAAGGTGGAGTAAAAAATAAAGGAAAACATATCATTATGTCACTTGAGAGCACGTCTTAGGGTGCATTAAGTTAAGAGGAAAATGGAGGAGTGATTTTTGTTTGCACAAGGGATTTGCAACATTGAAACATTGGAAGCAATCCTTGAAGAATCTTGGAGTTAAAGATAATTGAGCATTAAATTCATAGTTTATAAAGAATTTTGAAATGCTTTGAGCTTCCATTACATGCTTTAGTTTTTTTTTCTAAATCAACTCACCTCCTTTAAGGGATCTTTAAAAGAAAATTTCAATTTTTCGTGACAAAGGGCTTAAAAAGAACTTTAGGAAAAACTCAATACATTTTGTTTGAGGCTAAGAATTGAACAAGACAAATTTCACACTTCTTTTGGTGTTTAAAAATGATTCACTTTTTCTTTGAGATTTAAAATGAACATGTGTCTTTTATGATTTGTAATCTTTTTTTGCAAAATAGTCTCATCTAAAAAGGAGTATGCACTTCTCTCATGCTTCATGACGATCTTGAGAATGAAAAGTCCTTTTGATGACATTAAGTTGCATAAAATATTTCCTCCACACTTCATTTTGGGAACTAAAATTGAACAAAGCTTGCGAATGTGAGTTAGGTATATCACGTGTGTTCTCCCTTTGTTTCTAAGTGAAGGTCAATCAAATTATGGATGTGCTTGCTTGATGTTGTTTACCTTTAGAGGGGCTTGCCTAAGAGACACATCCAAAAGGAGAACTCAAAATCAACTCCAATTGATTTTTTATTTGAATTGGTATATAAATGGATAAGACTAAATTTTCAAGTCCTCGTGGTATGTAAGCCTTAGCCATACAGTGTCTTTTAGAATGAGGTACTACCATAAAAAGTATAAGCACCTCTAGTAGGATTGATTAATTCCTTTAGTGGCTTGTTGGATGCTTGCAAGGTGCCATTTCCCCAATGTCCCAACATTAAGAACCTTGTTTATAGTAGCCAACCATTCCAATCCAATGAGTTTATCAAAGTGGTGCATTGAAACTTAGATTCCAAGAAGTTACTTGCCATGTCTGATCTTGGTTAAAATATAGAGGTTAAGACTTCATTATTAACATACCTTTATATTTTTTCCTTGGTTGTATGTAAAATCATCTCTTCTACTATGAAGGGCATGTGGGAAGCCCACAAAGAAAAATGTACCAATTAAGCTAGGATGTTATATTGCTTGTGAGGCAATTTTGAAAGCATAGATGTTGGATCCAAAATATCAAGACCAACATTCAAAAAATCATCAAAATTTCAAGCCCTTTGGAAGGAACAACTACCTTTGAAAAGTCCATGTGTTACTACTTGTCCATAGGGATTCTTATCCCTAGAAGGCTTCTAAACACTAGGACCTATATCTTAATTTTTTCATTCCAAAGTCAACAATAGGAAACTATGCTCTTGAAACCTTGATTTTCACATAATGGACCTTGTGGAATGAAAAAGAATTGAGACATAAACATTCAGTTTGACAACTAAGCAAGAAGTGTGTTTGTGATAAAAAGAACTCATTAAGCAAAGTTAACTCAAATTCAGCCCCACACATGTGCTTGGTCTCTTTTGTTCATATGGATTTCATGGAAACATTAGTTTTTTGGTTTTAACTACTCTTAGAGAAAAGCATGTTCTTCAATATCTTGGTCTAGTAAACAAATCCTTCTTAGGTTAATTTAGGACCAAATCAAAAAATTCATCCATCCCAAACATCTACCAAAACCCATCCCACCAAAAAAATTTATAACTTTAGAAACATCATTATCTAGACTTGGGTACATCCTTAAACCAAATCAAAATCATTTGTTTAGTTAGGTGTGTGGGAATGCATCCTTTCTAATACATTTAATTAAATTATAATTTTTTTCCTAATATCACATCTAACATCTTAGGGTTTACAAGCTCATTATCCAAATCAAACCAATCAAAATGAAACCCTGAACTCTAGCATTGATCCAAGGTTCCTAAAATTTTTGACACCCATATCATTCACCCCTTTTCATCCTTCATCTCATCATTGATCCTAAACACCTTAGAGGTCATTTTTGCAACAAGATAAAAACACAAGAAGAACATCAAATGTAAACTTGATCCATACATCATGAGTAATCCAAACCAACCAAACTATCAAATCCTTACAGTGCCAATTGATTTTCAACACTCACATTTATACAATCTGTACATGGGATCATTATCTCCCGCAAACCTCAATGGTACAACAAATGTGAGTATGCCTTGTCAAGAGATTGGAACACCTTTCCCAATGGTAGATCTAAATCCAAAACTACAAATATATCAACCAAATACTCAATGCATGAGCCTTCAAGTGAACAATATCATCCCATCAAATACCTACATGGGTATGTGCAGGATCATGATGGGCCAAAAAGTGGCAATATTATGGGTATTTGTAGGGTATGTGGCTGACGACTTTTTTAAATCCAAAATTGATGAAATGAAACAAGGTTTTAGAGGAGATTCTTAGATTTCTAACAACATAAATTATGCTTTAATTTGAATTTAATAAATAATTATTATTTATTTTCTATTAGAATTACAACTAAAGTCCTAATCGATAGGCTGATTGAAAAAAATCTATAACTTTCAAATGGTATCACATTTTTTGAATCTGAAACATGCGTCACATTCTATTCTTCACATAATATAGGATTAATAAAATAAAAATTAAATTTCATTAATTTTTGACCAAGTTAAGGTGGTCAGACATACAAATTTTTATATTTTTTAAAAATTGTAATAAAAAATTCATAATTTATTAGTTACTTAGAAACAAATTACAGAAAAATATGCATCACATCCAAACATGAGTCCTCTAATTATATGTAAAATCTTATAAAAATATTATCATTTTATTATAGTTAGGGTGGTCAGACATACACCTACTTCTTATTCTTTCCCTGAAATTTAAGTACTATTGCATTGAAATTTCAAATTTTCACCAAATAGATTTTATTTATTTTTAAATAAACCTAGTAGTTTAGAAACTAAATTCAATTTTCTACAGATTCTATTCTTACATATTTTTTAAATAATATAGATAACTTATTCAAATTTTTATGTCAAGTTGCCTAACATTGATTTTTCTATTTTTTTTGCTACTTAAGGGCCTATTTTTTCCATGATGATCCTACACATACCCACATGCCAAATGTGAATGTACCAAGTAAAACTTTACAAAACATAAACATTTTGAATCCAAACTTGGTAAAATTTGGGATGGATGTGTTTGCAAATCATACAAATATTGTTCAAAGTCCAAACAAGATGTTAACGACTCCAAGTCAAGGTAGCACCATGCAAAATAAAAGTTACCTAAATCAAGGCAATGTGATTCCCAACATCAACAATGTTCAATTTCAACCCATAATGCCAAATAGGAACATCATCCCAAGTCAGAAAATTGTCCAAAATTAATTTTTCCATGATCCCATGCAGACACCACAAGTGTACATCCTAAATCTGCTTGAAAAAAAGCCAAATAAAGGGAGTCAAATTCAAAATCAAGATCAATTTTTTTAAGAACAACTTGTTTCACAAGCCAAACTAATTGAATTATTGATCCAAGAGATATCTTCACTCCAAAATCAGCACACTCTTCCTTTGGTTGAACCATGCCATCAAAGCGTTGAGTTGTGTCCACAACCACATCAACAACAATATCTCCAATGTTAAGAAGTTAGATGTCAAGATCAACCACATCACCAAATTCAACCCCCACATCTCAAAGATCAATCACCACATCTAGAAGACCAATCACCACATCTCCAAAATCAATCGCCATAAGGTCAAATCTCACAAGGTAACAAATAAAAATACACACCACTTGGGAGACCCATCAAATTATTCATGCAACACTTAGAGCAAGGAAATCTCATTAAACTCCATGTTTATGAGGATTATCAAGATCTCTTAGTTAAACCACTAGGGTATAATGAGAAGTACTTTTGTAGCTTCCACAAAACAAAGGTACACACAACATCAGTTTATATTTGACTCAAAAATTTCATCCAAGACCTTATTGATCAAAAGATAATTACTATTGGGTAAAATGACCAAGGTATATCAATCAATGGACACCTTGAAGATGTTTCCACCTCATCTAATGATTAAATTAACATACATCAAGAGTCACTTTTGAATCATGATCAAAATCCACCAATAATACCCAACAATAATCCAATTCAAAAAATGTCAACATCATTTGACCCTATGGTTGCAGACATTGAAAATCCCTCCACCAAAATTGTTGAAAACAATGATCAAGATCTCTCCATCGATGAGAACCTTGAAGATGTTTCCACCCCATCCAATGATCAACTCACCATATATCAAGAGCCACATTTTAGTGTTCTATTTAAAGGAGTGTTAGAATTATTTGATCCCATTGACATAATTCACAATCCATCGGCCAATGATCTTATTGAAAATGTCTCTACATCATCTTATTAGTTAGAGGAAATATCTCAAGAATTTATTCCAAAGCAAGATCAAAATATTCCACTAAAGTCTAGAAATGGTCTTTTCCAAAACCTATTGACCCCCTTTGACCTCATGGTTACAAATACTGAAGGAATCCCAACTCAACACTTGAAGATAATAAATGACTTATCATGTCTAATGATGACATCCAAGAACCCTTTATAGGCAATCCATCCTTTGAAATTGACCCATGTGAAGAACTTGATCCAAAGCATGTCAAAAACAATTCTAAAATTAATCAAGATAAAGAATTTGTATCTCCAAGATACTACAATGATCTAATGGAAAGTCTCCTATCTATACAAGATGTCAAAAATGATGATCATAGCCACATAGTACATACTCCATCTACCCATGAGATTCTTTCTTTGGATAGACATATAGATGATCTTCCTTCAGAAAAAGATTCCTTTACTCCTAACATTATTACACAAAAAGAGCAAGTTATCAATTCCTAAAATCAAATAGAGTTATCAACATCAAGATAAAATATATCCCAAATTCAGACTGAGGAAATCTTGTATGAAGACATCCAAGATTATCCACTCAAAGAAAAAAGTCAGATAGAATAGGATATTCTAGAGTTAGTATAGCAACAAATTGAAATAACATTATCTACACTAGCTATCTATCAGAGAACACTTATCGAACAAGGCATCTCAGAATAGGCAGAATCAACGCATGAAGGAAATACTTCCACAATATTGGGGGAAACTATGTCTCAAGAAAACACTAACCTAGGGCGCACAGAGAATCCTTATGATGAAACTGATGCCAATACTACAACCAACCACATCATGAATCCTCATCCACCCATTGCCCCATCCACGAATTGGGACCATCATCAAAAGAAATATTTAAATAAAACCACAAAGAACATTATCAAAGAAAAAGAAGAAAAGCATAAAGTAAAAATAAAATATAGGTGGATACCAAAGAATACAAAGAAAAATTATCCCTATCAAACTCCATCATTCAAAGAAACTATGCGGCAAAATAAAAAAGGGAAAATTATCCATCAAAGATGTCCACAAAAGCAAAAGCAGGCTTTTTAAGTGATGTACAAAGTGTATCAAGCAGTTGGTCCTAATTCCATGGACACTTCCATATCCACTCATTATTACGTATCTTCCCAAGTTTGGAGAGTCAAGGGTTTCAAACTAACAACCAATCCATCTTTTATCCCTAAACACACTCCATCCACACCTCCATGCATGATATCCAATTCTTGCATTGATTGTGTATTGGAAACAACCCTTCATCATAAGGATTCAGAAGACACTTTATCGTGATGTGCACATAGAGACAGAGTTAACTCCAGTGTCAACAAAGTAGATTGGGAATCCCAAAAATTGCATTCAAGTGCACGTATCTTAGCAAAGGAACTTCAAGAAAGATATCTATGGCACATCATGACAAAAGAATCTACATCGGCACCACTAGATGGTTCAACATGAGTTTAAAATATTTTAGAAAAATCCAAACAAATCAAAAAAATGTGGAAATTCAAAAAAAATAAAAAAATCATGAAAATAGTAAATATAAAAATCATCCTCTAGTGAAAACCACTATAGTGGTGCTTTGGGCTGGTACCATGATGAAAATTTGGAAAATAGGTGTCATGTGTAGAATTGAGCATTTGCATGTGCAATTTCAAGTGAAAGCATCTCATCACATCCATAATAAATATAGCATTTCATCTTCTCCATAATAAATCCATTCATCCATGAACCATTTATCCAATCTATTTTAATCCATCTACATCCATCATCCAAGTTATCTTGATCTTGATGAAATTTTGGGGAACACTTTACACTTGCTTATGGTAAACATCTTGACATGAGTTATTTTGATTGATCCAATCCTATCCCAATGTCATCTAAGCCATGGAGCATTATCCAATAAATCATTCCTTCATCTGAACACCTTATCTTATTGCAAGATAATCCATATCCATCCATCCATGGCATTCCATATATTGCTAGAAAGTGGGGGCATATATTTACATCTTGCTTCAGGAATAAAACTTGATCTATATCCTCCAACTTATGTGGTGATCCAAACATTAGCAAACATAAAATAAAATTGGTCAAATCATTTGTGATCCAAAGTCCAATGCACTATCCCATGGCACATTTTGACAAAAATATGTTCCTTATCAAGCTTTATCTTTCATCGAACATCAATCCAAGTAATCGCTAATAGTTGCATCTAAGTTACACTTCAAACATTGCTTCAAATCATTCAAACAACTTTTGTTCCAAATCAATCTTCAACAATCATGATCAATCAAATCCAATCAAAAAATAATCATCTCAGGATATCCTTGTGTTTCTTAAAAATATCCTTACATTGTTGTGTATCTTCAATAATGTTATCATCATCAATACCTCAACATCTTGGGATATCCATCATAATCTTCATTTTGCTTAACAATATCCTTGCATTGTTGTGTATCCTCAATGATGTTATCACCAGATCAATCCACCAATCAGATCAATCAACCTTAGCTTGGTTTTCAACAAAAATCCTAAACAAAGCACTGATATCATCACATATATCCATATCAAAATATTCAAAATCATGCAAAAATCTAAAAGCATCTAAAACATGGGTATGTGCAGGATCATGGTGGGCCAAAAAGTGGCAATATTATGGGTATTTTTAGGGTATGTGGCTGACGACTTTTTTTTCACCCAAAATTAATGAAACGAAAAAGGTTTTTAGAGGAGATTCTCAGCTTTCCAAAATTATAAATTATGATTTAATTTTCATTTAATAAATAATTATTATTCATTTTCTATTAGAATTACAACTAAAGTCTTGATTGATAGGTTGATTGAAAAACATCTATAACTTTCAAACACTATCATATTTTTTGAATCCAAAACATGCGTCACATTCTATGCTTCACATACTATAGGATTAAAAAAAGAAAAAATAAATTTCATGAAGTTTTGACCAAGTTAAGGTGGTCAGACAGAGTTTTTATATTTTCTAAAATTTGTAATAAAAAATTCATAATTAATTATTTACTTGGAAAAAAATTACAAAAAATATGCATCACATCCAACATGAGTCCTCTACTTATATATAAAATCTTACAAAAAATATTATCATTTTATTATGGTTAGGTGGTCGACAAACACCTACTTCTTATTTTTTCCCTGAAATTTAAGTACTATTGCATTGAAATTTCAAATTTTCACCAAACATATTTTATTTATTTTTAAATAAACCTAGTATTTTAGAAACTACATTCAATTTTCTACAAATTCTATTCTTACATATTTTTGAAATAATATAGATAACTTATTCAAATATTTACGTCAAGTTGCCTAACACAGATTTTTCTAAATTTTTTGCCACTTAAAGGCCTATTTTTTGCATGATGATCCTGCACATACCCACATATCAAAAAAACCAAAAATAGTTTAAAAAGTTAGAAAAAAATCAAAAACATGTTATCAAAACTATGTCATCTCTAAGGTTAAACATAAGCAAGGATAATCTTTTATCAGCCCCCAAGACACCAAAATCCAAAAACATTAAAAAAAAACACATAATCCAAAAAAATTCATAAAATCTCAAAAATCCCCAAAACATTCAAAAAATAAAAAATCAAAACATTTGAAAAATCTTGAAAATGCCAAAGATAGGCTCAAAACATTCCTAAAACATTAAAAACATCCAAATATTTGAAAAAGTCTAACCATCTCATCTTTCTTTCACCTGAAATAATCAATCATCCATAATAAACTAATCGTCACCTTCATCCTTTGGAAAAACAAATAGAAAGAAGCATAACAATCAGTAAAATCAAACTTCAAACACAAAATCAGAATCAAAACAACAAACTTTTAAATGCAAAATCAAACTCTTGATCATTCACAAACATGTCAATCAACCTTTTCTCAATAGCTTTTCAAAAAAATCTATCAACTTGCCACCATCCACTAGCCTGTCCTAGGATGCATCCTTTCTACAATGGGTATTATCTTTTGGAAAAACACTTTGGATAAACAAAACAGCATGCCTCCATCCACTAATATTTCCTAGGATGTATCCTTCCTACAATGGGCATTATCTATTGGCAATTGTTTTGGTTCTTATCCTAAATAGAACAAATACGTTTGGCTAGAGGTATGAACAAAATTGACCTGTTTGTGTACTTGATCTTTTCTTTTGATTTATATTATTGCACTCATTCCAATTACCTTTTGATGATGTCTAATTAAAGCAATTTAGAGAGAAAGGAATGGGTCGTCGATCATTATCATTTTGTTTGTTGTGCTTATTTGACGTTCTTGTAAAATAACCTTGGTGAATACTTCCTCTGTTAGGTGTGTATGGAAGGTGTTTTAGGCAATTTTTTATCTATTACAGTGATAGGTTATACCTTTCTGTGTTTTGGTCTGAGATGTTTGAAACTTCAGAAGTGCATCCTAGCAAGGTATACATATGTTAGGTGTGAACAAGAATACTCCTATCTATTTGTTAAGTCAAAGTACATCTCACTAGGTGCAACGCCATCCTGTTTCTTTATACCTTGAATGCATCATACCTATGTGTGTTATCAAACATAAGGCAAGTAGCCCTTTTAAAGTCCCAATCCTTGATAATAAAATTATCATCTATCATCATCATCATCTCTAATAAATTCTCGTAAGATTATGGAATTGTTGGATCCTCTTGTCATCATCTCATTTCTCATTTCTTCTTCTACACTCTAACATCACATCATGAATAGTTAATTGTCATTGCCAATGCATCCATCTTGCATCCACAAACCATCAGCATACAACATATCATTCATATCATACATAATAGGAAACATTAATCATTTCACATGCATTGCATTTGCATCATCATCATAATATAGATCTATTAGTCTAAGCATTTGCATAAAATATCCATTGTATAATCATATAGGAATCATCGCATCATCGATCTCATGTGCATTGCATTATCATTTAAGTTGTTTAGGATAATATAGATTGGATATTCTAAGTGTAACAACCATCGTGCAAACCCTAGAGAACACACATAGCAACTTTAAACATGCAATAAACATTAAACCATAATTACATTGTACACTACATTACATTTTCACACTTAGTTCTATGGGGCATGCAAGGTTACATCGCAACATCAAACAAAAGTAAAAGATAATGATAAACAACATATTCATTTATATTATAATAACCATGAATAAGAGTACATCCATGAACCAAGAGCAAGAGTGTTAATACATTACATATTACAGTCATAATGAATCTCTTTAGCAAAGTTACAAATGATCCTCACTATTACATCATCGTTATAATAGTACATTACAAGCTCTTGATATATGAATTACAACAAATTTCCCAAACATGTGGGATGATACAAGTACAATAAATTATGAATTACAAAGTGAACACTGGTACAACTTCAACTGCAGAAATTTTGAGAAGATAGGATGCTGATGGGGAACCCAATGGGTGCGAAGAACGTTCCACCCAACCATGGGAATTATAAATAACTCAACCCCCATGCTGAGAGGTGACGAGGAAGTTAACTCGACCATGATTGTTAAACCGACTACAAGAACAACATAGTGCAAATATAAACTCAAAGTATACAATGAAATAACCATCAATGTTCACGAATCAATCATAACAAGATAAAGCTATGAAACTCATCACAATTAAACAAAGCATAAAAAATTAAACAAGTAGCTAAATAACAACCATAAACAAATTCAAAAGAATTAGAAATAACATTAAGAATACAATATCCAGAGGCAACCACAAATAAAGCACAAGGGTTTCTAGTGGAGAGTGTCATCGCATAGCTGTCATGGGATCTCTTAGCCCTTCCTCCAACTAAGGCACCAACACCCATCTATGGATCTCCTGGCCCTTCCTCCTAACTGAGGCACCAACACCATAGGGTAGCTAATGCAGAGCCGATAATATCTCATGAAGATGAGACTACGACTTTGTCGACCATGGCCTTCACAGTCTATTATTAGTCTATGATAGCCTTAATGCATAGACATGGAATCTAGTATTAATATCTTGTGTGTTTTACTACCAATCCCCCTAAATTCTATTATTTAGGTTATCACTTGTTTAACTACTCTTATATGGGTTATTCTGATCCCTTCCTCATTTCGAGGCGCCGACACCCACGAAGACCCACTCTCCCTAAGACCCCTAACATAAATAAAAAAACTAGGCAAGGGTTGACTATAACATATGAAGCATAATACCAAAACAAGAACATGTGAGGAATTAACCCTCTCGCAATCACTCATAACCAAAAGTCTTAACAAAACAGTTCAACCCTTCCAAGCATAAAACCAATAAGTTTCAAATCCAAAGGTATAACCAAGATGAGGATAACATTCAAAATCAAAACAAGCCTCTGGAATAAATTTTCACAGATTAACAATAGGGTTCCCACATCACTTAAAAAGTCAAAACAATAAAGCTAGCATGGAAAATTAAACCACAATCTCCTATCAGATCTAACTCAATATAAAATTTAACAATAATCTAGCAAAATTAATATATTGCTTTCATAATAAAAATTCTATTTATTTTCATGATTATACATTGAATATTAAAAAAAACATTATAATTTATAGCATAATTTAAACATATATTTAAATATATACATATATATAATTATATATATATATTTAATTTATATATATATATATTAAATTAAATATTATATATATATAAAAAAAATGAAATTTAAAAAAAATAAAATAAAAGAACAAACCACAATGAAAGGCATGTCGTCACAGTCCTTGCAAGGACTACCCATGGCAGTCCCTGCAGGGACTGCACACAGTAGTCCTGGGGACTACTGTGCATGATAGTTGAGACTACCGCGCACAATAGTCTTCAAGATTGATGTGCGACAGTTAGTCTGCCACACAGGGTATGAGGGGTTAGGCCAATGTCGTCCCTCCCCAAACCCTTTAACAAAATTTTATTTTATTTTAATTTTTTTATAAAAATTTCATTCAAATGGAACCGGTATAAATATTTCAAAACAAAAAGATTTCTATGAAGAAAATATATATATATATACACACACACGAATCTCACTTTGTATGTATATATTTAATATATATATTTATAAATATATAAATATATATAGTTACATAAACACATAGAACACAATTTTCTATGTAAAATACAAAATAATCACATATTTAAAATATATACTAACAATTATCAAAATAATATTTCAAATCCATTAAAATAAAAAGATTGATCTTTTTTTTTTCCACAAAGAAGAAATAGAGAGGATTGAGTATATTAAAACGAAATTTGATGGAATTTCTTTCCATTTGCTTGTGATAAAAAAAAATGATTTCAGATTTCAAAAGAATTTTCATATAAAGAAGACCTAATTATTTATTTATTTTCTTTTCTCAGAGAAATCATTTTTATCTAATTTTGAGAAATATTTTCTTTTACAAGCAAAGATTGATTCTAAAACACATTTCTATTTTTTTAACAGATTCAAGACAATCAAGAGGAGAGAGTGGAACCTAGAGTCCTGTGCTCTTGAGAATCTGATGAAGCTTGCTTGAATCCAATGGCCTCTATGTAGAGCTTCTTATTTCGGCTTTGAAATCTCCTCTACAGAATTCCATGCTTGAACTCGAATCTAATTCTTGCTAAGAAGACTCTCTAGAATAACACCAGCAAAAGATTGACAATCCCTTTCTAAAACTCTCCTCAAAATATAGCAAACAAAAGAATGAAATTATCTTTTTCCCAAACTTCAGAAGATTCAAAAATACATAACCATTATTTTTCAACTTCTATCTCAATAATCCTCCGTGTGTGAAAAACTCTCAAAAGTTTCAATTAAATAAATGATATTACCATTTTCTTCCAATATCTCTAAAAATCTAAAATAAAAGAAATCAATTCTTTAAAAGAAAGCTTTTCAATCAAATCTCAATTCTCATTCATTCACACAACTTTTTCCATTCTTTTATTTATTTATTTATTCTATTTTCAATACTTTTGTTTTAATTTATGTTTTTTTTTTAAACTTTACTTGCAAGCACATTATCTAATTTATTTTAATAATTATCCTCAACTAGATAATTAATTAAAATAATTAAATACAATTTAATATTTTAATTATCATTTAATAAACACATGACTTTTAAAACATTTAAATATTTAAATACAATTTAATCTAACATTTTAATAAACAATATTACCATCATTTAAATTTAATAATCACAACTTATAAAATACCAACATCAATAAAATACGACAATACATAGACACAAACCACAAGTAACGACAACTACAAAAATGTACAATACCATTCAATCAAGATGGTCTGACATCATGGGACGGGATGACTTCATTATCACCTCTGTTTCAACATTTAACCATTGAGCTATTGGTGCTCGCCCTGTCCTGTTAAAGCAGGTGTAATCAAGACTCTGTACCTATAATCCCTGCATATAAACAAGGTCGTGTACATGTGCATACATATATATAAAATCAAAGCATTACATTGTGAGAAGGAATTCTAGTGTAGTAGGGCACTCATGAATGAGTGATGATACACTGTCCTTCATCACACCTGTTCTAACAATATTATACAACTGATAAAATAACATTTCTAAACTAACAAATAATCGCATAACATAATCTATTAAATCACTGCATCATAACATAATTTTGAAAATCAAATAACATCACCAACCATAATGTCATAAGAAATAATCATGTCCATAATGGAATAACAGCATCATCAAACGTCTAACTAACTGAATCAATCTCCTAAAGTCATCAGTTTAAATCAAATAAATCAACTTGATCCCATCACCCTAATTTTAATTAAATAAATCAATCCTTTTATTTAATTAAATCCAAATGCATATTCCATCCTTTTCTAAATTAAATAAATCAAATATTTAAGTCATAAAAGGTCAAACATCCTAATCAACATCCTAGCTAATTAATCTTGATTAGATCTAATCTAATGCATGTCACATCCTAACCACTTGCATTCTCTAGATTTGGCCACTTGCACATGAAATTGCATTTAATTGATTTATCAAAATCTTTATTTACTTTCAACTTGGCATAAAGGGAGAATATTCTCCAAGTTTGAATCTCCCCCCAAGTGGACATGTACACCCAACAAAGCATTTATGAGGCCTTACATGTCTCTTACATGTCCCCTTCTAAAGGTCAAACTCAACATTCATTGTATAAATTTGAATTCAAATTTCCCCCCTCTTGGACACATTTCCCAAATCTTGCACATGCATCAACCACTCGCCACTTGACAAGTGTCTTCCTCTCATTTATCCAATCTTTGTCCCACATCCTCCATGTTTGGCACTCTTATCATTTGAAAATCTTTAAATAGAGGCTTCATCCTCAAAAAAATCCTCCACAATCTCCACAACTCCAGAATCTTTATGCAAAGTCATTCTCTTCACATGGAGAACTGATTTTGTCCATTGCATCCTCATGACCAAGCTTATCAAGGATTGGGAAAGGGCTTCTTTCCACATCAAAGAAACACCAATCCACTATGGGATAGATATGTATCTTGATTCTTTCATGCTTTCAATTTAGTTTGATTTGCTATCATGTTTAGGAAACATTTTGCATTATTTCATAGGAGTATTTAGCAAATTTATATGCATTTACCTTCTTTATGGAGTTTAGGATGTTTGCAGAATTGATAGGTGCTCACATATGGTGCTAGAAGGAGGGTATCTCATGGAGGTTCAATACTCTGTTACTGTTATTCTAATTTCTCTAGTTTTAAATTAGAGCTCTTTACTATGTAGATGTTATTTAAATAAAATTGTTGGTTAAATTATGTGTTGGAAACTTCAAACAGAGATCATTCCTTGAGGTTTTGAGTAGTTAAGAGTACCATTCATGTTTTCTTTTTTTGATACACCAAAAGATTTGTAGATTATGCCATTCATCATACAGTTTTTAGACATACAGCCTAGTTTTGCATCACAAGTCTGTATATGAAAGAAGAGAAAATTTGCATGTAAATACTGTGTTGGGTAGTTACCTTGCCATAGAAGTGCATAAAAGGGGGAAAATTGCAAAAACATAAGTGTGCTTTAGCCATTTGTGATAGATGAGTCATTTCCTTACGTAAACATTATGTGCTACAATGCCAACATGACTCTCTAGCTTCAAAATGCACGCAAGTCATTGCCTTTTTAGTTCTTCTTATAACATTTTGTTCATTTGTCTTCTTGTTTCCAATAGTCCAAAAATTCATACCAGTGGTTTATGTTACACACTTCTATCATTTTTCAATGTTTGTGGCCAATGCATTTCTCTACTTCCGTCCAACCATAGCTATCATCTTGGTCAAATGTCTACTTGCTATCTTTGCAATTGTACCCTTCATACATCTTAGAGTCTCATATATGCTATACCTTGCATATGATGCAAGATTCAAGATTTGGGAACTATGTAGAAGGGACTGGAGTAATAGTAGATTGATATCTTCCTATTCGATGGACTGTTGAAGTAATTTTGAGTAGTTGATTATTCCATTTGGAAAGAAGGGAAACTGTAGCCTCTATATTAACAAACTTTGTTTGTCTTGATTTAATGGAGGTTCTCAGTTTCAAAGCGGTACCATTTGAGAAGAAAAGCAAGCGGCTCACTGTGGAGACTGCACCCTCCACCTAAGGTAGCAATGGCCCTTGCAAATCATGCTCCCCAGATACATTACAGGATAAGGTAAGCCTCTGATCAAGCATAATATAGCTTTTGATGCTTTTTGTCTTTGCAGCAATAATACCCCTGTCTATTGTTTTTGTGCCTGAGTTTAGAATCGTTGGTCAAAAGCATTGAATAAGGTAGCTTTGGCATCAGGAGTTATTGAATTTTCTGTCACACATTAAACACTAGTCTACTCCATCCAATAGATTTGATTTACTACATTCTAAATCTATGCTTGGTCTCCATTTAGCATGTACAGTGTGCACTGTGTTATTTTCTTCATGCATTTGGTCTACACTTAGCCTGATTTTGCAAATCTTGAACTTCTAGCTAACTCCCCGATCAATTACCTTTTCCTTTAACCTCTATTCATTCCCTAGATCCATAACTTAGGATGCAGACCATCATCGCTAATTCTTGCAAACTATTGAAGAATTACATATTGGCGCTGCTGTAGGAAATAAAGGCACATAGACACATATGTGCAGCTATGCTGTTATACACATCGGATTCACTCCAGAGCCAAACCTGAATTTTACGAACACCAAAAAATGATAGATTGTATTACTAATTTAAATGAGACTAACAAGATGTGTCAGCCATGTACCTTGTTGAGCTTCACAAAATTTAGAGGAGGCTATAGGTGATGGCTGATAATACTGCCAGATGCCAGGGAGGTAATAAATGCACTTCATATCGAATTGAAGCATTGAATGGACATCTTCACACTTCAAACTTCAAAGCATTTAATATTGATCAGAAACATTTAACAGCAATTTGAAAGCATTAAGTCTTTGATTTTGTCTTTGAGCGCCCTACAGATTTTGAAAAGTCAAACATAGTTGGCTTGATTTTAAAATGATTTAAGAGAATCATTATTGACTGCTACGAAATGATGACTCATAGATTTTAAACTACGCATTTAAGTTTTTAATTTCTTTTGAAGATTTTAATGAAAATTGCAAAATATTTTAATATGGCAGCCAGTTGAATTGTTAATGAGAGTTACAATGACTCCAACCACCGCTTTCAATCCTCAGCCACCACTTGCTTGAAGCATCATAACCAATAGCTCCAGTTCTTATTAAAGCATATTTTCAACTAGACATCATGCCTTGTCTATCATATTTCCTATCATTGACTTAGAGCCTATAGACAACTTCTTAGGGTTGTGTCAAATCATCTTGCTGTCGATCATCTCATCTTGTAGTTTCATTCTGGGTTTCCATTCACTCAATCAATGCGTGATTTGATGCCATAAATTTTATTTAATTTTTTTTTATCATGCTGTCATTGATGACAATGTTAGATAGTCCTTGAGTCAATCTTTCAATATTAAGATTGGATCAGGTTTCCCAGCGCGTCAATTAAAATTGCAAAGGCTGCTACCTTAAACAAAGTTTTAATCCAAATGAAATGATAAAATGAGATTTTAATTGGATTTGTAGAACCCACCTAGTAATCTATTAAAGCAGTGGCTAGTACAGAGACTTTTTGATGGAATCTTCTAGGTCCTTGGTGGCATTTGTAAGGCCATCTTCGTTCCTCTAAACCACATTCATTACCCTTTTTGTATTTAAAGGAAGTTTTATACAACACTTTGTTAGCATTATGACTAAAGGGGGCGTCACTACTTTAACACCATAGTGATTTTGGCAGTGGAGGGAGTCTTGCATTTTAAGAGATTGGAAGTAGAGAGATGCGTGGAAGAAAGAATAATTAACATTCTCATCAGATGGAGAATAGCTCATTGATTTGTTCCCAACTGATAATTGTGGGCATGACTTCTGGACCTAATGAATGCATTTGCTTGAAAGTTTCTTTTGTATTATTGGGAAAATCTACTTTATGCATGTCTTGCAATTTCATAACATTTCTTTAATGCATTTTGACAAACTATTCACTTGCCTTGTCTATGCTTCCATATTTTGCAGGCTTGTTTACAAGGGTAGTCATAACTACAACATTTTCAAATATTATGTTATCTATGTTTTGATGTATGACCGTAATCTATTACAAAACATTGTTCTTAGCACAAGGAGGCTGTGATCAAAGGTTGTAGAATGTGGTTTCACTCCTACCAATTCTATTACGACATTATTGTGAGCTTTGAGATTATTAGAGTCCATGGATGAAAAAATCAAAGGAGGTATTCAAGGAAGTCTAATAATCGTAATTTTTTGAAGATGATGGAGGACCAAAGTGAAGAAATCCAAACAAAACAATAAGCAGATTGGAGTTGGACAATTGAAAGCATTTCTTAATGCTTATTAGAGCATAAAACTACTTTTTCTACTTTAGGCCAATTAGATCATTGATTTTTATTTTTTCAAAAATGGGCTAAAATTGAACATTAGAAACATACTAGACATTGTTTTTTGGGGCTAAAATTGAACAAATCAACTTCATATTTAGTTTGGTGCTCTAAAATGAATTCATCTTTGCTTTGAGACTAAAACAAACAAGTGCTTGACATGTGTGATTTTGTCTTTGATGCATTTTTAGTGCGTATCCTCTCCCCTTGCGCTTCGTGCAATCTAGGGTGCAAGAGAAACACTCAAAATGCATTTTACTGCTTTGAGTCACCTTTAGAGGGGCCTACCTAAGAGACACATCTGAAAGGAGAACTTGAAGGTGACTCCAACCAGTTTTTCATTTGGGGCGGTATATAAATGGATAAGACTAAACTGTCAAGTCCTTGTTGTATGTAGGCCTTAGCCGTACAGTGTCATTCAGAATAGGGTACTACCATAAAACATATAAGAGCCCCTAGTAGGATTGATTAAAGCCTTTAGTGGTTTGCTGGATGCTTTCAAGGTTCCATGTCCCCGTTGTTGTTTCATTAAGAACCTTGTTTGTAGTTGCCAACCAGTCCATCCAACGAGTTTATCAAAGTGGTGCATTGGAACTTAGATTCCAAGAAGTTACTTGCCATGTACGATATTGGTTGAAATATAAAGGTTAAGACTTCATTCTTAACATACCTTTATATTTTATCCTTGGTTGCATGTAAAGTCGTCTCTTCTACTATGAGAGCATGAGGCAACCCCACCAAGAAAAATGTACCAATTGAGCTAGGATGTTAGATTGCTTGTTTGAAAACATAGTGTGTTCATCAAAATTTCAAACCCCTTAGTTAGAGAAAATACCTTTGACAAAACCCAAAAACTATTGCTTACCCTTGGGATTATGTCCTTAGAGGTTTCTAAGTAATTGGGTTTACATCTTAGTTTGCTCTTACAAAGGTCAACATTAGGCAACCCTTGTCCTAATTTCTTGGAACTTCCACATAGCACTTTGTGGGATAAAAAGAAGTCGTGACATTGGAAATTTAGTTTGAAAACTAATCAAGAGTGTGTTTGTGGTAAAAAGAATCCACTAAGCAAAGATAACAAATTTGACACCACACATGTGCTTGTTTATCTTTTTATCGTCTTTCGAGAAAACATTGGTCTTTTGGGTTTGAATTACTCTTAGAAAAAAGTGTGTTCTTCAATACCTTGGCCTAGTAAACAAAGTTTCTCTAAGTCTCTTAGGATCAAAATCAAACACTTCATCCATTCAAACATTTATCAATCCATTCCACCAAACAACTTTAGAGATTTGAAAACATCATCCTAGACTTGGGTAAATCATCCTTAAATCAAATCAAAGTCATTTGTTTAATTAGGTGTGTGGGAATGCATCCTTTCTCATACATTTAATTAAATCAACCATCCTTTGAACAAGTTATATCCTAAAGATCACATCCAACATCTTAGGGTTTACAAGTTCATCATTCAAATCAAACCAATCAAAATCAAACCCTAAGTCTAGCATTGATCGAAAGTCCCTAAAACATTCAACACTCATATCATTTCCACTTTTCATCCTTCATCTCATCATTGGTCCTAAGAACCTTAGAGGTCACTTTTATAACAAGGTGAAAACACAAGGAGAACATGGAATACAAACTTGATCCATACATCTTGTGTAATCCAAATCAATTGAATCTTGAAAGCCTTACAATGCCGATTGATTATCAAAACTCACACTTATACAATCCATACATGGGACCATTACCTTCGACAAATGTCAATAGAACAAGTGTGAGTATGCCCAAATCAAAGATTGGAACATGTTTCCCGATGGTAAATCCAAGTGCAAACCTAAAAGTTTATCAATCGAACAATCAATGCATGAGCTTTCAAACGAACGTCATCCCACCAAAACCCTACAAGCCAAATGAGAATGTACCAAGCCCAAGTTTTCAAAACATGAATCCTAAAAACTTTGGGATCGATACATTTTCAAATCATACGAATATTCCAAACATGAACAATGGTCAATTTCAACCTATCATTCCAAATCTAAGTGTCATCCCAAATCAGAACATTGTCCAAAATCAAACACAAGCACACAGTCCAAATCTGCTTCAAAAAAATCCAAATCAAGGGAATCAAATTCAAAATCAAGATCAAATTTCACTAGAGAAACTTGCTTCACATGCCAAAATAATTGAATTATATAGCCAAGAGATATCTTCACTCCAAAGTCAATACATTCTTCCATTGGTTGAACCATGTCATCAAAGCATTGAGCCATGTCCACAACAATATCAAGAGCAATATCTCCAATGTCAAGAAGCTAGATATCAAGATCAACCACATCAACAAATCCAACCCCCACGTCTCGAAGATCAATCACCATGTCTCAAAAATCAATCACCCAATCTTGAAGATCAATCACCACATCTCCAAAATCAATCACCACAAGGTCAACTTAAAGTGCAAATCTCACAAAGAAACAAGCGACAATACACACCACTTGAGAGACCAATCGAATCAGTCTTGCAACAATTGGTACAAGAAAATATCATCAAGCTCCCCATCTATGGGAACCATCAAGAACCCCTTGTTAAACCACCAAGGTATAATGAGGAGCACCATTGTGATTATCACAAAACAAAGGGACACACAACATTAAGTTGTATTCAACTAAAAAATCTCATCCAAGACCTAATTGATCAAAATATAATTGCTATTGGGGACAATGATAGCATTGTCAATCTCTCCACCACAATTGTGAAATACCAAGATCAAGATCAATTCATTACTAAGCACCTTGGAGCTATGTCTACTTCATCCAATGATCAAATCAACATATGTCAAGAATCTATTTTCATTCATGATCATAATCCACCAACAATACCCAACAATGATCTAATTCAAGAAATGTCAACATCACTTGACCCTATGGTTAAAGACATTGGAAATACCTCCATCACAATTGTTGAAAACAATGAGCACATTCAAGATGTTTCTACCCAATCCGATGATCCACTGACCATACATTAAGAGCCACTTTTTAGTGATCTCTTTCGAGGAGTGTTAGGATTATTTGATCCAATTGACATAATGCACGATACGTTGACCAATGATCATATTGAAAATGTCTCTACATTTCCTTATGAGTTAGAGGATATATCTCAAGAATTTATGCCAAGGCATGATCAAAATCCTTCACCAAAGTCTAGCGACGGTCCCTTCAAAGACATGTTGATCTCCTTCAACCTCTTGGTTACATATATTGAAGGAAACCTGGACTCAACACTTGAGGATATGGAACCACTTTCCATGTCCAATGATGAAATCCAAGAACCATTTGTAAGTAATCCATCCTTTAAAACTGGCCCATGTCAAGAATTCGATCCAAAGCATGATGAAAGCAACTCCGAAATCATTCAAGATCAAGAATTTGTATCTTCAAGATACTACAATAAGCTAATGGACAATCTCCTATCTATGGAAGATAGTCATGTCCACATAGCACATACTCCTCTATCTACCCATGAGATGATTTCTATGGATGGACACGTAGATGATCTTCATGTAGAACAAGATTTTGTTACATAAAAAGAGGAGATTATCAATTCCTACAATCAGACCGAGTTGTCAACATCAAGATTGGATATATCCCAAATTCAAACTAAGGACATAATGTATCCACTCAAGGAAACAAGTCAAATAGAATAGGATATTCTAGAATTAGCAGAGCAACAAATGGAAATGACATCATCTACAATGATCATTAATTAGAGAATGCATTTTGAACAAGAGTTCTCAGAACAGGCAGAATCAAAACAGGAAGGTACTACTAATACAATACTGGGGGCATCTATGTCTCAAGCAAACATCAACATAGGGAGTGTGAAGGATCCTTATGGTGAAATCAATGCCAATACTACAACCAGTCGCATCATGAATCTTCATCCACCCATAATCCCATCCATGAATTGGTACCAACGTCAAAGGAAAGAATTGAATCAAGGTATGAAGAACTCTATCAAAGAAAAAGGAGATGGAAAGCATAATGGAAAAATCAAATACATATGGATACCAAAGAATACAAGAAAATATTATCCATATCAAACTCCATCAGTTGAAGAAACTATGGGGCAAAATAAAAAAGGGAAAATTATCCATCAAAGATGTCCACAAAAGAAAAAAAGCGGGCTTTTCAAGCAACATACAAAGTATATCAAGCACTTGGTCCTAATTCCATGCACACTTTCTTATCCACCCATCATTGCTCATCTTCCCAAGTTTGGAGAGTCAAAGGTTCCAAACTATCAACCAATCCATCTCTTATCCCTAAACACACTCCATCCACACCTCCACGCATAATATCCAATTCTTACATTGACTGTGTATTGGCAACGACCCTTCATCATAAGGATTCTCAAGGTAATCTATTGCGATGTATGCACAAAGATAGAGTTAACTCCGGTATCGATAGAGTAGATCAAGAATCCCAAAAATTGAATTCAAGTGCACGTATCTTAGCAAAGTAGCTTCTTCAAGCAGGATACCGATGGAACATTATGACAAGGGCATCTACATTAGCAACACCTTGTGATTCAACATGAGCTTAAAGTCTTTCAAAAAAACCCAAAAAAATGAAAATCCAAAAAAAAAATAGAAAAAGGATTGAAAATAGTAAAGAGAAAAAAATCTTCCTCTAGTGAAAACCACTACGGTGTCGCTTTGGTCAAGACCATGATGAAAACCTGGAAAATAGGCATTATGTGTGGAATTGAGCATCTACGTGTGGCAGTTCAAATGAAAGCATCTCATCCCATCCAACATTCCATCCATCTTATCTATAATAAATCCATGCATCCATGAACCATTTATCCAATACATTTTCATCCATTTGCATACATAATCCAAATTGTCTTGATCTTGATGAAAGTTTGGGGCACAGTTTATGCTTGCTTACGATAAACATCTTGACATGGGTCATTTTCATTGATCATATCCTATGCAGCATTATCTGAGCCATGAAGCATTATCCAAATGAGCATATTCTTTATCCAAACACCTTATTTTATTGCAAGATAAACCATATACATCCACCCATACAACTATCCGAGCATCTATCCATAACATTCCATACATTACTAGACACTCGGGGTAGATATTTGGATCTCGCTTCAAGATTAAATCTTGATCTATATCCTCCAACTTACATGGTGATCTGAACATTGGTGAACGTGAAACCAAATTGTTTAGGCCACTTGTGAGCAAAAATCCAAATCACTAGCCCATGGCATATTTTGACGAGAAGACATTCCTTATCAGTCTTCATCTTTTAATCAAACATCTGTCCAAACAATCGATATCAGTCACATCTAATTTTCACATCAACACCACATCAAATCATTTGAACAACTTTTGTTCCAAAATCAAGCTTTATCAATCATGATCAATCAAATCCAACCAAAAAATCATCATCTCAAGATATCCTTGTGTTGCTTAACACTATCCTTAAATTGTTGTGCATCCTCAACAATGTTATCGCCATCAATCCTAATCAATCAAATAGGAATGGGGAAACGATCATTATCTTTTGTCTGCTATGCTTGTTGGATGTTCTTGTAAAATAGTCTGGCAAATACTTGCTTTGTTAGGTACATCCTAGCAAGGTTTTTGTATGTCAAGTCTGAACAAGAATACTCCTATCTGCTTGTTGAGTCAAAGTCCATCGCACTAGGTACAATGCCATCCTAATAGAACAAGGGTTGATTGAGAAAATATTATCTCACTGCTTTGAGTCCTTTATCTTAGAACTCCTAAGGTGTTATTTCTTCCACCTACAACCTATAGGTCCTCTTACCTTTGAGGCACCCCTGGTTCACTTTATCAACCCTGCTATCATTGCAACTTTCCTGCTCCCAAGTGCTATTTGGTACTCCTTCTTCACGTGCACAAACCAGCCCTTATTCCTTTAAAGACTAGTCACCCTTCCATTCTACCCAACATTGTTGCAGGGGTGTGTGGCACTTTCCAAGGCCTCCAAAGTCATCTTTTCTAGTGCTTCAGCAACTCTAAGCTTCCCTTTTTCCATCGTTTTCAAAAAAACAGAGTTCTTGGTTCTTGGGCAAGGTTACAACTCAACCTTGGTGGAAACTAGGGTTTCTCAAGACTTTTTCTTGGTTTGTTCTGCCTTTATTGACCACCAAAACATCAAAGAACCTTTGGTTTATGGTTCTACACCTCCTTCTAGCACTGTTAGCAACCACAATACAAATTAGATTTTAAAGATATCACCCCTGCCACGTTGGGATTTTGCTCTCTTGACTGTATTTCTAGCCGGGTTTTCAAACTCGCCTAGAAACAGTCCACCAACTTGCAGGAAAAACCTCTAATATCTACCATATGTACACTATATACATATTTGGAGTTTAGGATTGTCTCCTCTACGTCCATACTGCCTGGCACAATCAGGAACAACCTAAAACTCCATGTTTCTGATTTCTTTTATCAGTCCAAAACAGAGTTAAGAAAGACACACTTTATACAAGAATTAAAAAAAACGATGAGAGAACTATTTAAAAATAACAAAATAGAACAGAAAAATGTTTCTTTACATGCTCTAAGGCCAATAAAAGAATATTTAATCCATTCTTTAGTTTGTTGTTACGCAAAAAACACAGAAAATAGCTTTTTCCACACAAAATCACAGGTTCTTCTTTATTTTTTCCACAACTGCCATCACCAAAAGACAACTCATCTGCTCAAAATGTCGGGCTCCTTCCTCCCAAACCGAAAAAAATCAGTTAGGTTAAAAAGTCGAGCTCAAAAGTGGCCAAAAATCACGCGTTTGAAAACACACTGTGTTTTCGAATTTCAGCCAAAACTTCAGGAAATGCCTACAAACTGATTCCTAATTTATTGAAAATTAAACCTAAGCTTCAAAGAGGTCCCCTTACACCTTATCAATGGTTTATGAGACCATTACAAACAAAACAAAAAGATTAAGAGCAAAACATTAAAATTATACTTGTATTCAAGTAGGTGCTCCTGCACCATTCTCCCCCTCTCAGCATGAAGATCAAGGACTGGAAGGTGGTATCAGTTTCATGTCAATGCCAAGCTTCTTGAATTTATCCTCTTGTACCCATGTAGCCTCTGAGTCAGGTTTGCTCTTCCACTTGATAAGGTGCTCCATGTATACCTTATTCCTTGTTGCTTTCTTCACCCTGGACTCCAAGACCTTCTCTGCCTGAGCTTTCTCTTGAATTGGAAGGGGTATATTGCTGATATCTTTAAATATTTCCTGATTGTTTTGAACTTCATCATTGACTATACCCTTGTACCTAATCAAATCAGCAACGTTGAAGACTGGAGATATACCCAAATCCGATGGAAGTTCCACCTTGTATGCATTCTTTCCATACTTAGCTATCACCTTGCATGGTCCTACCCATTTCATTTGCAACTTGGTGGACATTCCCTTCTGCAATCTGGATTTGTTGAGGTGAACCATCACATAATTACCCACCTGGAACTGCACATCTTTTCTTGTCTCATCAACTTTGTCCTTCAACTTTTGTGTTGCTACTGTGATTGTCCTCTTAACCTGCTCATGAATCTCCTTCATGGTTTGAGTGAAGTCTTCTGCATGTCCACTCCTATTCTCCATTGTTCCAAGGTCTCTGAGCTCAAAAACTCCTCGTGGATGCATTCCATACACAACTTCAAATGGGCTTTTTCCTGTAGTTCTGTTCACACTGTCATTATATGCATATTCCGCTTGGGAAATCACCATATCCCAGGTCTGTCCATATTCCTTTGTCAAGCACCTCAATAGGTTACCTAACACTCTGTTAACCACCTCGGTTTGACCATCGGTCTGAGGATGGTAAGCTGATCCAAATGATAAATTAGTTCCCAATCTGCTCCATAGTGTTTTCCAGAAATGACTCATGAATTTTACATCCCTATCTGAGACAATGCTCAATGGCAATCCATGGATTCTCACAACTTCCCTAAAAAATAGATGGGCAATATAGCTTGCATCATGTGTGGTCTTGCAAGGAATAAAGTGACTCATCTTGCTAAATCTGTCCACAACTACAAAAACACTATCAAAACCAGATTTAGTCTTGGGAAGACCCACCACAAAATCCATACTCACACACTCCCATGGTCTGTTCGGAATAGGCAAAGGCTGATATAACCCAGCATTGCTAGCTCCCCCTTTTGCTTTCATGCAAACAACACATTGTTCAACATACTTTCTGACATCTCGTGCTAACTTAGGCCAATAGTAAAACCTTTGTACCAGCTCCAAAGTTTTGTTAATACCAAAATGCCCACTAAGACTGCCATTGTGTTTCTCTTGGATCAGATTTTCTCTCATTGATCCTCTTGGGACACATAACAGATTGCCCTTGAATAACAACCCATTTTGCAATGTATACTCAGCATATTGACTGTGAAAATGATTTTCAAAGTCTGAACATACCTTGTAGGCTTCAGAAAAGTCTTCGTCATCACCATAGAGATCCTTAAAACTTTCCAATCCTATGCTTTCCAGCTGTATCTCTTGGACTGTCAACATCCTCCTACTTAATGCATCTGCCACTTTGTTTTGCTGTCCCTTCTTATGCTTAATGGTAAATGTGAAAGCTTGAATGTACTCCATCCATTTCAAGTGCCTATTGCTTAACTTCTCATGGGTATTAATATAACTGAGTGCCTGGTTATCCGTGAAGACCACAAACTCTTTGGGTAGTAAGTAATGCCTCCATTTCCTAAGGGACTGCACTAAAGCATAGAGTTCCAGATCATAGGTGGAGTATTTTTTCTTAGCTTCATTAAGTTTCTCACTAAATAAGGCTATAGGTCTACCTTCTTGACTAAGGACTCCTCCTACTGCTACTCCACTTGCATCACACTCAACTGTAAACAATTTATCAAAACTAGGCAATAACAAGATAGGTTGTGTTGCCACTTCTTTTTTCAACTTTTCAAACCCTTTATCAGCCTCTAGTGTCCACTTAAACTTTGTTTTCTGACCACCCTTGATTGTATCTAACACTGGTGCACATATACCACTAAAATTTCTTATAAACTTCCTATAAAATTGAGCCAAACCATGAAAACTCCTTACCTCAGTTGC
The DNA here is from genome assembly GCA_007258455.2 of Sequoia sempervirens. NCBI lineage: Eukaryota > Viridiplantae > Streptophyta > Pinopsida > Cupressales > Cupressaceae > Sequoia > Sequoia sempervirens. The sequence continues at coordinate 1,249,986 of VDFB02338372.1, read as the reverse complement.
TGTGGTTGGTGTAGGCCAGTTTAGGATAGATTCTACCTTACTTGGATCCATCTTCAACGTTCCTTGAGATACCACAAAGCCTAGATACACAAGCTCTTGTTTGAAGAACTCACACTTCTCAAGGTTGATTGCCAACTGTTCTTCTTGCAACCTTTTGAGTACCATCTCTACAGGCTTCAAATGTTCTTCTGCTGTCTTACTGAAAATCAGTATGTCATCCAAGTAGACTACCACAAAAATCCCTGTGAAATCTTTAAGCACCTCATTCATTAGTCTCATGAACGTGCTAGGGGCATTCGAGAGGCCAAATGGCATCACTTTCCACTCATACAAACCATCATTTGTCTTAAAAGCTGTCTTCCATTCATCACCTTCCTTAATTCTGATTTGGTGATACCCGCTCTTAAGATCTAGCTTAGTGTAAAATTTTGCACCTCCAAGGCAATCCAATAAATCTTCAATCCTAGGTATTGGAAATCTGTACCTAATTATGATTCTATTTATTGCTCTAGAATCAGTACAAAGTCTCCATTTACCTCCTTTTTTTGTTGCCAAAACAATTGGGACTGCACATGGACTAATACTCTTTTGAATCAGACCTTGATTCAGCAACTCTTCCACTTGTCTTGCCACCTCTTTGTTCTGCTCAGGGGTCAGTTTGTATGCTGCTTTTTTAGGCAATGAGGCTCCAGGTATGAAGTCAATTTGATGACTTATTGCTCTCTTGGGTGGTAGAGTGGATGGTGTTCCATCACTCACAATGCTCTTATATTTTTCTAGCAGCCTTTGAACTGTTTTAGGTATGACTGTCTTCTCAGCCTTTTCTTCCTCTTTGGACTGCATTAGGACCACATAACCCTCATTCCCTTGGTGTAGATCCTTGATGAATTCTTTACCACTGCTCAACATAACGTTTTGAACCTTGGAATGCCCGTCATCTTCCTCAACCAATGATTGCAGCTTGAATGTTTTTCCATCTTTCGTGAACTCAATGGTGTTCTCCTTTCCATGATATACAGCACCTCTATCATATTGCCACGGCCTTCCAAGAAGAAGATGGCATGCATCCATGGGTAGTACATCACAAATCAGCTTGTCTTTGTAGCCTCCAATTGAAAATTCCACTGTAACCTGCTCATTCACTAAGACACTTTGCCCTTTATTCAGCCATGTGACTTTGTAGGGATTGGCATGAGGTACCTTCTGCAATTTTAACTTATTTACTGCATCCTCAGATATTATATTGTCCGTAGAACCAGAATCTACAATGACCTTGCATACCTTTCCCAATATCTTGCACCTTGCTCTAAACAAAGCTCTCCTTTGCTTGGGTTCTTCCTTGACTGGTTGCCTAATCAAAACCCTGTTGAACATCAGATTTTCACCTACTTCTGATTCTATATGACTGATCTCAGGTGTCTTTACACTCACGGTGTCTTCTTGTGCATAAGCTACTCTTTTCTCGTTGCTAGATGAAGCTTTCTCTGGGCATCTATAAGCTGGATGGCCTAGCTGATTGCAGTTATAACATTTCATGGTGGCAAAGTAAGAGTTACTTCTGCTTGCTCCTCTACCTCTGTTTGAACCTCCTTGAGGTCCTCTTCCTCTATTAAAACCTCCTCTTGATGAGGTTTCACCTCCATGCTCAGTAAGCTTTGATTCTCCTTGGTTTCTTTGGTCACCACCTCTTCCTTGGTAACCTCCACGCTATCCTCTTTGATCTCTACCTCTTCCTCTACCCTTAGAGGACTGATCATGCTTCCTTTTATTCCTTTCTTCAATCTTGATAGCTAGCTGATAGCATTGGTGGACTGTCTTGGGGCTGAGCAAAGCCATCTCTTCCTGTATATTCCACTTCAATCCGTTGAGGTATCTAGCCACTTTCAGGCTCTCATCTTCTGCCACATTTGATCTCAAACAAAGTTTCTAGAACTCTTCCGTGTAGGTGTTTACATCTTGGTATTTTTGTCTTAAACTCTGCCTCTTCTTGTGGAGCTGAATTTCATAATCATCTGGCATATAAGCTTCTTTCACTTTAGCAACCATTCCTTTCCAGGTTGATATGGGCTGCTTACCTTATTTCTCCCTTTCAGTCTGGACAAACTTCCACCAAGTTAATGCTAATCCTCTCAACCTTGACTTTGCAACCTTCACCTTCTGTGCTTCTGTAACTCCATCACATTCGAAGTGGTTCTCCATTCCTTCTATCCAGTCCATGACTAAGTCAGGTTCCATCTTTCCACTAAATAGTGGCACTCCTTCAAGTGATTTTCCACTCAAAGCTTTTAATGCCTTCAAGAAAGGCTCCTCCTTCAAGACGGGGTCAGGTTTAGGGGTCTTATCTTCCTCTGCAACCTCTTCTTCTTTTGGAATTCTTCCTTCAAACTGTGCACTCCTCACTGCTGCCTCAAGCTGAGCTATTCTTTCACTCAACTGCTTATTGTCTTCTTCCTGCTCTTCTACCATCTTTGCCAGTTCTGCATTGGTCACCATGGTGGAAGTATCACTTGATTCTATGTCTGACATGCAAGATTCCTTTCCCAAATCTTTAGCTGTGCTCTGATACCAATTTGATAGAACAAGGGTTGATTGAGAAAATATTATCTCACTGCTTTGAGTCCTTTATCTTAGAACTCCTAAGGTGTTATTTCTTCCACCTACAACCTATAGGTCCTCTTACCTTTGAGGCACCCCTGGTTCACTTTATCAACCCTGCTATCATTGCAAATTTTCTACTCCCAAGTGCTATTTGGTACTCCTTCACGTGCACAAACCAGCCCTTATTCCTTTAAAGACTAGTCACCCTTCCATTCTGCCCAACGTTGTTGCAGGGGTGTGTGGCACTTTCCAAGGCCTCCAAAGTCATCTTTCCAGTGCTTTAGCAACTCTAAGCTTCCCTTTTTCCATCGTTTTCAAAAAAACAGAGTTCTTGGTTCTTGGGCAAGGTTACAACTCAACCTTAGTGGAAACTAGGGTTTCTCAAGACTTTTTCTTGGTTTGTTCTACCTTTATTGACCACCAAAACGTCAAAGAACCTTTGGTTTATGGTTCTACACCTCCTTCTAGCACTGTTAGCAACCACAATACAAATTAGATTTTAAAGATATCACCCCTGCCACGTTGGGATTTTGCTCTCTTGACTGTATTTCTAGCCGGGTTTCCAAACTCGCCTAGAAATAGTCCACCAACTTGCAGGAAAAACCTCTAATATCTACCATATGTACACTATATACATATTTGGAGTTTAGGATTGTCTCCTCTACATCCATACTGCCTGGCACGATTAGGAACAACCTAAAACTCCATGTTTCTGATTTCTTTTATCAGTCCAAAACAGAGTTAAGAAAGACACACTTTATACAAGAATAAAAAAAAATGATGAGAGAACTATTTAAAAATAACAAAACAAAACAGAAAAACGTTTCTTTACATGCTCTAAGGCCAATAAAAGAATATTTAATCCATTCTTTAGTTTGCTGTTACGCAAAAAACACAGAAAATAGCTTTTTCCACACAAAATCACAGGTTCTTCTTTATTTTTTCCACAACTGCCATCACCAAAAGACAACTCATCTGCTCAAAATGTCGGGATCCTTCCTCCCAAACCGAAAAAAATCAGTTAGGTTAAAAAGTCGAGCTCAAAAGTGGCCAAAAATTAGGCGTTTGAAAACACACTGTGTTTTCGAATTTCAGCCAAAACTTCAGGAAATGCCTACAAACTGATTCCTAATTTATTCAAAATTAAACCTAAGCTTCAAAGAGGTCCCCTTACACCTTATCAATGGTTTATGAGACCATTACAAACAAAACAAAAAGATTAAGAGAAAAACATTAAAATTATACTTGTATTCAAGTAGGTGCTCCTGCACCACATCCTAGTTCTTTTTACCTTGATGCATCGTGCCTATGTGTGTTATCAAACATAAGGTAAGTATCCATTTTAAAATCCCAATCCTTGATAAGAAAATCATCATCCCATTATCATCATCATCTCTAATAAATTCTCGTTAGATCATGGACTTAATGGATCCTCTTGTCATCATATCATTTATTTGCTAACATCATCATCACCAATGCATCCATCATGCATCCATCCTGCATCCATCCTACATCCACAAAACTATCAACATACCACATATCATTCATATCATACATAATAAGAACCATCGATCATTTCACATGCTTTGCATTTGTATCATCACCATAATATAGATCTTTTAGTCTAAGCATCTGCATAAATCATCCATTGCATAATCATAGCATATCACATCATCCATGTCATCCATCATCACATCAAATCATCATTTAAGTTGTTTAAAATAATATAGATTTTTTATTCTAAGCATCTTAAAGCCATCTCATTTGCATCATCGTCCATAACCATCCATTTTGAACCTCTTTATCGTGAGATAAACCCTCAAATTGAATCTTTTCACTTGACCTCTAAAGGGGGCAATGTACAAGTGTAGTTTCCATTGGGGCATCCGAAAAATCAATTTTTTTTAAAATTTTGATCGCGGCAAGTTTATTCTTTGAACCAATGCAACAAGTGCATTGCTTCAAAGAGGGGAAAAATGTAGACACGTCAAATTAGCATAATGCATTCAACTAGGTCATATTCATCCATTCGGAAAATAAATCAAGTTTATTTACCAATCTCCTAAGGTCATCAGTTTAAATCAAATAAATCAATTTGATCCCATCACCCTCATTTTAATTAAATAAAACAAGCCTTTTAATTTAATTAAATCCAAATGCATATTCCATTCTTTTTTGAATTAAATAAATCAAATATTTAAGTCATAAAAGGTCAATAATCCTAATCATCATCCTAGCTAATTAATCCTGATTAAATCTAATCTAATGCATGTCACATCCTAACCACTTGCATTCTCTATATTTGGCCACTTGCACATGAAATTGCATTTAATTGATTTATCAAAATCTTTATTTACTTTCAACTTGGCATAAAGGGAGAATATTCTCCAAGTTTGAATCTCCCCCCAAGTGGACATGTACACCCAACAAAGCATTTATGAGGCCTTACATGTCTCTTACATGTCCCCTTCCAAAGGTCAAACTCAACATTCATTGCACAAATTTGAATTCAAATTCCCCCCCTCTTGGGAAAATTTCCCAAATCTTGCACATGCATCAACCAATCACCTTGACAAGTGTCTTCCTCTCATTTGTCCAATCTTAGTCCCACATCCTCCATGTTTGGAACTCTTAGCATTTGAAAATATTTAAATAGAGCCTTCATCCTCAAGAAAATCCTCCACAATCTCCACAACTCCAGAATCTTTATGCAAAGTCATTCTCTTCACATGGAGAACTTATTTTTTCCATTGCATCCTCATGACCAAGCTTATCAAGGATTTGGAAAGGGATTCTTTCCACATCAAAGAAGCACTAGTCCACTATGGGATAGATATGTATCTTGTTTCTTTCATGCTTTCAATTTATTTTGATTTGCTATCATGTTTAGGAAACATTTCTCATTATTTCATAGGAGTATTTAGCAAATTTATATGCACTTACCTTCTTTATGGAGTTTAGGATGTTTTTTAGATTTGAAAGGTACTCACAAGTACCATCATAGTATCAACATATCAAATCAAAGCATAAAAACTACTGAGTCTAACTAGCAAACAAAAGGGTTATTACACTAAGCATCTTAAAACCATCCCATTTACATCATCATCATAACCATCCATATGTCCATCTTGAACCTCTTTATCATGAGATCAACCCTCAAATCGAATCTTTTCACTCGATCTCTCAAGAGGGAAATGTACTAGTATACTTCTTTTTAACTGGGGCATCTGAAAAAAAATTAAAAAATTCACTTTAATCTCAGCAAGCTTATTCTTTGAACCAACACACCAAGTACATTGCTTGAAAAAGAGGAAAAATGTAGACACACAAAATATACATGTGTTTGATCCTGACTCACTAATTCCATATCATCCCTTTATAATCATATTTTCCCATCAATTAAATAAATTTAGTTTATTTGATTGATCTCCTAAATTCTCTTTATTTAATTAAATCAAATTAATTTGATTAAATGGATAGTGTTTCCTCCCTTTTGATTTAAATAAATCCAAGCATCTAAGTCAAAACTTCAAAATCACCTAACATCATCTTAATTAATCAAACCATGATTAATCTAATCCTAATCACCAATCACATACTCTAGCTTTTCCCACTTGCACAAATAAATCAATTTATCAATTTATTAAATTCATCATTTTCCACCAAAATGGCATTAAAAAGAATATTCTTCCAAATTTGAATCTCCCCCCAATTTGACATGTACATCCAACAAGGCATTTATGAGCTCTTACATGTCTCTTACATGTCTCTTAAAAAGGTCATACTCAACATTTAACTCTCAAATTCAAATTTCAAATCTCCCCTTCTTTGGCACATTGACCAAAATGTGCTCATTCCTCAACCTATTACAAGTTGACAAGTGGCTCCTTCCTATTGGTGGATCTTTAGTCCCATATCCTCAATGTTTGGAATTATTTTATCCTTCTTGGCTATAAATAGAGAGCTTTTCTATTGTACTAATCCTCCACAATCTGAGAATCTCTCTCCACAACTCATCCAATTTCAAGAATTTTCATCTTGTTTATCATATCATTTAGTATCTTCAAGGAATTTTCATCATCAAGCTTGTCAAGGGTTGGGAAAGGGTTTCTTTCCACATAAGCACCAATCCACTATGGGATAGGTTTGAGCATGCTTAGTCTCTTTGGTATTTTATAAATTTGTTTGTATTATTTAGCATGATTCAGTATCTAATATGGATACTTGATTTGTTGTATTTAATTTGGCATTATTACTAATGTTCACCAAAGTTGAAGTATTTATAGATTTAGCAACAATGAAAACCACAGGTCATGTTAAACGAATCTTATTATTTGCAATATATTAATTAATTTTTATTTAAGTAATTAATCTTTAATAACTTTATTTTATTAATATGTAATATTTAATACTTTTAGTTACAATAGTTATTTTAAATTTATTTTAATTAATAATTGTAGGAATCATAAGTAAATATGATAGATGATTGGGAATCCATAGTAAAATAATTCTCAACAAACATGACCTTTTACTAAATTAACTATTGAAAAATTAAAATTTATCAGTAATTAATTTTGAAAAATTAATTATTGAATTTTTTTTAATTTTTCAAGAATTCAAGTTCAAATCAATACTCCAATCTCCCCTCTTTCCTTCCAAACTAATTTATGGATCTTAAAACCTAACTTTAGACCTATAGATGACCCTTTGTGAAGATAGCACCCTTGCAAATGAGGGGACAATTCCAACTACTTTCTCCAAGCTTGTAACCTAATCTCCAAGGGATCTTCAAGCCCCAAAACACCTAGATCTACAATCACACATGTAGAGAGAGAAAAACATGTTGATTTTTTAGTAAATGGGGGTTTTCCTTGGTCAAAACCCTTTAAGGTAATTAAACCAAGTGATGAGATAATGAAATAAGGACATGAAATATGAAACATAGGACATGAGACATGGACAATGATACTTTGAATGATGTCTTGTAAAGCGTAAATCTAACATGAAATGGGCATGAAGTATGTAGATCTAGATCTTAGGATAAGTGTAGAACAATGCTTGACCTTGGATATTGAATGCAACATCACAAAACTAACTCAATAACATGCATGATGCTTGGTACCCTTGACATGATGATGGATCTTGAATTGCTACAATAATTGATGAAAAATTATACCATTGAATGCCTTAGAAATGATGTTGTGAAGTATTTGAATGCTTAAATCCTGATTGATTGACTTGATATCATGAATGCTTCTATGAAATAATGATTTGAGACCTTGGTTATATAGGAAATCCATCCAAATTACATTTTATTAGATCTTTTAGGGGGACATTCATGAAAGTTGAATTTGAAACCTTGATTTCCTATTTAAAACTTAGAAAAGGATCCAAATGGGACTCATACACCATTTTTGGTATATGGGTCCCACCTAGGTCAGAATCATACACCAAGGTGGCGTATGTGTCCTAGAAGTCATTTTCAGTGAGAGAAAGTGTCGAGAAGTTGAGAAATTAAGTGTATTTGTTGATCTTGTCAAGATTTTAGGTTAAATAAGCCTCAAGATGCATTATATAGGGAATTAGGGACCTATTAATGATGATATTGAGGTCATAAATATAAGAGGGCGCAAAATCCAATGTGAAAGTGTAAATATATACACTTTACTACACTACATTAAGGAAAAAATAAGTTTGTTCAATTCTATTTTTTTAATTTTTCAAACTTTTGCCAACACTTCTATTCACCGAATCATTGTATGCAAATTAAACTTGAGCAAAAACCAAATCCCATTGTGTTTAATTCTACTTTTTTAGAAATAATAGGAGGTTTCCAAGGCTCCTATTAACCACCTTAGTCTAGCTATCAGTTTGAGGGTGATAGGAAGAATTTAAACTCAAATTAGTGTCAAGTTTCTTCCATAAGGTTCTCCAAAAAGACAAAAAAAAATTGCTATCCCTATTTGATACAATGCTAAGTGGTAAACCATGTGTTCTCATCACCTCTTTGAAGAAGAGTCTTGAAATGTATGAAGCATGATTAATTCTCCTACAAGGTATACAGTATGACATCTTAGAAATCTTTTCCACAAAAACATATATCAAATCAAAACCTCTTGGATTTCTAGGAAACCCCAACATAAAAAGTCATACTAATTGATTCCCAAGGCCTATTGGGAATGGGAAGAGATAGATATAACCCTAAATTCATGCTATAACCTTTAGCTATTTGAAAAATAGTATAGTTATCCACAAAGTTCCTCACATCAGTTTGCATTTTTTGCCAATGGTAGTGCCTCTTCAACAACTCGAAAGGTCTTAACAAGACCAAAATGACCTACAAGGCTACTACTATGCTTTTCTTTGATTAATTTATCCCTCATTGAACATTTAGGAATGCAAAATTTTTCCCCTTTGAACAATAAATCATCTTGGATAAGAAAATAAGCTATTTTTCATTATTATTGCTACAAGGCTGCCTACAACTTGCATAAATGTCTTTGAAGTATGCATCTTCAAGGTACATAAATTCTAGAGATTCAAATCCTACTCTTTTCAATTGAATTTCCTACACCATGATATGTCTTCTACTCAATGCATGTGCCACCTTGTTAGATTTCCCCTTTTTTATGGTTAATGGTGAAAGTAAAGCCTTACTAAAATTCAACCCATTTCACATGCCTACTACTAAGTTTATCTTGACTATTCAAAAATTAGAGAGGATGATTGTCAGTGTACACTATAAACTCCTTAGGAAGCAAATATTGTCTCCATTTCTTTAGTTCTTGCACCATTGCATACATCTCAAGATCATAGGAAGAATACATTTTCTTAGCTTTATGTTCAATTTTTCACTGGAAAAGGAGATAGGTTTGTTTTCTTGAATTATAACACAACCTATGGCATGACCACATGCATCACACTCAATGTAAAGACCTTATCCAAACTATGCAAAGTCAATATAACCTACTCAACAACCTTCTTTTTCAAATATTCAAAACACATATCAGCCTCATTAGACCAAACAAACTTCTTCCTTTTATCACCCTCACTGGTATCAATCATAGGAGCACAAGCATGACTAAAACTTCTTATTAATTTTCTATCAAAACTATCTAGAACATGGAAACTCTTTACCTTAGCCATTGATTTAGGTGTAGGCCAACATAGGATAGCCTCAACCTTACTTGGATCCATCTTCAAAATACCATTGGTGACAAAAAAACCCAAGGTAAACGAACTCTATTTTCAAGAACTCGCACTTCTTCAAATTTATCATTATTTTTTCCTCATGCAACCTTCTAAAAATAATTTATAAATACTGCAATGCTCTTCTTTAGTTTTTCTAAAAACAAGAATATGATCAAGATATACTACCACAAACTTACCAATGAAAGGTTTGAGCACTTCATTAGTCAAGTGTATGAAAGTGCTAGGGGAGTTTTACAAACCAAAAGGAATCACAAGCCATTCATACATCCCTTCATTTGTCTTGTAGAAGTTTTTCCATTCATCACTAGGTTTGATTATGATTTGGTGGTAACCACTCTTAAGATCAATCTTGGGAGAGTAACATGCACCACCCAAACAATCCATTAGATCTTCAATTCTAGGAATGGAAAATCTATACCTATTGTAATATTATTGATGTCCCTATAATCAATGCACATCCTCCAATCACCACCTTTCCTTGGTGCGAGAAATATGGGAACCACACAAGAACTCAAACTCTCCCTAATTAGCCCCTCATCATGTAATTCTTGCACTTTCCTCTTAATCTCTTCATTTTGTTGTGGGGTCATCTTGTAATACTTTTTTTTGGGAAAACTAGCCCCTATAATGAAATCAATATGGTGGCTAATGTCCCTCATATGTGGAAAGGTGTTGGGAAACTCATCAACCACTATTTCATCATATTTCTTCAACAATGTCTACACCTCCAAAGGAAACTCCCCTTTATTTTTTGTTGCAATGATAGATTTAGGCCTTACTATGATGGAAAAACCCATATTCTCCTTTTCCAAGGTCTTTAGGAACTCATTTTTATTGAACAATATCACACTAGGCCCCACTTGAGAATCTAGGCTTTCATATTTCAATGGTGCGAGGGTGTAAGAAACCCCATCCATTTCTATAGCATAAGTGTTTTTCCTCCCATCATAGATACCCTTCCTATCATACTTCCAAGGCATTCCCAAAAGCAAATGACACACATCCATTGGTATTATGCAACACAAAACCTTTTCTTTGTAACCCCTTATGTGAAAATCTATGGGTATGTGTAGGATCATCATGGAAAAAACATGCCCTTAAGTGGCCAAAAAAATAGAAAAATTAGAGTTAGGCAACTTGACATAAAAATTTGAATAAATTATCTATATTATTTCAAAAATATGTAAGAATAAAATCTGTATAAAATTGAATATACTTTCTAAACTACTAGGTTTGTTTAAAAGAAAAAAAATCTAATTGCTGAAAATTTGAAATTTCAATGTAGTAGTACTTAAATTTTAGGGAAAAAATAAGAACTAGGTGTTTGTCTGACCACTTTAATCACAATAAAATAATAAAAAAAAATTATAAGATTTTAGATATAAGTAGAGGACTCATGTCCCAATGTGATGCATATTTTTTTGTAATTTTTTTCCAAGTAAATAATTAATTATGTTTTTTTATTACAACTTTTAAAAAATATTAAAAAAACTCATATGTCTGAACACCTTAACTTGATCAAAACTTCATGAAATTCAAATTTTCTTTTTTTAATATTATAGTATGCAAAGCATAGAATGTGACACATTTTTTGGATTCAAAAAATGCGACACCATTTGAAAGTTATAGATGTTTTTCAATTAATATATCAATTAGGACTTTAGTCGTAATTTGAATAGAAAATGAATAATAATTACTTATTAAATTCAAAGTGAAGCATAATATATATTGGTGGAAAGTTGAGAATCTCCTTTAAAACCCTTTTTTGTTTCATTAATTTTGTGTTAAAAAAAAGTCGCCAGCCACATACCCATCATATTGCCACTTTTTGGCCCATCATGATCCTGCACATACCCCTATCCAACTTTGTTAATCCAAGAGACTATATATGGAATGTTATGATGGATTCTTTTTTAACTTAACCTTTTCAACCATTTCAACTAAAACCAAATTTTTTATACTACCAAAATCAATCACTAATTTGTAATATTTACCTAAGCACTTACAAGTAGTTCTAAAAAGTGACTTCCTCTGTGGGGATTCTTTCTCCATTCGTACATTCATCAATATCCTCACCATGAAGGAATCACCAAATTCTAAATTAGAATTATGTGATAGATAATTCAAACTTTTATTGTCCTCTCCTTGTACAAAATAATTTCTTCTTTCTCCTCCAAATGAAGTAGAAGACTTATTTTGAGTGCATTTCCATGCTTGAAGGCCTATAAATTTATTGCACTTATAAAATTCCCCAGTGAATCTACTTGATCCTCCTCTTTGGCCTCCTAATCTGCTCCTATTATTGGGTCTCCTTCCTCTAAAGCTGCCCCTTGAGTCTTAACTTTGTCCTTAATTGTTGCTTGATTCTCCTTGTGATCTTTGGGATTACCTCCTACCAACAAATGTAACTCTTCTTCTAGAATTTCTTCCTCTACCCCTACTTTTCTTTTCTTCCCTTCTCCTCAACTTATCTTCAACCTTGATGGCAAATAGGTAACTCTTCCACCATTATTGGATTGGTGAGGCTTAATTCATGCTAAAGGTTGTATTTCAACCCATTGATATATCTTGCAACTTTTTCCACATCATCTTCTGCATGGCTTGCCCTTATACTCAATTTGTAAAAATTCATTGTATAGGCTTTCACGTCCATATTCTTTTTCTTAATTTTTTGAAGCCTTATGAATAATTGAATTTTATAGTCACTAGGTAGGAATTTTTCTTTGATTTTATGTAACTCCCCACCATGCAACCCCAAAGGAAACTAATACATCTAACATTTATCATGCAAATATTTTTTTTAAAACAAATAAGGTATGTATATTAAGATTCCAATGCATATAATAGAACTAAAGGAATACAAATTAATAATCTAATTCCTTTGGGGTACACAAGGTAACATTACATATGCTAACCCATAATGAAATTATAATAAACAAAATTCTTAATTGTATCAATGTAAACCATCATAACACTAACAATAAAAACATTCACCAATATGCACCAATCCATGTGAGTCAGAAACAACTCACCCCCCATGCTAGGAGTAGATAAGGAAAGATCCTCAACCAAGATCATCCAAACAGAAAACAACAAGACTCAACTCCAAATAAGAGTGACATTAAAACACAAAGGAAATCACAACACCAATAGAACACTTCCAAAGGCTTGCAAAGATTAGAAATCAAGGGGATGCTAGGGGAGAGTGTAATTGCATAGTCCTAACATGGGTTATCCTAGCTTCCTTCATCTAGGCACTGACCCCCATCTATGGTTATCCTAGCTACCTCTCTAGGTGTCGACCCCATAGGGTGACTCATGTGGAATCGTTAACTTCTCACAGAGAAAAGGTAATGACCTTCTCAACCACGGCCTTCTTAGTGTGCCCTTAGTCTTTGAAAGCCATAACAGGTGGATGAGGCATCCAGGTGGATGAGGCATCCTTAATTATCTTGTTAATGTTACTACTACCCAAACCCCCTAATTTATTTAATTAAGTTATCACTTATTACAGTAACTCTAGCGTGGTTTATCCAGGCCACCCCTTTGTGTGTTGGTGCCCATGAAGAGCCACTCTCCCTAGGAACCTAAACCACAAAACCAAATCTCCAAGGGTTGTACCAACACAAAGAAGTACTAAATCTCAAAACTGGAATACATGTGAGGCACAATAATCTCACCAACATCCATGTGTATAATACTCATGAAAATAGGTACAACCCAAGCATAAAATCAAAGTCACAAATACATTAAAAGTATTGTCAAGTACCAAATCAAATGACAATTCAATAGACAACAAGCATAATCTTTCCTTTGCAGCCTAAAATTTCAAGTAACCAAAAAATATTATACAGGATAAAATTACCTTGAGGGTTCCCACATGTCCATATACCGACTCAAGAAAATAGAAAAAATCCCAAGGGAAATTAAAGAATAAAAATCAATTACACCAAACAGGAAATTCTTTTAACTCAACAATCACATTTTTCAGAATATCCAAAACAACAACCTAACTCTTTTTTTTAAAAGGTAAACTTATTGCAGCTACAAATGCATGATTCCATCCATGAAATATAAAACATCAAACTTACCCAATATATATATAATTGAATAAAAATATCACAATATAATTTATTACAACATTTTCTTTTAATTTAGCCAATCACAACATATATTCAGACATTACAATTAACATCACAAGATTTTCATATATTTGCACCAAGAATATATATATATATATATATAAAACACTACATATATACATATTACTATATATAATATACATATATAAATATTATTTTGAATATAAAAACTAGCATAATTACTAATAAATCACAACCAAAGATCTATATATATTATATATATATATACATATATATATATATATTATATATATATATATTATATATAATAATATAAAACTAAATTTAATTTAAATAAAATAAAATTTTAAAACATATAGTAAAGGGGAGTATGGGAACCTCCCCATATGGGGAAACCATGGCCTAGCCTACGCTATGTGCAATAGTCTTGGGGATTGTTGTGCAGCAGTCCCTGGGACTACTATTTGTAGCCAGGGCTACTCATAGGCCCCACACATAGGCATGGGAAATAATTGGGAGAGGGGTATAGTGACAACTGACCTTGCCCCATTTTTTTTAAGACAAAATCTATATCTATATATTTATATTGTACCAATCTAAATTCCCACAAAAATACAGACAATCAAACATATATTAATATAGAAATTGGTTTTCATTCAACAAATGCAACTTTTTAAAGAAAATACAAGCTTCTTTTTGGATAAATTTTTATAGGGAAAGACTCAAGAACCAGAATACTTATTTTTTTCTAGACAAGGTTCTTCCCAAAAATTACAAGTTTAGAAAAAAATTCTCCTCTTTTTCAATTAATTTAAAGGAAAGTCTTTTTTTCTTTTCAAAAGAAAAAATACATCCAAGAAACAAGTTTCCATTGCTTTGTTCTTTTTCTTCTTTTTTCCTAATTTTTTCATTTTAATGAAATCTTTCGCTTCTATTTTTATTTGATTTTAAAGCTCATAATTATCTCATGTAAATTAATAAAAATACCTTTATTTAATATTTATCTATAGCTTAATAATTAATAAACAAATCACAAAATTATCTTATCCCATTTTTCAAAAATAATAATTTATAATTATTAACAATATCATTTATTTAATTTATTTACTCATTTATTATAATTGCATAATCAATATTTAATTTAACAACCTTTAAAACTTAATAAATTTAAATTTAACAATTAACTTAGCAAAATTCACAAAATTCACCTAACTATTTAATTATATCAATTAATAATGTACCAAGAAAATATCAAGCATAATGATTAATTAAAATAACACATATACACATATTAAAATAAACGAGCAACACAAATCATACAGATTGAAGATGGGGACATGAACAACAACACTGTTAGACACAACGACAAGGGGGATAACTTGGGATAGGGACATTTCCTCATCAAATCCTTTTTAACAACTTCATACCCATTGGGTTTGTGGGACACGCTCATACATGACAAGTAGGTGGAGTCAGTGTCCAGTACCTACATCTTGCATGAAACCAATGTCAAGTAACATATAAATCTCTTGTGACCAAGTTTTAGAGACTTTTACTAGGTGGAATGGATTTTATGACATTTTATTTCCTCACTAGTTACCCTATCTCAGGTTTCGACCAATTTGAAGAAAAATGATCATAACTCCCTTAAAATTCAATGAAATTACATGAAATTGATGAAAAATGAAAGAAGTTTCAATCTTCAAAATCTCCAACAACTGACCTTTCCTTCACCACACAATTCTTTTAAAAAATTTAACAACTTGTTCCCAATGGTCACTAACTACATTTCAAATTGGAAACATCATGATGATTACTTTTGAAAAAAATGCAAAAAGTTGCATGACAATAATGTGCAACTTTTGACAACTTTTGGATTTTCCAATTCCCTTGAACCAAATGACTCAACCTATATTCCTACAAACATGAAATGGTTTTTTAAGACCTTATTACATGAATAATATCAAAACAAAACAAAATGCCAACTTTTGACCCCTTGGATGCATGAAAACTTATGGGTGCCCTTGCACCACATTACCATGAATATGTAGTTTGAGTGAAACATAGGGTTATGCATATTTCTACAAAGGTCAAATGTTGAGATATATGGAATGTTCAAAGATCTTAGTAAAGACGTAAGTCAATTCCTAATTAAACCGTCTTGATTAATTATAATCAAGGAAATCCATAGATTTAAAATAATACCCAATTACAAAATAATATCCACAAAATAGACAGGAATGAAACCTTGTTGAAATACTATGCTACAATTTAAATGAAAATAAATTAAATCCACTTTCTAATAAACACTCTTAAGAATAATATGTCATTAAGACCATCTTGGAGATAGGAGATGGGATTGGTCTATTAAAAAATACATAAATTTTTAGGTTTTACATTCCAATATTTTAAACTTACTTTTATTGTATAAATAAAGAAATTATATATACTTTTTTTATTGTGGAGCTAAAATCATTTTTAAAAGGATTGTGAAGTCACATATGGGAGACCTCATTCCTAATTATAATTTTTTATTTTAATAAAAATTAAAATAAACTATTATTTTTAAATATAATAAAATATATGAAAATTTGACAAGAAGATTAAATTTAAAAATGTTAATTTTATTAAATTAAGATAAGATAAAATAAGTATACACATTCATAATGAATTAAGATAAGATAAAATAAGTATAAAAATATATCTAATGGAAAAAAAATCATTTCATGGAAAATTCACCACCATCAATTCATTACTGTGGATAATTAATTTATGATAATAAAAATGAAAACATTTTTTAATATATTTATTTTATTCTAGGAAACCAATTATACAACAATATCAATCATGACTAAATTATTCTTTTGCAAAAAAAATCTCAATGTCTTTTAATTATATATTAAAAATTGTTAATGTCAACGGTGAATTTGCTTGTGGCAAATTTTATCAGGGGAATTGTTGGCAGCGAATTTTCTTGAAGCTGGCTTGAATAAATGCTTTCATTTTTAAAATTTTCCTAAGAATTGTTAGTAGTTAATTTTTTTGAAGTTGCATTAAATAAATGCTTTCATTTTTTAGTGGTTGGAAGAATGAGCACATTGCTATAATAAATATAAGCTTGCACTCAAAGAAAATGAGATTAATTAATAAAAATAAGATGTCGACTTTTGGTCATTGGAAGAATATGCATGTAAATGCAATAAATATAATCTCTATATTTTGAGTCATTGGAAGAACACGAATATCAAAGCAATAAATATAAGCTTTCAATTTTTTTTATAATTGGAAGATCATACACATTAATGCAGTAAATATGAGCTCCCAATTCTTAGTAGCTAGAACAACATAAAACAATTGTGTAACAAGAATTGTGTTTAAAATAGCCTTACATAATAAATAAATTATATAAAGAGAACTAAAGTGATTATATTTTTTTTTATAATATTTATTTTTAAAATTAGATGCATAATAAATATAAGCTTGCACTCAAAGAATATGAGATTAATTAATAAAAATAAGATGTCGACTTTTGGTCATTTGAAGAATATGCATGTCAATGCAATAAATATAATCTCTATATTTTGAGTCATTGGAAGAACATGAATATCAAAGCAATAAATATAAGCTTTCAATTTTTTTATAATTGGAAGATCATACACATTAATGCAGTAAATATGAGCTCCCAATTCTTAGTAGCTAGAACAACATAAAACAATTGTGTAACAAGAATTGTGTTTAAAATAGCCTTACATAATAAATAAATTATATAAAGAGAACTAAAGTGATTATTATTTTTTTTATAATATTTTATTTTAAAATTAGATGCAATACTTCTCTTATAAGAATAAATTTTCTTTTAATGTTGTATTTAAAAATAGATAAATAAATCATTATTAAAATTGAACTTTATTCTTATCCACATTATAACCATAATTTATAATTTAATAATCAAATTTACTCCATACATAATCAAATCCTAAATTTAACATAAATTTAGTAATTAAATAATATAAATTTATATATTCATTATATCTATTATTTTATATATTATATTTAAATAAAATATTAATATTTTATAAAATGTTTCAGTAGCTTAGAAAATATTTGAAGGGATAGTTCTCTTGTTAACAAGACAAATAGTGATTATAAATCGAAAAAAAACTTCACATTAAAAATATAACCTAACTGAGACAATCTGTGACCATGAGAAACCAAGAAAAGACAATCACATTATGGTGGACACGCTTCCCTATAAATTGCAATCACATTCAACCAATCAATAGCACTTATATTGGACTGTAGTCAAATGCTTCTGAAATCTAAACTAACTTTAGATTACCAATTATATATACAATAATACTTACTTGTCACTATAACACTAAATATCTGCAAGCTAAAATTATCTCATATATCATCATGAAGTTAGTTCATAGCAAGCAAAACAAAGTGATGTACTTATGAAATAAATCAACCTATCTAACATTCCAAACAAAATAGCAAAGTAAACTAATTGAAAACATGAAACAGACATTGAATACCTATCCCATAATGGATTAGTGTCACTTTGTTGTGAAAAGTGACCCTTTCCCAACCCTTGACAAGCAAATGATGAAGTACCTTGAAGATGGAGTGGACAAAATCAGCTCTCAATGTCAAGAGAGTAACTTTTTATAGATTGTGTGTGCTAAGAATGAAGGATAACCTCTCCATTTATAGAAGATTTTGATGAGAGAAGAATAAAAATGTGTGAATGTGGGACAAAGATTCAACCAATAAGAAGGATCCACTTGTCTAAATGTGACTGGATGGAGGATGTGCAATTTTTGGTCAATGTGCCAATAAATGAGATTAGTTACCCTTTTCAAATTCAAATTTGGCTTGTCAAAGGGAGAAAAATGGACTTAAATGCCAAGTGGGGGACATGTAAGAGGATAGTTAATGCCATGTTGGAAGGGAAAAGTTAAGTTGTTTTGAAATTCCAACTTGAGGGAATATTCTCCAAAGATGTGTTTGTGAGGCCTACACCTATGACACACCTAGTGTTTAGACTATTTTGAGTTGTGGTTATTGATTATTCTTAGAGATACTCTTGATGACATGATACTTATACATTTGAGTTCTTATGATGATTTGACTATGGTATTTAGACACTTGAGTTCTTATGATGATTTGATTATGATGTTGCATGCTTAATTAGATGATTATGATGGTTGACCTAAATTTATGCTAGTTACTATGGTTGTTCAATTTGAATTTTGAAATGATGAACAAATGAAATATGTGAAGATTAAGGTAAAAAGAATTTGATATGATATGTGATTAGTGTTTGTTCTAATTATGATATGAGATATATATGCTATGTGAAAGTATGAAACTTGATTATACGAAATGATGATTTAATTGTTTTGATATATTATTTACTTGGATGGAAGCTTGTGTATATGAAATGGTGATTCAAATGTTTTGATATATGATTTATTGGATGGATTAACGTGTGCATCGAGTGTGTAGGTACACTTTCCATGGCCAATGGAAATTGGAGGTAACCTTTGGGAACCCTGAGTGAGTTTACCAGTGAAGCCGAGCTATAGTCCATATGAAGGGACTATAGTTCCATTTTGTAATGTAATTTTCTTTGTGATGTATTTGTGCATGTTTGTAAATTGGTTTTAATTTCCATGTCAATCCATTTAGTGGTGAGTTGTCCACCCAAGTGGAAAAACTCGGATTTGGTCTTTAGGGCACTTTTTGAGGGTTGAAAAGTTAAGTTTTTTAAGTGTTTTTATTGATTTAAGGTCCCTAGGTCAAGTACCTATGGGTTAGGTATCTTTTCAATATATAATTTTGAGTTAGTTTCATGATTGGGCACCTTTTTTGAGGCATTTAAAAAGTTTGGCGAAAATAAGGTTTTGAGAAGTGGGATGGGGACTAGTCCCTTTCCACCCCCACTTCTCTATGATGTCTTGGAAGTCCCCCAAGTTCTCACACATGTGAGAGCACACATGGGTTAATGTGCTTGGGAGGGTGAATGGGTGAGTGACAAGTGTCGCTTCCCTACTCAAAGGAAATTCAATTTGAGATTCTATAAGAAAAACTAAGAACAAGGGTTTTGGGGGCTCTTTTTTGGACATTCTTTGTTTTTTGGAGTTGTGATTCTTGGGAGCTCTTGGATTTGGCTTGAAGGATTGGAAAGAAAGCTTGGAGGAGTTGTA
This sequence comes from Sequoia sempervirens, assembly GCA_007258455.2. Taxonomy (NCBI): domain Eukaryota; kingdom Viridiplantae; phylum Streptophyta; class Pinopsida; order Cupressales; family Cupressaceae; genus Sequoia; species Sequoia sempervirens. The sequence continues at coordinate 1,229,861 of VDFB02338372.1, read as the reverse complement.
CTCATCCTCATCACTTTCTTCCAAAGCTTGGACTGAGGTAGGATCAATAAACCCTCTTGATTCTTATGTTGTTAAATTTGTATGCACTATGTACATGTGATTGTGTATTTGAAAATTCTTTCTCTTAAGTGTTGTTTTTATTTTGTTTTCTTTGCTTTGTATGAGTGTTGGGAAAAAGGGGTTGTAATGGGATAAGCTCACCCAAATTTGGGAAGAGCATCCCAAGTTAGGGGAAGGCTGGAGTAGGAACCTCCATGGGGGCTAGTCATTCCTCCTTTAAAAGGAGAGGTTAATAAAAAGGGTATGAGTACTGGCATATGTTCTTTTTTGTGAAATGTGAAAGGTGGTTGGGGTGGATAAGGAAATGAGAAGGAAGGGTTGTAATGAAGGGGTGGAAAGGATTGGTGAATGTTATTCAAGGTGTTTACTTTTGAGTTCCCAAAATGGATTGCGTAGTCCACTTCCATTCCCCATTTTGGGTTCGTAATGAACCCTTTGTTATGTGAAAATTCCCTTGGGTGGGTGTGAATAATTTTGTGTATCTTGTGTGTTAATGTATTTTGGTTGGCATGAATGTACCCGGTTCCCAAGGTGCCTCCTAGCTCGGGGGTGGTTGGTTTTCCAACCAAAGGTTGGGAGGTGAGCTCCCCATTGGCCTCTAGAGAAAACTTTGTGTATATTTTGCAAGTTAGAAGGAACTAAACAACCTTTGGTATAGTTGTGCTCTTGTGGATAAAGTTGGTATTGCTACGTCAAAGTAAATCTGCCTATTTGAAGTTAAATGTTGTAGTCTTGGAAGGTTGATGTAAGAGAGTAAATGTGTCTCTATTTAAGTTATATAGATTATGTACAAGATATGTGCAAACCTCCATGGGAGTGCAGATGTAAAGAAAATATCCTTGTTGTTGAAGAGTTCCAAGAGTATATTTTTCTCATCATTTCAATGAGTGTATTTAGTAAAATAAATGTTATTTGAAACTTATCAATTTCTATAGTTACGTTGTCAAGAAAGAGAAGTTATTAGATTTATACTCTGCTATGACTGTTCCCTATGTTTTGTTGTGTACTTGCATTCTGCACTTTGTGCAACGAGAAAGAAAATAAAATGAAATAAAAATGAAGCTTCTTCATTTTTGCAATGAAAATAAAATATATAGTGAAAGCTTAGAAAATGGGATATATCATTCTGTCGGGGAAAGCTTAATACATTAGTCTGTCATTTGAAATGAAATGCATAGCTTACATTGCTAGGAATATAAACAAAAAAAAAGAAAGGGCGGGTGACACTATTCTGTATGTATTATTTATTAATGCAACATATTTCTGGTTGAAAGTTTGTATGCAACGTATTTGGAGGTGTATGTAAGTAAATATTTGTGTTGTCTGCATTTTCACTGTATATCCATTTGTATACTATCATTCAAGATGACTACCCAACTACCCTGTAAATGACGTTTTGTTTAGCAAATACAAATTCAAATTTATGACTCTTTATGTGCATTATGACTCTAAGAATAGTTTGATTCCTTCAAAGAAGAGAGTAATCGCTCCGACAACAGGAAATGCCTTTAATAAACTAGGCTTTCATATCTAGTCTCAGAATATATATATATATAAACAAACATAACAGTGCGATATTAGCTATACACACTCTTCCAGATAAAACTCAGTTAGATCTGTAACAATAAATATTTGGGAGAAGTATAAAGCTGTTCTTGTGCTGGAATCATATCTCTATAAAGCAAAATTTAGAACGTTCATTGCTACAGCTTAAGATAGAATAAAATAAAAATAGGGCCTTCTAATGTGAATTCTTAAATAAATGAGTTACATCTAAAATACATAAAAGAATAATGCAGAAGGGAAGATGAAATGGAAATAAATAAAAATGTGTTAGCAGTGGTGGAGAAAGTCGTAGCCATCTCCCCATGCAGGATCATATTAAGACGCAACCTTTATGGAAGATCTCCCACTCCCTGAAAGCGCACACCTCACCGATCTGATATCCCCTCCTCTTGTAAATATCTACCATTTATTATACAAAATAAGACAGAAATAAAAGAATGTAATGTTAATCGGCAAGACAATAGTCTGTGGCCTCTTGATCTGCAATGGATGACGCCCATCCTTCTATCACCGCAGACCTTCTTAACTGACTCTTCCAACCACCACTTCCAGCCACGTAAGATCTGAGCATCAAGAAATAACATTGGGTTTGATATTAGGGCATGCTTTTTTTTCAATATTCAAAATGGACGCCATCCGAAAATAAAATTTGATGTATTGAGTGGCGTGTATTAGCGGGAGTTTATTGTTTTCCCTTTATTCACCACCAATTTTCACAAGCTTAAAAGTGGTTAAAACGTTGCAGCTCTAAACTCCATCATTTAGCATTGGATAGAGGGCGATCCCATCTTTTTAGCATACTGGCTGAGAGTATCACATGGGGCTCATCAAAAGAAAAGATTGAGAATAGAAAGGAATTTCACGTTGTCACAGATATCAAAATAAAATAAAATAAATAAAACTTCACCAATGGTCAAATCAATGTGGACATATCACTTTACGCTAAAAGTCAAGTGGCAAAAAGATGAAACAAAAATAAAATAAAATTCGAAGCTTAATCTTAGCCTTGGACGACTGTATGGTATGGAGTAAATTGCATTCTTTTATTCATTGTCCACGTCATAGAAAAAATTTGGGCTTAGAATTATCCTTAAAAAGAAAAAGATGTTTTCATATGATTAGTAAAAGAAAACAGGAAACGTGTTTTGTTGACTCAGTTCTTAAATGAGACTAGGTTGCACCTGTCAGTTGGAGTGGCGCAAATTTGGATCCTTTCATATAATTTTCATCAAAAATTAACTTAAACATTCAGTGATAGTGTCGTCTCATTATATATTTCCTTTTTCGCATAAAAAAGTTTATGCTTTGTAAGATCGCATGATGGAAAAACAATAGGGTCTACCTTGCTTTTAGTTAATATAGTTTTAAAGTGAAGAGAATTTAAAAGATGTGGAAGGTAATATATTCCAACACCTTTAGAAAGGAATTCTATTAATTTAATAAAGAAATAAGGATTTTTGCACACGTAGTATTAGGGATTTTAGGAAATAAAAAATAGTAATATATCCCACATTATATCATTTCTTCCTTCCTTTAAGGAAATTAAAATATGTACATATAAGGGATTTAGAATGTACTTATTGATTTTTTTTTTTAATGTTATAACTTTTCATTTATTTTTATAGTAAATTAATTAATTAATTTAATTTTTTTTTAAATGTTAAATTAATAATAATAATAATTCGATTAATAAAATTAAATAATGTTAATACTAATAAATAAATTAAAATGGAAACTTATTAATTAATTTGTAAATTATAAATTGCTTTCTCCCTCTCATTTTATCTATTAAAATTATAATTTAATATAGGCTTCATCAATTTGGCAAGGTGGCTTAATTAGTGGTAGAGTGAGCAAGCATAACTTTATAGCATCAATTAATCCTTGCTTTTAACTTGTAATTACTCATTCTCAAATGTCGGACCCCAACCTTTCTCATGATCGCTTGAAGGTATGTGTGATGGTCTCCATGCATACCCGCTCATCTAAGTACCCAACCCTCACCCTCGAGTGGCATGTTGTTGATCTCGTTATAAGGGAAGTGTCATCTAATGCGTGTAATACATCATCACATTGTGTATGGTTAGTATAACGATAGAAAATTTACAAACATGTGTCAAAGAAAAATTTAGTCATGTTTTGTTTTTGGAGTAAATTTTGGGCATTACATTTTTGGTATCAGAGCCAGGTTGCAACACCGGGAACTCTGGGCATATGTGTTCACCATGTTAATATGTGTTATGACATTATCATGTAGGATGCCAGCTAGATTGCGGAAGGTTTGCGGCTGCGGATGTGGCCATGGACGTGGTGCTGGACGAGAGCGAGCCGAGTCACCACCCGTAGCCTCACATGTTCCAAAGGTACCACAACATGAGCCTTCACAGAATCTTAATTCCCAAATCCTCCATGCATTAGAGGATTTGATCGGGGTTATTCACGCTCGTCTACCAACAGTAGAGGAGGGACCTAGACCAGACCAGACACATCACTCGACTGAAGTACACATGTCAGAGCATAGGGAGCGTAGCAGAAGTCCCCCTCGCATCCTTGAGGAGTATAATGATGAGGGAGAGAGGGGATCAATCCATCTAGATCCTCCACCACAAATTCCCCACCCTGAGGTACCAGATGAGGGTAGAGCTTATCAAGATCCAGGCTACTAGATTCATGAGTTGTTACGATTGAAGCCACCAAATTTTGAGGGATCCACAGATGGAGTAGAGGCAGAGTCTTGGCTTCTTAGCCTTGAGAGGTGCATGGGATTGCGTGCTTATGCAAGCAATCTAAAAGCACGTGTTGCGATACTATTGCTTTGAGGTTCAACATCTACGTGGTGGCGCCAGGAGGAGCGCAAACACCACCTATCTTTAGATACCCTCACTTGGGAGACATTCTTAGAGTGGTTTCGAGCATGCTACTTATCAGAGAATTTTAGACAGCGTCGTATTGATGAGTTTCATGACCTACATCAAATGGGTTTATCAGTAGCATAGTATGAGAGCCAATTTTTGGAGCTACTACCGTATGTGGATTATTTGCATGATGAGAAGCTTCTTGTCAACCGTTTCATCAGGGGCCTAAATGCAAGTATATCAGGACCAGTTCACATGGCCGATCCAGAGAACCTTTGAGTTGCGGTGGAGAAGGCCCTTATAGCATAAGAGATTCAAGGGAAATCTTAGGATGCACGAGAGTGGTTTCAGAACCACAACCACAATCCACAATCACATAGCTTTCGACAACCTCCCCTTCCTTCAAAGGGAGGATTCAGGCCTCAAGTTGGGCCACCTAGACCATAGCAGCAGTAGCAGCAACAAAGTCAGAGGCCTAGGCCTCAACGGAGCTCATAGGGTGGCCACTTCAGGCCATGGCAGTCACAGGGTCCCCGACATGATCAGTGTCCATAGACACAAGGTGTCCAACACGTTCATAGTAGTCCTCCCGTGGAGGATTTAGTGGTTCCAGTAGGACTGGGGGACAACAGTCTAGCAGGACATAGTGAACTCAGGTGTATATTCGAGGTCCTTGCTATGTATGTGGTGCAATGGGACACCTAGATAGGGATTTCTCTCGGGGACTTGCAGCTAGAGGACAACAGACTGGTGGTTCAGAGTAGACAGTGGGAGATGTGGGAAAATCCCACAGAGTTTTTGCAACGGTCGAGAACCGCCAAGCTGAGCATCAGGCCACTGTCATTGAGGCACCAGGTATGATTGGTAATATTCGAGTATCTATTTTGTTTGATTCTGGGGCATCTGATTCTTTCATTTCCCCATCTATAGTGGAGCATAGCAAGCTAGTGGCATCTAGGCAGAATGATAGGTGGGAGGTTGAGTTAGCTTCAGGAGCTAAGGTGCCTATAGATTCTGTAGTTAGAGATTGTCCATTACAACTAGGAGATTGGACTACTTCAGTGGATCTTCGTGTTACTCCATTAGGCTCCTATGGGGTAGTTTTGGGTATGGATTGGCTTTACACACATCAATCTAAGGTAGATTTTCATCGTAAGAAAATTGAGTGTGTATATGACCATGGTACAGTAGTGGAGATTATAGGAGTACAAAGTCCCATATCTCTAGGCATGATATCTGCTATGCAACTTAAGTGATGTATGCGAAAGGGATGTCAGTTATTTTCCATTACCATTAGTGATAGGACCGAGGAGGAGTCAGAGACATCCTTGGATGATCATCCCATCCTTAGGGAGTTTGTAGATGTGTTCCCTTCAGAGTTACCGGGTATTCCACCTCGGCGGGAGATCGATTTTCACATAGACTTGGTACCAGGAGCTGAGCTAGTATCACGTGCACCATACAGGATGACCACACATGAGCTTAGTGAACTCAAATTACAGTTGGAGGAGTTGTTAGAGAAGGGTCATATCCGTCCGAGTGTCTCACCTTGGGGTGCTCCTGTCATCTTCGTTAAGAAGAAGGATGGATCCCTTCAACTTTGTGTGGACTACAGACAATTAAACAAGGTGACGATCAAGAATCATTACCCTCTTCCAAGGATCGATGATCTATTCGACCAACTACAGGGTGCTAGAGTGTTCTCTAAAATTGACCTCAAGTCTAGATATCATCAGTTGCGGATTTTAGATGTAGATATACATAAGACTGCTTTCAGGACTAGGTATGGTCATTATGAGTTTACGGTGGTACCATTCGGTTTGACAAATGCCCCTGTAGTGTTCATGAGTCTCATGAATGGGGTATTTCATACCTTTCTAGATCGATTTGTGATAGTGTTCCTAGATGACATTTTGGTATATTCAAATTCGGAGGAAGAACATGAGGAGCATCTATGACAGGTCCTGCAATGTTTGAGAGAGCATCAGTTGTATGGCAGCTTGTCTAAGTGTGCCTTCTTTCATTCAGAGGTTCATTATCTTGGGCATATTATATCAGGCGATGGTATCTTTTTAGATCCATCAAAGATTAGAGCTATCATAGAGTGGCCAGCACCTACTACAGTGACAGAGGTCGGGAGTTTCATGGGCTTGGCAGGGTATTATCGACGCTTTGTTGAGAGTCTCTCTAGGATTGCACACCTGATTACTTCTCTTCAACGAAAAGGGAAGAAATTTGAGTGGACAGAGCAGTGTGAGAGGGCACTTTAGACCCTCAAGGAGTGTCTTACTAATGCTCCTATCCTAGCAGTACCAGATCCATCATCAAATTTCATGGTATGTACCGATGCCTCATTGGATGGTTTAGGTGCAGTGCTTATGCAGGAGGGTAGAGTGATTGCATATGAGTCACGAAAACTCAAACCCCATGAGATGAACTACCCTACTCATGACTTAGAGTTGGCATCAGTAGTTCATGCATTAGTCCGTTGGAGACACTTTCTCTTAGGACACCACTTCGAGCTTCATTCAGATCATCAGAGCCTACAATATATCTTCACACAACCTAATCTAAACGCACGTCAAAGGGGTTGGATGGAGTTTCTTTGTGAGTATGAATTTGATGTCCATTACATCAAAGGGAAGGAGAATGTGGTGGCAGATGCATTGAGTAGGAGGAGACATGAGTTAACATCCATGTCATTAGGCACAGATTTGAGGGGACGTATTCTTCAACACTTAGTAGAGGATGAGTGGTATAGAGAGGTACAACAAGAATTATAGTCACAGAGAGCCCTCAAGGATAAGTTTACAGGATACACATTAGAGTCAGATGGGTTGTTGCAACATAGAGGTCGTATCTATGTACCTAACATTGGTGATCTTCGTATAGTCATCTTATCATAGGCACACAGGGCACCCTATGCAGCACATCCAGGGGTGAAGAGGATGCATGCCAATCTTCGACAGTTATACCATTGGGCAAGGATGCGACATGACATTGCAGAGTTTGTGAGTCGATGCCTTGAGTGTTAGAGAGTCAAGGTAGAGCACCAACATCCAGCAGGATTATTGTACCCGCATGATATTCCTGAGTGGAAATGGGACACCATTTCGATGGATTTTATTGTTGGTCTACCTTTGTCTTCACGTCATCATGATGCCATCATGGTGACTATTGACAAGTTGACCAAGGTGGCCCATTTCTCACCTGTGCGTACGACATATACAACACCAGCAGTTGCAAGGGTATTTCTTGATGATATTGTCAGATTACATGGAGTCCCTCGAAGGATCATTTCAGACAGAGATTCACTTTTCACATCCTTATTTTGGACTTCATTTCAGAAGGCATTGGGAACCCAACTCAACTTCAGTTCGGCTTACCATCCAAAGACAGATGGGCAGACAAAGAGGGTTAATTAGGTGTTAGAGGACATGTTACGCATGTATGTGATGGATCATCAGTCCCAATGGGAGGATTACTTGTATTTGGTTGAGTTTGCCTATAATAATGGACATCACAGCTCCTTGGGTATGCCACCTTATCAGGCCTTGTATGGTAGACCCTGCAGGACTCCTTTGAGTTGGGATCGTATAGAGGATAGAGTGGCGATTGGTCTAGAGATGATACATGATATGGAGCAACAGGTGGAGTTGATCAGGCAACGTCTTCAAGAGGCACAAGATCGACAGAAAATGTATGCCGATGCTAAGAGGGTTGATTGGAGTTTCTCAGTGGGAGATCATGTATTCTTGGGAGTGTGTCCACATAAGAGTCCAATCCGTTATGGAAAGGGCTCTAAGCTTGCACCTCAATTTGTTGGACCATTTGAGATATTGGAGCGGATAGGACCAATAGCTTATCATCTAGCCTTGCCACCTAGCCTGTCACGTATCCACGATGTATTTCATGTATCGGTATTGCAACGTTATGTACACGATGACTCTCATGTTTTGGATTGGGATGCTTTGCAGGTGGAATCAGATGGACAGCTAGCCTTGGAGCCCATCCGCATTTTGGCTCGACGGATGTTGGCCCTTCGAGGTCGAGAGCTGGACCAAGTTAGGGCCCAATGGGATCGATATGATGAGGTTGCAGCCACTTGGGAGGATGCCTCATGATTGAGGGCTTTATATCCCCACCTCTTTGAGAACTTCCAGGGGGAAGTTGAATCCTAGAGGGGGAGGATGTGAGGCCTACACCTATGACACACCTAATATTTAGACTATTTTGAGTTGTGGTTATTGATTATTCTTAGAGATACTCTTGATGACATGATACTTAGACATTTGAGTTCTTATGATGATTTGACTATGGTATTTAGACATTTGAGTTCTTATGATGATTTGATTATGATGTTGCATGCTTAATTAGATGATTATGATGGTTGACCTAAATTTATGCTAGTTACTATGGTTGTTCAATTTGAATTTTGAAATGATGAACAAATGAAATATGTGAAGATTAAGGTAAAAAGAATTGGATATGATATGTGATTAGTGTTTGTTCTAGTTATGATATGAGATATATATGCTATGTGAAAGTATGAAACTTGATTATATGAAATGATGATTTAATTGTTTTGATATATTATTTACTTGGATGGAAGCTTGTGTATATGAAATGGTGATTCAAATGTTTTGATATATGATTTATTGGATGGATTAACATGTGCATCGAGTGTGCAGGTACACTTTCCATGGCCAATGGAAATTGGAGGTAACCTTTGGGAACCCTGAGTGAGTTTACCAGTGAAGCCGAGCTATAGTCCATATGAAGGGACTATAGTTCCATTTTGTAATGTAATTTTCTTTGTGATGTATTTGTGCATGTTTGTAAATTGGTTTTAATTCCCATGTCAATCCATTTAGTGGTGAGTTGTCCACCCAAGTGGAAAAACTCGGATTTGGTCTTTAGGGAACTTTTTGAGGGTTGAAAAGTTAAGTTTTTTAAGTGTTTTTATTGATTTAAGGTCCCTAGGTCAAGTACCTATGGGTTAGGTATCTTTTCAATATATAATTTTGAGTTAGTTTCATGATTGGGCACCTTTTTTGAGGCATTTAAAAAGTTTGGCGAAAATAAGGTTTTGAGAAGTGGGATGGGGACTAGTCCCTTTCCACCCCCGCTTCTCTATGATGTCTTGGAAGTCCCCCAAGTTCTCACACATGTGAGAGCACACATGGGTGAATGTGCTTGGGAGGGTGAATGGGTGAGTGACAAGTGTCGCTTCCCTATTCAAAGGAAATTCAATTTGAGATTCTATAAGAAAAACTAAGAACAAGGGTTTTGGGGGTTCTTTTTTGGACATTATTTGTTTTTTGGAGTTGTGATTCTTGGGAGCTCTTGGATTTGGCTTGAAGGATTGGAAAGCAAGCTTGGAGGAGTTGTGCTCATCCTCATCACTTGCTTCCAAAGCTTGGAATGAGGTAGGATCAATAAACCCTCTTGCTTCTTATGTTGTTAAATTTGTATGCAATATGTACATGTGATTGTGTATTTTAAAATTCTTTCTCTTAAGTGTTGTTTTTATTTAGTTTTCTTTTCTTTGTATGAGTGTTGGGAAAAAGGGGTTGTAATGTGATAAGCTCACCCAAATTTGGGAAGAGCATCCCAAGTTAGGGGAAGGTTGGAGTAGGAACCTCCATGGGGGCTAGTCATTCCTCCTTTAAAAGGAGAGGTTAATAAAAAGGGTATGAGTACTGGCATATGTTCTTTTTTGTGAAATGTGAAAGGTGGTTGGGGTGGATAAGGAAATGAGAAGGAAGGGTTGTAATGAAGGGGTGGAAAGGATTGGTGAATGTTATTCAAGGTGTTTACTTTTGAGTCCCCAAAATGGAGTGTGTAGTCCACTTCCATTCCCCATTTTGGGTTCATAATGAACCCTTTGTTATGTGAAAAATCCCTTGGGTGGGTGTGAATAATTTTGTGTGTATCTTGTGTGTTAATGTATTTTGGTTGGCATGAATGTACCCGGTTCCCAAGGTGCCTCCTAGCTCGGGGGTGGTTGGTTTTCCAACCAAAGGTTGTGAGGTGAGCTCCCCATTGGCCTCTAGAGAAAAATTTGTGTATATTTTGCAGGTTAGAAGGAACTAAACAACCTTTGGTATAGTTGTGCTCTTGTGGATAAAGTTGGTATTGCTACGTCAAAGTAAATCTACCTATTTGAAGTTAAATGTTGTAGTCTTGGAAGGCTGATGTAAAAGAGTAAATGTGTCTCTATTTCAGTTATATAGATTTGTACAAGATATGTGGAAACCTCCATGGGAGTGCAGATGTAAAGAAAATATCCTTGTTGTTTAAGAGTTCCAAGAGTATATTTTTCTCATCATTTCAATGAGTGTATTTAGTAAAATAAATTTTATTTGAAACCTATCAATTTCTGTAGTTACGTTGTCAAGAAAGAGAAGTTATTAGATTTATACTCTGCTATGACTGTTCCCTATGTTTTTTTGTATACTTGCATTCTGCACTTTGTGCAACAAGAAAGAAAATAAAATGAAATAAAAATGAAGCTTCTTCATTTTTGCAATGAAAATAAAATATATAGTGAAAGCTTAGAAAATTGGATATATCATTCTTTCGGGGAAAGCTTAATACATTAGTCTGTCATTTGAAATGAAATGCATAGCTTACATTGCTAGGAATATAAACAAAAAAGAAAAGAAAGGGCGGGTGACACTATTCTGTATGTATTATTTATTAAGGCAACATATTTCCAGTTGAAAGTTTGTATGCAACCTATTTGGAGGTGTATGTAAGTAAATATTTGTGCTGTCTGCATTTTCACTATATATCCATTCGTATACTATCATTCCAGATGACTACCCAACTACCCTGTAAATGACGTTTTGTTTAGCAAATACAAATTCAAATTTATGACTCTTTATGTGCATTATGACTCTAAGAATAGTTTGATTCCTTCAAAGAAGAGAGTAATCGCTCCGACAACAGGAAATGCCTTTAATAAACTAGGCTTTCATATCTAGTCTCAGAATATATATATATATAAACAAACATAACAGTGCGATATTAGCTATACACACTCTTCCAGATAAAACTCAGTTAGATCTGTAACAATAAATATTTGGGAGAAGTATAAAGCTGTTCTTGTGCTGGAATCATATCTCTATAAAGCAAAATTTAGAACGTTCATTGCTACAGCTTAAGATAGAATAAAAATAAAAATAGGGCCTTCTAATGTGAATTCTTAAATAAATGAGTTACATCTAAAATACATAAAAGAATAATGCAGAAGGGAAGATGAAATGGAAATAAATAAAAATGTGTTAGCAGTGGTGGAGAAAGTCGTAGCCATCTCCCCATGTAGGATGATATTAAGACGCAACCTTTATGGAAGATCTCCCACTCCCTGAAAGCGCACACCTCACCGATCTGATATCCCCTCCTCTTGTAAATATCTACCATTTATTATACAAAATAAGATAGAAATAAAATAATGTAATGTTAATCGGCAAGACAATAGTCTGTGGCCTCTTGATCTGCAATGGACGACGCCCATCCTTCTATCACCGCACCCAGACCTTCTTAACTGACTCTTCCAACCACCACTTCCAGCCACGTAAGATCTGAGCATCAAGAAATAACATTGGGTTTGATATTAGGGCATGCTTTTTTTTCAATATTCAAAATGGACGCCATCCGAAAGTAAATTTGATGTATTGAGTGGCGTGTATTAGCAGGAGTTTATTGTTTTCCCTTTATTCACCACCAATTTTCACAAGCTTAAAAGTGGTTAAAACTTTGCAGCTCTAAACTCCATCATTTAGCATTGGATAGAGGGTGCTCCCATCTTTTTAGCATACTGGCTGAGAGTATCCTGTGGGGCTCATCAAAAGAAAAGATTGAGAATAGAAAGGAATTTCACTTTATCACGGATATCAAAATAAAATAAAATAAAATAAAAGCAACTTCACCAATGGTCAAATCAATGTGGACATATCACTTTATGCTAAAAGTCAAGTGGCAAAAAGATGAAACAAAAATAAAATAAAATTCGAAGCTTAATCTTAGCCTTGGATGACTGTATGGTATGGAGTAAATTGCATTCTTTTATTCATTGTCCACGTCATAGAAAAAATTTGGGCTTAGGATTATCCTTAAAAAGAAAAGATATTTTCATATGATTAGTAAAAGAAAACAGGAAACGCGTTTTGTTGACTCAGTTCTTCAATGAGACTAGGTTGCACCTATCAGTTGGAGTGGCACGAATTTGGATCCTTTCATAGAATTTTCATCACAAATTAACTTAAACATTCAGTGATAGTTTCGTCTCATTATATATTTCCTTTTTCGCATAAAAAGTTTATGCTTTGTAAGATCGCATGATGGAAAAACAATAGGGTCTACCTTGTTTTTAGTTAATATAGTTTTAAAGTGAAGAGAATTTAAAAGATGTGGAAGGGAATATATTCCCACACCTTTAGAAAGGAATTCTATTAATTTAATAAAGAAATAAGGACTTTTGCACACGTAGTATTAGCGATTTTAGGAAAAAATAAAAATAAAAAAAATAGTAATATATCCCACATTATATCATTTATTCCTTCCTTTAAGGAAATTAAAATATGTACATATAAGGGATTTAAAATGTACTTATTGATTTATTTTTTTAATGTTATAATTTTCATTTATTTTTGTAGTAAATTAATTAATTAATTAATTTAATTTTTTAAAAAATGGTAAATTAATAATAATAATAATAATTCGATTAATAAAATTAAATAATGTTAATACTAATAAATAAATTAAAATGGAAACTTATTAATTAATTTGTAAATTATAAATTGCTTTCTCCCTCTCATTTTATCTATTAAAATTATAATTTAATATAGGCTTCATCAATTTGGCAAGGTGGCTTAATTAGTGGTAGAGTGAGCAAGCATAAATTTATAGCATCAATTAATCCTTGCTTTTAACTTGTAATTACTCATTCTCAAATGTCGGACCCCGACCTTTCTCATGATCGCTTGAAGGTATGTGTGATGGTCTCCATGCATACCCGCTCATCTAAGTACCCAACCCTCACCCTCGAGTGGCATGTTGTTGATCTCGTTATAAGGGAAGTGTCATCTAATGCATGTAATACATCATCACATTGTGTATGGTTAGTATAATGATAGAAAATTTACAAACATGTGTCAAAAAAAAATTTAGTCATGTTTTGTTTTTGGAGTAAATTTTGGGCATTACAGTGTTGTTGAGGGAAAATGAGGATTTAATAAATGAATTAATTGATTTATTTGTGCAAGTGGGAAAATATAGAGAATGTGATAGGAGTTAAATTAAATTAATAATGATTAGATTAATTTAGTGAGGGATTTAGATGATTTGACCTTTTGCTTTAGATTTATAGATTAAAATAAATCAAAAGGAGATGAAAAGTGATTTTAGGTTTAATTAAATAAAGGTTTGATTTATTTAATCAAAGAGGGATAATGATAGGCTTAAATTAAATAAAGCTGATTTTTTCAATTTAAATAGATGATCTTTAGAGATTGAATTAAATAGACTTGATTTATTTGATGAATGGATTTAATGAACTTGATTTATTTAATGAGTGGACGAATATGAATTTAATTAAGTGCATGATGCTATTTTTGCATGTCTACATTTTGCCGCTCTTTGAAGCAATGTACTTGATATGTTGGTTCAAAGAATAAACTTGTCATGATAAAAAGTTCAAACTTTTTCTAGTTTTTTTGGATACCCTAGTGGAAAGATGTACACTAGTACATTTCTCTCTCAAGAGATCGAGCGGAAAGATTCGATTTGAGGGTCGATATCATGATAAAAGAGGTTCAACATGGATGGTTATGATGATGATGCAAATGAGATGGTTTTAAGATGCTTAGACTAACCGATCTATATTATCCTAAACAACTTAAATGATAATGCGATGCATGTGAGATGGATGAGATGGATGGTGTGATAGTTCCTATATGAATGATTATGCAATGGATTCTTTCTGCGAATTTATGGTTTTATAAGATGTTTAGACTAACATATCTATATTATGATGATGAACATTCATATGGGATGATGTGTAGAATGTTGATATTTTGTGGATGTAGGATGGATTCACTAGTGATGGTGATTAACTAATCATGGTATGATGTTAGTGTGGAAAAGAAGAAATTAGATGAGAAATGAGATGATGACAAGAGGATCCAACAAGCCAACTTTTTGTGAAATGATGATGAGAAATGGATGATTTTCTTATCAAGAATTGGGATTTTAAAGGGCCACTTACCTTATGTTTGATAACATGCATAGATAGGATGCATCAAGGTATAAATAACTAGGATGACATTTTACCTAGTGCGATGGAATTTGACACGAAAAACAAATAAGAGTATTCTTGTTCCCACTTGACATACAAAAACCTTGCTAGGACTTACCTAACAAAGCAAGTATTCACCAAGTTATATTACAAGAATGTTCAACAAGCATAGCAGAAAAAAGGATAATTATCATTTCCCCATTCCTTTCTCTCTAAATAATTTTGAGTAGAAATCATCGAGAGGTCATTGGAATGAGCACAATAAGATAAATCAAAAGAAAATATCAAGTACACAAACAAGTCAATGTTCTTCATACCTCTAGCCAAAGGGATTTGTTTTGATAGGATAAGAATCCAAAGTGTTATCCAAAATGATGCCCATTTTTTGAATGATATATCCTAGGACATGAATTGTATAGGATGATGATGGGTTGATAAGTTGATTGATAGGTTGTTGATATAAAGTTGATTGACATGTTTGTGAATGATCAAGAGTTTGATTTTGTTTTAAAGGTTTGTTGTTTTGATTTTGATTTTGTGTTTGATTTTTTCCTTTGTTGATTGATGCGATTCTTTCTATTTGTGTTGTCAAAGGATTAAGGTGATGATCAGTTTATTATGGATGATTGATTATTTCAAGTGAAAGCAAGATGAGACAGATGGATTTTTTTAAAATATTTGGATGTTTTTGACATTTTTGGAATGTTTTGAGGGTAGTTTTGGATTTTGTGTTTTCAAATGTTTTTGTGTTTTTTTATGTTTTTGGATTTTGATGTCTTGGGGCCTAATCAAATATTAATATTTCCTATGTTTAAGCTCAGAGATGATATAGTTTAGATTTCCATGTTTTTGATGTTTTTCTAATTTTTTGAGTGTTTTTTGTATTTTTCTATTTTTCTAATGTTTTTGGATTTTCCGCATGATTTTGATTATTTGGATATGGATGTGTTTGATGATATTAGTGCTCTATTTTTGTATTTTGTTTAAAACCAACCCAAGGTTGATTGATCTGATCGATGGATTGATTCAATGATAACATTGTTGAGGATACACAACAATGCAAGGATAGTGTTTAAGAAACACAAGGATTCTAATGCATATCCCAAGATGATGAGGGATTGATTGGATAACATTGTTGAGGATAAAAAATAATGCAAGGATGGTGATGGATTGATTGGATTTGATAGATCAAGATTGATGAAGTTTGGTTTGGAACAAAAGTTTGTTTGGATGATTTGATGTGACGTTGACGTGCAAACTAGATGTGATTGATGTTGATTGTTTGGATTGATGTTTGATGAAATATGAAGCTTGATAAGGAATGTCTTCTCATCAAAGTATTCCATGGGCTAGTGATTTGGATAAGTGTTTTGACCAATTTGATTTCACATTTTCCAATGTTTAGATCACCACATAAGTTGGAGGATATAGATCAAGATTTATTCTTGGAGCAAGATCTAAATATTTTCCCTTAGTGTCTAGTAATTTATGGAATGTTATGGATAGATGACTAGATAGGTGTATGGATGGATGGATATGGTAAGAATGTAAAGAATTCCAAGGATTATCTTGCGATATGATAAGGTGTTTAGATAAAGAGTGTTCATTGGATAATGCTTCATGGCTCAAATAACACTGAGTAGGATAGGATAAATGAAAATGACCCATGTCAAGATGTTTACCATAAGCAAGTGTAAAGTGTGCCCCAAACTTTCATCAATATCAAGATAACTTGGATGATGGATGCAGATGGATGAAAACGGATTGGATAAATGGTTCTTGGATGAATGGATTTATTATGGATGAGATGGGTGGAACGCTAGATTTATTATGGATGGAATAAGATGCTTTCACCTGAACTGGTGCATGTAGATGCTCAATTCCACACATGATGCCTATTTTCTAAGTTTTCATCATGGCCTTTCCCAAAGCACCACCCTAGTGGTTTTCACTAGATGTCAATTTTTATCTTTACTGTCTTAATGATTTTTTTAAATTTTTTTTATTTTCACATTTTTTTAATTATTTTGGTTTTTCTAAAATATTTTAAGCTCATGTCTAACCACCTTGTGGTGTTGATGGAGATGCTTCTGTCATAATGTTCCATCAATATTCTCCCTAAAAAAGTTGTTTTTCCAAGATACATGCACTTGAATAAAACTTTTGAGATTCATGATTTGTTTCATTGATACTAGAGTTGACTTTCTCTTTGTGCGTACATCACAATAGAGTTCCTTTTGAATCATTATGATGAAGGGTGGATTCCAATACATGGCCAATGTTAGAATTGGATATCATGCATGGGGGCATGGATGGAGTTTGTTTAGGGATAAGAGATGGATTGGTTGATAGTTTTGAACCTTTAACTCTCCAATCTTGGGAAGATGAGCAATGATGGGTGGATAGGAAAGTGTTCATGGAATTAGGACCAACTACTTGATATACTTTGTACATCACTTGGGAAGCCTTATTTTTCCTTTGTGGACATCTTTGATGGATACTTTTCCCCTTTTTATTTTTCCCCATAGTTTCTTTGACTAGTGGAGTTTGATAGGGATAATCTTTCTTTGTATTCTTTGGTATCCATGTGTATTTGATTTGTCTTTTATGCTTCTTAACTACTTTTTCTTTCATGATATTCTTTGTGATTTTATTTGAATCCTTCTTCTAATGTTGGTCCCAATTCATGGATGGGGTGATGGGTGGATGAAGATTCATGACATGGTTGGTTGTATTATTGGCATTGGTTTCATTATAAGGATTCTTCATGCTTCCTATGTTGACATTTTCTTGAGATGAAGTTTCCCCCATATTATGGGAGTAGCACCTTTGTTCTTTGATTCTACCTATTTTGAGATGTCTTGTTTGGAATGCATTCTCTAATAAATAACCACTATAGATGATGTTATTTCAATTTGTTGCTCTACTAAATCTATAATATCCTATTCTATCTTACCTATCTCCTTGAGTGGATAATGTTGGATAACTTCATACATGATGTCTTTAGTCTGGATTTGGGATATATTTGATCTTGATGTTGACAACTCTATTTGACTATAGGAATCAATAACTTGCTCTTTTTGTGTAGTAATGTCAAGAGTAAAGGAATCCTATTTTGAATGAAGATCATTTACATGCCCATCCATAGAAAGCATCTCATGGGTGATGGACGAGTATGTGATATATGGATATGATCACCTTATATAGATAGGAGAGTGTCCATTAGATTATTGTAGTAGCTTGGGGATTCAAATTTTTGATCTTGAATGATCTTAGAATTTCTTCCAACATGCTTTGGATCAAGTTCTTGATATGGGTCAGCTTCAAAGGATGGATTGATTATAAAGGTTTCTTGGATGTTATCATTAGACATGGAAAGTGGTTCAATATTCTCTTGATCTTTGAGTGGACTTTGATCAAGTTTCAAGTTGAGGGTTCATCCAGTATCTAGGTATGTGTAGGATCATGATGGGCTAAAAAGTGGCGATATGATGGGTATGTGTAGGGTATGTGGTTGACGAATTTTTTTTACCCAAAATTGATGAAACAAATAGCGTTTTTAGAGGAAATTCTCAAATTTCAACCAATATAAATTATACTTTACTTTGAATTTAATAAATAATTATTATTCATTTTCTATTTGAATTATGACTAAAGTCTTGATTCATAGGCTGATTGAAAAACATCTATAGCTTTCAAATGGTATTACATTTTTTGAATCTGAAATATGTGTCACATTCTATGATTCACATACTATATGATTAAAAAAAGAGAATTGAACTTCATGAAGTTTTGACCAAGTAAAGGTGGTTAGACATATGAGTTTTTATATTTTTTTAAAGTTGTAATAAAAAATTCATAATTAATTATTTACTTGGAAAAAAATTACAAAAAAATATGCATCACATCATGACATGAGTCCTCTACTTATATCTAAAATCTTATAATTTTTTTTATCATTTTTGTTGTGGTAAGGGTGGTTAGACAAACACCTACTTCTTATTTTTTCCTTGAAATTTAAGTACTATTGTATTGAAATTTTAAATTTTCACCACATAGTTTTTTATTTTTCTAAATAAACATAGTAGCTTAGAAACTACATTAAATTTGATATAGATTCTATTCTTACATTTTTTTTAAATAATATAGATAACTTATTCAAATTTTAATGTCAATTTGCCTAACTATGATTTTTCTAAGAAATTTTGCCACTTAAGGGCCTTATTTTTCCATGATGATCCTACACATACCCATCTATAACTATGATGTTGAAGGATGTCAATATCTGTTAGGAAGGATCATTGCTAGAATTTGGTGAGAGATGTTGATCATGCTTCAAAATAAATTATTGAGATATGCCCACTAACTCATAAGGTGATGTAGAGACATTTTCAATATGATCGTTGGTTGTGGATCATGCATTATGTCAATAGGATCAAGAAATCCTAACACTCCTTGAAATAGATCACTAAAAAGTGGCTCTTGATGTATGGTGAGTTGATCATCAGATGGGGTAGAAACATATTCTATGTGCTCATTAATGGAGAGATCTTGAACATTGTTTTCAACAGTTTTGGTCAAGAGATTGTCAATGCTATCACCATTGGTTGAATCTTCATCATTGTCCCCAATAGTGATTATCTTTTAATCAATAAGGTCTTGGATGATATTTTTTATTTGAATACAACTTGATGGTGCATTTTCATAAGTTTTATGAAAATCACAATGGTGCTCCTTATTATACCCTGGTGGTTTAACTAGGGGTTCTTTATAGTTCCTATAGATGGGGAGCTTGATGAGATTTTCTTATACAATTGTTGCAGGACTAATTCAATTGGTCTTCCAAGTGGTGTGTATCTATGTTTGTTCCCTTGTGAGATTTGTGCTTTGAATTGACCTTGTAGTGATTGATCTTTGACATGTGGTGATTGATCTTCAAGATGTGGGGGTTGGATTTGTTGTTGATGTTTTTGATCTTGGTATCCAAATTCTTGACATTGCAGATATTATTCTTGGCATGGTTGCGGCCACAACTTATTGCTTTCATGACATGGTTCAATCAATGGTAGAGTACATTGATTTTGGAGTAAAAGTGTCTATTTTTTCAAGGCTTCAATTAGTTTTTCAAATGAAGCAATTTTTTCTAGTAAAACTTGGTCTTGATTTTTATCTTGACACCCTTGATATAGTTTATTTGGATTTTATTTAAGAAGATTTGGAGTGTGTACTTGTCTTGTTTTATTTTAGACAATGTTCTAATTTGGGATGATTCTCAAATTTGGCATGATAGGTTGAAATTGAACATTATTGTGGTTAGGAATCACATTGCCTTGATTTAGGTAACTTTTATTTTGCATGGTGTTACCTCAACTTGGATCAATACATGGAGATATCATCATGTTTGGACTTTCAAAAACATTTGTGTGATTCACAAAAATATCTATCCCAAATTTTGCCAAGTTTGGATTCAAAATGTTCATGTTTGGTAAATTTGTACTTGGTACATTCACATTTGGCATGTTTTTCATTTAAAGGCTCATGCATTGGGTGTTTGGTTGATAGATTTGTAGTTTTTGACTTGGATTTAAATCTACCATCGAGAAAGGTGTTCTAATCTTTTGACTAGGCATACTCACATTTGTTTTACCATTGAAGTTTGTAGGAGATAATCATCCCATGTACAGATTATATGAATGTCAGTGTTGATAATCAATAAACATTATAAGTATTTGATAGTTTGGCAGGTTTAGACCACTCATGATGTATGGATCAAGTTTATATTTTATGTTCTTCTTATGTTGAGGTCTTGTTTGGACTATAAAATAAGGAACAATTTTCAAGAATGTGGGATGTGAACCTTTAATTCTTTGGATTGATCTAAACTCTAAGTACAAAAGAGAAATTCTAATATTTTAAGGATCAAAAGGATGGTCATTGGTCACACCCACAAAAGGATATGAAAATCATAGTAAAACCTTTCCTGGGAATTGGAAATTATAGTAGGTGACTAATATCTCTTTATGGACGTTCATTTAGTTGTCAAACTAGGGAACGTATACTTTGAATGGCACAGTACGATATATGCACTAAGAACTAGTTTCGGTCACAAATTAACAGAAATAAATACTTGGAAAGAATTCTATCTACGCTACAAGAAGGTAATGCAAAGTTCTTTTAACTCAACCATGATTTGACTAAAATAGAAACCATAACAGCTATGACTAAAACACAAACTATGAACTGGCCTTATGCTGCAGGAACAGGCATAGGGATGGATTCCCGATGCTGTAGGAGCAATACAAGACTGAGTTTGTACAAAAACTTCAAAGATGAAAACTAACTGATAATCAATAGAAAAGAATAGCTAACTAACTAACTACAGATACTTACTAAGTGGGCCCCCTTAGCAAGAATCTACTAATTACACAAGCGCTGAACTCAGAACTTCATCAAACTTTATTCATAAAAACTGAATGGTATACATTGCTTTGTTGATATGAAAACAAACAAACTATGTCTCTTATCATACAAATTCTGATTTTCATTATTATCATATTGACTCTTACATGATATCTGCTATCTCTCTATCACTATGCTTCTATCTTACTTCTAACTATCATCTCTTTTCCTTTTTACTCGCGCAGGAGCACTTATTTAAAATCAAGAGAACTAACTAACTAACCCTAACAAAGAAAGACGTGGAAGTAAAGTGTATCCCAAAATCAAGGAATAGACTTCATAAGTTAATTTATCCATTCAACCCAATCTAGAGAGAATCTAGCGCTCCACTCTTTCTAGATTGACTGTCATTAAAATCCTTCCCAACGGTTTTGGTCAAAGAGTCTTTGCCCAAGCTTCCTCGAAGTCATGCAGGAAATAGACTTTACTGCAAGGCCGAGATCGGTTTCCCTTCACTCGATCATACTTTCTTCAATAGCTTGTGAAACACAAGGTAACAAATGAAAAAGAAAAGGCGCATGGCACATACACAATATCCATTCATTAATCACATATTTAAATCTATTTCATCATTCAAAAACTATATGCAATATACCAATCATTTAGGGAGTCAACGGGGTAATAAATGTAGTCAAGACAACACAATAGGCTTCAGGAACATGAAAATGTTTTGCTACAGGATATCCTAATAAAAGGTTTCAAAAGAGTTTAAACAACAATGAATAACAAAAGTAAAGGTATTAAAAGTTCATCATAATATCTGAACTATGAGCACATTTTGGGCTCATCAGTCATGAGATATGAAAGATGGGTGATTGATGAATGATTGTAACTCTTAGGAAACCTTAAAGAGGATACTAAACTTTAGGACTTTAATTGATGTTTTAATTTGATTTAGGATTGGTTTGATTTGATTTGGATAGTGAAATCTTAAACTCTAAGAGGTTGGATGTTGTCCTAGAGTTAAATCATTCACAAGATGCTAATTTTTTTAGGTGTGAGAAGAAGGATTCATCTAAACACACCTAACCAAACAAGCTGATTTTGATTTGATTTGATTTTGGATTTTGGATGGTTAACACATAAACCACAAGATGTTGGATGTTATCTGTTAGCTCTCAAAAACATAGATGAAATGCCTCAAGAGGTTACCAATCTCTTGGTATGTTTCAGGGTAACATACAAGGTCAAATTGTTTAGACCTTCCACTCTTCAAGTGCTGCTAGACCTAGGCAGGTGTACCTATATGAATGAAGCAAACTTGACTTGTGCTGATCTCTTTGAAGTTTTTTTCCCACAATGGTAGATGGGAGAGGACAAATGAAACCTGATTTGGTATAAATTGTATAGAAATATTAAAACTAAAACCTAATATGTTTAGTTAATAGATGTATGAAATGAATGAAACTAAATGATGAAAAGTGTAGAGACTAGTGCCTTATTGGCTATGTGGAGTCATATGAAATCTAAATGGGTAACTTATTTGTGGAGAACATTCAATTTTTTTGGTGTATATCTTAGTTTATAACTTGTGTAAACATGCAAGACTGTGATTACCAAGTTCTTCTTAATGATCCAAATGAACTCTCCTAATTACTATGATCAATTAAAAGGATTTAATCTTTCCTTGAAAGAACCAATTAATCAACCACATAGATACAAAAAATTTGCACTGATAAACTGAATATAAGCTTGTTATATCAATTTAAATAACCAGAAAATGCCAACCCTAGAGACAAATTTAGTAATATTTTCAATGAACAAAATAGACAATTGACACCAAAAATATGCTACCACATCAAATGATTCTCATTAATATATCCCTACTTTCAAACATGCATCATAATCTCATAGTATGACATTTTTTGTCTACTGTATCTTCCCTAATTTATCTTCTATCCTATCTCCTATATTCCATATTTACAATAAAAAATGAGCATTTATACATCAATATTTGAAAGGATGCCTCCTTTTCTATTCAAATGTCAATGATCAGTTGTATTTGGGCTTTTACTAACATGTGCTGAACAACCTCCAAGACATTTTGTAGTCATACCAATCTTCACTATCTCACCAACTATTCAAAATTGTACATCGCTATAATATCCTATCATCTCATCAAAATTTTGAGTCTCACCAAGAAATATCCTTTCATCTCATGTGCTTTGTCATGAATATTCGAGTCAGGGTGATGTCTCATAGGTTACTTTGTGTCTCACTAAGATATGCCTATTGGTATGTTTTTTGGTCGATGAGACATATTAAATTTCTCACCAATGAAACCACATTCGGTGAGACATATGAGTCGGATAGACTGCATGACCTCATTTCGATAATCTTTTGATGGAATTCCTATGTGCTTTATCGGCAAGACCCAGTGTGTCTAATGAGATGTTACTTTGATGATCTTTAGTATAGCCAATAAGTCTTTCAATGTGCTAGTCGGTAAGACATATATGGTTTCACTATGAGTTATTCCGATGATGACTCTCTTACCGATTTGATCCCTTTGTCGCTGAGACAATGATTCATGTCATGCCAATAGGTGCTTTCTTATGAATGCTTATTAGTGTGACATCCCTGAAGTCTTGTCGATAGACTGCGACAAATGTATATTAGTAGAAAATGCATTATGGATCAGAGAGACCCTGATCTCCTTAGGCCAATATGAATTATAATGCAAAATAGTTAGGATTATATGGATTCTATAGGACTTCATGAAAAAATATGGGCAAAAAGTTATGAAGAGAGGTCTATGTGCTTATGATGAGGAGAAAATTGGAAACTCAGGGTTTTGAATAACTTGTAAATTTTTTAGAATTTTACACTTCTAACAGTGGCTTCAAATGGGGATGAATGATTGTGAGATCATTGCAAGGATCCAAATGTATGGGTTAGTTGGCCATACTTTCAAAGTGATGGACTAGTGAGCAGTATGGAATGAATGGAAATGAAGATGAATAAAACCCTAAACTACTCTGCATTGAAAAGAATTTTAAGAGGATTATGAAGAGTTGTCCAGGCACTGGCAACCCTTAATCCTCTATGTTTTAACTTCATCTATTTTGAGTTGTTATGGTCTAAAATTAAAACAATAAATTATGGCTCTGTTGGAATTGTGTTCCTCAATCCCACAAGCTAAAACCTCTTGTGAGCAATTTCAGTGAGACTATTGAGATGTCTAGTTGACCTACTAGTTGATCTTGACTGTCGCTATGACTTCTGGAATGTATTGGTGATCTACATAATTGGCAACCATCAGTGTACCCTTGGATAGTTGGGATGATGTCTCAGAAATGGTAGAAAGTCTAGCTGATATCAGTTTAACCTTTGGTCTGTCTAGATGATGCAACAATCAGTGTGACTTGCCTCTGTCAGAATGAGTCTTAGCGATGGGATATGTCTAGCTGACAGGATAGTCTGATAGGTCTACTTTTAGTGTGAAATGGTGTGTTCTGTGTAACCCTCTACCGAATGGGTTGGTCTCATCAATGATTATACACTATGAGTCTTCAAAGTGTCAAAAATGGTTCGATGAGAACTCTTGTGGAAGGTTGGCTCTCTCGCCAATGGTTGTGAGACTTCAGTGTAACACATAAGGCTTCAATATGAATTCTTGGTGAATGTGGAAAGTCTCGTCGACAACAGTGGGGTAATCAATTCGATGTGACTCTTGGTGAATAGTGGTTTTGGGATAACATGGAAGCCTCGGTAATAAGTCTTGCTGAGGGTTGTTTCTCTCGCCGAGAGTATGCACTCAAAGTAACACATGAAGGCTCAGTGTCATGTCTTGGCAAAAATAGTAAGTCTCGTCGATAGTAAAAGGTCTTTTGGATGACATGTTGTGCTCAGTGGGATGTTTTGGCAAAAGATGAATGTCTTGCCGACTGTTGAATGCTTTGCTATAACATGAAGAGGCTTAATGTGAACTCCTAGCGAACTTGATTGTCTTGCCGATGGGAATCCTGATGTCGGTATGACTCTTAGCGATTGTTCAGAGTTCAGTATAACATGAACTTCGGTGGAACCTCTTGTCGATGGAGATGACTCTTGGCGACAATGTGTTAATGGATCTTTTGGCATCAGGGAGACACTTCTTGTGTCTCACTGATATGCAACACAAGTTGATCGTTGTTGATTGAGTGAAGACTGTCCAACATGGTGTGATGTGGACCAATTAGAGAAAGTAGGATGTGAACCGTTTACTAAACCGTTTCTATGTGTGAATTTGGAAAACTAAAACACAAGGAAGTGGAAAAATCTAATGATGTTGGGCTAGATGATTCATTAGATCTATTGGAAAAGAATGATTTCATAGATCCTAAAAAGAATGAATGTAAAAACATATGCATTGGACATTCTGAAGCCAAGGACCTGAAGAGTTGAGAGCTAGAGAGAGAATGATAGAGAGAAGACCAAGTGGCTGGCCAAAAGGCCGAGGCCATGAGGTCAAAGTAGAGGATTGAGAGGTAGAGTTAAGCTACTGGAATCTCTCATGATCATGATTGCTTTGGTTGATCTATCAGGGATAGTTTGCTACTAGTTGTATCCAGAATGAACACAATGTAATCTTTGAAAGGCAAAGAGCCTGAAACTGTATTGTAACTTTTTGTTGTTGAATAATAAAATGGCTCCAACTTTGGAGAGTGGGGTTTTTTACCCAAAAGGGTTTTCCCCATGTAAATCTTTGTGTTCTATTGTTTACCTCATCTTTCATGTTTGTATTGGCTTTGTTAAAGAATCTATTGATGCATGCTTTTGAATTTACATGTGTTTCTCTTAGAAGGATTGATGTGGGAAATAAATTGTGTATGTTTATGCTTTAGGACATAGTTGTACGTGTCTTTGAGGTAACCTAATCAAAATTAAAGTTACTAAAGGAACTACTATTTGGAGTTTCTATGAGATGCCCTCCATTTATTCCCTTACAAGTGGTATCAGAGCCTTCTTCTGGTTGTTGGTTCTGGATATTTCTCTTGTGAAGTTTTCTTAGCTTGATGGGCTGGAAGAAATCTAGAGGAATGGACTGATGTATTGATCCTTTGATGAGTGGAGGCCTTGTGGTATTCTGAGATAGCATGTAGCTTAAAGGATGGTCAAGATGGAAAAGGGAGTTGATCATGTTGTGATCTATGTCTCCTAGCTGGTAGAGGTTTAAACTTGGAGTATGAGGTGGATTTCTATTCTTCATGGTTGTGTAGAAGTAAAGCTTTCATATTGGGTTCCTATGTGAGAGGCTCCTTGATGATATGGAGAAGCCTAGTTTGTTTCTCAGCCATGGAAGAGAGTTCTTATGCTAGGTGGTGGTTCCTGGTGTTGGAAGGCATTGTTTCCTATTAACCTTGAATGCTTGAAGGCTATAGAGTTAATCATTAGATGACTTGCAAGATTCTGAAATAGCCTTTCTCTCCTTCTTAGATGCATGTACATGGTGGTTTTAGAGTTGGCTTGAAAGGGGCTTAGATTCTCCTAAACTTTTGTATTCTTTCTAAGGATGTTTTATACTTGCATGGCTCTGTGGTTTTGTAGGTTTTGCATGGTTAAGAAAAACTTGTAAACATGTGGAGTTGTTGTTAAGCTATTGTCTAGACACTAGCCTTTTGGGGTGATGCTGGATGAGATAGTTGTAGTTCTGCATGCATGCTTGGTGAATGGCTTGAGGAGGTATGATTTCTTCTTTGCATGGGAGTGTTGGTATGTGATTTTTCACTCAATATTATTGTGGTGGTGCCTATGGATTCCTTAATTATGGTGCTCATTGTGGACATGATTGGAAAATCAGATTTGGCGTGATCTGGTGTTTGAGTCATGTTGTCTACATGGTTATTCTTATTGATATCTCAGTGTTGTATTTTCCAATGCAATGATGGGTTTACATGTTTGATGTTTGTGATCTACAAGTTATGTAGTTGGTGGATTAGCTACCCATTGGCTGTAGTGAGATAACTTGGATGTGGACTATCTTTATCCACGAGGTTGAATTCATTGTTGATGTTGACTTGTTAACTGGCCTTGTCTATGGTCACTTGTGCATTTGTGTGACTATTTTGAGATGAGAGGATGGATATTCTTGAGTACCTGAATAATCAGTGATGAAATCTATAGCATGTGTATCACGATGTCATGGATATTTTGACTACACTTCTTTGTGTAAGCTTTTGATAGTGAAGATGATTGGTCATGATGCTTGAATAGCCTAAGTGTCACATTTTAGTGGGAGCTCTAGTAGTGATGATGGATTCATCACATGGTGGTGAATTGTCTTCTTTGCTGTTGCAGATGTTTCTAGTGAGAACCTTTAGATCTTGTTGCTATAGAAGGGCTCTTTTGCATTTGCATGGACATTACTTGAAGATGTGCAACATCTTGGATCCATGGAGGACACTTGGAGTCTTTAGATAAGGTTTTGGTGGTGCTTGATAGTTGATGTTATTTTTAAGTCTATTTTCTTTATGTCATGGTATACTAGAGTTTTGGAATTGTGCATTGAACTTGAGACAATGGTAAAGTCACTTGGAGCATGGGATCTCCTATGGGGATGTGTAGATCATGGTATCATGTTAAGTTCCTGATTCATTTGATTAGAGCTTTGAAAGTGGTCTGGTAATTATTTGTGTATTGGGTTCTTTGATTATTTGCTTGATACATCCTGATAGTGCAGTAAGGCAATTGGAGTTTAGAATGAGATGATCAGTTGCTAGTACTCATGGATAGATGAAGAATAAGGTGAGGTTGTTTTTCTCTTATGAGAGAAGTGTTGCTGCTTGTTACTCTTGTTAAAGTTTTTTAGCAGAATTTCTAAGAAGCCTACACCTTGGTTGAACGTGAGTTCAATAAGAGACCTACGAAGAGATTGCTATTGGATTAATCATGATGACTTGTATCTTGAAGGAGTATTCTCATTCCCACTCTTGGTCTACTTGGCAGTTTATTTGAAGGGTATTTGGCCCATTGTATTTTTAGATGTGTTTTATTAAGTTCACTTTCATGATATGGATCTTGAATTGTTGTCTAATGGTTTTGGAGAGTTCATAGTGGAAGTTGTACAATTTTTTTTATCTCCTTCTTGCTAATGAGAATTCATAGGAGATGTTGTATGGACTGATTTCCTGAAATGGGAAATGAATTAGCTTGATCTTCTTTTAGAAGCTTACATCCATGTTGATTACATGATATTAGAAGTTGGTTTGATCTTGGTAATTGAATTGTTGGATGTTGTTTCGATTTTTCTTTTGGTATGTGAAGAAGATCATTCTTGATAAAGCTGGCTGTTAGAAGTGTATGTAGGAGGATGTTCTATGGGAAGATGATGTGCAAAGTTTCTCTCTATGGCCATGAAGGTTCGTGGTGAGAGAAATGTTTCTTGTGGGAAGTTGTTCCAAGTTGTGCATATCATTGTGGATTTTTCCTTGGTACTATAGGGTTACATTTCCTATGTGCTGGTATTGGTAGACTTGCAATGCCTTTGATCTTTTAGATTTGGATTACTCAGGCAGTGGGAGTTCATGTATCTATCTTGTCTTCTTCGACTAGTTCGCACTTGGAGCTTGTACTTGTTGTTAATGAGTTGGCTATGGTTTGGCATAAGTTTACTAATGTTGATACCTTTGAGGTATGTGTGATTAGATGGAATAGCATGAGCTATGGGTGCTATTTTTCAGTCATGTGGGTTTATGAGTTGGATGGAAGCAGTCAATTTGATTGTTGTTCTAACTGATGTTTAGTTTCTTGTTTCTAGATAAGACTTCATGGTTGTGTTCTAATTGAAGCTTTGAAGTTGAAATTTCTTTTGTATAGCATTTGAGCATAGTGAAGTGGTAGCAGTATCTTGTTGGTGATATCACTCAAATATTTTGCTTGTGTTCATTGGAATGGTGTTTATACACCTTGGCTTTGTATTCTTCTTCCATAGGTGGCATGTTGGAAGATGACAGGATTATTTCCTTAAGGTGAACACCCTGGATGTTGGAGTAGAATTCTTGATGGATCATGAGATCATGTTTGACATCTATGTGGTTTCCTGGAAGGTTGTGATTAGTTTCCTTGTTGACAGTTAGTTGCAGTTGGATGTATGGTCTTTGTTATAGATTGTCTAGTGGACTATTATCTTTGGAATCTTGTTGGTTGGGTGTCTTGAGTTTTGTGGGATCTGAACTGGTGGAGCTAGTTTGATCACAATTTTTGGTTACTTTGGAGGTGCCTATGTGATCTTCATCAAGTGGGAGATTTTTGGAATTGTGTGCCTCAATCCCATAGGCTGAAACCTCTTGTGAGAAATTTTGGTGACAGTGCTGAGATGTCTAGTTGACCTACTAGTTGATCTTGACTGTCACTGTGACTTCTAGAATGTCTTGGTGATCAACATAATCGGCAACCCTTGGCATACCCTTGGATAGTTAGGATGATGTCTCGGCAATGGTAGAAAGTTTGGTCGATATTGGCATGACCTTTTTTCTATCTGGCCGATGTAGTAATCAGTGTGACTTGCCTCTATTAGAATGATTCTTAGTGATGGGAGATGTTTGGCCAATAGTATAGTTCAATGGGTCTACTTTCGGTGTGACATGGTGTGTTTGGTGTAACCCTCTATCGAGTGGGTTGGTCTCACTGACAGTTATACACTATGAGTCTTCAGAGTGTCACAAATGGTTCGATGAGAACTCTTTCCAAAGCTTGGCTCTCTCATCAATGGTTGTGAGACTTTAGTGTAACACATAAGGCTTCGATATGAAGTCTTGGCGAATGTGGAAAGTCTCTCTAATAGCACATGGGGTCATCGGTTCAGTGTGACTCTAAGCGAATATTTGTTTCAAGACAACATGGAAGCCTTGATAAGAAGTCTTATTGAAGGTTGTTTCTCTCACCGACAGTATGCACTCAAAGTAACACATAAAGGTTGGATGTGATGTCTTAGAAAAAGTGGTAAGTCTTTGGTATAACATGAAGAGGCTTAGTGTGAACTCATGGTGAACTTGATTGTCTTCCTAATGGGAATCCTGATGTTGGTATGACTCTTGGTGATTTTTTAGTGTTTGGCATAACATGAAGCTCAGTGGAACCTCTTACCAATGGAGATGACTCTTGGTGACAACATGTATATGGATCTTGTGGCATTGGGGAGACACTTCTTGTGTGTCACCAACATGTGACACAACTTGATCACTATTGACCGAGTGAAGACCTTCTAAGGTGGTGCGATGTGGAACAATAAAAAAAAGCAAGATGTGAACCAGTTTTCTAAACTGTTTCTATGTGGAAGTTGGAAAACTAAAACATGAGGAAGTGGGAACATCTAATGATACTAGGCTAGATGATTTGTTAGTTCTATTGGAAAAGAAAAATTTCATAGAGCCTGTAGAGAATGAATGTAAAAATGTATGCATTGGACATTCTGAAGCCAAGGAGTTGAAGAGCTGAGAGCTAGAGAGAGAATGATAGAGATAAGACCAAGTGGCTTGTCGAAAGGATGAAGCCATGAGGTCAAGGCAGAGGATTGAGAGGTAGAGTTAAGCTGTTGGAATCTCTCATGATCATGATTGCTTTGGTTGATCTCTCAAGGATAATTTTCTACCAGTTGTATCCAGAATGAACAAGATGTAATCTCAAGGTTAAGAGCCTAAAACTGTATTGTAACTTTCTGTTGCTAAATAATACAATGGCTCAAACTTTGGAGAGGGGTTTTCTACCCGAAAGGGTTTTATCCACATAAATATTTATGTTCTGTTGTTTGTCTCATCTTTCATGTCTATATTGGCTCTGTTAGAGAATATGTTGATGCATGTTGTTGAATTTTCATGTGCTTCTCTCAGAAGGATTGATGTGGGAAAAAAATTGTGTTTGTTTCCTCTTTAGGACATAGTTGTACATGTCTTTGGGGTAACCTGATAGAAATTAAAGTTACTGAAGGTAGTACTATTTGGAGTTTCTATGAGATGCCCTCCATTTATTCTCTTACAGGCTCAAGTCCATGCAAAAGAAAGTCCCATACTTTCCTCTGTCAAACACCCAACTTTGCTTTGAGTTCATTAGATTCTTCTTGAAGATATTCATGCAATCTTCCCTATCACTGTTATTGAAAGTTTTTAGAGAATCATCATGCTCAGCTTGGCCCAAATTTCCTTCACCATTCTACAGTTCAAATTCTCCATCATCATGTCACAAATCTTTGTTATCTTCAACATACAAAATACATGCATATTCAATGCAATATTTCTCATTATCTTTCTCATGGTTATTTATTATAAAACAATCTCCCAGTTGTACTAAAAATTCACCATCACAGTGCTTCTCTTGAGAATCAAAAAACTCTATCATATCAATGTTGTTTGAGAAAAACAAATTTGAAACCTTTTGCACCTCTTTGATATCACCATTTGGAGATGACACTGGATTATAACTCATATCTTCAATACCATGCATATATGAACCAATCAATGCTGGACTTCTATCATCCTTGGTATGCAAATAAATGCCTTCTCCACATGAGTTAGACATTTCAAAATAACATACCTCTTCTTGAATGGATATAGATTTTTTATCAACTTCAAAGGTTTCTCCATCATTTCAAGAAATGCACTAGGAGTCATATGAATCATTGCACAAAGAACTTTCACTATAAAAAAAATGTAAGCTAGACACAGGACTTTAGAATCACCTTCATGTGCACATCTTTTGTATTCAAGAGTTAGCATATCTAAAATTTTCTCACTGCTGAGTGAACATATTTCTTCTTCCATATCTTCTATTATTTCTCCCTCTTCTTGATTTCCACAAGAGCTAGAAATATCCCCTTGTTGTAAATCAAGATTCACATGATTTTCCTCAAGCTCTTCCTCATTGTGGCATGATACACAATCCTCGTCTAATTCATTTTCCAATTCATCAACATGGAAATTTTAGAGATCATTATAGTTATTCTCTTCACATGTTGATGTACTCTCCTCTTCATCATCAAATGTATCATGGTTCTCATATATAAAAGGAAGTGTTATTTTCTCACTACCAAATGAATCAACATTTACCATTGCTTCTTCATGCTGATCTTCATAAGAGGTGGAAAAATCCCTTGATTGCAGATCAAAATCCTCATTTTCATCATCAAAATCTAAATTTTCACTGGATCGCTCATAACATATATTGCTTTCCCTATTAAAATTTGTTATGCAAGAGAGATCTTTTGTATCATCTTCATTCTGCAGGCTATTATAAGAATCATATTCACTTGCACATGTCTCATCTTCTATTCGATGCATTATTTGATCAATTTCTCTATACTCATCAAAAATACAACTATTGGATTCAACATTGATAGTGTTATCATACCTTATACTCTCCATGGTATCAATGAATTTATTCACTAGATCATAGGAATGTTGTATTGATGATTTTGACCAATAGGGTGATTTAGGTTTCCAAACTTTTATGAACTCTGCAACAAAAATGGGTCTTGCATGCTTATACTTAGGAGGTAATTGCATATAGATATTTATCATCCTATTGTATAGAGATTTTTTATCTTCTCCTTCATGTCTCCTTATGTTAAGAAATGCATCAAAGGGGTAAATTCTGTATTCTAATCCTACTATGTAATCATCACTTTGAGTATGTACATATTCATCTTCTTCCTCCTCAAACTATTGGCTTGGATATACATTTCATTGCAAGTTGTGATTAACACCTTCATGTGGGTTGGAACTGTGTTGATCATATTGATAGTCTTGCTAGCTTACCAACCTTTATCTAGGAGAGACTAAATAAGCACTTGTTTTAGCTATTGTGATGAATAAGCATTCTATTGTGCATAATATGCATCACCTCCATTGCGAAAATTTCCAATTGTTTTAGCAGGTGCTTGAGGGGTCCAATGCCTGACTACATTTGTGTATTCATTCTTATTACAAAATTCTCTTAATTGTAATAGTTGTTGGTCCAATTTTAGTGTTTCTTTCTTAATTTGCAGTGTTTCTTTCTTCACTTGCAGCTATTTCTTTTTTAATTCTTTAATTCCTCTTATCAACTGTTGCCTTTCAAAATATGCTTTTGTTCCATACACAAATTGTCTATCCATTCTTCATCAAAGTTTTACCAGATTCACTACCTACTTTTTGAAAAGTAGGAAAATGATTATTTTAAAATTATTTCTAATATTCCCCAACGGAATCACTTTTTTTGAAACTTCTCAAATTATGACTTCTTCAATGACTGTATAATCTTCAACCAGATATGTTGCAATAATGTCCCTAGCAGAGTCGTCAATTTGTTAGCTCTCAAAAATGTAGGTGAAATGCCTCAAGAGGTTTCCAATCTCTTGGTACATTTTACAGTAACAAATAAGGTCAAATGGTTTAGACCTTCTACTCTTCAAGTGCTGCTAGACCTAGGAAAGTTTACCTATATGAGTGAAGTAGACTTGACTTGTCCTTATCTCTTTGAAGTGTTTTTCCCATAATGGCAGATGGGAGTGGACAAATGAAACCTGATTTGGTATAAATCATATAGCAATATTAAAACTAAAACCTAATATGTTCAGTTAACATATGTAAGAAATGAATGAAACTAAATGATGAAAAGTGCAAAGACTAGTGCCTTATTAGGTATGCAGAGTCAAATGAAATCTAAATGGGTAACTTATTTTTGGAGAACATTCAAATTGTTTGGCATATATTTTAGTTTATAACTTGTATAAACATGCAAGACTATGATTACCAAGTTCTTCTTAATGATCTAGATTAACTATCCTGATTACTATGATCAATTAAAGGATTCAATCTTTCCTTGAAAGAATCAATTAATCAACCACACAGATACAACAAATGTACACTAATAAACTGAATATAAACTTCTTATATTAATTTAAATAACCAGAAAACGCCAACCTTGGAGACAAGTTTAGTAATACTTTCAATGAACATAATAGAAAATTGACACCAGAAATATGCTACCACACAAATTGATTCTCATTAATATCTCCATTCCTTCAAATGTGAATCATAGTCTCATAGTATGATTTTTTTTATCTATTGTATCTTCCCTAATCGATCTTCTATCCTATCTCCTGTATTACATCTTTACAATTGAAAATGAACATTTATACATCAGTATTTGAAAGAACGCTTCCTTTTGTATTCAATTGTTGGTGATCAGTTGTATTTGGGCTTTTACTAACACTCATTGAACACCCACCAAGATATCCTCCAATCATACCAATCTTCAATGTCTCACCGACTATTGAAAATTGTACATCACTATAGTATCCTACCATCTCATTGAAATTTGGAGTCTCACCAACAAATATCCTTTCATCTCATGTGCTTCACCATGACTTTTGGAGTTAGGGTGATGTCTCATAGGTTACTTTGTGTCTCACCGAGATATGCCCATTGGTATGTTTTTTGCTTGATGAGACATATTAAATTTCTCACCGATGAAACCACATTCAGTGAGACATACAGGTTGGCAAGAATGCATGACCTCATTCTGATAATCTTTTGATAGAATCCCTGCGTGCTTTATCGGTAAGACCCAGCACGTTTGATGAGACATTAGTTTAATGACCTTTAGTCTAGCTGATAAGTCTTTTGGTGCGCTAGTCAGTAAGACATATATGGTTTCACTATGACTTATTCTAATGATGACTCTCTTTCTAATGTGATACCTCTGTTGCTGAGACAATGATTTGTGTCTTGCTAATAGGTGCTTGCATATGAATTTTGATCGATGTGACATCCCTGAAGTCTTCCTAATAGACTACAACAAATGTATATAAGTAGAAAATAAATTATGGATCAGAGAGACCCTGATCTCCTCATGCCGATAGGAATTATAATACAAAATAGTTACGATTATATGGATTCTATAGGAATTCATGACAAAATATGGGAAAATTTTTATGAAGAGAGGCCTATCTGCTTATGATGAGGACAAATTTGGAAACTCAAGGGTATGAACAAGTTGCAAAAAATTTAGAATTTTACAATTCTAAGATTATTGAGGGATATACTTATTCACAAAGACTGATAATTTGACTAAATATGTAGAGAAGGTTTCATCTACACACATCTAATCAAATGAAATTATTTTTATTTGGTTCAAATGATTTGCCCAAAATTTAGCATGAGGAATTTTTGTTTCAATATTTCCAAGAATTGTTTATGAGGTGATTTTGATTTGAAGTTTGGGGGATGAATGGAAGTTTTAATTTTGATCCTAAGATAATTAGAGAGACTTTTTTTACTAGACCAAGATATTGAAGAACATGCTTTTCCTTAAGAGTAGTTCAAACCAAAAGACTAATGTTTGCTTGAAAGATGATAAAAAGATAAACAAGCACATGTGTGGGGTTCAATTTGAGTTAATCTTGGTTAATGACTTGCTTTTACCACAAACAAACTTCTTGCTTAGTTTTAAAATTGAATGTCTATGTCTCAATTCCTTTTCATTCCACAAGGTCCATTATGTGAAAATTAAGGTTCCAAGATCATAGTTTCCTATTATTGACTTTGGAATGAACAAATCAACATGTAGGTCTCAATGTTTAGAAGCCTTCTAGGGATAATAATCCCTAGGGACAAGCAGTAACACATGGACTTTTCAAAGGTTTTTATTCCTCCCAAAGGGTTTGAAATTTTGATGAGTTTTTGGATTTTGGTTTCGATGTTTTGGATCCAAACATTGTGTTTTCAAACAGACTCATAAGAAATATAACATCCTAGTTCAATTGGTATGTTTTTCTTGGTGGGCTTGCCTCCTCCCTTTGTAGTAGAAGAGATTATTTTACATGCAACCAAGGAAAAAATATAAAGGTACATTAAGAATGAAGTCTTAACCTCTATATTTTAACCAAGATCGGACATTGCAATTAACTTCTTAGAATCTAAGTTCCAATGCACCACTTTGATAAACTCATTAGATGGACTGGTTGGTTAATACAAATAGGGTTCTTAATGATGGGACATCATGGGCATGGCACCTTGTGAGCATCCAACAATCCACTAAAGGCTTTAATCAATCCTACTAGAGGTGTTTATACTTTTTACGGTAGTACTGCGTTCTAAAAGACAATATACGGCTAAGGCCTACATACCATGAGGACTTGACAGTTTAGTCTTAACCATTTATATACCGGTCCAAATGAAAAGCTAATTGGAGTCCCCTTCAAGTTGTCCTTTCGGATGTATCTCTAAGGCAGGCCCCTCTAAAGTTAAACAACAATGAGAAAGCACATCTATAGTTTGATTGACCTTTGTTTAGAAACAAAGGGAGAACACACATGATATACCTAACTCACACTCACAAGATTTGTTCAATTTTAGTTCCCAAAATGAAGTGTGGAGGCAATATTTTATGCAACTTAATGACATCAAAAATACTTTTGAATATCAAGATCACCATGAAGCATGAGAGAACTGCATACACCTTTTTAGATGAGATTATTTCACAAAAAATATTAAAAAGCATAAAAGACACATGTTAATTTTAAGTCCACAAAGCAATGATTTTGATTCATTTTAAAGCAGCAAAATGAGATTTGAAGGTTGTCTTGTTCAATTGTTAATCTCAAATGAAATCTAGTTAATTTTCGTAAAGTTCATTTTAACCCTTTTGCAATGAAAATTGAAATTCTTTTGTAATGTTCGTTTCAAAGCCCAAAAACAAGTGAGTTGGCCTAAAATAGAAAACTAAAGCATAAAACAAAAGCCTTAAGCATTTAAAAATGTTTGTTAATTTCAAGCTCCAATGTCCGATTTTCTTCAACTTGATTTCACTTGTGATCAATCCAACTTGATGCAAAGTACCTAAAAAAAACAATAGTTATAATGTTAAAAATTAGATTTGAAGGAACCACATATAATCAAAGATAGCAAGATAAGCATAACAATAACTAGCTAGAAGATTGTGAAAACAAAAGCAAAGGCTTTTTAGTGCTGATTTAACGCATTGATTAGTATTATTAAAATTCCCCTCAATAATGATATCGTGCTAGCAAATGATTTATGCAATCTTTGAAGTTTTTTATGAGAAAAAACAAAGAAAAACATTGACTTTGGTTTCCTATTTAATGCACCAAACAATATTCAATGTACAAGGCACAAATGAGTAAAGCATAGCTTCCAACACATTAACTATGTGTTTGGTGATTTAGTAATCGTCCAATTGCCAACAGTGAGTGCAAAAAAAAAAGATTCGATTCTCTTACATAGTGCATTTAATATTTCAGTGTGTTAGTTTATGGCAGTATTTGAATCACCAAATAAATAGATCACAAGATATACATATGATCAACAAATAAATGCATGGGTAATCTTTAGTTTTGAATGTTTAGCACCTTCCCTCTATATACTTTCAAAACTACTTGCTCAAGTATTTTGAAGACATTAGCCAAAATATTCCAACACAGAAAAACATGAGAATATGGGAATATTTATAATTGTTTCTATGCATATAAAAAACCACTATGCACAAATTAGATATAGAAGATAGTGAAATACAAAAGAGAAATTAATGGCAGTTTGATATCACCATCAATCATCCTTTGCAACGTTCAATCAATATGATTCTCTTATTTTGAGGGCACTAGAAACCAACCAAAAAAAAATGAATGAGGGTGTCTAAGGCTATGAAAGACTAGCATATTAAAGGATGCACATATGTTAGGCAAAGTAATGTGAAGAATTTAAGGTAATGCCACTTTCTTCATAATAAGATAGGCAATAATGGCCATAAATGAGGTGAAATCTTTTTTATCTGTAGTCAAATAGCGATCTATGGCTCAA
Source organism: Sequoia sempervirens (assembly GCA_007258455.2). Lineage (NCBI taxonomy): Eukaryota > Viridiplantae > Streptophyta > Pinopsida > Cupressales > Cupressaceae > Sequoia > Sequoia sempervirens. Next base: position 1,191,846 of record VDFB02338372.1, on the reverse strand, counting down.
CCAAGTGAAATATAGCTACGATGTGAAGGCATATCCAACCCACAAGACTCCTTTCTCACACCTTCACTTGGATATTAATTTGAGAGGAAAATGAGTGCACCCTTGTCAATAAACAACACTTTACAGCTGATTCTATAGTGTAAGGCCTGTAGATTCCATGTGAAGGTTGCATTAAAGACTATTTTAAATGCAATAACAAGGTATTCTAGATTATTCCCATGATCACTATACAAGGGGTGTGATCTTAAGGTGTGGATTAAGGTGCAGACTAGAGGTGGTATGAATAGTCAATGGATGGTTGTGATTGCTTGAGCATGCAAGTTGTTGATTGATGGATTTCAAAGAAAGTGTTCTCATGGTCTAGATTGTTTGACTGAAGGAGTAATGTTGTGCCCTCAGCACACACGCCCCGTTCGAAACGGGGACCCTCTTTTCTTTTGCCTTGCCGAGTCTTTCGGGGCAACCTCATTTTGCATGCCCCTCTTTTTTTGATGTTCCACATGGTTGATGTTGCTCCAAGGTTTCATCCTAAAATCGACCGCGCTTTCCCTTTTGGTTTTTGCTGCCCTCCGGGGCATCGTGGGTTCCTTTGGCTTCGTTTGGCTCTGGATGGCCCTGGGCCCCCCGGGCCCGGGCCTCCGGGGTTCCCTTATCGGGTTTCCCCTTTGCGTTCTCCGCCCTTAGCGGCATTCCCCGGGCATCTTTCCGCCCTCTAGAGCTCGCCCTGCCATCTTCCATTCAGAATTCATTGGGGATTTCCCGGACGGCCCCTGCTCTTTCGGGCCTCGGGCTCCGGAAGTCCGTGTCCGGACTTCCGTCTCGGGATTGCCATCTTTGACGGCGGCTCTCCGGCGTCTGCCCACCTCTCGGGCCCCAGAATGGTGCTCGTCATAGCCATCACCCATGCAAAGTGAAGTTTTCAGCGGCAAACTCTCGAGCGTACCCCGCCCTCCGGGCCCCGAGCATCCCGTCGCCGTCGTCGCCCAATCAACGCAAAATCTCGCGGCGGCCATCGTCTCGCGTCCCTTCGGCCTCCGGGCCCCGAGGTCTCATCTGCCACCGCTGACTCAATTTGAATTTCACCAACCTTTTGGCACGTCTGTACCTGCATTTAATGATCACATTAATGACACCCAAGGTATATAATGACCAAGTTTTCCGGTCATTTTCATTGTTTGAATTGAGGCGAATTGGAGCAGCAATTAACTGGAGACCACCGCCTTCTGTAGCATCTCGATCGTCATCATCAAAGTTCACACCGTTAATCCCCGGTGGATTCCGCACCTCCCCGCTTAGCGTATCCGAGGTAGGCCATCCTCGTTTTCCCTCCCATCATTTTGATCATTTTTGGGGATTTTGTTAAAATGAATAATTGATTAAATTGCATAAAGTTGAAGGGCACCCTGTGGCGCCCCTTACCCATGTTTTAAAAATCTCCTAAAACGGTTGGAATGACCCTCACTGTCAATCCGGAGCTCACCCATTGCGCGAACGTTCTTCGCACAGGGCGATCGGCCCCCTCGGACTCGGTCCCCTCTTTTGCCATTCCATTCCAGGGTATGGTTGCATGTCGACAGCCGCCCCCCTAGCCGGGCCCGAGTCATCGGGGTTCCATCCCCGAAATTCCTGTTACGTTTTCGCTGCGTCAAAATCTAACCAAGCCATCCTGCCTCACGGCGATCAGACTCTGATCTCACCTTAACAGTTGAATTGAAACCAGGTCTTCCTCCTTTCATGTGTTCAGCCCCTGGACATTGGGGTTTCGTGGCACTTTTTCCGCCATTTTGCCGGTTGGGGCCTCCGCGGCCAAGTCATCTATGCCGCCCGCCCTCTGGGTCCCGGGCTTCCCTTGGGCGTCTGAACGTTGCTTAAACTTTTCCATGCCCCGAGACCCTCCAGGCCCGGCTGTCCAGAGTTCCGTCCCCAGAACTCATGACGGTTTCGCCGTCGTCCATGGCAGAACCCCTCCGGCTGCCCGACCTTCGGGCCCCGGAGATACCTTCACCGCCGTCGTCGCCCATTCGCTGCCAAAACCTTGCAGTGGCCGTTGTCTCTCGTCTCTTCAGTCGCCGGGTCCTGGATTCCCTACCGCCGCTGCCATTCAAATCATCACAAAATTCATGCAGCAGCCTGCAGCTCTCGTCTTCCCGCCGCACGGGCTCCGGGCCGCCTTTCGCCGCCACTATTCCAATCAATGAAAATCTTGGAGCAGCTATAACCTCGCGTCGCCCCAGCCGCTGAGCTCCGGCATTACCTCCGCCGCCGCCGAGCCTGAACGGTATGTGTGCCCGTCCGTCCTTCGGTGCCCCGAACCCCGGCCTTCAGACTTCCAAGGCCAGATTTCTGCCCACTGCCTAGACCATAACCTCATACCAGCTATCCTTTGGCCTCGTGGGCCCCAGACCTCAGACTTCCTCATCCAAACTTCCGCCTGCTGTTCGCCGTCCCCAACGGCCGCCCCTTAACTGCCTTCCAGCCTGAAACCTCCGAAGTTCCTTAAATCAATCCAAACCGACTCAAATTCAGAATCTAGCTTCGACCCACATCCTAAATCATGCCGTTCTCCATCATTGGCCTCTTAAAATACCAAAATTTGGCCAACGGGGGTCTCCAGGAATTTTCGGTCATGTTTTCCCTCCCTAATAGCATTCCTGTCAGGGAAGTCCGGCCCTCCAGTCCCGGATTGTCCAAATGCTCTAAAATTTAATCGATATCATCTGAGGATAAAATTTATGATGTATTTGAATGGTTATTTAGATGATATGCTCATAATATTTACTAACATTAACGTTGTTGATGTTTTGTTGTGCTGACTTTGCCCTTTGCTTGCAGAATATATGGAATCGGCTGCAGGAACTTCAGGGGCCTCCGCTGAAAATGATAAGGGCAACAAATCTAGAAGAGCTGCTTGGGGAAAAGACGATAAAGATCCGATGAAGTTCCAATTTTAGGGTGAGCCGCTTTAGTCGAAGGTCTCAACTGACTGGAAAGAGATCTCAGATACTAATATCGGCTAGGTGGACATAGATGAGTTCACCCAGAGGGTCAAGGTCGACCCTAAAACAAAGAATTCTAGGTTGATATGCCAAAGTGGAATCACCAAAGCTGTCGGCTTCCCTCCATCTCTGATAGCACTTGAATTAGTAATGGCTTGCTGAGAAGCCTACCAAACGGACACCAGAACGATCGTGGACAAGGAGGGGAACATCCTCGCCGACATGTCTCCAGAAGGAATCACTAAAACGTTTCACATTCCTACATTCCCACATATGCAGGTCCCCACTTTGGAGCAGTGTCAGGCGGTATGGGATGCCAATCCATTGGGCTGCAAGAAGTCAATTAACATTTACTGGTTAAAGGAGAAACGGGGCAGTGCTACAAAAGTTCCCCAAGAGCTATTCTGCAGCGACTTTTAGGAAGATTATCACGACTTGGTGACTATGCTAAGTAGGGTCATGGGCCTCCCAGCATCCACCTACTTCCAAGAGTGGATGGCTTACTACATTGAACAGATCATATGAGGAAATGATGACGTGAAAACTAAGATCTCATTCGACTGGGGGAGTATCATAAGCAACTGCTTCCACGAGCAGTTTGTAAATGTCAAGAAAAGCTCCAAGTTCTACATGACCTCGTACCTGGTATACTCCTTGGTAGGTCAGAGACAATATAGTGGGCTATTTATGGCACCGGATCAGGATCACAAACAAGGGCTCAAGCCTTTTGACAGGTACCCCCAACTAAAATACCGCAACTACAAGAAGGAGTACTGCCGGGTCAATGACGCCTTCATTGGCCATATTATTAGATTGATAGCCTGGGACTTTGAGAGAAGGGTATCCCACAGTGCTAGGGAACTCCTGAAGGAGTATGCCTTCTTATATATCTAGTTTTCCACGTTCACCTACATCTGTGCCCAGGGATTCACTGAACGGCCGAACAAGTTGCCGAGATACCCAAACGACAGGATCATTCTCCTAGAGCTCTCCCAGCAACTCCAACACATTCAAACGGTCTTTGGCAACAAGCACGTAGCAGGGATCCCCTATCCCATGACCCTCGGCTAGGACCTATATCGACTGCAAACATCTCAATGCACCGGCAACTCAGAGAAAGAACTTAAAAAATATAACTTTGAATGGTACACGACTCGCCCATGAATGGACCCACATGGCCATGTCAGGAAGGCGATGGGGCCGGCGTACGCCCACAAATACCATGTCAAAGATTTATGGGCAGATTGTAAAGATGATAAGGAGGTCCGCATGAGACACTACATGCGCGTGACTGTGTAGTTTTTGAGGAGGGTGCAACTATTTCCGGTGCCTAATCAACTTGAGGAGGATGAGTCCACCCTTGTGCACTCGAGGTACCCTGTGGATGCCGACCTGGCAATCCCCTCCATAGGCTGGGACAAGCAAGAGGTTGAGGACCTGGATACCATCACCCAGCCTGTCATAGCTCACACTAAGGAGTGGGTCGATGGGCAGGTGGCACAACTAAAGCAACAAGGGGTGGCTCTAACATACGAGGTGCTCAAGAGTGAGCCAAGCGCCATAGAGGACGTTGCCGCCTCTACATCAGCTGGTGAGACTTCGAAGTCTCCCCCTGTCACCAGGTCCCAGAAGAGAAAAGAAGCAAAGACAAAAGAGTCTGCAGACCCCAAAGAACAAGTAACGAAGGACACGGGAGGCTCATCTCCCAAGAAGCTCAAGAGGATAGTGATCACAACAGAGGCACAGCCTCCCTTGCTCCTTCCTCCCCTAAATGGTGTGATGCCCGCCTCTCAGGCCGCAATCGCCTCATCTCCACAGGTGGTGTACATTTCTGTTCACCTTGCCTCTTCACCCCCAGCCGGGTCAATAATCAATATCGATTCCTCCTCTAGCATGACCACTTCCCTTTCCTCTGCTGCTACCATGTCACCCATTACCTCCCTGCCTCTGGCACCAATAGCATCGCCTGTTCCCCTTTCCACTGTGCCCGAGGCTATTACACAACACCTGCAGAGTCTTCCCCCTGAGCTCTCGCAAATCCTAATGGACCTTTCTCTCCAGGCAGCCCTTGCCCAAGCCCTCGCAACAGCTCAGCCTTCGCAACCGCCAACAGGTCCACCGGCCATGGAGGCCACAATGCAGATTTCCAAAGAGTTGGAGGAGCTGGAACAAGAGGCTTCAAAGCCTATCGAGGAAGAGGCCGATGATTACTACGAGCACCCCGAATACGAGCACAGAACCATCGACAAGGTGGCCTACGAGGAAGAAGAAACAGGCTCTTCCGAGGGCGGGGATGGAGAGGATGGCTCGGGTGCCAATTAAATTATTCGGGCTTTCGATGAAGACGTTGAAGAATAGTTGGCTCAGCAGCCAAAGGATGTTGGGGAGGAGGCAGAATAGTCACCGCATGGTGAAGAGGGACAGCCGCAAGAAGAGCAACCTAAAAAGGATATCACTGAGGCTGAGACCCATATTGTGAAGAGCCCCTAGGCCAAGGCTGTTGAAGAAAAGAAAGAAGAAGAGGTGGCGTGAGAAGAAGATCCCACCCAGATGTTGTCTACCAAGGCACCCGCTAAATGCCCCGTCTTTTATCATGACTCTGACGAAGAGGAAGAAGAGCTTCAAAAGGAAAAGGAGGCAAAAATCTTGCCTCTAACTGAAAAGGGTGAAGGCAGCCATGATGCACCCAAAGACAAATCTGCCATGCCTAACTGGTTGGAAAAGTAGCTTGAAAGGGCAACCACAGTTCCGACAGACTCGAGGTTAAGATTGGAGGCCATCTTGGCTCTATCCTTGACCACAACAAAGAAGGACAAGAGGCCTAAGGTCCGTTCCAAGATAACCATGGACGCTTCCAACTCCCGGGCAGCACAAATAGCAACGCCAACTGTTGGCCAGACCGGAGTAAGTTACAATATCTCCACCATTGAACTAAGGACAGCAACCAGGGAACAGAAGGTCGAGCATCTGGAGGAGTCAGTGGCCATGGTGGTGCATCTAATCAAACAAGAAAAGGTCACCAAGGACGAGCTCAAGGCGCAGGTTGCTGCCCTGACCAATTATATTCAGTAGTGGTCCTCAGTAGATGACTTGCCCACTACCTCTATAGCTACACCGCAGCTACTCTCCAAGGAGCAGATAGATAAGCTAGAAAGGAGGAAGAACTTGGAGAGGACCACTGAGGATTGGTTCCAATAGGTCATAAGCATCAGAAACAAGGGGATTAGCTTGGATGTGTAGATAGCCAACAAGTTCCTAGACCTGGTCCAATCCCTGGAGGGCATGAAGAAACTCTGCACCAACTTCCCTACAATCTATGACTCCACTGCCCCGAAAATCAAAGCCATCCTTCAGATGCCAGAGGGCACGTGGGAATAAAAGCTAGAGCTGAAAAAAGAGGATCATTGGCTGGTGGACATATGGCGCAGAGACCTCATCAACCAGAAGGAGAGGATGGAGCAAATCTAGAGCAGAGTGGATCTAGATATCGAATGGATTAAAGAAATCCAGGCGGAATGCACCCAGTATCTTGATCTGATGACGGGCCATGATATGCCCACGGTACAATTGGACACCGAAAAGATCAAGCCATACTTTGAGGAAAAGATGAAGGACGGGACAACCGGAGATATCACAACGGACTTCCTGAGTTTCACTGCCCGTGCCTTCGATCGATCAGAGCTATTCAGAGACCAAGGCTAAAAGTATGATGAGGATTGGAGGCGGTTGGAAGAGAACGCCAAAGAATGGAGCTACCAGGTGTTGAGATGCGAGATCCTCGAGGTAGACAAGCTCCAGGCCGTCATCCTCAAGTACATTGAACACGCAGCTTCTGAGGAGCAAGAGGACAGCCCAGCCAAGGAAAAAGACCTCCCAGAAGAGTAGCTACAGCCAATAAAACAACAATTAGCTACAGGATGAAAAAGCAATAGTGTCATCCACTAGATGACGAAATAGGGAAGGGACAAAAGATGTTTTTTAATTGTAAATCTATTTGGGGGTAGGTGAAACCCTATTTTGTAATGAATCTTGGCCACACAATGGAAATGAATCTTGGACATTCATTTAACTTTTGGAAAACTATAAATAGAGCACTCCCCTCATTTGCAAAAGTGAGAGTTGAGTTGTTGTAAAGACATGCTGTAGAAATTTATAAGAAATAGCATTGACTTGGTGAATTTTCTTGTTTTCTCTCATGTCATTTGACTAACTTCTCCAATATTAGATGTTTAGCTTAGATCTCTTTGCTGTTTAGTTAGCTATTTATTGCATTTGGGTAAATCTTAGGAATGCTGTTAGGTGATTGTGAAAATTCCTATTTTGTTGATGATCCCTTAGTCCATACTTTTTGTTGTTTGCTGAAGGTAGATAGCTGTGAAAAGTTAGCCTGGACTTGATTTGAAGCTTCCCCAAATATTTATCTTTAATTCATGCATGTATCTGGTGGATGAAAGATGAAAAATCTGCAGCCCTTAGAAGATAGCACAATTTCCATGATACTGTGAAATCACTGGTTAAGTGGGATATTGTTTTAAGGAATTGTCCATTGCAGGAACTCCGTTGTCACTGTTTGCAGCAAGCTTTAGGCTTAGGAACTTTTCCTGCCCTTCGCTCTTTTTCCATTTTTTTTAGAAACTGAACAATACCAAGGTTCATTGCACATTGTAAAGCAAAATCTAAAAACTAGATGGAGTTTGAGACTGCTGTTTGAACCTATAGCCAACACATAACTGCTTTCATACTAAAACTCCTTTCGAAGATCTAACTTCATGCTTCGCATCCATACTTTGTATTTTCTATAAGGCTTCCTTGTGATTCCAGCAAATCACATCAAACTACTGAGGTATCTAAGTACTCTCATGACCTGACATCTGAGAGACCTTGGGATAGTGTTCTGCAATTCGATTGTGGAAAATTGTCTTTCAAGAGAGGTAATGCGCATATGCACTGCTTGTGTTGAGAAGTGCATAAAAACACCATCAATAGAACTGGTGCTAGAAGGAGGGCCACGGTCGAAATACTAAGCTATGGGATAAAGAGAAGTTGGATCAGATCGGATCATTCTCCCCAGAGAGATTTCAAAGGATTCTACGATTAGCACCAAATAAGGGAGAATTTGAAGAATTGCACCCTCCCACGAGGGAAAAACGAGTACAAGGAAGTAGCTCCACCTCTTCCTCTTCCTCCACTCCATCCGCCTCCATTTCACCCCCACCTTCATTTGGCTAGCCTTCATCTTCCACCCAACCATCTCAAATAACATTTGCACATCTTCCCTCTGGTAGCCAGGCGTTCGCTCCTCTCCCACCCCTTTCAGCCCAAAGCATAATCCAGGCATCCATAGGTCAAGGATAGCCCCATATTGTGGTTGTATTGCCAATACAACCCCAAATCCCTATTCTCCAACAGCAGGTGCCACCTTCGCCTCCCCCTATGGCTTGGCTTGCGCATAACCCTTTGCTGATACACTTTGCTGTTTACAATGACATGCCCAAGAATCTGGAGGGCTTTTGTTCGAAGTTCCATCCCCGCGACATGCAAAGAACAGCCGAAGAGCATATCAAGATATTCGAAACGGTGATTACCGAAATGCAGTTGGATCACGAGGACGTGGCGTGTTGCCTTTTTCTGCATTCATTGGGAGAAGAGGCCTTCTACTGGTACATCAATCTGCCGTGGGGATCAATCACCTCGTGGAACCTGATGAAGAATGCCTTTCTGTAGAAATACAAGATTCCTGTCAACCCCGTTGACCTTTACCAACAGTTCATGTCCATCAGAAGGGAGGTCAACGAACCTATTGGCTCCTTCAATGATCGCTTCCATCAGGCTCACATGAGGCTTCAGGATCCATACGTCCATAATGATGTGGCTGATCTACCAGTCTACTACGCGGCCCTGGACAACCTCATGTTGGCGTTGGTAAAAAGGATGCACCCGTCGCCTGCTACCCTACTGGCCGCCTATGCAAAAGCTGTCGTCGCAAGTGCGGACTTAGGACAAAATATCTCCGGCCCGCTGCCCTCTTTGGGGCCCGTCGCCCACCCAATAAAAATTTAGGGGCTTAATCAGGCGTTTGCTCACCAAACTCCTCTCATGAACCAGGTGCCACAATTGCCTATGGTGCCACATCTGGGGTAGCCGTTGAATTGTGCGCCTCCCGCGACGTCTTATTTGCAACCCCAGCAGCAGTACAGCTATTCCCAGATAGCTTCGCAGCAGCAAGCATATTCCCAATAGCCCTAGGCGCTGTTGTACTTATCGGGACTGGATTTTCCTCCAGTCTATCAAAATCAGCTGGCAGCCCCGCCAGCTTTTCTCCAAAATTCAGCCCCATTGCCTGGAGGTGCGGCCGAGAAGGACAAGCTAGAGGAATTAATGGAAATGATTAAGAAGATGTCCACGAAGATGACGCATCTGAAGAACCAGAATAATCAGTTGCAAGCCTCCCAACACAATTTTCAGGCCAATCTCAACAGGGACAGTCGAGAGTCTCGAGATAATAGAGATAACAGGGACAATCGGGAGGTAGGTACTTCCTCCGAGCAGAATTATGAATGGGGGAAGAACTCCAATCAAAATACACAAAGGAGGCCTTCTCAGAGGTAAAACCACACATGGAACACCAGGCCCAACAATGGTGGTGTCCCCATGCCATTCAATCAATCGGCAGGCCATGACAAAACATCCAGCGGTGTGTATTTGGCCGAAGCAGCTTTGTCCAGATGGTGCTGACTTCACAAAACTAGCAGGCATTCTGAGCTGGATTGTCCTGAGTTCCAGACAGCCACTGAGATCTTCCAGGTGGAGGTACAGAATTTCGTCGACCATGCCAACTGCAGGGACATCATCCCATCTGAGCCCTATGATTCCTCATGTCTGGTAGTCAATCAGGCATCGTTTCCGTGAGGACATCGCAACGAGCCCGAAGTAGAGCTTACTCCTATTGAGGATGAGAAGGCGCAAGAGGTAAGTAACGAACCATCTTTAGCTCAGCTTTTTGATTCGATAGATAACAGTCCAGTGGATGAAGAAGAGTCATTTGTGGATGAGGTCCACATGTTCCATCAATGGTCAAGTCCCTATTTCTTTAGGAATAGACAAGCCGATGGACCCTTCACAACTTCCACCCCACCAAACAATCTCGCCACTCCACCTGATCCAAATGCCAGTAACAACCCTAGGCTACCCCACATACCTACCCAGTACCTTAACAAAAATCAATCTCAAAATTAGTCGCAAAGTCAACCTCAAGCCCAACCCCAAAATCCATCTGGACAAGCAAAGGGCCACCCTCCTAGTTCTCCCATAGGCCAAGCTTTTAGCTCTGAAATCGAGCAAATGGATGAATATGTGGCGGAAGAGTTCAAGAAGGTCAAAATTAGTTTATTGGCCTTCAAATTACTCAAGGTTCCTGTCGTAAGGCATGCCTTCTTCAGGGTTCTGAATGGGACTCCCTCATCTAGCATGACATAAGAGACCCTAGCCAAGAGGGTAACCTTTGAAGAGCCCAGGAAAGAACAAGAGATACAGGACAACACTGGAAGAAGGAACAATATGCCCATGAATCAGTCGACAAGTAGATACATTGAAAAGGAGCCAGAAAGGGCTAGTAGACAACCTCCCAAGGACCAGCAATTTACGCAAACCAAGGATATGGGCAGTGATAGGAGCAAAGGCCAAATAGCTCAAATGGACACACCCGTGGGCATCCTCCAAGGGAGACCGAAAACTCCCCCGTTCCTGACTACTATTAGGGTCTTTGGGAAGAACTTGCATAACTGCCTGCTCGATTCAGGTGCGTCTGCCAACGTCATGCCCTTGGCCATATGCAAGGCTCTTGGCATCACTCCCACACCTTCAAAGAGAAAGGTCACCCAGCTGGACAAAACAGAGATCACAATCGTGGGTGAAATAAACCGCATCCCCATGCAAATTACTATAGACCCCCGGATACAACAGGTTGTTGATATCCAAGTGGCAGACATTCCTGATACTTATGGAATCATTCTGGGGAGAGAGTTCACCAAGGCACTGAACGGATACACCACCACAGACCTTTCTCACATGTGGCTGCCATGGAAGGGCCTGCCAAATCAAATCTATATTGACTGTGAACCCCGTATGAAGTATATGATCACATAATACAATAATCTCAGTGAGGTGCTGTTCGCTGAGACTGACTTAGGGAATTATTGCCCTTTTGCTTACCAAAATGAGCTTGAGCTTTAGGAAGAACGTGCAGATGAGGTATTGCTGGTATTGTGTAGTCCCTCGGTGGGTTCCGCACAAGTGCCCCCAGATACTGGAATGTTGGTAGAAGCTGATGATGAGCCGGATAAAGATGACGACTGGGGATTGCTCGATGGCTTCCAAGAGTTCATGGAGAAATTTGCAAGAGATCAGCTCAGCCTAGGATCTAGAATGAATTTCCAAGACCTCTTATTGTCGAACTGGTGTAGGGTCCATTACGCTGCTCACTCCGAGTTCGACTGTTGTCTGTGTTAAGTAGCGGTGGAGCATGTTAAGAAACCCATTGCTCCTCCGACAGGAACACCAAAGGAGGCACCACCAGAACCACCTGCTGATCATTGCCTCGAACCTGAAAACCCCCCTAAGATCACAAGGCCCGCCATCCAGCCGAAAGGGAACAGAGGCTCAGTCAGACCCGAAGACAAGGAACCCTCCGCGTGTTGGACGCTCCGGTTTGATAGATCGAAGTCAAGAAAAGGAGCTGGAGTGGGGATCGAACTCATCAGTCCAAAGGGTAAGAAATTTCTCGCTGCCCACCGGTTGCAGCTTTATTATACCAAATAACGTAGCGGAATATGAGGTCTTAGTCCTTGGCCTTCTTATGGCCTTGAAGAAAAACGTGAAAGTGCTGCAAGTCTTCAAAGATTCCGCACTTGTAGTTAAACAGGTCAGAAAATTGTACTCCTATCATGATCGGAGACTCACCAATTATAGACACAGGGTTTGGGATCTCTTAGAGGGCCTAGATGCGTTCAACATACAATTGATCCCTCATGCTCAGAATCGCACAGCTGATGCCCTGGCTCAAGCAGCCAGCACTCTGTAGCCCCTCTCTTTGTCTGGGCTCAAGAAATTCACTGTTGAGCTAACATCCATGCCATCAGTCCCAGATAATGTTACCCACTTGCAGGTCTTTAATGACGACAAGCAAATCCTCCAGTTCATTACAAGTTTTGATATTTTTGCTACCCAAATAATTGATGAAGCTGATCCACAGGAGGCTGAATTGGATATAGAGGGGGTTATCAATCTAAAAACTAACACGATCCCCAGAGGTATGGTTTAGCTGGAGCATGTATTCAATTTGGATCAGATCAGAGATCAGGATCGACAAACAAAAAAGGAGGCTATAAGCAACCAGTGCAGCGCTCACAACGTGGGAACGACCGAGGATACCAAGAACGTTTTTATTGGGAAGGTATGTACGCCCGAAGAGAAGAAGGGAATCACAGATGCATTGAAAAGATATCATGATGTGGTGGCATGGAGTTACGAAGATTTGAAAACATACGACACCTCTGTCATCATGCACACCATCCCTTTGAAGACAAAAGTGAGGCCATTTCGCTAGCGGTAGCACCCTATCAATGTCTTGCTAGAACCTATCGTTTACAAGGAGGTGCAAAAATTGCTTTAAGCAAGAATCATCTTTCCAGTCAGGCACTCCACGTGGGTGGCTAATTTGGTCCTGGTCAGGAAAAAGAATGGAGAGATTAGATTGTGCGTAGATTTTTGCAATCTAAACCGCGCCTCAGAGAAGGACAACTATTTAGTGCCTTCACTGGATGAAGTACTGCAAATCGTCAATGACTCCCAGATGATGTCGTTCCTCGATGGATACTCCAGGTATAATCAAGTAATGGTACAATACGAGGGTCGCCACAAGACTACGTTCACCACTAAGTGGGGGACATTTGCATACAAAAGAATGTCGTTCAGGCTCATCAACGCCGGCGCCACTTTCCAATGTGCCATGGATATCGCCTTCAAAGACCTAATTGGAAAATGTATAATCATCTATATGGATGATTTGACCGTATTCTCCAAGAAGCGAGGTGATCACGTCTCCAACCTATGCAAAGTATTTTAGAGATGTAGGGAATTCAGGGTTTCTCTCAACCCCAAGAAGTGCATTTTTGGAGTGACCGAAGGAAAATTACTCAGGCACATCATCTCAGAGCAAGGAATCTCCATTGATCTTGAATGCATTGAGTCATTACTCAAGATTCAGCCTCTGGGCAGCAAGAATGAATTAAAGTCTTTCTTCGAAAAAATCAATTTTGTCCAAAAATTCATCACAGGTTTCGTGAAAATTGTCAAACCTCTCAATGCCATGCTCAAACAGGACGCTAAAGTTGAGTGGACGCCAGATACCAAACAATCATTCGAAGAAATCAAACGAGCCATTGCTGAGGCACCTGTGTTAGTCAGTCTGGATTATCTAAAGCCATTCTATATCTACTCGTTTGCTTCGGAGCACTCTTGTGCTAGTATGTTGACCCAAAAGGACGACGAAAGAAATGAGCATCCGATCACCTTTATGAGTGCTCCCCTCAAAGATGTTGAATTGCGTTACCACAATATTGAAAAGTAGGCATACGCCCTAGTCAAAGGAGTGAAGAAATTTAGACACTACATTCTATGCAACAAGGTGTTCGCAATCGTCCCCGACCCAGCAGTCAAAACGCTACTCATGCAAAATGAGTTGGGCGAATGAAGGGCTAAGTGGGTCACCCTGCTCCAAGAGTATGATATGGAGATCCAACCGATGAAATTGGTAAGAGGGCAAGCACTCACCCGTACAATGGCCGAAACAGCAGCACAGGCTGGACCTGAACTCACTATACAGCAGTATCAGCTTGAAGACGTCTCTCCAGGAGAATGGTACCAAGATGTCGTTTATTATCTGCTGAATCATAAGTGTCCGCTGCATCTACAAGGAGTCTAGAAGAGGGCCCTAAGATTGAAAAGTAATGGTTATATGTTACAGGGTTCCATTCTTTATAAGAAGAATCATGAGGGAGTTTATTTAAGATGCCTCGGCAAGGAGGAAGCGAAATGCGTTCTTAGGGAGTTTCACAATAAGTTTGGTACAGGCCATGGCTTGGGTTCTTCTATGGCACATCAGATATTAAGGGTAGGGTACTATTGGCCAATTGTCTTCAAAGATGCCCATTGCCATGTTCGGTCATGTCATACGTGCCAGACCGCTGCCACCAAGGAAAGGAATGTTGTTGTCCCACTGCAGCCCGTGCTGGAGGTAAGTCCTTTTGCGCAATGGGGTCTCGACTTCATCGGTCTGGTAAGCCCTCCATCATCTACGGGACACAGGTACATTCTGACCGCTACTGATTATTGTACTAGATGGACAGAAGCAATAGTTTCTAAGCATTGTACAACTGAAGTAGTTACCAGTTTCTTAGAAAGTTTCATTTTAAATCGCTTTGGTTGTCCGTATGCTTTGGTATGTGATAATGGGTCTGCCTTCGCTTCATTAAAATTTGCTAGCTGGGCATTTGACTATGGGATTGCCCTCAAATTCTCATCCAATTACTACCCTCATGGCAATGGCTTTGCCAAATCTATGAATAAGAATTTGATTACTGTGATCAAGAAGCTGTTAGATAGGAATCCCAAGGACTGGCATACCCAGCTCCGTTTTGCCCTCTAGGCTGATCGCACCCGCCACAAGGTTGCCCTTAGTGATTCTCCGTTCCACCTTGTCTACGGCCTTGAGCCTATATTCCCCATCCACCTGAAGATTCCCACTCTTCAATTCATCAATAATTTTTATGAAGGAGGAGATTGTAGGGAAGCTCGGTTAGCTGAGCTCTTGCATTTAGAGGAAATCCGAAACTGCTCAATAGAAAATTTCGCCAAACATCAGGGCATAGTCAAGAGATGGTTTGATCGCCGAGCCAAAATCAAGGCCTTTAGGATTGCAAATTTGGTCCTATATTGGGACAAGGCCCATGAAAAGAAAGGAGGACACAATAAATTTGAGAAGCTCTGGCTTGGCCCCTTTCAGATAGCTGATATTTTGGGAGATAATGCCTTCTGCCTAAAGAACTTCACCGGTGAGAACGTCCCATTGCCAGTCAATAGGCAACACCTCAAGCATTACTTCCAGGCTTGAGCTCCTTCGAGCTCTTTGTTGTAAATACCTGTACATAGGTTAGAGTAGTTGCTTTCTTGCTTGTTTGCGTTTTGTTCACGTCATTTTTTGTTTTCCCCTCCCGGCAGTTTTGTTTCAAAAAATGTTTCTTGCTCCTCTGTGGTGGTCGTGCTTGCCTGACAAGCTGTCCACTTTGCTGTCTGTTCTTCGTGTTCTTTGGCTAAACATTCACTCTAGACTATTGGTCTTTGCAAAGCTATCCGCGAATGATTTTCCTTTCTGAACTCTGCTCAGAACTTGACCCTTCGTCGAATCTTCTTACCCACATCTCGGATCTCACACAAATTACATAATAATAAATTCTGAAGGACCGTGCTATGGTTGTCACGACACCCAAGTGAGTGAAAAATATTAAGTCTACTCCAGTGACCACTGCAGTCTCAAACCCATTGTAGGCTTCAATGCTTACCCGGTCGAACTAAATGGTAAAAGAGAAATGAAATATCAAAACAAAAAAAAGGAAGAAAAGAAACTTTGAAAAAAGGAAATAAATGACCATGTGGGTGTTCGGATAACTCTACCGGGGCTATGGACGCCCAGCCGACAGTAGAGCAATATACATGAGATTGTAGCGACAACTCCACCGGGGCTATGGATGCCTGACTGGCAGCGGGGCAATGTCCAGGTTACTTTTGGTGTTAGGCAACTTATGTAGCTCACTTGGTTAAAGTAATAACCCTGGTTACTATCCCTAGGAAAGGAATGAACTCACTTCACACACACTTTCGAGATGTCATGTAAGCTGACCTAATTAAGGATCTCATTCTCCCAGATTCATCCTTGGAAGCCGCTCCTGGTCTGCAAAACTAGAGATTCTGGGTCCTGAATGAATATTTATCCATAGAACGCTTCGTAGTGTTCTACAGCGGAGTCGCCATTTGTTGTGCCCTCAGCACACATGCCCCGTTCGGAACAGGGACCCTCTTTTCTTTCACCTTGCTGGGTCTTTCGGTGCTACCTCATTTTGCGTGCCCCTCTTTTTTTGATGTTCTGCATGGTCGATGTTGCTCCAAGGTTTCATCCTAAAATCGATTGCACTTTCCCTTTTGGTTTTTGTTACCCTCCGGGGCCTCGTGGGTTCCTTTGGCTTCGTTTGGCTTTAGACGGCCCTGGGCCCCCCGGGCCCGGGCCTTCGGGGTTCCCTTATCGAGTTTCCCCTTTGTGTTCGCCGCCCTTTGCGGCGTTCCTCGGGCGTCTTTCCGCCCTCCGGAGCCCACCCTGCCATCTTCCGTTCGGAATTCATCGGGGATTTCCCGGACGGCCCCTGCTCCTTCGGGCCCCGGGCTCCGGAAGTCCTTGTCCGGACTTCCGTCCCAAGATCGCCATCTTTGACGGCGGCTCTCTGGCGTCCACCCGCCTCTCGAGCCCCAAGATGGTGCTCGTTGCCACTGTCACCCATGCAAAGTGAAGTATTCGGCGGCAAACTCTCGATGACACCCCGCCCTCCCAGCCCCGAGCATCCCGTCGCCGTCGTCACCCAATCAACGCAAAATCTCGTGGCGGCCGTCGTCTCGCTTCCCTCCGGCCTCTGGGCCCTGGGGTCTCATCCGCCGCCGCTGACTCAATTTAAATTTTTCCAACCTTTTGGTGTGTCTGTACCTGCATTTAATGATCGCATTAATGGCGCCCGGGGTATATAATGACCAAGTTCGCCGGTCATTTTCATTGTTTGAATTGAGGCGATTTGGAGTAGCGATTAACTGGAGACCACCGCTTTCTGTAGCGTCTCAATCGTCATCATCAAAGTTCACTCCATCGATCCCCGGTGGATTCCGCACCTCCCCACTTAGTGTATCCCAGCTAGGCCATCCTCGTTTTCCCTCCCATCATTTTGATCATTTTTGGGGATTTCGCTAAAATGAACAATTGATTAAATTGCATAAAGTTGAAGGGCACCCTGTGGCGCCCCTTACCCATGTTTTAAAAATCTCCTAAAACGGTTGGAATGACCCTCACTCACAATCCAGAGCTCGCCCATTGCGCGACCGTTCTTTGCGCACGGCGACCGGCCCCCTCGGACCCGGTCCCCTCTTTCGCCGTTCCATTCCAGGGTATGGTTGCATGCCGGCGGCCGTCCCCCTAGCCGGGCCCGGGTCATCGGTGTTCCGTCCCCGAAATGCCTGTTACATTTTAGTTGCATCAAAATATAACCAAGCCATCCTGCCTTGTGGTGGTCGAACCTCGATCTCACCTTAACTGTTGAATTGAAACCGGGTCTTCCTCCTTTCGTGTGTTCGGCCCCCGGACGTCGGGGTTCCGTGGCCCTTTTTTCGCTGTTTTTCCGGTCGAGGCCTCCATGGCCAAGTCGTCTATGCCACCCGCCCTTCGAGTCCCGAGCTTCCCTTGGCCGTCTGAAGGTTGCTTAAACTTTTCCATGCCCCGGGACCCTCCGGGCCCGGCTGTCTGAAGTTTCATCCCTAAAACTCCATGACGGTTCCGCCGTCGTCCACGGCAGAACCCCTCCGGCTGCCTGACCTTCGGGCCCCAGAGATACTTTCGCCACCACCGTCGCCCGTTCGCTGCCGAAACCTCGCGGTAGCTGTCATCTCCCGTCTCTCTGGTCACCGGGTCCCAGATTCCCTGCCGCCTCCATCATTCAAATAATAGCAAAATTCATGCGGCACCCTACAGCTCTCGTCTTCCTGCCACCTTGGCTCTGGGTCACCTTTCGCCGCTACCGTTCCAATCAATGAAAATCTTGGAGTAGCTATAACCTCGCATCGCCCTAGCCACCGAGCTCCAGCATTACCTCCGCCGCTGCCGAGCCTGAATGGTATGTGCGCCCGTCCGTCCTTCGGTGCCCCGGACCCCGGCCTTCGGACTTCTGAGGTCAGATTTCCGCCCACTGCCTGGACCATCACCTCATACCAGCTGTCCTTTGGCCTCGCGAGCCCCAGACCTCAGACTTCCTCATCCGGACTTTCGCTCACTGTTCTCCGTCCCCAACGGTCGCCCCTTAACTGCCTTCCAGCCTGAAACCTCCGAGTTCCTTAAATCAATCCAAACCGACTCAAATTCAGAATCTAACTTTGACCCACATCCTAAATCATGCCGTTCTCCATCATGGGCCTCTTAAAATACTAAAATTTGGCCAACGGGGGTCTCTGGGAACTTTCGGTCGTGTTTTCCCTCCCTGACAGCATTCCTGTCAGGGAAGTCCAGCCCTCCGGGCCCAGATTGTCCAAATGCTCTATAATGAAATCGATATCATCTAAGGATAAAATTTATGATGTATTTGAATGGTTATTTAGATGATATGCTCATAATATGGACTAACATTAATGTTGTTGATGTTTTGTTGTGCTGACTTCACCCTTTGCTTGCAGGATATATGGAATCGGCTGCAAGAACTTCAGGGGCCTCCGCTGAAAAGGATAAGGGCAAGAAATCTGGAAGAGCCGCTCGGGGAAAAGACGATAAAGATCAGATGAAGTTCCAATTTTAGGGTGAGCTGCTTCAGTCGAAGGTCTCAACCGACTGGAAAGAGATCTTAGATACCAATATCGGCCAGGTGGACATAGATGAGTTCACCCAGAGGGTCAAGGTCGACCCTAAAACAAAGAATGTCAGGTTGATATGCCAAAGTGGAATCGCCAAAGCTGTCGGCTTCCCTCCATCTCTGATAGCACCTGAATTAGTAATGGCTTGCCGAGAAGCCTACCAAACGGACACCAGAATGATCATGGACAAGGAGGGGAACATCCTCACCGACATGTCTCTAGAAGGAACCACTAAAACGTTTCACATTCCTACATTCCCACATATGCAGGTCCCCACTTTGGAGCAGTGTCAGGTGGCATGGGATGCCAATCCATTGGGCTGCGGGAAGTCAATTAACATTTACTAGTTAAAGGAGAAATGGGGCAGCGCTGCAAAGGTTCCCCAAGAGTTGTTCCGCAAGGACTTTCAGGAAGATTATCACGACTTGGTGACTATGCTAAGCAGGGTCATGGGCCTCCCAGCAGCTGCCTACTTCCAAGAGTGGATGGCTTATTACATTGAACAAATCATACGAGGAAATGAGGACGTGAAAACTAAGATCTCATTCGACTGGGGGAGTATCATCAGCAACTGCTTCCATGAGCAGTTTATAAATGATAATAAAAGCTCCAAGTTCTACATGACCTCGTACCTGGTATACTCCTTGGCAGGTCAGAGACAATATAGTGGGCTATTTATGGCGCCAGATCAGGATCACAAATGAGGGCTCAAGCCTTTTGACCGGTACCCCCAACTACAATACTGCAACTACAAGAAGGAGTACTGCCAGGTCAATGACGCCTTCATTGGCCATATTATTAGATTGATAGCCGGGTACTTCGAGAGAAGGGTATCCCATAGTACCAGGGCACTCCTAAAGGATTATGCCTTCTTATATATCTAGTTTCGCATGTTCACCTACATCCATGCCCAGGGATTCACTGAATGACCGAACAAGTTGCCGAGATACCCAAACAACAGGATCATTCTCCTAGAGCTCTCCCGGCAACTCCAAAACATTCAAACAGTCTTTGGAAACAAGCACGTAGCAGGGATCCCCTATCCCATGACCCTCGGCCAGGGCCTATATCGACTGCAAACATCTCAATGCACCGACAACTCAGAGAAAGAACTTAAAGAATATAACTTTGAATGGTACACAACTCACCCATGAATGGACCCACATGGCCATGTGAAGAAGGTGCTGGGGCTGGCGTACGCCCACAAATACCATGTCTAAGATTTCTGGGCAGATTGTAAAGATGACAAGGAGGTCTGTATGAGACACTACATGTGTAGGACCGTGCAGTTTTTGAGGAGGGTGCAACTGTTTCCAGTGCCTGATCAACTTGAGGAGGATGAGTCCACGATTGTGCACCTGAGGTACCCTATGGTTGCCGACCTGGCAATCCCCTCCATAGACTGGGATGAGCAAGAGGTCAAGGACCTGGATACCATCACCCAGCCTATCATAGCTCGCACTAAGGAGTGGGTCGATGGGCAAGTGGCACAACTAAAGCAACAAGGGGTGGCTCTAACATACGAGGCGCTTAAGAGCGAGCCAAGTGCCATAGAGGATGTTGCTGCCTCTACATCAACTGGTGAGACTTCCAAGTCTCCCCCCGTCACCAGGTCTGAGAAGAGAAAAGAAGCAGAGACGACACAGTCTGCAGACCCCAAAGAACAAGCAACGAAGGACACGGGAGGCACATCTCCCAAGAAGCTCAAGAGGATTGTGATCACAATAGAGGCGCAACCAACCTTGCTCCTTCCTCCCCCGACTGGTGTGCTGCCCGCCTGTCAGGCCGCAATCGCCTCATCTCCACAGGCGGTGGATATTTCTGTTCACCTTGCCTCTTCACCCCCAGCCGAGTCAATAATCAATATCGACTCCTCCTCTAACATGACCACTTCCCCTTCCTCTGCTGCTGCCATGTCACCCATTACCTCCCTGCCTCTGGCAACAATAGCATCACCTATTCCCCTTTCCACTGTGCCCGAGGCTATTACACGACACCTGCAGAGTCTTCCCCCTGAGCTCTCGCAAATCCTAATGGACCCTGCTCTCCAAGCAGCCCTTTCCCAAGCCCTCGCAACAGCTCAGCCTTCGCAACCGCCAATAGGTCCGCCAGCCATGAAGGCCACAATGCAGATTTCCAAAGAGTTGGAGGAGCTGGAACAAGAGGCTTCAAAGCCTATCGAGGAAGAGGCTGATGATTACTATGAGCACCTTGAATACAAGTACAGAACCATCGACAAGGTGGCCTACGAGGAAGAAGAGACAGGCTCTTCCGAGGGGGGGATGGAGAGGATGGCTCGGGTGCCAAGGAAATTATTCAGGCTTTCGATGAAGACGTTGAAGAAGAGTTGGCTCAGTAGCCAAAGGATGTTGGGGAGGAGGCAGAATAGTTGCCGCATGGTAAAGAGGGACAGCCGCAAGAAGAACAACCTAAAAAGGATATCACTGAGGCCGAGACCCTTATTGTGAAGAGCCCCGAGGCCGAGGCTGTTGAAGAAAAGAAAGAAGAAGAGGTGGCAGGAGAAGAAGATCCCACCCAGATGTTGTCTACCAAGGCACCCGCTAAACGCCTCATGTTTTATCGTGACTCTGACAAATAGGAGGAAGAGCTTCAAAAGGAAAAGGAGGCAAAAATTTTGCCTCTAACTGAAAAGGGTGAAGGCAGCCATGATGCACCCAAGGACAAATCTGCCATGCCCGACTAGTTGGAAAAGCAGCTTGAAAGGGTAACCACAGTTCCGATGGACCCGAGGTCAAGATTGGAGGCCATCTTGGCTCAATCCTTGACCACGACGAAGAAGGATAAGAGGCCTAAGGTTCGTTCCAAGATAACCATAGACACTTCCAGCTCCCTGGTAGCACAAATAGCAACGCCAACTACTGGCCAGACTGGAGTAAGCTACAATATCTCCACCATTGACCTACGGACAACAACCAGGGAACAGAAGGTTGAACATCTGGAGGAGTCAGTGGCCACGGTGGTGCATCTAATCAAACAGGACAAGGTCACCAAGGATGAGCTCAAGGCGCAGGTTGCTGCCCTGACCGATTATATTCAATAGTGGTCCTTAGTAGATGACTTGCCCACTACCTCTACAGCTGCACCGCAGCTACTCTCCAAGGAGTAGATAGATAAGCTAGAAAGGAGGAAGAACTTGGAGAGGACCACTGAGGATTGGTTCCAACAGGTCATAAGCATCGGAAACAAGGGGATCAGCTTGGCTGTGCAGATAGCCAACAAGTTCCTGGACCTAGTCCAATCCCTAGAGGGCACGAAGCAACTCTACACCAACTTCCCTGCAATCTATGACTCCACCACCCTGAAAATCAAAGCCATCCTTCAGATGCCAGAGGGCACGTGGGAAGAAAAGCTAGAGCTGAAAAAAGAGGATCATTGGCTGGTGGACATATGGCGCAGAGACCTCATCAACCAGAAGGAGAGGATGGAGCAAATCCAGAGTAGAGTGGATCCAGATATGGAATGGATTAAAGAAATCCAGGTGAAATGCACCTAGTATCTTGAGCTGATGACGAGACATGATATGCCCACGGTACAATTGGACGCCGAAAAGATCAAGCCATACTTTGAGGAAAAGATGAAGGACGGGACAGCCAGACATATCACAACGGACTTCCTAAGTTTCACTGCCCGTGCCTTCGATCGATCAGAGCTATTCAGAGACCAAGGCTCAAAGTATGATAAGGATTGGAGGCGGTTGGAAGAGAATGCCAAAGAATGGAGCTACCAGGCGTTGAGATGCGAGATCCTTGAGGTAGACAAGCTCTAGGCCGTCATCCTTAAGTACATTGAACACGCAGCTTCCGAGGAGCAAGAGGACAGCCCAGCCAAGGAAAAAGACCTCCCAGAAGAGTAGCTACAGCCTTGAAAACAACAATTAGCTACAGGACAAAAAAGCAATATTGTCATCCACTAGATGACGAAATAGGGAAGGGACAAAAGATGTTTTTTAATTGTAAATCTATTTGGGGGTAGGTGAAACCCTATTTTGTAATGAATCTTGGCCACACAATGGAAATGAATCTTGGCCATTCATTTAACTTTTGGAAAACTATAAATAGAGCACTCCCCTCATTTGCAAAAGTGAGAGTTGAGTTGTTGTAAAGACATGCTGTAGAAATTTATAAGAAATAGCATTGACTTGGTGCATTTCCTTGTTTTCTCTCATGTCATTTGATTCACTTCTCCAATATTAGATGTTTAGCTTATATCTCTTTATTGTTTAGTTAGCTATTTATTGCATTTGGGTAAATCTTAGGAATGTTGTTGGGTGATTGTGAAAATTCCTGTTTTGTTGATGATCCCTTAGTCCATACTTTTTCTGTTTGCTGAAGGTAGATAGCTGTGCAAAGTTAGCCTGGACTTGATTTGAAGCTGCCCCAAATATTTATCTTTAATTCATGCATGTATTTGGTGGATGAAGGATGAAAAATCTGCAGCCCTTAGAAGATAACACAATTTCCATGATATTGTGAAATCCCTGGTTAAGTGGGATATTGTTTGAAGGAATTGTCCATTGCAGGAACTCCATTGTTACTGTTCGCAACAAGCAATAGGCTTAGAAACTTTTCCTCCCCTTCGCTCTTTTTCCATTTATTTTTAGAAACTAAACAATACCAAGGTTCATTGCACATTGTAAATAAAAATCTAACAACTAGATGGAGTTTGAGACTTCTATTTGAACCTACAGCCAACACATAACTGCTTTCATACTAAAACTCCTTTCGAAGATCTAACTTCATGCTTCGCATCCATACTTTGTATTTTCTGTAAGGCCGCCTTGTGATTCCAGCAAATCACATCAAACTACTGAGGTATCTAAGCACTATCATGACCTAACATCTGAGAGACCTTAGGATATTGTTTTGCAATTAGATTGTGGGAAATTGTCTTTCAAGAGAGGTAGTGCGCCTATGCACTGCCTGTGTTGAGAAGTGCATAAAAACACCATCAACAAGTAAGTCCCCATCTTGCTAAGTTATGGTCACTGACAAACATTACCATAGTTGAGAACGATGCTTTGGTCACCTAAGGAGATGAGTACTGGCACATTAATTGCAACCTGTTTGACAAATTTTTTAAAAGTATATTTGATTCGCATAAACCTGAATTCAATGATTGCAAGACTCATAGAAAGATCTATTAGAAAATCATTAAGAAAGTTTCAAGCAAGTGCTATTAGTAGGTCGTTCAAAGAAGACATCTAATAAATGATTTTAAAAAATTTCAAACAAATGCATCTGGCAAGCGCATGACATAAACAACAATTAAAGTTTTTTGGAAACTTTCAAGAAAATGCATTTGGTAGGTGTAAACCAAAATTCCATAACCTATGCTAGTGGTGTTTATGCAATGTCACAACTTTACCAGATAAAAATATATTCCCTCCTCACAAATGTCATGACTTTATGAGCCAATGTGACTTTTTTGAATCCTGCAAGACAATTTATTAGTAGTTATGATGTTCAATGCACAGAAAGGAAACCAAAATATGTAAAATCAAAGAATATATGTGTGAAGCTACTCTAGAGCCATCTAGAACATTTCATAAAATAATCTTAACATTCTTTTACATGCATTTTCACAAAATATATTCCTTTTCCCAATATCTTCCAAAGACAGGGCAATATGAAGAAAGGATGAGCAAGACATCTAACATGAAAAGATGGATATTTACTCATGCAACATTAATGATACATGCATTAATATTTGATAGGGGTGAAACAAACAATCAGAAGATTATGAGTGTATATGGAGGCCATGTGACTATAAGAGGGAATGCTTATATGTCAAGTAAAGTTTATTTGAAAAGTGATTAAGACTTTACTATCACTTTTAATGCAGCAAAGGGGGGTAAAACCTACACTATGATGGATATTGCATTAGCTAGAAAATGGGTAGGTCCCAATATAGAGGTTTTGAATGAAAGTGCATCACAACCACTAATAGTAGTTGTAATTGTAGAGACAAAATTCATTCAACCTGTACGAAAAAAAGAACCATCCTCAAAGAAGTAGATTTTATATTAGCATATTTCTAAGCAATTAGCAATGCAGGGTGATACATAAAAGATATTGCCACCATATAAACAAAATCAAATTAAATGCTCAATATCAGCGATGAAGTCACTAAATAAATGATCACAACTTAGAAAAGAAAAGAAGTGATTTCCCTCCTTATAGCAACATTTGTAACACCAAATATCTACAAGCTAGAATTATGTCTCATATATCAACATGAATTTAGTTCATAGCAAGCAAAACAAAGTGATGTCCTTATGAAATAAATCAACATGTCTAACATTCCAAACAAAATAGCAAAGTAAACTAATTGAAAACATGAAATACACATTAAATACCTATCTCATAGTGGATTGGTGTCACTTTTTTGTGAAAAGGGACCCTTTCCCAACCCTTGACAAGAAAATGATGAAGTACCTTGAAGATGGAGTGCATAAAATCAGCTGTCAATTTCAAGAGAGTAACTTTGCATAAATTGTGTGTCCTAAGAATGAAGGATAGCCTCTCCATTTATAGAAGATTTTGATGAGAGAAGAGGACAAATGGGTGAATGTGGGACAAATATTCAACCAAAATGAAGGATTCACTTGTCCAAATGTGAGTGGAAGGAGGATGTGTAAGTTTTGGTCAATGTTCCAATAAATGAGATTAGTTGGCCTTTTAAAATTCAAATTTGTCTTGTTGGAGGGAAAAAAAGGGACTTAAATGCCAAGAGGGGGACATGTAAGAGGGGAGTTCATGCCATGTTGGAAGGGACAAGTCAACTTATTTTGAAATTCACACTTGAGGGAATATTCTCCAAAGATGTGTTGTTGAGGGAAAATGAGGATTTAATAAATGAATTAATTGATTTATTTCTCCAAGTGGAAAAATCTAGAGAATGTGATGGGAGTTAAATTAAATTAATCATGATTAGAATAATTTAGTGAGGGATTTAGATTATTTGACCTTTTTATTTAGATTTATAGATTAAAATAAATCAAAAGGAGATGAAAAGTGATTTTAGATTTAATTAAATAAAGGTTTGATTTATTTAATCAAAGATGGATAATGATAGGCTTAAATTAAATAAAGTTGATTTATTCAATTTAAATGGATGAAATTTAGAGATTGAATTAAATATAATTGATTTATTTGATGAATGGATTTAATGAACTTGATTTATTTAATGAGTGGATGAATATAAATTTAATTAAGTGCATCATGCTAATTTTGCATGTCTACAGTCACAATTTCTATAGTTCAATGCAAAGGCAATTAAAACATGTTTTAAATTGATCACTCTTTTTTGAAACATAAAATTTTAAAAATGGGTCATTCACTAGACGAAGAATTGAAAGGTGAAGAGAAGTTTCACTCTATTACTTGGTCAATACTCTAAAAAATAATTGTAGGTGAAGCTCGTCACATAGAAAGGAATTAGGAACACATAATACCATCCCGAATAAAAGTGGAACTCTCTCTAGAACAAAACTAATTCATTACATGAGATCAATGGTGTTTTTTCAACCATCATAGAAGAAGAAGCCAATGGTCACTACATAGTGGCAGTTGTTATGCATTCATAAAGGATAATCTTGCAACTATAGATAATATTATTGTTTCCCTCCATCTAGAAGGCCTACATCACCTGCTTGTAGTCTCCTCTACACTCAAAAGAAGACTTAGCTTGGGCACTAAAACGAGAAAATGAAAGACTATCATTGTAATGCCAAGGAAGGGGGAAGAAAAACACAATTGAAAAAAAATATTTACTAGCCTACAAACTTCCCTCAATCCATTAAGAGCTTTTCATTGAAAAAACCCTACAAAGAGAACTTTAAACTAACCATGGAGACCTAGCTCACAAACCTACCTTCTATATGACGGATAAGAATGCATTAAATAAAAAGAGCATGGGAAGAGAGAATAAATACATGAATTTGCAAATGGAACTTCTATGAGGGTAGTTAAATGTGCAAATGGAACTTCTACGAGGGCAATTAAATGACTAAAAAGTTAAGTAGGGTAATGGATTGTGTAATAACCCTCCTATTTGCTAGTTGGACTTAGTAGTTTTTATGCTTTGATTTGATACATTGATACTATGGTGATACTATTATTGTTTATTTGGTTAGTTAGATGTGTGTTGATGTTGTCATTTCATTAGTGGACATGATTATTTCATATGACATTATGGTTGGTTATCTTAGTTGATATTCAGAATTATGTTATCATGTACTGATTTAATTAATTATGTTATGAGACGATTTGTTAGTTTAGAAATGTTAATTTATTGGTTATATTATAATTGTTAGAATAGGAGTAATGAAGGATAGCGTAGCATCACTTGTTCATGAGTGCTCTGCTATGTTGTGATTCCTTCTCACAATGCAATGCTTTAACTTTATATATATATATATATATGCACATGTACACGACCTCGTTTGTATGCAGGATTTGTAGGTACAGAGTCTCTATTCCACCTGCTCGGCAGGACAGGGCGAGCACCAATAACCCAATGGTATAAAGTTGAAATAGAGGTGACAATGAAGTCATTTTGTCCCATGATGTCAGATCGTCTTGTTGATTAGTATTGTTCATTTTTGTAGTTGTCGTTATTTTTGGTTTACCTTTGTGTTTTGTCATATTTTATTAATGTTGGTATTTTATAAGTTATGATTTATTTTATTTAAATGATGGAAATGATTGTTTATTTTAATGTTAGAATTAATTGTATTTAAATATTTAAATGTTTTATTTATTTTTAAAAGTCATGAGTTTTATTAAATGATAATTAAAATATTAAATTATGTTTTATTATTTTAATTAACTATCTTGTTGAGGATAATTGTTAGAATAAATTACTTAATTAAATGAGATAATGTGCTTTGCAAGTAAACTTGTAAAAATAGAAATTAAAACAAAAGTATTGAAGAATAGAAAAATAAAAAAAATAAAAGAATGGAAAAAGTTGTGTGAACGAATGAGAATTGAGATTTGATTGAAAAGCTTGCTTTTAAAGAATTAATTTCTTTTATTCTATATTTTTTTAGAGATTTTGGAGGAAATTTATAATATCATTTTATTTAATTGAAATTTTTGAGAGTTTTGCACACACAGAGAGAATTAATGAGACAGAGGTTGACAAAAATAATTGTGAGGCATTTTTGAATCTTCTGAAGTTTTTGAAAAGGATATTTCCATTCTTTTGTTTGAAATATTTTGGAAAGAGTCTTTGGATTAAGGATTTAGATTTGATATTTGAGCACGGTATTTTGGAGAGGAGATTTCAAAGCAGGAACAAGAAGCTCTTAGTGGAGGCCATCGTGATCAAGCAAGCTTCATCAGATTCTCGAGAGCGTAGGACTCCAAGTTCCACCCTCTCTCCTCTTCATTATTTTGAATCTGTAAAAAGAATAGAAATGTGCTTTAGAATCAATCTTTTCTTATAAATGAAAATCTTCTAAGAATTAGATTTAAAAATGATATCTCTGAGAAAAGAAAATAAATAAATAATTAGGTCTTCTTTATATGCAAATTCTTTTGAAGTCTGAGATCATTTTTATTGCAAACAAATAAAAAGGAACTCCATCAAATTTTGTTTGAATATGCTCAATTTCTCTCTATTTCTTCACTATGGAAAAAGATCAATATTTCTTTGTAATGGGATTTTTGAAAAAAAAATTCTTCCTTTTCGAGAATAATGAATTTGGGATTTTTTAAAATATTTTTATATATAAATGTATTTATTTGTTCCTCTGTATCTTACCCTATTAAATTAATACATATATATACAAATAATATATATATATATATAAAAGATATATATATCTTATATATATATATATATATTAGTATTTTAAGTTATGCTGGGGAATCTGTCTGTGCATTGGCCGTCTATATTTACTTTTCATATAGAAGAAGGAATTTAATTATTTGTTTTTCATAAAAAAAAATTAATAACTTTTAAATTTTAGGGGAGGGTTGAAGGGACGACCGAAGCCGTACCCTTCTTCCCTCACCCCCTGCCATGGTGTACTGCCACAATAGTCTTATAGACTATTGTGCGCAGTAGTCTTTATGACTGTTGTGCACGGTAGTCAATAAGGCTGTTGCGGGTAGTCTATACCATCAGCCTTGATTTTAATGTGTTCTTTTGTTTATATATATATATATATATTAATATATGGCGTATATTTAATTTATTAAATATAATAATTATAATTTATTTTATTTAAAATATAATTATAATTATTTTATTTTATTTGTTAAATATAATAATTATAATTTATTTTATTTAAAAAGTAATTATAATTATTCTATTTAATATTATTTTATTATATTTTAAAAATGTAATTTTTGTATTTTATTCAAAATCATAAATAATGCTTATATATAGATATTTATATATCTAGAGGGCATTATTTTATCAATTGTTATGTTGAACAAATAATTTAAACAAAGAATTTGCCTTGATTCGTTGTTTGTGGATTATTTCAAGAAAATTGCATTTCATTTTATTTGATGATTGGAACTTGATATTCTTTTTTGTAATTTGGCAAAATTAATTTAATTATTTAATTGGGAAAGGAATTAAATTTAATAAGTGCAATCTTGCAAAATATAATTTGAGTATTATTTTATGTTATAGTTATCATTTAGTGTTGTCCTTGTGGGAACCCTGTTGTCTTGCAACCCTTGTTCCAGAGGCATGTTTAATTTTGATGTTATCCTCATTTTGGTTATACTTTTGGAATTGAAGCTTAATGGTTTATTTTTGAAAGGGTTGAACGGTTGGTTAAGATTTTTGGTTATGAGTTATCGCAAGAGGGTTAATGCCTCTCGTGTTCTTGTTTTGGTATTATGCTTTATATGTTTTAGTTCAACCCTTGCCTAGTTTTGATTTATGTTAGGGGTCATAGGGAGAGTGGCTCTTTGTGGGCACTAGCGCCTAAGAATGAGGAAGGGCTTAGGATAACCCACATAAGAGTAGTTAAATAAGTGAAAACCTAAACAATAGAATTTAGGGGGATGGGTAGTAAAACACACAAGATAATTAATACTAGATTCCTCATCTATTTATTAGGGATTTCATAGAATAATGATAGACTAAGAAGGCCATGGTCAGAAAAGTCGTAGTCTCATCTTCATGAGAGATTATCGGCTTCACATTAGCTACCCTATGGTGTCGGTGCCTCATTTAGGAGGAAGGGCGAGGAGATCCATAGTTGGGTGTCGGCACCTTAGTTAGGAGGAAGGGCCAGGAGATCCCATGAGAGCTATGCGATGACACTCTCCACTAGACACCCTTGTGCATTGTTTCTTGTAGCCTCTGGAATTGTAATGTATATGTTGTTTCTGATTCTTGTGAATTTGGTTTATGGTTTTTATTTAGTTACTTGTTTAATTGATAATTATTTGTTTATTTGTGATGAGTTTCATAGCTTTGTCTTGTCATGTTTGATTCGTGAACGTTGATGGTTATTTCATTGTATACCTTGAGTTTTTTTTTGTACTATGTTGTTCATGAGTCAGTTTGGCATTCATGGTCGGGTTCTCTTCCTTGTCACCTCTAAGCATGGGGGGTGAGTTATTTATAATTCACATGGTTGGGTGGAATGTGCTCTGCACCCATTGGGTTCCCCATCAGCATCCTATCTTCACAGCATTTCTGTAGTTGGAGTTGTACCAGTGTTCCTTTGTAATTCAAATTTCATTGTACCTGTATCATCCCACATGTTTGGGAAATTCATTGTAATTCATTTATCAAGAGCTTGTAATGTAATGTAATAATGATGATGTAATAGTTAGGATCATTTGTAACTTTGTTAAAGAGATTCATCATGATTGTAATATGTAACGTAGGGATACTTTCACTCTCAGTTATTGATGTACTTTAATTAATGGATGTGTTGTTATCTTTTACTTGCATTTAGATGCTTGCGATGTAACCTTGTGTGCCCCAGAGAAGTAAGTGTGATAATGTGATGTAATGTACAATGTGTTTTTGGTTTAATGTTATTTGCATATTTCATTTAATTGTTTTAAAAAAAATTATTTGCAATATGTGTGTTCTCTGGGGTTTGCACGACGGGCATTACAACTTGGTATTAGAGCCAAGGTTTGCAAATACTAGGGTCTTTGGGTAGTTAAGTCCATTAGGAAACCTTGCATTTGACTCTTGAGCTCATTTTGTAGCTTTATCTTGTTGCACAGAATTATGCCTAGAGGTAGAGGACGTGGCCGAGTAGGAGGCCGAGGTGTCGGTCCTCGAGCAAACCGGCGAAGCCCCTTAGTTCCTAGTTCCCATGGTTCTGAGCATGAGGAACAGCAGAGTCTTCACAACAATCCATCAGGTGGATAGAATGTGGCACAGCCTAGTTTAGATGGTCAGTGACAACATATACTTGGAGAGATTCTTGACCGTTTGGGACTTAGGCCAAAGGAGGTGTAGCAGGTCGAGAGAGAGAGAGGTCACCAAGGCGAAGGGATATAGATGTGGTTCAAGATGCAGTTAGAGTAGGCCATATGAGATATTTGATGAGGGCACACCCTCCCACTTTTGATGGTTCAGGAGGAGGTCTATTGGTTGAGACCTAGTTAATTGACTTATATCGTTGCTTCGCTATCCACACCTATGGATGCAATACCAAGGCTAGGTGTGCAGTTATGCACTTGCGAGGCTTTGCATCTACTTGGTGGTGTCTTGAGGAATAGAAGTTACATCTTGATCTCAGTGTGGTTACATGGGAATTGTTTCAAGACAAGTTCAGGGCTCGCTTCCTCTTAGATCACTGGAGGCAATGCAGGGTTGATGAGTTTCATGATCTCAAGCAGTTGTCTATGTCAATGGAGTAGTATGAGAGGCACTTCTATGAGTTGAAGTAGTATGCAGGGATTAGCCATGATGAAGGCATGTTGGCACATCATTTTGTTCAGGGATTAAATGCCCACATCAGTGGTGGCGTGTGAGTCTTCAAGTTGAAGACAATGGAAATGGTGGTTGAGAGGGCTCGGTTAGTAGGGGAAATTTTGGCCATGGCCTTGGGTGGTCAGATCGGAGTACAAATTGGTAGTGCACCTACACATGGGTATGACACTCATGGAAGTCAGTCACAGGGAGCAAGATCTTCTAGGAACAAGTACCCACCCTCAAAAAGGGGTCATCAGTAGTAGCAGTAGTCGAGACAGAAGAACACTCAATCTCAGTAGGGTGGCAATTCCTAGTTTTATAGGGATCAAAACAAGAACTGATTTCGTTAGGAACACTTTGCACAACCTACACCTAGCTTTCAGTTAGTGCTGAGTAGAGGGATTTTTTCAGTAGTCAAATGCTCCATCAGGGGGCAAAGGTTTTGGCAAAGGTATTGGGTCTTACTCATGTGGATAGCAGGGGCATATTGCTAGGATGTGTCCTTAGAAGAACACTTCCAGGTTTAATTAGAGGCTAGCTATATCAGAGCTATAGTAGGTGATGCAAGGAGATCTCATCAGGTCTTTGCTATAGTGGATAATCATCAGGCAGTTCATCAGAACACCGTGGTTGAGGCATTAGGTGTGTTGACTAATTCTAGCATTTCTATAATTTTTAATTCTAGTGCATCTGATTCCTTTATATCACCTTTAGTAGTTGAGTGATGTGGACTGGTGGCAAATAGTCAAGGCATAAAATGGCATGTTGAATTAGCCTCTAGGTTAATGGTTGTGGTAGAGAAGCTTGTGCAGGATTGTAATTTGAGTATAGGTGAATTTTCAACTAAGGTGGACCTCAAAATCCTACCATTTGGTTCTTATGATGTTGTGTTAGGCATGGACTAGTTGAGTGCACACCATGCTATGGTTAAATATTGACGTAAAGCAGTGTGGTGCACTGATGACTCTAGGAAGGAGGTGGAGATCATGGGTATTCAAAGACCCATCTCATTGCGTATGATCTCTACCATGCAACTCAAAAGGCACTTCCGACAGGGTTGTCAGCTCTTTGTAGTATCTTTGAGTGACTTGGAATTTGAGGATAGTTAGGGGTTGTCATTGGATGATTACCCACTCCTTAAGGAGTTTTTTGATGTGTTTCTAGAGGAGATTCCTAGTATGCCGCCGAAGCGAGATGTGGATTTCCTAATTGATCTGATACCTAGAGCTGAGCCAATATCTTGAGCTCCATATCGGATGACAACACAAGAACTTTAGGAACTTCTTCTTCAGTTGGAAGAGTTGTTGGCCAAGGGCTTTATCCACCCAAGTCTTTCTCCTTGGGGAGCACCTGTGATATTTGTGAAGAAGAAGGATGGTTCTCTTCACTTGTGTATTGACTACAGGTAGTTGAACAAGGTAACAGTGAAGAACCGATATCCATTACCCAGAATTGACGATCTCTTTGATCAGATAAAAAGGGCAAAGGTGTTCTCTAAGATTGATCTCAAATCAGGATATCATCAGTTGAGGATTGTAGATGCAGATATTCACAAAACAACATTTTGAACTCAATACATACATTACAAGTTCACTGTGATGCCATTTGGGTTAACAAACGCACCTTCGGTCTTTATGAGTCTAATGAATGGAGTATTCTATACATACTTGGATAGATTCATCCTAGTCTTTCTGGATGACATTTTGATCTATTCTAGGTCTATGGAGGAACATGAGGAACATCTAGAATAGGTGTTGCAGTGCTTAAGGGGTAATTAGTTGTTTGCCAATCTTAAAAGGTGTGAATTCTATAAGACTGAAGTTCAGTATTTGGGCCATGTGATTTATGGTGAGGGAATTTCAGTTGATCTTGCAAAGATTTAGGCCATTATGGATTGGCCTGCACCCACAAATGTCTCAGAAATTCATAGCTTCATGGGACTTGTAGGATACTATAGGTGGTTTGTCTAAGGATTTTCTAGGTTGGCTCATCCTATCACCTCCTTGCAGAGGAAGGGAAAGAAGTTTCTTTGGTCTAAAAAATGTTAGTTAGCCTTCCAGACTATGAATGATAAGCTGACTAGTGCTCCAATTTTAGCAGTTCTGGATCCGTTAGGTGATTTTGTTATTTGTACAGATGCTTCTTTGGAAGGTTTAGGGGCTATGTTGATGTGGGATGGTCGAGTGATTTCTTATGAATCATGGAAACTGAAGGACCATGAACTTAATTACCCCACTCATGATTTGGAGTTGGCCGTAGTTGTGCATGCCTTGGTGAGATGGCAACACTTTCTCCTTGGGAATCAGTTTGGGTTGCATACAGATCACTATAGTTTGCAGTACATCTTCACGCAACCAAACTTGAATGTGAGACAGAGGTGGATGGAATTTTTTTGTGAATACGACTTTGAGGTGAAATATATTTAGTGCAAGGAGAATGTTGTAGCAGATTCTTTGAGTAGACGTAGGAATGATATGTCTACTATGGATCTTGAGGTTGATTTAAAGAGTCAGATTATCACAGCTCTTTCTTCTGATGATTGGTATCAAGTAGTGAAGTCTGAGATTGAGTTAGGTAGAGCTTTGGAAGGTAAATTTGCAATATACTCTTTGGACTGAGATGGTGTTTTGCATTATGTAGGCCATATGTATGTACCTCCTGCAGAGGGTATTCATACCCTTATCTTGACTGAAGCTCATAGGGCTCCTTATTCGGCACACCCAGGAGTTAAGAAAATGTAGGCTGATCTTTGCTCACTATATTTTTGGGTAGGATTGAAGCTTGACATTGCTAATTTTGTAGCTAGGTGTCTTGAATGTCAGAGAGTGAAGGCCGAGCATCATCATCCTGGTCGCACCCACAAAAAGATATGAAAATCACAGTAAAACCTATCCTGGGAATTGGACATTCTAGTAGGTGACTAATATCTCTTTATGGACATTCATTTACTTGTCAAACCAGGGAACATATACTTTGAATGGCACAGCACAATATATGCACTAAGAAATAGTTTCGGTCACAACTTAATAGAAATAAATACTTGGAAAGAATTCTATCTATGCTATAGGAAGGTAATGCAATTTTTTCTTAACTCAACCATGATTTAGCCAAAACAGAAATCATAACAGCTACGACTGAGACACAAACTATGAACAGGCTGTATGCTATAGGAACAAGCACAGGGATGGATTCTCGATGCTACAGTAGCAACGTAAGACTAAGTTTGTACGAAAACTTCAAAGATGAAATCTAACTGATGATCAACAGAAAAAGAACAGCTAACTAACTAGCTACAGATACTTACTAAGTGGGCCCCCTTAGCAAGCATCTACTAATTACGCAAGTGCTGAACTCAGAACTTCATCAGACTTTATTCATAAAAACATAATGGTATACATTGCTTTGTTGATATGAAAACTAACAACAAACTCTATCTCTTGTCACATAGATCCTGCTTTTTATTATTATCATACTAACTCTTACATGATATCTGCTATCTCCCTATCACTATGCTTCTATCTTACTTCTAACTATCATCTCTCTCTCTACTTGCTCACTCGCATAGGAGGAACACTTATTTAAAATCAGGAGAACAACTAACTAACTAACCCTAACAAAGAAAGTCGTGGAAGTAAAATGTATCCAAAAAGCGAGCAACAAACTTCATAAATGAATTTATTCATTCAACCCGATCTAGGGAGAATCTAGCGCTCCACTCTTTCTAGATTGATTGTCATTAAAAATCCTTCCTAATGGTTTTGTTCAAAGAGTCTTCACCAGAGCTTCCTCGAAGTCGTACAGGAAATAGACTTTACTGCAAGGCCGAGATTGGTTGTGCTTGACTCGATCATACTTTCTTCAACAACCTGTGAAACACAAGGTAACAGATGAGAAAGAAAAGGAACATGGTACATGCATAATATATGTTCATTAATCACATATTTAAATCTATTTTACCATTGAAAAACTATATGTGATATACTAGCCATTTAGGGAGTCAAACGGGGCAATAAATCTAAATAAGACAACACGATAGGCTGTAGGAACATGAAAGTGTATTACTATAGGATATCCCAATAAAAGGTTTTAAAAGAGTTTAAACAACCATGAATAACAAAAGTAAAGGTATTAAAAGTTCATCATGATATCCAAACTATGAGCACATTTTGGGCTCATCATCTGCCCCCTACTTAGCCCAATGCTGGTCCTCCAGCATTAACTTTCCTGGTGGTCACTCAGAAATTAGTGGTTGTAGCATGACTCTGAAATGGAGTTCCAAACCTATAATAAAATCCTCTGAAATTTTTCCACCTTTCATACCTAAGAGCTTCTAAATCATCATTAAGATTTGTAGCTTGGTAAGGATAAAGGGGCCACATTAGCACAAGAGGTCTGAATGTCAATGGAAACCATAGTTCAAATCTCTTTTGAAGTCCCAACTATATATATATGTTTGATTGTTTAAGAGTAGCTGTGAAATTTAGGGGACTGCAAGGCTTAGCCCTTCTTAGCCCAACAGTTAATCTTTCCCACCTTTTCTCACTTCTGGTGTATGACAGTCTCCAAAACGAATATGGTTGTTCCTGAAACTCATCATATCCCTATTTCCTGAGATCAAATATTTTCATTCTGGCTGTATTATTATGAATGCCATATGCCAGAGTAAACTAGGTTTTCAACATTGCATGGGGGTCTGAACTTTGAGGGCACAATGGAACAGGCTCATTCCTTTTAGTTTCCTCATATGTTTCCCATTGCCTACCATAGTTTTCTTCATTTGCTTCCCATGACATAAATGATCTCAATTATATATCACCAATATACAGAAGAGGGTTCTATTCTATCTCAAATGGAATTTAAAAACCATGTAAATAAAATTCACATAGAGAATTTCTTAACCAATTAGGGGCTGCCTGGTATGTGTCATAGAATTCTTTAGCAGTGTGAAGTATAGGATCTTGATTTCTGGAAATTCTCATTAGTTGGAACCATAAGAATTGTTCCTTAAGGCACAGAGCATAAACTCTAGGTGGTGGTCTGCATTCCATAATCTGACCAGTTACTTTTAACATTTCATCCATTTTTGCTTTTAACTCAAGAATTTCCTATTTCTGACTTTCAATTTCCTTTTTCAGTTTATTCCTTTCTACCTCCCACAAACTTTGTTGCATGTCAGTCTAGGCTAGGTGCCGGAAAGTCAGGCTTTGTAATATAACTAGTTCCCAGTTAGCTTTGACATATTCCAGAAACTCAATCAAAAGTGTTTTTTTATAAACAACAATGGCTTTACAAGTTGTAGGGGACAATGTAGCTTCACTGGCCACATCCAATTGTTTAGTCTATTCCTACTCTTGCTGCAGGGTGAATTCTTGTTGCTATAGTGGAGAAGACTGTGCTTCCTCTGAAATCTGCATAGCAGCGGTAGCCAAGTCATTAAGACTTGGTACCCCTTTTTCATTATGCTCCATTTCCTTTGTCTCAATTTGTTCCTCTTTAGGAACGAATGAACTCTGTGCAGCATTCTTAGACACATTCTAAGAAACATCAAATTCAGACTCTACAGACTCTTCTAAAATTACAATAACCTCTGGTTGAGGTGAAACGGGGGAGGTATTACATTGTTTCCTTGTGGAAATATTCTTGGCATTGGTGCGGCTACAGGAGGTGTTCTGGTAGCCTTCCTCTTTCTAGTCAGTCTAGAGGGTTCCATCCTACTAGAGGATGATGGTGAACTTGTGATAGC
Organism: Sequoia sempervirens; assembly: GCA_007258455.2. NCBI lineage: Eukaryota > Viridiplantae > Streptophyta > Pinopsida > Cupressales > Cupressaceae > Sequoia > Sequoia sempervirens. Next base: position 1,154,466 of record VDFB02338372.1, on the reverse strand, counting down.
AACAGGTGTTGTCGTAGGAGAGATGACTATAGGAGAAGATGCTGCAGGAAAAGGGTATTTCCTTTTCTGAGAATGAGGGTCAGACTCTGGGGTTTGTTCTACCCCAAATGACTCACCTGCCTTTGTTTTTCCCTTCTCTCTCCTAGTGGCAAACCTAGTTTGTATCCAGGCAGAGGATTCTAGTGGGGGAGCTATAGGACCAGGTACTACAGGAGCAGATGACCCTTGCCTTGTTCTTCTACTGGTAGACACAATTTCTTCTTTCTTTCTCTGAGGTCATGGGGTAAGTACCCTAAGGGGTTCTGGAATTTGTAAGCTCTTCCAGGCAATGAATTGTTGCCAAGAAAGAGGTGAGACATCTCTCAAAGAGCATTTGATTAATAATTTGATAAGGCCATGGTGAGTAATAGAATTATCTTTCCCATGTTGGGCTCCATGGGCACTTTGTTCCAAAAATTTTAACAAGAAATTTGAAACATTTACAACTAACCCATACCTCATATCACTTAATAATTTGAAATGATAAGAATGCAAGTAAGAGAAATGACCTTCACAGGTTAAATATCTGATTATGTAAGCAACATATTTTGAATAAGGAGGAGGCAACGATACTCTCTTGCATCCCTGCTTGGAGACTTCCAAAGGTCCATCAGTGGGTATTAAAAATTCAGCCCTTGCAGAGGCAGCATATGAAGAAAAATTTTCTCCAATGGCTGGAAGCCCGGTTACTTCAACAATTCTCTCTTTAGTTACAACAACTGTTAGACCCCATATAGTAGCCTCCCCTTCATAAAGGGTTCTCAAAAATTTGCCAGCAGCCTCATCATCGAAACTATTTAAACTTAAGAAGTAATTTAACCATCCATAGAGGCTGAATGCTTGGACTATTTGAGGATTTTGCAATAGCAACTCATGAGCTATAGGCTCATGTCGCACCAGCTGACCATCCATTTTCACAATTTTCCTTTAGCTAAACTCAACTCCCTGCTAAAAATTCAAAATTTCTCCTCTCTGTTTCCCTTTTTGTTATGGTTTTTCTCTTCTATCGTGCCATCACATTTCTCTCTTTTCCAAAAATGAACTTTTTGAACAAGTAGTTTTGATTTTAATTTATAAGAAAAACATGCAATGAAAAAGACATGTGATCATATTTGGAAAGTACCAGAAGAATAATAAAGAAAGGTTATTTAAGTTGTTGTGGCAGTAGTGAAAAGACAGGTTTTAAAAAGTAGATTACCCCGCCCCCTACTTAGAGTATGACGTGTCCTCACATGTCCTAAAAAAAAAGGCAGAGATCGGGCAATAATGACTGATACAGACATAGTAGTAAATGAATAGAATAAAATAAATCAAATATGCGATAACAAAAGATATGGCGTACCTTCAATAAATGCATGTATGTGTGAAGAAAGATGACGACGTCCTCATGAGTTGACAGTTGGGAATGATATCATAATTAAGGGTGATGTGGATGAATGAGGTGGATAGGTGACGTGGGCAGATGAGATGAATGGATGGAATGGATGGATGGGATGGATGGATGGAAGATAAAGAAGTGAGATGTGGCGACAAGTGAAAATGAAGAAAAAGGGGTTTCCTTAAAAAGAAAACCTTTATTATGAGCATGATTTTCAAAATTATGGTGAGGCTGCAGGAGATAGGCTAAAGCCTTCAACTATAGGAAGAGTAGCGGCAGGATCCTAAATGAACTGCTATATGAATTCTTCTTTTGAGACTAGTTTATGGTACAATCAGAGGTGATGTCCATTAACTAACAGCTTGAATCTAACAGGATCAATTGTAACAAGTTGAACTGTACCAGTAGCAAATACATTCTCAATTTCATACGGCCCCAACCATCTGGTCTGCAATTTCCCTAGACCGTCCTTATACAGTGAGTCATAAAGTAGAGCCCAGTCTCCTACTTTGAATTTCTTTTCCTTAATATATTTATCATGCCACCTTATTCGTTGATTTTGTATCATCTCAGTGTGTTGCAGGGCATGCTTTTGGAGTTCATCCAGATTATTGAGCTGCATGATTCTATCCTTTTGTGCATTTGTTAAATCCATGTCCAGCTCCAGTGCTGTTCGGAGAGTTTTATGTTCAAATTCTATTGGCATCATAGCTATTTTACCATACACCATTTTAAAAGGTGTGAATCCTATAGCAGTCTTCCAGGTAGTGCGATAGGCCCATATAGCTTCTAGTAACCTTGCGGCCCAATCCTTCCTACGCAAATCTACAATTTTAGTCAAAATGGCCTCTATGTCTCTATTGGTAACCTCAACCTGGCCATTGGCCCGAGGGTGATAGGGAGTTGATTTCCTATGCTATATATTGTATTCATTAACTAAAGTTGTGATAAGTGTAGAAGTAAATTGTGCTCCCTGATCTATCACTATCTCCCTAGGAACACCAAACCTAGTAAATATTTCCTCATAGAGGAATTCAACCACTTTATTATCCCTATCATGCTTCATAGGTTTAGCTTCTACCCATTTTGTAACATAATCTATGCACATAAGAATGTAGGACTTACCATTGGAAGGTGGGTCAATTGGTCCCACAAAATCCAATCCCCATTTGTCAAATGGTGTAACTACAATTTGTGGAAATAGTCGCATTTCATCAGAATGAGTTAGTCTTCCCATCCTTTGGCATCTGTCACATCTCTTTGTATACATGGTTGCATCTCTATGCAAAGTTGGCCAATAGTAACTAGTATTTAAAATTTTCATTGTTGTCCTTTTGGCAGCAAAATGTCCACCACATGGCTCATCATGGCTTGCATGCAATATATCATGAGTGTCCTCCTTTGGTACACATCTCCTCATAACATGATCTGGCCCTGTATAAAACATGCAATCTGCAATCCAAGAAAAGTTAAAACTTTTCTCTACCAATAATCTCTTTTCTTTAGGGGAGAATTGAGGAGGAGTTCTTGTTGCCAGATAATTTTCTATATCAGCATATCATGGATGAATAACCTTGATTGAAAACAGGTGCTCATCAGGAAAGGAGTCTTCAATAAGTGTAGAGTCATCTTTCCTTTGAATTCTAGAAAGGAAATCAACAACTACGTTGGCTTTACCTGGCTTGTCCACAATTGTAATGTCAAACTCCTGCATCAGCAATAACCATCTTGCCAGTCTCCCAGATATTGAGCTTTTGTTCATGAGATACCGGATTGATGCATGATCAGTGTGGACAAATATCTGATAACCAGTGATATAATTTCTAAATTTATTAAGGGCGTAGATGATTGCCAACATTTCTTTTTATGTAACAGTGTAGTTGAATTCAGCCACTTGCAGATTTTTACTTATGTAGTAGAGTGCATGTTTAGTTAATCCATCCTTCTACCCTAACACTGCTCCAATTGCATAATCTGATGCATCAGTATGAACATGAAATGGGAGTGACCAATCAGGTTCTTTCAGAATAGGGGTACCTATGTGAGGCCGATTTTCAAGTCAATAAATGCCTTTTCACATTCCTCTGTCCATGAAAACTCTACATCTTTCTTCAGCAGATTGTATAAGGGGGCTATTGTTTGGCTGAATTCCTTGATGAATCTTTTGTAGTATTCGGTATAGCCTAGAAATCTCTGTACCTCTTTCTACTTAGTAGGAGAGGGTAACTTAGAGATGATCTCAATTTTAGCAGGATCAACCTGAATTCTTGCAGCAGAAATATAGTGACCGAACACTATTCCCTCTTGCATCATCATGAAGCACTTTTGACTATTCAGCGATAGGTTGTGATCTTCACATCTCTGTAGTACTTTTTCCAAGTTGGCATGAGCTTCCTCAAGTGTTGTACCATAAACAGTAGAATTATTCATGTATATTTCTATGCAATCATATGGGATGTTTGAGAAGATACTTATAACTACCCTCTGGAAGGTTGCAGGAGCATTACAAAGACCAAAAGGAAAAACTAAATAGGAAAATGTTCCCTAAGGGCATGTAAAAGTAGTCTTTTCCTAGTCCTTAGGAGCAATCTTGATCTGATTATATCCACTGAAGCCATCCAAGAATGAGAAGTACTTCTTTCCAGTTAAATTATCCAAAACTTGATCAATAAATGGAAGAGGAAAGTAATCTTTCTTTGTTGCTAAGTTAATTTCTCTGTAATCTACACATACCCTCCATTTTCCTCCTTTATTAGGAACAATGACCAATGGGGAAACCCATTGACTATCAGAGATTGGGTAGATAAAGCTAGCTGTCAACATTTTCTGCAATTCTTCTTTGCCAATCTCTGTCAAGGCTAGATTGATTCTTCTTTGAGGCCGCCTGACAGGTTTGAAGTCACTGTTAATATATATGCGATGTGTATAGAGTTTTGGGTCTAGACCCTTCATATCTCCATAGTCCCATGCAAATGCTGAATTATGACTAGTAAGCATTTTGATCATTGATTCTTGTTGCTCACTGGTGAGGTTTTTATTAATGCACAAGGTTTTTCCTGTAGCTACCTCAACTTGGGAGGTTAAGTCTATCATAGACGCTTCAGACAGAAATGGAATGTCTACCTCATGGGGTAGTAAGGTGTGTAAGCAATCAGTTGTTGTAGGATAATGAGCTAATGGGGACGAAGGAAGAATAGTCTACAAGGAACATGGATTTTTCTCACAATGAAAGTATTCAGTACCATAGTTATTCAGTAGGATATTGGACAGTATATCTTCTTCTTCTTACTGTGCAATGAAAGGCTCTCTAGTGATCATCATTAAATTGGCCACAGAGTTCACTTCTTCCTCTTCTCCCAAATCTGTCCAAGCAACATCTCCAGACTCAAGTTGGGGCAGTGCTGGAGAATAGAGAGTAAGTTTCTTTGTGTTGTATCCATCAGATATTGTCATGTCACCCAACCTACAACCAATGCAAGCATTAGCAGTAGCCAGCCAAGGCCTTCCTAGAATGACAGGGTATCCCCCCAATGATGCCTTTGGAGATAAGATCATGAAATCAGTGGGGTATTCCCAGGAATCCAAGGTGACTACCAGATCTTTGACTACCCCATTAGGTTTGACAGTTGAGTTATCAACAAGCTATAATATTGTAGGTGTAGTTCTTATTGATGAAATATTAAGTTTTACAACCAGGTCCTTTGTCATGACATTAATAGCTGCACCAAGATCTACTAAAGCATTCTTAATTTGCAACCCATTAACATTTATCTCCACAATAGGACTTCCTGGATCTAAATATTGTGGGATGCTAAGCTTCCCTAGCATTAAGTTAGAGAGTTGGCCTATTACATGAACAGTTTGAGGGTCTTTCTTTTTCCTCCCTGGTTTCTTCAAACATGCCTCCTTGATGGCCTTTCCATAGATATGTACTTCTTTGATTTCTTGGAACAAAGGAATTTTCACACATATATGCTTTAGCTGGTCAAGGATATCAAAGGTGGGTTCCTCTTGTTTCTGCACATTTTCACCTTCCATTTTTGTGGAAAAGGAGGGGGCACTTTATCAGATGACTTAGGTAATGATGGGGTTTGAACTGGCTAATTTGGTTGGGCTTGGTTATTGATATCTTCTTCTTCTTGGTTAGTCTCCTCAGATGGTAATTCTAAGATTATGGGAGGGGATGGTGTAGGCAATACGGTTCTTGAATGTAAATTAATATTATTTAGGTTAAGAGCATAGGCAGGCTGATGATTGGAATCAGCAAAATAGACTTGTTGCTGCTATGGTTGCTGGCTATTTGGGTTAGGTGATGCCTGAGCCGGTAGTTGGGTTGATTTTGGATTTTTACCCTAATTAGCTGCAGGAGGTGGAATAATGGATTGCTGTTGGGGTTGCTGCAGGAAACCTGTGGTTGGATTTGGCCATTGCTAGCCTCCTCTCCATTGGTTAGACTACTGCCAATTCCCTTGTGGAGGCTACCACTGATTTTGCTGGGGTGGTTTCCAGTTCCCTTGTGAGGCTTGCCAATGGTTTTGCTGGGCATTTGGCCAAGGGTTATTCCATTGAGGTTGGGAATATGGCCCATAGTTTGGAGGGTACTAATTTTTCCATTGATTATTATATGAACCAAAATTTTGTAAAGTGTCCTGAGGCATACCTTGTCTTGGGGCCCATGGCCTCCTTTGTGCAACAAAGAAGACTTGATCATCATCACCTTCTATCATCTTAAAATTAGTAGGAAACTATTTGGCCTCCATGTTGGCCACCATCTTGCATCTACAGTCACATTTCTTCTGTCTATAATGTAGACAAAAATCGGCTAACATTGCTCTAGCTTCCTCATGTTTCCTCTGAGCTTGCATAGTGTCCAACTATGTAGCCATGTTGTTTATGATTTCCTGCTTGAAATCAGACAACAAATTTGTGATCTCCATCCGGGAAACTCCACTGGAAGAAGACTTACCCACTGTAGCTTGATGACCTCTACCTTTCTTCACATTTGCTCGGGAGTAATTAAGACATATTTTCTTAATATCATCCCAGGGCAGTTGGCTTATATCACCTCCTCCCATCAGGTCCAGAGTGTCTATACAGGCATCACTGGTTCCTCTTAGAAAAAGTAGTTTCTGAGAGTCTTCATTGAGAGTATGATTCGAGTTCTTTTTCAGAGAAAACAAGAATCTTGAGATCTAGTCTTCCAGGCTTTCATCCTCCTTTTGCTGAATTCTGAATATATCGTCTCCCTTACTTCCACTCTTACAATATTACTTATATTTCTCAAGAAATTTTGTTTGCATGGTTGCCCAACTATCAACAACACCTCTTCCCAAAGTCATGAACCATCTAATAGCTCCTTCCTTCAAGGTGGAAGGAAACAACTTCAACTTGTGTGCATCTAAAGTGTAATCATAGCTATGACAGAGGATATCAAACTCAAACAGGAAAGTTTCAGGATCCTCCGTAACTAGGCCATAGAAATTGGGAAGTAATGAAGAAGGAATATTTTTAAGGTTATCACTATCTCACTGAGGAACAATGGGAAACTCAAAAGTAGGAGGTGGATTAAGTGGATTATTTGCCATATTTGATTGTTGGAATATCAGAGTGAATGGATTTTCCTTAGGTTCTTCATCGGCTAGGCCAAATGGCAGTTCAACAAATAGGTTTTCAGGGAGAAACCTTCCCAATGCATCTCTTCTTCTATGCATGCAATAAAATGAATGGTGAATTGAAGGATTTTGAAAATTTTTGATTAACAAACTAGACTAATGCTAAAAATGACTTCTGACAAGTTCTTAGCTTGACACCATCCCAGGAAATGGTGCCAAAAGTGGTCGTGCCCACAAAAGGATATGAAAATCACAGTAAAACCTATCCTGGGAATTGGACATTCTAGCGGGTGACTAATATCTCTTTATGGATGTTCATTTACTTGTCAAACCAAGGAACGTATACTTTGAATGGCGCAGCACAATATATGCACTAAGAACTAGTTTTGGTCACAACTTAACAAAAATAATTTTTTGGAAAGAATTCTATCTACACTACAGGAAGATAGTGCAAATTTTTCTTAACTCAACCATGATTTAACCAAAACAGAAATCATAACAACTACGACTGAGACACAAACTATGACTGGCCTTATGCTACAGGAACAGGCATAGGGATGGATTCCCGATGTTGTAGGAACAACGTAAGACTGAGTTTGTACGAAAACTTCAAAGATGAAATCTAACTAATGATCAATAGAAAAAGAGCAGCTAACTAACTAGCTACAGATACTTACTAAGTGGGCCCCCTTAGCAAGCATCTACTAATTATGCAAGTGCTAAACTCAGAACTTCATCAGACTTTATTCATAAAAACATAATGGTATATATTGCTTTGTTGATATGAAAACTAACAATAAACTCTGTCTCTTGTCACACGGATCCTGCTTTTTATTATTATCATACTGACTCTTACATGATATCTACTATCTCCATATCACTATGCTTCTATCTTACTTCTAACTATCATCTCTCTCTCTTTCTTCTTGCTGACTCATGCAGGAGGAGCACTTATTTAAAATCAGGAGAACAACTAACTAACTAACCCTAACAAAGAAAGTCGTGGAAGTAAAATGTATCCCAAAATCGAGGAACAAACTTCATAAATGAATTTATCCATTCAACCCAATCCAGAGAGAATCTAGCACTCCACTCTTTCCAGATTGATTGTCATTAAAAATCCTTCCCAACGGTTTCAGTCAAAGAGTCTTCGCTAGAGCTTCCTTGAAGTCGTGCAGGAAATAGACTTTACTGCAAGGCCGAGATCAGCTACGCTTGACTCGATCATACTTTCTTCAACAACTTGCGAAACACAAGGTAATAGATGCGAAAGAAAAGACACATGGTACATGCACAATATAAATTCATTAATCACATATTTAAATCTATTTTACCATTCAAAAACTATATGCAATATACCAACCATTTAAGGAGTCAAATGGGGCATTAGAATTAATTGTATTTAAATATTTAAATGTTTTATTTATTTTCAAAAGTCATGAGTTTTATTAAATGATAATTAAAATATTAAATTTTCTTTTATTATTTTAATTAATTATCTTGTCGAGGATAATTGTTAGAATAAATTATTTAATTAAATGAGATAATGTGCTTTGCAAGTAAAGTTGTAAAAATAGAAATTAAAACAAAAGTATTGAAGAATAGAAAAATTAAAAAAAAATAGAAGAATGGAAAAAGTTGTGTGAATGAATGAGAATTGAGATTTGATTGAAAAGCTTTCTTTTAAAGAATTAATTTCTTTTATACTGGATTTTTTTAGAGCTTTTGGAGGAAATTGGTAATATTATTTTATTTAATTGAAAATTTTGAGAGTTTTGCACACATAGAGAGAATTAATGAGACAAAAGTTGAAAAAAATAATTGTGAGGCATTTTTGAATCTTCTAAAGTTTTCAAAAAGGATATTTTCCATTCTTTTGTTTAAAATATTTTACAAAGAGTCTTCGAATTAAGGATTTGGATTCGATATTTGAGCACGGTATTCTGGATAGGAGATTTTGAAATAGGAACGAGGAGCTCTTCGTGGAGGCCATCATGATCAAGCAAGCTTCATTAGATTCTTGAGAGCGTAGGACTCTAGGTTCCACGCTCTCTCCTCTTGATTGTTTTGAATCTGTAAAAAGAATAGAAATGTGTTTTAGAATCAATCTTTTCTTATAAACAAAAATCTTCTGAGAATTAGATTTAAAAATGATATCTCGGAGAAAAGAAAATAAATAAATAATTAGGTCTTGTTTATATGAAAATTCTTTTGAAGTCTGAGATCATTTTTATTGCAAACAAACAGAAAGAAACTCCATCAAATTTCATTTGAATATGCTCAATTTCTCTCTATTTCTTCACTGTGGAAAAAGATCAATCTTTCTTTCTAATGGGATTTTTGGAAATATTTTTATATATAAATGTATTTATTTGTTCCTCTTTATCTTACCCTATTAAATTAATACATATATATACAAATAATACATATATATATTATATATATATATATCTTATATATACATACATATATATATATATATTAGTATTTTAGGTTATGCTGGGGAATCTGTCTGTGCGTCAGCCATATGTATTTACTTTTCATACAGAAGAAGGAATTTAATTTTTGAAATTTAATTGTTTGTTTTTGATAAAAAAATTCAATAATTTTTAAATTTTAGGGGAGGGTTGAAGGGACGACCAAAGTCGTACCCTTCTTCCCTCACCCCCTACCGTGGTGTACTGCCACAACAATCTTATAGACTGCTATGCGTAGTAGTCTTTATGACTATTGCGCACAACAGTTAGTAAGACTGTTGCGAGTAGTCTGTACCGTTGGCCTTGATTTTAATGCGTTCTTTTGTTTTTATTTATATATATATTAATATATGGTGTATATTTAATTTATTAAATATAATAATTATAATTTATTTTATTTAAAAATAATTATAATTATTTTATTTAAAAATAATTATAATTATTTTATTTAATATTATTTTATTATATTTTAAAAATGTAATTTTTGTATTTTATTCAAAATCATAAATAATGCTTATATATAGATATTTATATATTTAGAGGGAATTATTTTATCAATTGTTATGTTGAATAAATAATTTAAACAGAAAATTTGCCTTCATTCATTGTTTGTGGATTATTTCGAGAAAATTGCATTTCGTTTTATTTGATGATTGGAACCTAATATTATTTTTTGTAATTTTGTAAAATTAGTTTAATTATTTAATTGGGAAAGGAATTAAATTTAATAAGTGCAATCTTGCAAAATATAATTTGAGTATTCTTTTATGTTATAGTTATCGTTTAGTGTTGTCCTTGTGGGAACCCTGTTGTCTTGCAACCCTTGTTCCAGAGGCATGTTTAATTTTGAATGTTATCCTCATTTTGGTTATACTTTTGGAATTGAAGCTTAATGGTTTATGTTTGAAAGGGTTGAACGGTTGGTTAAGATTTTTGGTTGAGTTATCGTGAGAGGGTTAATGCCTCACATGTTTTTGTTTTGGTATTATGCTTTATATGTTTTAGTTCAACCCTTGCCTGCTTTTGATTTATGTTAAGGGTCATAGGGAGAGTGGCTCTTCATGGGCACCGGCACCTCAGAATGAGGAAGGGCTCAGGATAACCCATGTAAGAGTAGTTAAACAAGTGAAAACCTAAACAATAGAATTTAGGGGGATCCATAGTAAAACACACAAGATAATTAATACTAGATTCCTCATCTATGCATTAGGGCTTTCATTGACTAATGATAGACTGAGAAGGCCATGGTTGGCAAAGTCGTAGTCTTGTCTTCATGAGAGATTATCGGGTCCAAATTAGCTACCCTATGGTGTCGGCGCCTCATTTAGGAGGAAGGGCCAGGAGATCCATATATGGCTACTAGTGCCTCAGTTAGGAGGAAGGGCCAAGAGATCCCATGAGAGCTATGTGATGACACTCTCCACTAGACACCCTTGTGCTTTGTTTCTTGTAGCCTATGGAATTGTAATCTATATGTTGTTTCTGATTCTTGTGAATCTGGTTTATGTTTGTTATTTAGTTACTTGTTTAATTGATAATGCTTTGTTTATTTGTGATGAGTTTCATAGCTTTGTCTTGAGATGTTTGATTCATGAACGTTGATGGTTATTTCATTGTATATCTTGAGTTTTTTTTTGTACTATGTTGTTCATGAGTTAGTTTGGCATTCATGGTTGGGTTCTCTTCCTTGTCACCTCTGAGCATGGGGGGTGATTTATTTATAATTCACATGGTTGGGTGGAATGTGCTCCACACCCATTGGGTTCCCCATCAACATCCTATCTTCTCAGCATTTCTGCAGTTAGAGTTGTACCAGTGTTCCTTTGTAATTCAAATTTCATTGTACTTGTATCATCCCACATGTTTGGGAAATTCATTGTAATTCATTTATCAAGAGCTTGTAATGTAATGTAATAAAAATGATGTAATAGTTAGGATCATTTTTAACTTTGTTAAAGAAATTCATCATGATTGTAATATGTCATGTAGTGATACTTTCACTCTTGATTATTGATGTACTTTAATTAATGGATGTGTTGTTATCTTTTACTTCCATTTAGATGCTTGCGATGTAATCTCGTGTGCCCCAGAGAACTAAGTTTGATAATGTGATGTAATGTACAATGTGTTTTTGGTTTAATGTTATTTGCATATTTAATTTAATTGTTTTTAAAAAATAAAAATTATTTTCAATGTGTGTGTTCTCTGGAGTTTGCACGACGGGCGTTACAGATGGAAATAAACTAGCAGTTGCATGCTTGCCAACAATCAACCGATAGGGTGCACCAAAAAAGGTTATTTAATGGGAACTAAGAAATTAATCAAAAAAGGAAAATTGTGCTAATAAGATAATAGGAAATAAGAATTATAAACCACATGGTATAATCCACTTATCTATTCTTATCTAACACATAGTGCATGTGAGATTAAGAACCATTTCTGTAAAATGTGAAATTGGTCTTTACGTTTTCACATCAAATGGTATTAGTTGAAAATTCATTTTGAAAATGTAAAATAAAACCATAGGTCATGTTGAATGAATCTTATTATTTGTGATATATTAGTTAATTTTAATTTCAAGTAAAATAATTCTCAATGAACATGACTTTTTAATAAAATTATTTTTTAACAATTAGAATTGAAAAATTAATTGAAATTTAAATTTTTGAATAATTAATTTTGAAAAATTAATTATTGAAAATTGAAAATTATTTTAGGAATTCAAAGTTTAGATTAGTACTCTAATCACTCCTCTTTCCTTCCAAACTAATTGGATCTAAAACCCTAATTTTAGACTTGTGGATGAATTTTTGTGAAGATAGCAACCATGCAAATAAGGGGACAACTCCAACAACTTTCTCCTCACTTATAACCTAATCTCCAAGGGATCTTCAAGCTCCAAGACAACTAGATCTACAATCACACATGTAGAGAGAGAAGAACTTGTTGATTTGTTAGTAAATTTGGGGTTTTCCTTCATCAAAACCCTTTAAGGTAATTAAACAAAGTGATGAGATAATGAAATAAGCACATGAAATATGAATCATAGGACATGAGACATGGACAATGATACCATAAATGATGTCTTGTAAATCTGTAAGCTAACATGAAATGACGATGAAGGATGTATGTAGATCTAGATCTTGGGATAAGTGTAGAATAATGCTTGACCTTGGATATTGAATGCAACATCACAAAACTAGTTCATTATAGTTCTTGATGCTTGATACCCTTGACATGATGATGGATCTTGAATTGCTACAATAATTGATGAAGAATTTTTCCTTTGAATGCCTTAGAAATGATCTTGAATGCTCTCTAGATGATCTTGTGAAGTCTTGGAATGCTTAACTCTTGAGTGTTTGACTTGATATCATGAATTATTATATGAATGATGGTTTGAGACCTTGTTTATATAGGAAATCCATCCAAGTTAACATTTATTAGATCCTTGAGGTGGAGATTCATGAAATTTGAATTTAAAACCCTAATTTCTTGTTCAAAACATGGAAAAGGATCCAAATGGGACTCATACACAATTTGTGGTGTGTGGGTCCCACTTGGGTGGGACTCATACACAAAGGTGCCATATGGGTCTCACATGGCCTATGTGGAGAGAGAAAGTGTTGAGGAGTTGAGAAATTTAGTCTATTTATTGATCTTGTCAAGATTTTGATTGAAATAAGCCCCGGGATGCATAATATAGGGACTTAGGGGCCTATTAATAATGATATTAAGCTCACAAACATAATATTTCCCAAAATACAATGTGAAAGTGTAAATAAATACACTTTACAACACTAAATTAAGGAAAAATAGGTCTATTGAATTCTAATATTTTAATTTTTCAAACTTTTTCCAACACTTCTATTCACTGAATCATTGTATGCAAACTCAGCTTGAGGAAAAACCAAATCCCATTGTATTGAATGCTCCTTCGTTAAAAATACTAAGAGGTTTACAAGGCTCCTATTCACCACCTTAGTCTACCCATCAGTTTGAGGGTGATAGGAAAAACTGAAACTTAGATTAGTGCCAAGTTTCTTCCATAAGGTTCTCTAAAAATGACCAAAAAATTTGTTATCCCTATCTAATACAATGCTAAGAGGTAAACCATGGATTCTAACCACCTCTTTGAAGAAGAGTCTTGCAATGTATGAAGCATCACTAGTTCTCTTACAAGGTATAAAGTGTGAAATCTTAGAAAACTTGTCCAGAACAACATACATTGAATCAAAACCTCTTCAATTGCTAGGAAACCACATCATAACATCCATACTAATTGATTCCCAAGGCCTATTGGGAATGGAAAGAGATTGATATAACCCTGCATTCATGCTAGATCCTTTAGCCCTTTGACATATAGTACACTTATCCATCAAGCTCCTCACATCAATTTGCATTTTTTGCCAATAGTAGTGCCTCTTCAATTAGTCCAAGGTCTTAACAAGACCAAAATGACCTGCAAAGCTACAACTATTCTTTTCTTTGATTATGTTATCCTTTCTTGAACATTTAGGAATGCAATATTTTCTCCCTTTGAAAAATAAATCATCTTGGATTAGGAAATAAGCCATTTTTCATTATTGCTCCTATAAGACTACCTACAAGTTGCATAGATGTCTTTGAAATATGTATCTTCAATGTAGATACATTTTATAGAGTCAAGTACTATGCTTTTTAATTGAATTTCTTGCACCATGAGAGCTCTTCTACTCAATGTATCTACCAACTTGTTAGATTTCCCTTTTTTATGCTTAATGGTGAAAGTAAAGCCTTGCAAAAGTTCAAGACATTTCACATGCCTACTACTAAGTTTATCTTGAGTACTCAAAAATTGGAGAGCATGATTGTCAGTGTACACTATAGACTCCATACAAAGCAAATAATGTCTTCATTTATTTAATGCTTACGCCACTACATACATCTCAAGATCATAGGAAGAATACTTTTTCTAGGCTTTATGCTCAAATTTTCACTAAGAAATGCAATAGGTCTTATTTCTTTACTTATGACACCACCTATGGTATGACCACTTTCATCACACTCAATGGTAAAGACCTTATCTAAACTAGGAAAATTCAATATGGGCTGCTCAACAACCTTCTTTTTCAGATATTCAAAACACATATCAGCCTCATTAGACCAAAAAAACTTCTTCCTTTTATCACCCTCAATGGTATTAATTTTAGGACCACAAACATGACTAAAACCACTTAAGAATTTTTTGAAAAGCCTAGCCAAACCAAGGAAACTACTTATCTCAACCACTAATTTGGGTGTAGGAAAACTTAGGATAGCCTCAACCTTACTTGGATCCATCTTCAAAAATAAAATTGGTGACCACAAAACCAAGGTAAACCAACTCTATTTTAAAGAACTCACACTTCTTCAAATTTATCATCAGTTTTTCCTCATGGAAACTTCTCAAAAAAAATATAAATATTGTAAATGCTATTCTTTAGTTTTTCTAAAAACAAGAATATGATCAAGATATACTACCAAAAACTTACTGAATAAATGTTTGAGCACTTAATTCATCCAACATATGAAAGTACTAGGGGATTTTGACAAAACAAAAGGAATCACAAGCCATTCATTCAACCCTTCATTTGTCTTGAAGGTGTTTTTCCATTCATCACTAGGTTTGATAGGTGTTTTTCCATTCATCACTAGGTTTGATTTTAATTTGGTGGTAACCACTCTTAAGATCAATCTTGGAAAAGTAACATGCACCACCCAAAAAATACAATATATCTTCAATTCTTCATATGGGAAATCTATACTTTATTGTAATCTTCTTGATGTCCCTAGAATCAATGCACATCCTCCAATCACCACATTTCCTTGGTGCTAGAACTGTGGGAACTGCACAAGGACTCAAGCTCTCCCTGATCAACCCCTTATCAAGTAATTCTTGCACTTGCCTCTTAATCTCTTAATTTTTGTTGTGCATTCATCTTGCAAGAATTTTTTTTGAGAAAACTAACCATTAGAATGAAATCAATATGGTGGCTAATTCCCCTCATAGGTGGGAAAGTGTTGGGAATCTCATCAACCACTATTTCATCATATTTCTTCAACAATGTTTTCACCTCCAAAGGAAACTCCCCTTTATTTTTTACTATAATGATAGGTTTGGGCCTTACTATGATGGAAAAACCTACATTCTCCTCATACAAGGTATTTAGGAACTCCTTTTCATTGACCAACATAACACTAGGCCCCACTTGAGAATCTAGGCTTTCATCTTTCAATGGTGTGAGGGTGTAAGAAATCCCACCCTTTTATATAGCATAAGTGTTTTTCCTCCCA
The DNA here is from genome assembly GCA_007258455.2 of Sequoia sempervirens. Lineage (NCBI taxonomy): Eukaryota > Viridiplantae > Streptophyta > Pinopsida > Cupressales > Cupressaceae > Sequoia > Sequoia sempervirens. The sequence continues at coordinate 1,138,645 of VDFB02338372.1, read as the reverse complement.
TCATGGATAGCCTTCCTATCATACTTCCAAGGCATTCCCAAAAGCAAATGACACAAAACCATTGGTATTATGTCACACAAAACCTTATCTTTGTATTGCCCTATGTGAAAATCTACCCAACTTTGCTCATTCACAACCATTTATTTCCCTTTGTTAAGCCAAGAGACTGTATATGGAGTGGTATGAGGGATTCTTTTCAACTTAACCTTTTCAACCATTTCAACTAAAACCAAATTGTTTATACTACAAGAATCAATCACTAATTTTCAATATTTACCTAGGCACTTACATGTAGTTCTGAAAAGTGACTTCCTCTATGGGGATTCTTTCTCCATTGGTACTTTCATCAAAGTGCTTCTCACCATGAGGGACTCACCAAATTATGCATTATCATTATGTGATGGAGAATTCACACTTTTATTTCCCTCTCCTTGTACAAACTCATTTCTTCTTTCTCCTCCAAATGAAGTAGAAGACTAATTTTTAGTGCATTGCAATGCTTGATGGCCTACAAATTTATTGTGCTTATAAAATTTCCTGGTGAATCCACTTGATCCTCCTCTTTTCCCTCCAAATCTACTCCTATTATTGGGTCTCCTTCCTCTAAATCCACCCCTTGAGTTAGAAATTTTTTCTTGATTGTTGATTGATTCTCCTTGTGATCTTTTGGATTTCCCCCTACTAGTAAATGTCCCTCTTCTTCTACAAATTCTTCCTCTACCCCTATTTTTCTTTTCTTGCCTTCTCCTTGGCTTATCTTCAACCTTGATGGCCAATTGGTAACACTCTTCCACCATTCTTGGATTCATGAGGCTTAATTAATCCTAAAGGTTGTATTTCAACCCATTGATATATCTTGCAACTTTTTCCACATCATCTTCTACATGGCCTTCCCTTATACTCAATTTTTAGAATTCCCTTCTATAGGCTTGCACATCCATATCCTTTTGCTTGAGGTTTTGAAGCTTTCTGAATAATTGAATATTATAGTCACTAGGTAGGAATTTTTCTTTGATTTTAGCAACCATCCTACCCCAAGAGGTAATTTTAGACTTTCCCTTCTTTCTCCTTTCAACTTGTACATAATCCCACCATAGCAAGGAATTACCCTTCAATTTCATCTTCGCCAACTTCTTCCTTTGCTCTTCTGGAAAATATTCCTATTAAAAATAGTTTCCTAGTGCTACTATCCAATCTAGTAATTCTTCACTGTCCAATTTTCCTCCATATACTATAAATCCATCTTTATATTAGGGCCTTCTCCCTTTACTATGTTAAATAGCTTTCCCATCCTCAAGTCATCAAGATCCATCTCTTCATTGGACCCTCCTTGGGAACTTTCCTCTTTCCTTTCTTCTTCTTCTCAGTCACTCAAGTCTCTTGTGACCATTCCTATTTTTTGACTCTTTTCCAAGGTGTAAATCCCCTCCTTCATTTGTATCACCTCTCTAGCATGTCTCTCCTTCAATTTATTCATCTCTCCAATAATGTAAAAAGTTGCTTAACAACAATGTGAAATTTTTGACCTTTCCACTAATTTGATGTAGAACAAGAGTAATCAATCTCTTATCACTCCCAAACAAGAACCCTTCAAGACCCTATACATCAATTGATGGGTTTTGCTTCACAAGCCCTCATTCCTCCTTGTAGCCTTTCAAACATAGCTTTTTGGGCACAACTTGTGGGCTACATATGGCATTCAAAATGTAACCACATTTCCATATACCCTTTTGGCCATTTACAACCATACCAAAAATTTATGTGGGGTTACTTTGTATAGAAGGCTCTAAAATTGGACCATCTTATTTCTTGACTAGGCCTAATGAGGCAACTAGGCATGCACCAAATGTGTTCAAGGCTTCACAAGGATCCAAAACTCATTCTAACACATTCAACATATCAAAAATGGCTCAATTAACCTTCATCTATGAACTAAATCAATCTCCAAGGGTTTTGCAACAATTTCCCTATGTCTCTAGGGTTCCTAGGCTTGATACATGAAGATATTAGGGCATTTCAGCAACTCCACATGTAAAAAAATTCTTTCCCTACCTCTTCAAGTTTGAAGAATAAAAATACACACCAAGGAAATCCATTACACCAAGTTTTAGAGATTCTTACCTTGTGGAATGGAGTTTATGACATTTTATTTCCTCACTAGTTATCCTATCTAGGGTTTCAACTAGTTTGAAGAAAAATGACCACAACTCTCTTAAAACTCAATGAAATTACATGAAACCAATGAAAAATGAAAGAAGTTTCAGTATTTAAAATCTACAAAAACCAACCTTTCCTTGGACTACAAAATTCTTTTAAAACATTTAACAACTTGTTCCCAATGACCACTAACTACATTTCAAATTGAAAACCAACTAAACATCATGATGACTACTTTTGACAAAAATGCAAAGAGTTGCTTGACAATAATGTGCAACTTTTGTCAAATTTTGTATTTTCCAAATCCCTTGCACCTAATGACTCAACATAGACTCCTACAAACATGAAATGGTCTTGGAAGACCTTATTACATGAATAACACCAAAACAAAATAAAATGCCAACTATTTACCCCTTGGATGCATGAAAACTTGTGGGTGCCCCTACACATTACCATGACTATGAAAAAGTCAAAATATATGGAATGATCAAAGATCTTTGTAAAGATGTAAGTCAATGCCCAATTAAAATTTCTCAATTAATTATAATCAAGGAAATTCATAGATTTATACAACAAACCAAAATTTAGGGGATGAAAGAAATAGTGTCATCTTTAAATTATGAATTATCGTCATAAAAATAATACCCAAATAAGAAAATAATATCCAAAATAATAAATATACAAGAATGAAACCTTGTTGAAATACAACGCTACAATTTAAATGAAAATAAATTAAATCCACTTTCTAATAAACTCTCTTGAGAATAATATGTCATTAAGACCATTTTTGAGATAGGATATGGGATTAGTCTATTAAAGTGATAAGAATTATGATACTCCTTAGGGTTTCAACTTCATAAAAAAATCACAAATTTTCATGTTTTACATTACATATAATTTTTTCATTTGGAGCTAAAAACTTTTTTAAAATAATTTTGAAGTCACATATGGGAGACCTCATTCCCAATTATAATTTTTTATTTTAATCAACATTAAAATAAGCTGTTATTTTTAAATATAATCAAATATATAAAATTTGACAAGAAGATTAAATGCTTAATTGTTAATTTTATTAAATTAAGATTAACTAATTGGATAATATAAGAAGTATACACATTCATAACAAAAAAATAAAGAAGCACTTAGCTTAACTATAATAAGAAATTATTGAAAATAATATAAAGAAATCTAATTAAATGAATAAATCATATCAGGCTCGTGTAAGTTTCCAACACAAATAAGATAACAAGAATATGTATTCATGTGGATTAAGTGCACAAATTTCATCACTAGTGTAAGTTTCAAACCAAAATATGATAACAAGAATATGTACACACATGGATTAAATGGCTCTAGGAAAATTCACTGCCAAACAATTCACCACCATGAAAAATTCATCTTGTGTAAAATTTTTATCTCGTGGAAAATTCACCAATTCATCTCCATGACAAATTCATCTCATGCAAAATTCACCGCCATCAATTCATTGTCGTGGATAATCGATTTATGATAATAAAAATGAAAACATTTTTTAATATATTTATTGTATTCTAGTAAACCAATTATACAACAATATCAATCATCACTAAATTATTTTTTTGCAAAAAAAAATATCAATGTCTTTTAATTATATATTAAAAAATGTTAATGTCATGAATTATTGGGACAATAAATTTTTCGTGGTGACTTTTATCAAGAGAATCATTGGTAGTTGAAGCTAGAATGAATAAATGCTTTCATTTTTTAATTTTTCATGATAATTGTTGGTAGTGAATTTTCCTGAAGTTTGATTAAATAAATGCTTTCATTTTTTAGTGATTGGAAGAATGAGCACATTGATGTGATAAATATAAACTTGTACTCAAAGAACAATGAGATTAATTAATAAAAATAAGATGTCAACTTTTGGTCATTGGAAGATTATGCATGTTAATGTAGAAAATATGAGCTCTCAATTCTTAGTAGCTAGAACAACATAAAATAATTGTGTAACAAGAACACTAAAATAATTATATAACAATATCAATCATCACTAAATTATTCTTTTGCAAAAAAATTCTCAATGTCTTTTAATTATATATTAAAAATTGGTAATGCCATGAATTCATGTGGATCAAGTGGCTCTAAGAAAATGTATTAATGTGGATTAACAATAAAATAATTGTGTAATGAGAACACTAAGCCAATTATACAACAATATCATTCATTACTAAATTATTCTTGTGCAAAGAAAATCTCAGTGTCTTTTAATTATATATTAAAAATTGTTAATGCCATGAATTCATGTGGATGAAGTGGCTCTAAGAAAATTCACCACCAACCAAACAATTCATCTCATGGAAAAGTTACTGCCAAAATTTCATTGCTTGTGTTAGTTTCCAACACATTCATAAGAAGTATACACATTCATAATGAAAAAATAAAGAAGTAGTTAGCCAAATTCATCTCATGGAGAATTTACCACCAAAATTAACAAGAATATGTACACACATGGATTAAATGGCTCTAGGAAAATTCACCGCCAAACAATTCATCGCCATGAAAAATTCATCTCATGGAAAAAAAATCATCTAAATGGCTCTAGGAATAGTGAATTGCTCATGATGACTTTTATCAGGGGAATTGATGGCAATGAATTTGCTTGAAGCTGGCTTGAATAAATACTTTCATATTTTAATTTTTCATGAGAATTGTTGGTAGTGAATTTTCCTGAAGCTAGATTAAATAAAACCTTTCATTTTTTAGTGGTTGGAAGAATGAGCACATTGCTGTAATAAATATAAGCTTGCACTCAAAGAACAACGAGATTAATTAATAAAAATAAGATGTCAACTTTTGGTCATTGGAAGAATATGCTTGTCAATGCAATAAATATAAGCTCTACATTTTGAGTCATTGGAAGAACATGAATATCAAAGAAATAAATATAAGCTTTCAAATTTTTTATAGTTGAAAGATCATACACATTTAAAATATGAGCTCCCAATTCTTAGTAGTTAGAACAACATAAAATAATTGTGTAACGAGAACTATGTTTAAAATAGGCTTACATAATAAATAATTTATATAAAGAAAAATAAAGTGATATATATATATATATATATATATATATATTTATAATATTCCTTTTCAAAATTAAATGCAAGACTTCTCTTATAAGAATAAATTTTATTTTAACGTTTTATTTTAAAATAAATAAATAAATCATTATTAAAATTGAACTTTATTCTTAGATATATTATAACCATAATTTATAATTTAATAATCTAATTATTTCCATACATAATCAAATACTAATTTTAACATAAATTTACTAATTAAATAATATAAATTTATATATTCATTATATCCATTATTTTATATATTATATTTAAATAAAATATTAGTATTTTATAAAATGTTTCAACAGATTAGAAAATATTTAAAGGGACAGTTGTCTTGTTAATAAGAAAAATAATGATTATAAATAAATAAAAAAAACTTCACATTGGAAAGCTAACCTCCCCGAGACAATTCGTGACCATGAGAAACCAGAAAAAGCCATTCACATCATGGTGGACACTCTTCCCTATATATTGCAATCACATTCAACCGTTAAAATGAAATTTGCCACCGCCTTTGAAATAACCATTTCTTCCCATTCGTTTACCTATGGGTAACACTAATCTCGGACTGTAGTCAAATGCTTCTGAAATCTAAACTAACTGCAGATTCCCAATAAGATATACAGTAAAACTTACTTGTCACAATCGAAGGCAATTACGTAAAACCCGTTTTAAATTGATCACTCTTTTTTAACACATAAAATGTTAAAACTGGGTCGTTCACTAGATGAAGAATTGAAAGGTGAATAGAAGTTCCGTTCTATTACTTGGTCAATACTCTGTGTAGAACAAAACTAATTCATTACATGAGATCAACCATCATAGAAGAAGAAGCCAATGATCACTACACAGTAGCAGTTGTTACGCATTCACAAAGGATAATCTTGCAACTACAGATAATATTATTAGTCCCCTGTCTTAAAACCCTAGCACAAAGCATGAGTGTTGTTTCTTGGTCTATAATAATCCTCCTCTATCAGGATGCAGAGGAAATAATTCCAAGGTTCTCTTCGTTGCCGCTTCTTTCTTCCTGAACATGAATGGATAAAGTTATGAGTAAATAGATAGCTTTTACAATGCAATGATTTTCCTATCAAATAAGATAAATTTTTAGAGGAATCATATTACTTACCTCTGCATGAATCTTCTCATCCATGTACTTTGATTCTGCAGAGCATGTGGGATCTGAAAAATATGTTTCTATATCAATTCGATAACTTAGAAAAAGAAATCTAAATAAATTATATTTTGTTTAAAATTTAAAGCCACAGGATTCTTTTCAGACTTATTATCCTAGCTTGTATGATTAACAGTAAACAATCTTAATGAATACATTGGTTGGTAAGATAGCTTTCTCATTCAACCTTTCAGATCGCATTGGAGTTAACATTAAGATTATAGAAATATAATTTTATGTTTACATATAAACCCTAATTCCTCAGAAAAATAAATGAATACTTTAAACCATCGAAAAAACCACATACTTCTGGTCTGTGACTGTTCTCTCTTGCGTTTCTCTCGACTATCAGTGTTTTGAAACCAATGGAAAATATATTTGGGTTCAACTCAACCGTATCGTTGTACGTCGGCAGTAATCTCAAGTATGAGGGCTTGAGAAGGTTTCTTCGTTCCAGTGGCCCACATGCACTCTAATATACGCTTTTATTCTGATGTTGGCCTCCATCTGGAAGGCCCCCATCCCATGTTTGCGGTCTCCTCTACACTCATTGTAACGCAATTGAAAAAATTATTTACTGACCTGCAGACTTCAACCCTGCAACAGAGAACTTTAAACTAACTATGGAGTCCTAGCTCACAAACCCGCACCTTCTATACGATGGATAAGAATGCATTCAATAAAATGGGCATGGGCAGAGAGAATAAATAGGTGAATGTGCAAATGGAACTTCTACGAGGGTATTTAAATGACTGAAAAGTTAAGTAGGGTAATGGATGGAAATAAACTAGCAGTCGCATGCTTTCCAACAATCAGTCGATAGGGTGCACCGGAAATGGTTATTTAATGGGAATTAAGAAATTAATGAAAAAGGGAAATTGTGCTAAGAAGTCAATAGGAAATAAGCATTATAAATGGCATGTTATAGTCCACTTATCTATTCTTATCTAACACACAGTGCATGCAAGATTAAGAACCATTTCTGAAATTGGTCTTTACATTTTCACATCAGAATTTATTAGTTGAAAATTGATTATGTAAATGTAAAATAAAACCTTAGGTCATGTTGAACGAATCTTATTATTTGTAATATATTAATTAATTTTAATTTCAAGTAATTAATAATCAATAACTTTATTTTTATGAGTATGTAATTTTAATATTTTTAGTTATAGTAGTTATTTAAAATTAATTTTACTTAATAATTGTAGGAATCACAAGTAAATCACATATGATTGGGAATCCATAGTAAAATAATTCTCAATGAACATGAATATTTAGTAGATTTTTTTTTTTTTTAAATTAGAATTGAAAAATTCATTAAAACTTAAAAAATTCAATAATTTATTTTGAAAAATTAATTAAAATTTAAAATTTTCAATAATTTATTTTCAAAAACTAATTATTGAAAATTTTAAATTCTTTCATGAATTCAAAGTTCAGATTAGTACTCCAATCTCTCCTCTTTCCTTCCAAAGTAATTTATGGATCTAAAACCCTAATTTCAGACCTGTTGATAACTTTTTGTGAAGATAGCAACCTTGCAAATAAGGGGACAACTCCAACAATTTTCTCAAGATTGTAACCTAATCTCCAAGGGATTTTAAAGCTCCAAGACAACTAGATCTACAATCACACATGTAGAGAGAGAAAAACTTGTTGATTTGCTAGTAAATGGGGTTTTTTCCTTGGTCAAAACCCTTTAAGGTAATTAAATCAAGTGATGAGATAATCAAATAAGTATATGAAATATGAAACATAGGACATGAAACATGGACAATGATACCTTGAATAATGTCTTGTAAATCAGCAATCTAACATGAAATGACCATGAAGGATGTAGATCTAGATCTTGGAATAAGTGTAGAATGATGTTTGACCTTGGATATTAAATGAAACATCACAACACTAGTTCAATAACATGCTTGATGCTTGATACCCTTGACATGATAATGGACCTTGAATTGCTACAATAATTGATGAAGAATTTTTCCTTTGAATGCCTTAGAAATGATCTTGAATGATCTCTAAATTATCTTGTGAAGTCTTGGAATGCTTAACTCTTGAGTGGTTGACTTGGTATCATGAATTATTATATGAATAATGATTTGAGACCTTGTTTATATAGGAAATCCATCCAAGTTACCATTTATTAGATCCTTGAGGTGGAGATTCATGAAATTTGAATTTAAAACCCTAATTTCCTGCACAAAACTTGGAAAAGGAGCCAAATGGACTCTATGGGTCCCAAAGAGCCTATATGGAGAGAGAAAGTGTTGAGGAATTGAGAAATTAAGTCTATTTGTTGATCTTGTCAAGATTTCGATTGAAATAAGCCTTAGGGTGAATAATATAGGGATTTAGGGGCCCATTAATGATGATAGTGAGGTGACAAATATAACAGTGCCCAAAATCCAATGTGAATGTGTAAATAAATACACCTTACAACACTAAATTAAGGAAAAATTATGTTTATTGAATTCTAATTTTTTAATTTTTCAAACTTTTGCCAACACTTCTATTCACTGAATCATTGTATGCAAACTTGGCTTGAGGAAAAGTCAAATCCCATTGTATTGAATGATCCTTTGTTAGAAATCTTAGGAGGTTTCCAATGCTCCTATTCACCACCTCAGTCTACCCATCAATTTGAGGGTGATAGGAAGAATTGAAACTCAAATTAGTGCCAAGTTTCTTCCATAAGGTTTGATGAGCTTAAAAATGTGCTCATAGTTTGATATTATGATGGACTTTTAATATCTTTACTTTTGTTATTTTATGGCTGTTTAAACTCTATTGAAACCTTTTATGGGGATATCATGTAGCAAAATACTTTCATATTCCTGCAGCTTATTGCGTTGACTTTATTACATTTATTGCCCCGTTGACTCCCTAAATGACTGGTATATCACATACAGTTTTTGAATGATGAAATAGATTTAAATGTGTGATTAATGAATAGATATCGTGTATGTGCCATACGCCTTTTCTTGCGCATCTGTTACCTTTTTTTTCTCAGGTTGTTGAAGAATGATCGAGTCGAGCGTAGCCAATCTCGGCCTTGCACTAAAGCCCATTTTCTGCATTACTTTGAGGAAGCTCCGACGAAGACTCTTTGATCGAAACCGTTGGGAAAGATTTTCAATGACAGTCAATCTAGAAAGAGTGGAGCGCTAGATTCTCTCCGGATCGGGTTGAATGCATAAATTCATTTATGAAGTTTGTTCCTTGATTCTGGGATACACTTTACTTTCACATCTTTCTTTGATAGGGTTAGTTAGTTGTTCTTCTAATTTAAAAATAAAGTACTCCTCCTGCGCGAGTGAGTAGAGAATAGTTAGAAGAAAAGGAAAGATATGATAGTTAGAGTAAGATACAAGCATAGTGATAGTAGATACCATGTAAGAATCAGTATCATAATGGAAAGCAAAATCTTTTTGACAAGAGACAAAGTTTGTTGTTAGTTTCTACATCAACAAAGCAATGTATACCATTCTGTTTTCATGAATAAAGTTTGATGAAGTTCTGAGTTTAGCACCTGCGTAATCAGTAGATGCTTGCTAAGGGGGCCCACTTAGTAAGTATCTGTAGCTAGTTAGTTAGTTGTTCTTTTCTGTTGATCATCTGTTAGCTTTCATTTTTGAAGTTTTCATACAAACTCAGTCATGTATTGCTCCTGCAGCATAGAGAATCCATCCCTGTGTCTGTTCCTGTAGCATAAGGCCAGTTCATATTTTGTTCTTCAGTCATTGTTGTTATGGTTTCTATTTTGATTAAATCATAGTTGTGTTAAAGAACTTTGCATTACCTTTCTGTAGCATAGATATAATTCCTTTCCAGCATCTGTTTCTGCTAAGCTATGACTGAAACTAGTTCTTAGTGCATATATTTTTCCGTGCCATTTAAAGTTTACATCCCTTGGTTTGACAAGTAAATGAATGTCCATAGAGAGATGTTAGTCACATGTCAGAATGTCCAATTCCCAGGAAAGGTTCTACCATGGTTTTCATATCCTTTTATGGGCATGACCAATTTTGGCGCCATTGCTGAGGATGGCATCCAGCTAGGAATTTGTCAGAAGTCATTTTTAGCATTAGTTTAGTTTGTTAGTCAAAAAATTTCCAAAATATTTCAAGCCACCGTTCACCATATTGCATGCATAGAAGAAGAAGAGATGCACTGGGAAAGTTCCTCCCTGAAAACCTATTTATTGAAATACCATTTGACCCAGCTGACAACGAACCTAAGGAAAATCCATTCGCTCTGTTATTCTAGCAACCAAACATGGCAAATAACCCACCTAATAATCCACCTCCTACATTTGAGTTTCCCATTGTTCCCCAGAGAGATACCGATAATCTTAAAAAAATTCCCTCTTCCTTGCTTCCAAAGTTTTGTGGCCTGGTCACGCAGGACCCATAAACTTTTTTGTTTGAATTTGATGTCCTCTGTCGCAATTATGACTACAACACAGACACTCATAAACTGAAGTTATTTCCTTCCACCTTGAAGGAGGGAGCTCTCAGATGGTTCATGAGTCTAGGAAGAGGCGTTGTAGATAGTTGGGCAGCCATGCAGATGAAATTCCTTGAAAAGTATAAGGAATATTGTAAGAGTGCCAGTAAAGGTGATGACATATTCTGAATTCAGCAGAAAGAGGATGAAAGTTTGGAAGATTATATTTCCAGGTTTTTGTTTTCACTAAAAAGGAACTCAAACCATACTCTCAACGAGGACTCTCAGAAACTGCTCTTTCTAAGAGGAATCAATGATGCTTGTATAGATGCCCTGGACCTGATGGGAGGAGGTGATATAACCCAACTACCTTGGGATGATATAAAGAAAATATGTCTTAACTATTCTCGAGCAATAGTTAAGAAAGGTCGAGGTCATCATGCTACAATGGGGAAATCTTCTTCTAGTGGAGTCTCCCAGATGGAGATAACAAATTTGCTGTCTGACTTCAAGCAGGACATCATTAATAATATGGCTACACAACTGGACACTATGCAAGCTAGGAAGAAACATGAGGAAGCTGAGGCAGTTTTGGCTGAGTTTTGTCCATACAGCAGATAGAAGAAGCGTGACTACAGATGCAAGATGGTAGCTAATTTGGAAGTTAGGCAACTACCTACTGACTTCAAGCCAGTAGAAGGTGATGATGATCAAGTGTTCTTTGTTGCACAAAGGAGACCACGGGCCCAAAGACAAGGTATGCCTCAAGATCCTTTAACTTTTGGTAATCCTTATTCTGGCTATAATAACTAATGGCAACATGCATATGGACCACCACCACCTTGGAATCCATCTCAACCAAGTTGGCCTAATTATCAGAACCTACAATGGCAATCTCCTCAAGGAGGTTGGCAGCAGCCACAAGGACAATGGACCCCACCTTCAGGAAATTGGCAGCAAAATCCTCAATGGAGAGGCCCTCGGCAATGGCAAAACTAGTCCACTAGGTTCCTGCAGCTTCCACAGCCACAACCACAGGCCCTCATGCCACCTCCTGCAGCAACTGCCACAAATCTTGGACCTTTGAAACAAACGCCTATGCCTGCCCAACCATTGCCAAATCTCAATAATAAGCAACAGTAGTAGCCACAACAACCTGCGTATCTTTCCAAAGAAAACCAATATCAAGCTTATGCTTTAAACATTAATGACATCCATTTGAGGTCTGGAACCACTCTACCTACTCCAAAACCACCTCTAATTACCGAAATACCAGATTCTCTCCTTGAAGAATCTGCTATACCTGTTATTCCAACTGAGCATCTGCCTATACCTAATACGGTATCTAAGGAACCTATTCTGCAAAGCCAAGATAACCCACCTTTTCCTCAAAGGTTACAAAGTACTGCATTTCAATCCATGGAAGAACCCACTTTTGACATTCTGGATCAGCTCAAGAATGTACAAATTCAAATTCCCTTATTTCAGGCTATTAAAGATGTTCCCATTTTTAGAAAAGCTATTAAAGAAGCCTGTTTGAAAAAGCCTGGATAGAAGAAAAAGGATCCTCAAACAATTCATGCCTTAGGGAAATTGGCTGATATAATTTTGGGAAATGTAGTCATCCCAAAGTATATTGACCTTGGAAGTCCTGTAGTGCAGATACATATAAATGGCCAAGTTGTAAAAAATGTTTTGATTGATTTAGGTGCTGCCATTAATGTTATGACAAAGCATACTATGGACTCCTTGAACATCTCAAACATTAGGTCTACACCCACAGTTCTGTAGCTTGCAAATAGCTCCATAGTTAAACCTGATGGGATGGTGGAAGATGTAATTGTGACTCTTGAATCTTGGGAGTATTCTGCTGATTTCACAATATTATCAGTCAAGACAACTTTAGGAGGATATCCTGTTATCCTTGGTAGACCATGGTTAGCAATTGCTGATGCTTTTATAGGATGTCGTTATGGATATATGACCATTTCTGATGGACAGTCCACAAAGAAATTGGCTTTGTATCCGACTGCTAGACCTCAATCAGATTTGTCCCAACCTGTTTGGCCAGATGTGGGGGAAGAAACCGAGGAAGCCAATTCCTTGGCTCAATTAATGATGCTTCAAAATGATCCATTCTCACAACTTCAGAATGAGGATGCTTTTCTTTTTCAAATTTTGCAGTATAACTCTAACACGGGTAGTTCATCTGATCCAAATGGTAGTCATCTTCAATGTTATGAGAATTCACTGCCTAAACTTCCTGCAATTTTTCATAACCTGCTTCCACATGAGGTACAAACATTACCTGTAGATTCTATGAATAATCTCATTAAGCAGATAGAATTGTCTTGAGGTCATTGTTTGAATGTCAATAGTAAGCTATCACAATCTCAAGAGTCTGACTTATTAAAAATGCTACAAGAACAGTATAAAGCTTTTACATGGGAATATGGGGACATGCAAGGAATAGATCCTCGAGTTTGTACTCATAGAATATATATCAAAGAAGATTGTTCACTAATTAGGCAACCTCAAAGAAGAGTAAATCCAACACTTAGAGAAATAGTTAAAAGTGAGCTTCAAAAGTTGTTTGATGCTGATTTTATTTATCCTATCTCTGACAGTCAATGGGTTTCTCCATTAGTCATTGTCCCCAAGAAAGGTGGAAAATGGAGAGTGTGTGTAGATTACAGAGAGTTGAATAATGCCACTAAAAAATATCACTTTCCATTACCTTTTGTAGACCAAGTATTAGACTCACTGTCTGGAAAAAGATATTTTTCCTTTTTGGATGGTTACAGTGGATACAATCAAATAAAAATTGCCCCTAAAGATCAAGATAAGACCACTTTTACTTGTCCATGGGGAACATTTGCTTATTCAGTTTTTCCTTTTGGTCTATGCAATGCACTAGCAACATTCAAGAGAGCAGTAATTAGTATTTTTGCTGATATATCTCATGAATGTATGGAGATTTATATGGATGATTTTACTACCTATGGAGTCACATTTGAAGAAGCATTGGTGAATTTAGAAAAGGTATTGAAAATGTGCAGAGAGAAAAATTTGTCTCTAAACAGTCAAAAGTGTTTTCTAATGACGGAAGAAGGTATTGTTCTAGGTCATCATGTTTCAAAGAATGGAATTCAGGTTGACCCTGCTAAAATTGAAGTTATTCAGAATTTACAAACTCCTGCAAAACAAAAAGATGTCAGAAGTTTTCTTGGTCATGCAGGGTATTATAGAAGGTTTATAAAAGACTTTAGTAAAATTGCCAGCCCACTTTATGCTTTGTTAACAAAGGATTCTCAATTTGAGTGGACAGAAGCCTGCAAAAAATCTTTCCTGCAACCAAAGGACTTGCTTACTAAAGCCCCTGTGCTTCAAGGTCCAAAATGGAATTTGCCTTTTCATATACATGCTGATGCATCTAATTTTGGTATAGGAGCAATTCTAAGTCAAAAAGAAAATTCAATTGAGCATGCTATTTACTTTATCAGCAAAAACCTCAAGGTCCTGAGCTCAATTATACTGTTACAGAAAAGGAATTGCTTGCAGTAGTGTATGCTTTAAATAAATTTAGGCATTATGTCACAGGTTATCAGATATTCATCCATACTAACCATGCAGCAATCAAATATCTGATGAACAAACCTGCCATCTCTGGTAGGTTGGCACGATGGCTCCTGTTGTTACAAGAATTTGACATTACCATCATTGACAAACCAGGAAAAGCTAATGTTGTAGCTGACTTTTTATCAAGACTTCAATCAGTTGCACCTGTTGAACATGAGATCATTGATGATAGGTTCCTAGATGAACACTTGTTCTCCATTGCTGCACATACTCCATGGTACGTAGACATTGCCAATTATCTAGCAACAAACAAAATACTAGCTCACTTTTCTCCAAAAGAAAAGAAATTGTTAATAGAGAAAAGTTTTAATTTTTCATGGATTACAAATTGTCTGTTTTATACTGGACCTAATCAAGTAATGCGAAGATGTGTAAGAGAAGATGAGACTTATGATATCTTACATGCTTGCCATGATGAACCATGTGGAGGACATTTTGTAGCAAAAAAGAACATCAATGAAGATTCTTACAACAGGGTACTACTGGACAACATTACACAAATATGCTATGGCCTATACAAGGAAATGTGATAGATGCCAGCGTATGGGAAGACCTACTAAGTCAGATGAAATGCCACTATATCCACAGGTCATAGTCACCCCTTTTGATAAATGGGGGATGGATTTTGTAGGACCGATTGATCCACCATCAAATGGAAAGTCATACATTATAGTTTGCATAGACTATGTCACAAAATGGGTCGAGGTAAAAACTATGACTCATGCCCGAGATAACAAAGTTGCTGAATTTCTGTATGAACAAATTTTCACTAGATTTGGAGTTCCCAGGGAAATTGTCACTGATCAGGGAGCTCAGTTCACATTGAATCTGATCACTGCACTAATGAATGACTATAAGATCAAACATAGGAAGTCTAGCCCCTATCATCCTCAAGCCAATGGTCAAGCGGAGGTAACAAACAAAGAAATTGAGGTGATTCTCACAAAGAAAGTATAGATCCATAAAAAATATTGGAGCAATAGACTTCCTGAAGCAGTCTAGGCCTACAGAACTACATGGAAGACAACAACTGGGTTTACACCTTTTGAGCTCCTTTATGGGAAAACAACCATGTTGCCCATAGAATTTGAACACAAAACCTTGAGGATAGCTCTTGAACTCAATATGGAAATATCTGAAGCACAGAAAAACCAACTCCTATAGCTAAATGCTTTGGAAAAAATGAGAAAAGCCACCCTGCAGCACACAGAAGCAGTCCAACAGCAACGGAAGAAATGGCATGATCAACACATCAAAACCAAGAAATTTTTTGCTAGAGATTGGGCTCTGTTATATGATTCCAGATATCAAGAAAACCAGGGTAAGCTCACAACACGCTGGCTTGGCCCCTATGAAGTTGAAAATGTGTTTGACAATGGAGCTGTACAATTGGTGACAATTGATCCAGTCCATTTCAAATTGCTCGTTAATGGCCATCGACTCCAGTTGTACCATAAACCAGTCTCAAAGGAAGAATTCATGCAACAGTTCATTCAGGTTCCTCCTGCTACTCTTCCTGTAGCTGAAGGCTTTAGCCTTTCTCTTGCAACTTCACCATAATTTTGAAAAAAGCATGCCCATAATAAAGGTTTTTTTTTAAGGAAACCCCTTTTTCTCCATTTTCATTCACTGCCCCCACCTCACTTCTTTATCTTCCATCCATCCATCCCATCCATCCATTCGATCCGTTCATCTGGTCCGCCCACGTCACCCATCCACTTCATCCGTCTGCATCAACCTTAATTAAGATATCTTTCCCACTTGTCAATTCAAGTAGACGTCATCATCTTTCTTCACACGTACGTGTAATTGTCAAAGCTTTGCCATATCTTTTCTTATCGCATATTTGATTTATTTTATTCTATTCATTTACTGCTATGCATGTACCAGTCATTATTACAAAATCTCTGCCTATTCTTTAGTACATGTGAGGACACATGTCATACTTTAAGTAGGGGGTGGGGTAATCCACCTTTCAAAACCTATCTTTTCGCCGCTTTCATATCTGTGCAAATAACCATTCTTTAATATTTTTCTGGTACTTTCCAAATGTGATCGCATGTCCTTCTTTATTACATGTTTTTCTTGTAAATTACGATTAAGACTACTTGTTCAAAAAGCTCATTTTTGGAAAAGAAGGAAATGTGATGGCATGACAAAAGAAAAACCAGAGCAAAAAAGGAAACGGAGAATTTTGAATTTTCAGGAGGGAATTGAGTTTAGCTAAGGGAAAACTGTAAACATGGGTGGTCAGTTGGTGCAACATGAGCCTGTAGCTCGTGAATTATTGTTGCAAAATCCCCAAACAATCCACACATTTAGCCTTTGTGGATGGTTAAATTATTTCTTGAGCTTAAATGATTTTGATGAGGAGGCTGCTAGAGAATTTTTGAGAACCCTTTCTGAAGGGGAAGCTACCGTATGGGGTCTAATGGTTGTTGCAACTAAAGACAGAATTATTGAAGTAACTAGGCTTCCAACCGTTGGAGAAAAAAATTCTTTAGATGCTGTAGCTGCAAAGGCTGAGTTTTCAATACCCACTGATGGACCTCTGGAAGTCTCCAAGCAGGGATGCAAGGGCGTATCATTGCCTCCTCCTTATTCAGAGTATGCCGCTTATATAATGAGGTATTTAACCTGTGAAGATTGTTTCTCCTAATTGCATTCTTATCATTTTAAATTATTAAGTCATATGAGGCATGGGTTAGTTATAAATGTTCCAAATTTTCTGTTAAAATTTCTAGAACAAAGTGCCCACATAACCCAACAAGGGAAAGATAATTCTGTAACTCACCATGGCCTTATTAAATTACTGATTGAACACTCTTTAAGAGATGTCTCACCTCTTTCCTGGAAACAATTCATTGCCTAAAAGAGCTTGCAAATTCCACAACCCCCTAGGGTACTTACCCCACGGCCTCAGAGAAAAAAAAAATAAATTGCATCTACAGTAGAACAGGGCAAGGGTCATCTACTCCTGTAGCACCTGGTCCTACAGCTTTCACACCTAAATCCTCTACTAGAATACAAACCAGGTCTGCCACTAGGAGAGAGAAGGGTAAAACAAATGCAGAAGGGTCCCTAGAATTTGACCCTCATTCTCAGAAAAGACAATGTCCTTCTCCTGCAGCATCATCCCCTGCAGCCGTCTCTCTTACAGCAACACCTGTTGCTATCACTAGTTCACCGTCATCTTCTGGTAGGGCAGAGCCCTCTGAGAAAATAAGAAAGAGGAAGGCTACTAGAACACCTCCTACAACCGCATCAGTGCCAAGAAGAGTTTCCACAAGGAAACAATCTAAGACCTCCCCTGCTTCACCTCAACCAAAGGTTATTATAATTTTAGAAGGGACTATTGAGTCTAAATTTGATGTTTCTTAGACTGTGTCCAATAATGCCGCTCAAAGTTCATTTGTTCTTGAAGAGGAACAAGTTGAAACAAGGGAAATAGGGCATAATGAGCAAGGGTTACCAAATCTTGATGACTTGGCTACCGCTGCTATGCAGTTTTCAGAGGAAGCATAGACTTCTCCACCATAGCAACTAGAATCTATTTTGCAGCAAGAACAAGAACTAACTGAACAATTGAATGTGCCTAGTGAAGTTGTATTTCACCCTACAACCTATAAAGCCATTGTTCTTTATAAGAAAACATTTTTAATTGAGTTTCTGGAATATGCTAAAGCTAATTGGGAAATAGTTACATTGCAAACCCTGACTTTCTGACACATAGCCCAGACTGACATGTAGCAAAGTCTATGGGAAGTGGAAAGGAAGAAACTGAAAAAGAAAATTGAAAGTCAGAAACAGGAAATTGTTGAATTAAAAGTAAAAATGGATGAAATGTTAAAAGTAACTGGTTAGATTATGGAATGTAGACCACCACCCAGAGTTTATGCTCTATTCCTTAAAGAATAGTTCTTATGGTTCCAACTAATGATAATTTCCAGAAACCAAGATCCTACAATTCACACTGCCAAAGAATTTTATGAAGCATACCAGACAGCCCCTAATTGGTTAGGAAATTCTCTATGTGAATTCTATTTGCATGGATTTTTAATTCCATTTGAAATAGAATGGAATCCTCTTCTATACATTGGTGATATTCATTTGAGAGAATTTATTTCATGGGCAGCAAATGAAGTGAATTATGGCAAGCAGTGGGAAACATATGAGGAAGTTGAGAAAACTGAGCCTGTTCCATTGCGCTCTCAAAGTTCAAACCCCCATGTGATGTTGAAAGATTGGTTTGCTCTGACATATGGCATTAATAATGTTACAGCCAGAGAGAAAATATTTGATATCAGAAAATAGGTATATGATGAATTTTAGGCATAGCAATATTCGTTTTGGAGACTGGCATATACCAGAAGTGAGAAGAGATGGGAAAGATTAATTGTTGGGTTAAGAAAGTCAGAACCACATGGTCCCCTAAATTTCACAACAACACTCAAACGAACCAGCAGATATATACAATTGGGACTTCAAACAATATTTGAACTATGGTTGCCATTAACATTCAGACCTCCTGTGCTAATGTGGCCCCTCTATCCTCACCAGGCTACAAATCTTAATGATGATTTAGAGAACCGAAGCTATGAAAGGTGTCAGGATTTTAGAGGATTTTATTATAGGTTTGGAAATCCATTCCAGAGTCATGCAACCACCACTGACTTCAGAGAAACCACCAGGAAAGTTAATGCTAGAGGACCAGCATTGGGCTAAGTAGGGGGCAGTGATGAGCTTAAAAATGTGCTCATAGTTTGATATTATGATGGATTTTTAATATCTTTACTTTTGTTATTTTATGGCTGTTTAAACTCTGTTGAAACCTTTTATGGGGATATTATGTAGCAAAATACTTTCATATTCTTGCAGCTTATTGTGTTGACTTTATTACATTTATTGCCCCATTGACTCCCTAAATGACTGGTATATCACATACAGTTTTTGAATGATGAAATAGATTTAAATGTGTGATTAATGAACGAATATTGTGTATGTGCCATATGCCTTTTCTTGTGCATCTGTTACCTTTTGTTTCACAGGTTGTTGAAGAATGATCGAGTCGAGCGTAGCCAATCTTGGCCTTGCACTAACGCCCATTTTCTGCATTACTTTGAGGAAGCTCCGATGAAGACTCTTTGATCGAAACCGTTGGGAAAGATTTTCAATGACAGTTAATCTGGAAAGAGTGGAGCGCTAGATTATCTCCAGATCGGGTTGAATGCATAAATTCACTTATGAAGTTTGTTCCTTGATTCTGGGATACACTTTACTTCCACATCTTTCTTTGATAGGGTTAGTTAGTTCTTCTAATTTAAAAATAAAGTACTCCTCCTGCATGAGTGAGTAGAGAATAGTTAGAATAAAAGGAAAGAGATGATAGTTAGAGTAAGATAGAAGCATAGTGATAGTAGATACCATGTAAGAATCAGTATGATAATGGAAAGCAGAATCTATTTCACAAGAGATAGAGTTTGTTGTTAGTTTCTACATCAACAAAGCAATGTATACCATTTTGTTTTCATGAATAAAGTTTGATGAAGTTCTGAGTTTAGCACCTGCGTAATCAGTAGATGCTTGCTAAGGGGGCCACTTAGTAAGTATCTGTAGATAGTTAGTTAGTTGTTCTTTTCTATTGATCATCTGTTAGCTTTCATTTTTGAAGTTTTCATACAAACTCAGTCTTGTATTGCTCCTGCAGCATAGAGAATCCATCCCTGTGTATGTTCCTGCAGCATAAGGCCAGTTCACAGTTTGTGCTTCAGTCATAGTTGTTATGGTTTCTATTTTGATTAAATCATAGTTGAGTTAAAGAACTTTGCATTACCTTTCTGTAGCGTAGATATAATTCCTTTCCAGCATTTGTTTCTGCTAAGCTTTGACTGAAACTAGTTCTTAGTGCATATATTTTGCTAGGCTATTTAAAGTTTACATCCCCTAGTTCGACAAGTAAATGAATGTCCATAGAGAGATGTTAGTCACCTGTCGGAATGTCCAATTCCCAAGAAAGGTTCTACCATGAGTTTCATATCCTTTTATGGGTGCGACCAAGGTTTTCCAAAAATGACCAAGAAATTTTTTATCCCTATCTAATACAATGCTAAGAGGTAAAATATGGATTCTCACCACCTCTTTGAAGAAGAGTCCTACAATGTATGAAGCGTCATTAGTTCTCTTACAAGGTATAAAGTGCATCATCTTTGAAAACTTGTCCACAACAACATACATCGAATCAAATCCTCTTTAGTTTCTAGACAACCACATCATAAAATCCATACTAATTGATTCCCAAGGCCCATTGGGAATAGGAAGAGATTGATATAACCTTGTATTCATGCTAGACACTTTATCCCTTTGACATATAGTACACTTACCCATAAAGCTCCTCACATCGGTTTCCATTTTTGTCCAATAGTAGTGCCTCTCCAACTACTCCAAGGTCTTACTAAGACCAAAATAACCTGCAAGGCTACCACTATGCTTTACTTTGATTGAGTTATCCTTGATTGAACATTTATAAATGCATAATTTTCCCCCTTTGAACAATAAATCATCTTGGATTAGTAAATAAGCCATTTTTCATTATTGCTGCTATAAGGCTACCTACAACTTGCATAAATGTATTGGAAATATTCATCTTCAAGGTACATACATTTTAAGAGAGTCAACTCCTATGCTTTTCAATTGAATTTCCTACACCATGAGACCTCTTCTACTCAATGCATCTACCACCTTGTTATATTTCCCCTTTTTATGCTTAATGGTGAAAGTAAATCCTTGAAAAAATTCAAGACATTTCACATCCCTACTACTAAGTTTATCTTGACTATTGAAAAATTGGAGAGCATGATTGTCAGTGTACACTATACACTCCTTAGGAAGCAAATAATGTCTCCATCTATTTAATGCTTGCACAATTGTATACATCTCAAGATCATAGGAAGAATACTTTTTCTTTTCTTTATGTTCAAATTTTCACTGAGAAAGGCAATAGGTATGTTTTCTTGACTTATGGCAACACCTATGGCATGACCACTTGCATCAAACTCAATGGTAAAGACCTTATCAAAACTAGGAAAATTCAATATGGGCTGCTCAACTACATTATTTTTCAAATATTCAAAACACATATCAGCCTCATTAGACCATACAAACTTCTTCCTTTTATCACCCTCAATGGTATCAATTTTAGGAGCACAAACATGACTAAAACCTCTAATGATTTTTTTATAAAAACTAGCCAAACCATGAAAAATCCTTACCTCAACCACTGATTTGGGTGTAGGACAACTTAGGATTCCCTCAACCTTACTGGATCCATCTCCAAAATACCATTGGTGACCACAAAACCAAGGTAAACCAACTCTATTTTCAAGAACTCACACTTCTTCAAATTAATCATTAGTTTTTCCCCATGAAACCTTCTAAAAAATATATAAATGTTGCAAATTCCCTCACATCTTTTCTAAAAACAAGAATATATGTTCAAGATATACTACCACAAAATTACCAATTAAAGGTTTGAGCATTTCATTTGCCAAGTGTATGAAAGTACTAGGGGAGTTTGACAAACCAAAAGGCATTGCAAGCCATTCATATGGCCCTTGATTTTTCTTGAAGGTTTTTTCCATTCATCACTAGGTCTTATTCTAGTTTTTTGGTAACCACTCTTAAGATCAATCTTGGAAAAGTAACATGCAACACCCAAACAATCCATTGGATCTTCAATTCTTCAATTGGGAAATCTACACCTTATTGTAATTTCCTTGTTGTCCCCAGAATCAATGCACATCCTCCAATCACCACCTTGTTTGGTGCTAGAACTATGGAAAGCACACAAGGACTCAAACTCTCCTTAATTATCCCCCTATCAAGTAATTCTTGCACTTTCCTCTTAATCTCTTCATTTTGTTGTGGAGTTATCTTGTTGGGAAAACTAGCCACTGAAATGAAATCAATATGGTGGCTAATGTCCCCCATAGGTGGAAAGGTGTTGGGAATCTCATCAACTAAAATTTTTGGTCCCACATCATAGGACTCTATTTTAAGCCATACAAAGATTTCTTTAATATACAAACCAACTTACTTTTACCTTTCACCACATAGTGCTCTGGTTCTATCATATAAATATCCCACTCCAAGTCACCATGAAGGAATACATTTTTCACACCCATTGGCTCAACCTGTAAATGACAAGTAGTAGAAATAGCAAGCAAAATTCTAATGGATTCCATTTTTTCCATATGAGAGAATATATCATTATAATCAACACCCTCAACTTGAGAGTAACCTTTACTAGATAACCTTTGTTTGTACTTCTCAATACCTCCATTTGAATCAATCTTTTTCTTGAAAACCTAGTTTTAACCACTAGGTTTGCATCCTTCAAGAAATGGTACAAGATCCCATGTTTCACTATTTTTCAAAGATGCCATTTCTTCATCCATATAAATCTTCTAGGATTCTACATCATTCATACCTAATGCCTCTTCTACAAATTTTGGTCCATCCATGTTAGTATTCAAAGAAAAAAAACATCTCTAATCATTAGGTGTATACCTTTTAGGTGGTTGTCTATGCCTTGTAGACCTACAAACATGATGATTTGGAGGTTCTTCCTACTCATCTAAAGATCCAAAGCTAGATGAGCTCTCTTCAACTTCTTGTCTCTCCTTGGGCCTCGATTCAACTTTCTCAGTTGTAGAAGGAAATTGAATCACATCTTATTTACTTTGTTCTCACTGCATTGTAATAGAAGAAGGCTTATTTTCTCTAAAAGTAACACTTCTAATATATATTAACTTTTGTGCAATAGGTTCCCAAATCTTGTATCCTTTCACACCATAACCGTATCTAATGAAGATAAATTTCACAACCTTGTTCTCTAATATTTTTTTTCTTCTCCATTGACACATGTGCATATGCCTCACAACCAAAAACTTTAAGATGTCTTAATGAAAGCTTGCAAACTGACTTGCCTCTATAGGCATTTTATCAACAAGATTTGATGTAGGAGACTTGTTAATTAGGTAACAAGAAGTGGGAACAACCTCAGCCCAAAACCTTTGTTCTAGGTGAGCACTACTCAACAAACTCCAAGCATTCTCCATTAGCTTTCTATTCATTCTTTCAAAAAATCCATTTTGTTGTGAATAATATGGAGTTTTATTCTATCTATGAATACAACAATATTTGCAAAATCTATCAAAATAATTAGAGAAAAATTAACTTCCATTATTAATCCTCAAGCATTTTATTTTATTTCTAGTTTGTAACTCAACCATTACTTTAAATTCTTTAAATCAACTAAAAAATTTAGATTTACTCTTTAGAAAATATACCCATGTCCTACTATAATCATCAATAAATGAAACATAATATGTGAGTTTACCAATCAAAGGAACATCTACATGACCAAACCCACCATAATGAATAAGATCCAATACACCACAAGATTTATCAAAACTTGAGTAAAATTGAACATGGTTTTGTATTCCATAAATGCAATTCTCATAGAAATCAAATTCAAGATTACAATCAGACAAACCTTCAACAAGGTTTTTATTTTTCAAGATCCTTAGACTCTTTTCTCCAATGTGGCCAAGTCTTTGGTGCCATAACATAGGTTTCTCTATAGGTAATTTTGTCTCAGAAGAAAGAGCACTTGCAGGTAACTTCTTCCATCGACTTTCTTTTCACAAAAGTACTATTGCACTCAATAGTGCATGCATCCAACTTATACAATGTGTCATATCTAACACCTCTATCAATCACCATAACACCTTTGACCATTTTGCATACTGCATCAAAAAATACTACCTACACACCCACATCTATTAGTTTGCTTATAGATAAAATATTTTATGCTAATCCAGGGATATGCAACACACTATTAATCCTTTTTATTCTACCATTAGGAAACCTAATTTTAACTTTACCATGAAAAACCATGTCTAAATGAGAATCATCACTCAAGTACACCTTACCTCCATGAAATTATTCATATTCAAAAAATCAATCTCTATTAAAGGTCATCTGGAAAGATGCACTTGAGTAAATTAACCATGCATCATTACTTGGAAAAGTTTCCAAAGATACAATGAATGTGTCCCCTTCTTCCTTCTACAACTCAAAATAAAAATAAAATCTCTTCTTTTTCTTCTTCTTTTCTTCTTTGCATTCCTTACAAGCATGTCCATGCTTAATGGAGTTCCAACAAACTTTGGACTTTCCAAGAGATTTATATCTCCCGTTATACTTGGATTTCTCACACATTTCATTGTTTTTCATTTTTCCTTAGGTCTTCCATGAATATTTAGAGCCTCCTTGGAAATGATGGATATATTCCTCCTCATCTCTTCAAAAAGAAAAGAAGCCACCACATCTTCATTCTTCAAAATAACAGAAGTACTCCCAATAACCATAAAAACAAAATGACATGATTCAAGCAAAGAAAAAAGCAAGATTTGTCAATTCTTCTCCTCATCCATTTTGACACCAGCTGATGCCAATTGAGCCACCAACATATTGAATTCTTCTAGATGGTTTGTAATTCATCCACCCTCATTCATTCTTAAGGAATACAATTTCTTCCTCAAGAAAATCTTGTTCACTAAAGATTTGGCCTGGCACATCTCACCAAGATTCTTCCATAGTTTATGTGTAGGGGTCTCCTCATGGACATTAGTTAAAATAGAGTTTTCCATACACAGTATAATTAGACCCTTAGCTTTATGATCCATACCATCATATTGAGTAGCCTAAGTAGGATCCACAAGCATTGAAACATTCTCATCAACAATATCCCACAAATCTCAATCTATCAATAGATCCTCCATCTTTAGATTCCACATTTCAAAATTATTTCTAAATAAAATATCCACCTCTATTCTCCCAGATGAACTTTCCATCTAAAAATTCCTATAACAAGATCACAAGGTATCTTTTGCACAAGCTGCCACTCAAATATGGATTTAAAAAAAAAAAAACTAACCGACAACTGAAACTAAAGGTGATCAATCTTTGGTACCACTTGTGAGGAAGCTAAGGTAGCATAACAACTTCCTACACTAATCTTGAGAGGAGAATAATGCAAAAAAATTATGAATCTTGAACAGTTATATAAATTTAAACAAAAATAAACATAAATATCATGCATACCATGACACAATGATTTACATGGGGAAATCCCTTTTAGGAGAGAAACCCCACTCTCCAAAAGCAACCTAATATATTATTCAATAAATCAAAAAGATTACAATATACTTGCAAAGAAATATTCTAACAAGAGTATCACCACTAGAGATCAAGAGACAACATGAATACTATTAGACTCTCATAATACATCACCATCTCTAGTATAACTATAATATAGTTCCCTCGTAAAATAGGGTTACATTTTAGGGAAAGATAGGCAAACAAAATATCCACCATTTGATCTAAGCTAATAATTAATGGTCTAGATTTACAATGTATCATATATATAATGTATGTTGACCATTTTAGAAGTTTTCTAAAATGGTTAAGAAAAAATTATTTACATGCATCCCACTCCTCCCCCTCAATGCAATTGCATAGTATGTCTATTGGTGTAACTAGGATATATATATATATATATATATATATATATATATATATATATCCTATCAACAATAACCTTTATATAATTGCAAGGTTGAGACATATTTTCCCTACATTAAGAGTCCAGGTGAGACCTCAACTCCTATATGGTCTAAGGTAGGCACAAACAAACAAAACAAAAGTAAAGCATGGTCATGAGTAGAAAATTGACTCAGAAAAAACAACACTAGGTCCAAGTCTAATCTCAACTTCTTGTTCTGAAAACCACAACAAGGAAAGGTAGGAGAAGGGATCTAAGATAGACTTAAACCATTTAGAAGAAAGTTTCACATTCTACTTTAAGAATGCAATCCTAACACAAAACATAAGGATTGGGACTAAGGATTCAAATCACATCTATAAATTCATAGAAAATGTCTAAATTTTTCTTCAAGACCCAAATCTTGACAACATAAGGAAAAGGGCAGGCTCTAGAAACCAAACTGGACTTGGAGCTTTCTATAAAATATTCAAAGTCCAACATAAAATCTGAAACTTACCTGGAAAAAACAAGGAAAATGAATCCTGAGATAGAAAGAACTCCTTGTACCAAAGAAAAAAGACAAGGAAAAAAAGGAAAGGGGTCTAGAAAGAAGAAACTCTTGAACCCAAGCAAAGAAAAATTACAAAGGAAAATAAAATAAGGTAGGAACAAAAGGAAAAGAGCATAAAAAAAGAGAAGGACCCATTTTGAACCAAAGGGAAATGGCAATTGGTATGTATGGCATAACACTACCTTGATTTTTTTTTTTTTGAAGATTTCATAATATCCCTTATAAAATTGAAGAAATAAGTTCAAATGAAAGACTCAAAACTAGATATTTTCCTAACATTTGTAACAATATCTATAATGCATCAACCTCCTAATTTCTTATGTTCCCTGATGTTTCTTGATTTTTTAATTTTTCTTAAATCATTTTCCCCCTTCATGTATGTGGGAGGATTCATAATATGAATGGTGTTGACAAGGATTATTTCTTGGCATATAGGAGAAGGGTAGAGTTAGGATATAAAAAAATGAAATATAATCACAAGGGCTTAATCCTCTATCATATTAAAGTTATTTACTTCATTATTCAAATGTTTATTTTTGGAGATGATGTATTTTCATGCTCCAAATATTATTAATTTTTTGGAAAGTAGAGAAATTATGGAAACAAAGGAATTCAAAGTTACAACATGAGTTGGAAACCTCTCCCCTCCATTTAATAGAATTTTAATATGCATGAGCTATCCCCAAGTAGAGTACTTTGATAGGTGGTTTTCTCTGTAGGATATGGCCATAATTATTAAAATTCTTGAAATGAGATACTTTTCCCTCCTTTTAATTAGATTCTTATGCTTAAGAATTACTTGTGCATTTCAAACCCCATATCTTTCTCTCTCTCTCTCTATATATATTAACTTTATTTTGAAGGATCCTCTTTAGTCTCTGAGTAATTACTCTAGTGCTAGTATGGGAGGCCCAAGGAAATGGTTTGAACCCCTTTCTTGCATCCCACTAAACAAAATTATTTATGGAGACTTTTTAAGGAGAATAGACTCACTCCTTTCTTCCATGCCATGTAGGGGTATGATGATATCCTCATCACCAAATTTTATAACTCCTAGAATTCTATCAATGCTATCATTGGTGGAATTCAATTAGAGGTGACCACAAGCCTTTTGTAGATAATACAAGCCTTCAATATAAAGTTATCAAAGTGGCAAAGTTAACAACATGAAATACCACAAATTCAAGGATAAATACTTTGAGAATGGAAAAAAAAATCATCTTCAAAATTGATTCAATCACGAGAAGATACCTTCTCCCTATGGCCTAGTAAGTCTTCACATAATACATTATTTTACCCTTTAGAGAAGATTTGTGGCAGTTTTCATGGTTATCATTTTTCTTTATTAAATGATATTTTCTATAGGGAATGGATAAATCTTCCCTTTTACTTTATTTTATCTTTAACTACATCACCAAAGGCTAATCCTCACCCATACACTAGGTTTTAATCTATGCCCTTTATAAATTTGTTCTTGCTTCCACCCCTAAACAACTCCTACTCACATTATAGACCCCTTGGATATCAGAATTTTAGGAGATAATCCTTTATCTACCCCTCATGCCCCTCCTTCAAGCTTAAATTCCAAATCCAAGAAAGTTACTTCTCCTTAAAAAATGCCCCCTAATCCCTCTTCCATTTTTTATTGTGGAGGCTACAACCCCTTATAAAAGGAATCTCCCTCTCTCTGTCTTATTAATGCTAAAAAAAAAGGAGCCCTCTATCTCTATAACCATCAAAATTGGTGATGACCTAGAGTCTTACCAGAAGATCTTAAATAGTATTGGGTCAAGATAAAGGACATCTACCAGACTAGCTTGTGCCAACTAGAAGCATAAAGGGAAACATATTAAAGGTAAAAAGTTAAAACTTGAGGAAGAGAATCTAGTCTACTTGGAAGAAGATTTCATCCCTAAATTTGATGATGATATCCAAGATAAAAAATAAAAAATGGAGGAAGAAGAGGATATTAGTGTTGAGGAGGGTGAGGAATACAATGATGAAGAGGAAATTTCTATTGAAAATAATGAAGAGGATTTTGAAGGGCTTGAGTGAGAGTATGAATTTGGTAAGGAAAACCATAATTAGTAGTTAGAGGAAATTAAAAAAGAAGGGATCCATTGTGATCCACAACAAGGTATGAAAGATCAACCAAAGGAAAGGCCTCACTGCACCTTAGAAGTTGATCCTGAAGGTGATGGTGATAAAATAGGAAACAATATTTCTACCCTAGAGGAATTTGTTGGAAATATAACTACTATCATGGATGGGATAATATAATGTATTATCTTTGGGCCTATTTCTACTAAGTCTAAGTTAGGGAAAATAAAGAGGAAAATTAGGAAAGACCTAAAGAAAATGACTCAAATGACATGATACTAAGAATGACAATGGGGAGGATTTGAAGAATGCTCTTGAAAAGTTGAAGACAAATTGGGATCTCATTAGTTGTTCTAAAAATTTAGTATTGTAGATGCTTTTTTGTTTTCTTTGTTGTTTTTGGTGTCTTTCAAGCCTACGTGTCTTATTACTTCTATTATTTTCACACTTCATGGTTGTCTTAGGTCTATATGCCTCCTTTTTAAAACTTTTAATAGTTAGGTATCTTTGGCATCCTCTCTTTTATTTGCTACTCTTTAAACTCTTGGGATCAATGGACCTTCCCTTTCTTTTATTATAACAAAAATCTTGTATTTTGTGGACTAACCTATTAGAGGTCTTCAAGTAATTCAACAATACATCAAACAACCTTTGGTGGAAATTTATTGTGTGAAAATTAGTTTGACAAATATTTTATACCACAAAAATATTACCAATTATCATTTATTCTTTAGTAAATTATTGTTAATTTGGATTTTTCTTAACCTAGG
Source organism: Sequoia sempervirens (assembly GCA_007258455.2). Taxonomy (NCBI): domain Eukaryota; kingdom Viridiplantae; phylum Streptophyta; class Pinopsida; order Cupressales; family Cupressaceae; genus Sequoia; species Sequoia sempervirens. The sequence continues at coordinate 1,109,064 of VDFB02338372.1, read as the reverse complement.
ATAAGCCCTCTCTATTATCGTCATTTTTTATATGTGAAGGTGGTAACAAAAAAATGGGGTTTGACTTAGGCAAGCCCCTATACAACACATTTCCCATATTTTCATGTGTGTAGTGCATAGATACAAAAGTTTATTGATAATAGGTCATAGAAAACATAAAGAATAGTGTAACCTACCATCTAATTTTTTTTTGATAAAAAGACAGGTTATCCTTATAATATATATAGTGATATATAATTAAAATAATTACATATTGAGATAATATAAAAACTATCTTGGAAAACCAAAATTTCTACCTAATAGATTAACTGTTTGAATATGTTTTTGAGAGAAAAAAACTAACTAACCCCTTTCCAAACATGATACCATGCCCACATATAATCATTTTCATTGCTAAAAATTAAATAACTTATACATGATATAATATTTTCAATCTGAGGTTATATTAACAAACCCAAAAAACCAAATAGAGCTACCCCAAAAAGTATCAAAAAAGCTTAATTTTTAAAAAATGTAGTCTTCATCCATTCACATGACATAATTTTCACCCTAATGTTCTTGACAATCACCTGGATCTTCTTTCCATTCCACATCCATATCTTGCACTTTTCTCTTATGCCTTGACATAGGATTCCATGATCCTTTGGATTTGGAGAGGAATGTAGCCTGGTCTAATGAATACATAGTTTTCCATGAACAACTGGTCCATGCATAGGTTGGACAAGCAATGCACAATCATGTGAACAAAGGAATCAAATGGAGAAGAACTTCTACTTAAACCTCACCTCCATGTTTGAACAAATAAACTAATAATTCTCACTCAATGCTTTCAAAAAAAATTCCATTCTCATACTCAAAATCTAACATAACCCCATTATAAATCTCCTGAAAACCTTGGCACTGTGTGAGAAATTTTCTAGGAAAATCCCCCTATATAATGTTTTCCCTTAAAAATATTATAATTTTGAACAACCATTTACAAAGAATTCTCTTGCAGAAATTGTTCTTCCACAAATTTCCATTCTATTTTCTCAACATCCATTAAAGATTGAAAAAAATCCATTAGATTTGAAAGGAAATTTGACAACACCTAAGATGGCTAAATAATTCTTCTTGCTTTTGGGTTGATAACATGAAAACCAATAATTCAGTGCACCAAATTTTCAACTCTAGGGTAGTTGAGCTTGAATAACACTGCAAAGTCTTCCTGGACTAGGTACCCGTCAAATGGCCTCTCCCACTTTTGTGATTTCAAATACACTTGCAAGTTCCATGGATGGTAGGCCATTGTGGCTCAAGCACTAATGCTTGCAACCAGACCCACTTTAGCCTCTTCCACTTCATTTTGCCCAACATATGGTATGACAAGTGAAAATTGAAGAACAATATTATTTAAATAAAGAACTCCCCCAATTATCTACATAAGCTTTAATGGGAGCTCTTATCACCAAAATTATTACAAGAAGTGTGAAATCTATGACCTCCAAATATTGCATATACCTTGATTGAAGGTTGTGTGTGCCAAAAATCCCTTTCTACAAAGTCATTTCTATTCCCTAGCTTGAAAAAATGGAGAAATGAACCCTTGTCATAATTAAGAAAGTACTTGCAAACGACACATGTTAGTTCATAGCTAATGGAAAAATTGCAACATGGAGGGTATCTTGTCTTTATTCACATGTAACACAATTTTCCAAGCTTCTCAATTTCCATTTTATGATCTTTTCCAACCCACACATATTATATCCTCTGGTTTAAAAATTTTATTCTTCACTATACAAAATTATCATGCTTGCAAATCCTATTAATGCATGTTGGGCTTACTTACAAATAATATATAAAAGATATGTTATAGATAATAACTAAATAAATTTATTATTTCACCCCATTTTTTAGTGGCATGGTGTAAAGTGGCATGAGATAAATATGCAAGTTACACAAGAACTTCATTTGTACATGTAACCTAAACCAATTTTAACATATCTTATTGTGCAATTTCCTCTAATTGAGGATATTCTTGTATGAGACTAATTATTGAGCTAAATAAACTTCTTGGGTATTACACCCAATGTTTTCCAAGCAATCTACTAATTAGTTACCTTCATGGTATGTATGAGTGATATGATAATTTTGAAAATTCTCCATCAAATCCCAAGCTATTTTAAGAGAATGTTTCAAATTCTAATTTTCAATGCTTTTAACTTTGCAATCATTAATAATCACCAAGGAATCACCTTCAATATGTAGATTTGTAATGCCCACCTTCACTACAATTTCCAAGCCTATCACTAAAGCTTTTGATTCTACAAGATTATTCAACCCTCTTGAAAGATGATTTGAACTAATTTGAAGTATCTTTCCCCTTGAATCTCTTACAAAAATTCCTACTCTTGACTCCCCTAGGTTTCCTCTTGAAGCGCCATCAAAATTTAATTTTATGAAACCATCTTGAGGGGCCTTCCATTTAACATGTTTCCTATCAGTTTTCACTACTTTTGACTATAAGAAGCTACCTGAGAATGTAAATTTTATACTCTTCAAATTATTTGGAATGAAATTATCCCAACTTGTAAAGACTGAATTTAGACCCTTATGCTTTTGAACACTAGCATTGACAAACTTAGAAACTATCTTTTCAATTTTTCCCTATACTATCTCAATAGATGATGCTACTTTTTTGAAAATGAAAAGGTTATGCTCCCACCATAGATTCCATATTGTTAAAGATGGTATCACTTTCCAAATACAAGCATGAAAATATTATTTGAATAGACCCAACCAACTTTGAAACAAATCCCATAAAAAGTTTGGAAAACAAGTATGAAAATCAAGTTTGTTCAAGACAAAGGCCCAACATTTTTGTGCAAAGAAGCATTTAACAAACAAGTGATATATATGTCTTCTTGTTCCTCATTGCACAATGGGCACTTAAAAGGATTTGCTATTTTTAATTTTGACAAGTAGTCACTTGTTAGAATTCTTTTCCTTAATGCCAATCAAGCAAAAATCTCGGCCTTTGGTATTTTTTTCTATCCCAATAGAAAGAATATTCCCTTTGAGGAGCAAGTTGGCTTGGTTTTTGACAGAAAGCATTATATCCTTGTTTAATTGTATAGTTTCCATCACTTGATGTTTCCCATACAAGCATGTTTAGTTTTGAAGAGATAAAAACTACACTTTGATTCAATTTTTCTTGCAACCCATTACACTATTGAGAAGAAAGAGAAGGATATGAAATATTTTTCCAAATGACTTTGTCTGACAAGGTTTCTACCAACTAGATATAGTCTAGAAAATTTCCCCCCATGAGTGCTTTAATATTTCCATTGTGTGAGATATGTTAGGATTATTTTGTAAAGGAGGAATACCATTCCATGAATCACTCTAAAATTTTATACTCTCTCCATTGCTTACCTCCCATGAAATGTATATAGTGATTTGTTTTCTACATGATATCAAAAAATTTGACATTTATGATCCTATTGGAGGGTTAGAAATGGTAAAAATTATTGGGGATCCTAGTTGTCCAGATACTTTGCTTACAAAATTCAACACCAATTGGCTTTTGGATTTACATACATCTTCCAAACAAGTTTTTTTCCAAATGATTTGTTCCTATTCACCAAGTTACGAATTCCACCCCGAATTTGACATTTTTCTTCACCATTCCATCTAAGGAAGGCACATTTTTTTTCTCATCAATATTACCTTTCCAAATAAACTCTCTCATGATTTTCTCAATTTCTACTATCAAAGACCTTGGCACATTAAGAACTGTAAGAAAATAATTAGGAATTGAGAATAAAATTTATTTTACTAAGAATGTTATCCATGACAAAGACAACCATCTGGCCTTCCATAGTAAAATCCTTGATTTCAATCTATCCATTACTTTTACCCAGTATGTTACTTTGTTTGGGCCCAAGAAAATAAGAATTCCTAGATAAGTGCAAGGTAGGGCTTCTTGTTGGAAACCAAGAATATTGACTATCTTCTTAGAAAATTCTTTCTATGTGTTAAGCACATAAATTTTCTATTTTGATGCATTTATCCTTTGTCTTGATGTTGATGTGCCTTTGTCTATGACCTCCTTAATCTTCTTAGGTTCTACAATAGTACCTTTCCCAAATAAATTGTTATCATCTACAAAGAGGGAATGTGCATCTACTAAGCTTGTATCCCCAATTTGAACCCCTTTCTATAGACCTTGAGAATGCTTGCTACCGATGAACCTACTCAATTCCTTAGCCATTATTATAAACAAGAAAAGTGAAAGTAGATCACCTTGTCTAGCCCCTTGTGATGTACCAAAAGAAATAGTAGAAGAATCATTATGTAAGATTGAGAACTTTTCCCCTGAAAGATATGTTATTATCCATCTACACCATTTTACATTGAAACCAAAACTTACAAGTAATCTCTTTAGAAATTTCCAATTGACTTTGTTGTATGCCTTCATCATGTCCAATTTTATGATGATAGTAGACACAATAGGAGTAGAAACTGAATGTAATGTTTCATGGGATACTACAGCTCCTTCAACTGTCTCTCTTCCTAGGACAAAAACACCTTGGTATGATGGGCTACAACCTTAGATAAATTACCTTAGTGAATATCTTGTAAATTGTGTTGCATAAAGAAATGGACCTATATTCTACAAATGTTTTTGGGTCTTTCAATTTAGGAAAAAATGCTATATTTGTTACATTGAATTGTTTTAATAGTGTACCCATTCTTCTTGATTCTTCAATAACCCATAACAGATCAAAACACACTATCTCCCAGTATTTTTGGAAGAATAAAGTTGTAATTCCATCCAAACTAGGTTCTTTTTCCAGAGCCAAAGAGAATATCACTTTTTTGAGCTCCTCTAATGAGAAAGGTTTCATTAAGGCTTCATTATCCCCTTTAGTGACAATTTTTGGAATTGTTTCTAGGAGTTCTGCTTCATCTTTATCATTTTTCTCTTTTTTTCCCTATGGTGTTGATAAGAGATTGGAGAAAAACCTTACACATTCTCTATTTATATCTTCTTCCTTAGTAAGCCAATTACTAGTTGATATTTCTTGAACAAATTGGATTACCTTGGAAAACCTGTTAATCTGAGTGGATGCATGCAAATATTTGGTATTAATATCACCCTCCTACAACCACAACTCCCTTGATTTTCTCCAATACATTTCTTCTCTCACACTTAATTCTTCCCATTCTCCTTGCAAGTGCTTTTGTTTATTGTATAGAGATTCATCCAGGACGTGTTGAATAATATTCTCATGCACCTCTTCTACTTGTTTCCAAACCAACTCTTTCTAATGAAATACATTTTTAGAAACCTCTTTGTTCCATTTTACAAGTTGTTGCTTAAGATGTGTTAAGTTTTTGTACAACTGAAACATCATTTTTCCCTATTCATAAGGTGTTGTAATGCACCATTGATGAACCAAGTCCAAGAAATTAGGAAATCTAAACCACATACTCTCAAATTTAAAAGATATTTGACTTTTTGAGATGATACATTTGACATGCTGAGAGAGATTATGTAGTGATCAAAATATATATAAGGAAAAATATCAAACACCAAGTCAGGATTTAAACTAAACTAATTATAAGAAGTTGGATATTTATCCAACCTTACTATTATTTCCAAAAAACCCTTCCTTCTATTAGTCCATGTAAAACTTCCCTTAGTTGTAACCACATCCCTCAAAGAATTTGAATTGATGAACAAGATGAAATCTACTATTGTTTTGGGAGGGGGAATAATACCCCATTTCTTTGCTTGAAGCAACGAAATAGTATTAAAGTTTCCTACTAGAATTATTTTTCCATCCCCCAAGCTTATTATTACTTATGTGAGACAATCCCACAAAATCTTCTTATTAGATGTAGATGTTGGTCCATAAATATTAAACAACTAGAACTTTAAGTTAAATTTTGTTGCTTCCAATAGCTATCAATTATTTTCATTTTTAAATGGTTCTACACTAAATCAAAAAAGTATTACAAATCTCAAAAAACCATCTATTCTAGTCTACAAAAGTATTGCTCACGAGATTCAAATTTAGGCCTAGTTTTTTTTATCATAGGCTCCTCTCTATATCCATTTTTAGATTTGTGTCTATTCTACTTATTATCATTTTTATCTATGTGATAAATTAAATTTTTAGATCTATGATTTATGTCAAATAATCTTATTAAAACATACATTAAATTTCTCCTCTTTTCAACTCAAAATAACCAAATCCTAAGAGATTAGCTCACCTTTGTGGCAACTAGCCAATCATTAAACCCTAGCTTGATTACCTTTGAATGTGGAGTCAACTAAAATGAAGTTGATCCTATTTAATGTAGTTGGATCTAGGACTTCTTTTCTTACTTCACAAAATCTAATTGAGAATTATTGGGCTATGATCAAAGACAACCTTAGGAGGGCCAAGAGTGATATTCTAGTAACAATTCCCCAAGCAACTAGGATAAGAAACTCATAATCAAGTTTCACTTGAATGAAGTGAATCCCCAATATTTTATTGGACCAAGTGAAGAGGGAACCTTGGATATCCATGTCTATTAGACAAACTTTTGAAAGAAAGTCTTCCAACACCACCATACTATTTATGTAATCTACAAAACTTACAATTTCTCTAAAGAATTCAATGTGGAATTTAAATTTCCTTCCACCATCTGGGAGTTAGCAACATTATCAAGAAAATATGTATCAATATCATCCTATAGAGTTCTCTTTTCTGATTTTTTATTTGGGGCATATATTTATTATATTCTATTTTATGTTTTTATTCTTTCTCAAAAAGTTTACTTGAAGATAATTATTTCCTTTCCTTCAATAGCTTGTGGGTGACACATAGTAATCATGTTCCCTAAGGCATTGAAAATATTTGAGGAGAAACAAATTTCTCCAAGAATTTTTTTTATTCAACATCTCCAATTTTTTTCATTTATTCTTGACTCCTAGATCAATGCAATTTCTACTTTATTTTACTTTATAAAATTTCTTAAAACTATTTTTGGGGGTTTTGAATTCCACATATATTCTAGGAGAGGATAATCATTTCTTATTTTTATTGAGGACATCTCTAGAGTATTTAACTTCCTTAGAAGATTCCTTGAATATTTTTTCTCTTATTGTAGGTTTTCCAAAATCCTCATCTAATCCTACATCAACTATTTTTTATATTCCTTCTTATTTCTTGTCTCTTAATGAATGGAGGGGAGAATAATTTAGAACAATTTTTTGTGCTATTACTAGGGTCAACCACAAAAAAAATTAATTTCAAGAGATTACTTAAAAATTTATAATCCATCTTTAATAAATTTTTGAGAGGTGATATCAACCTAGATGAATCCACATTCAAAGGAACTAGACTTACTAGATCCTTCACATGCTCTTCTTGATTAAAATTTTCCAAGGTGTAGAACTAAATCGAAAGTGTTTCTTTCTAGTTGTTGTGCAATCTCTAGGGGAAAATCCCTTTCGTGGAAGGGGAAGGGTCTAAAAAGTTGAAGAGTTTTAAAATATATTTATGGAAAGGGTAGAGATCCAAGTATTTTTCTAGGCTAATTACAATAGATTCTATCTTCAAGGGGCTAGATACTTCCTATGCTAAACCAAAATGAAGGGTAGTTCTAAACTACATTTTTCCTCAATGGATTTTTCTTAGTATCCTTTGGTTTTACATTTGAATTGAGCATATATTCACCATGTGACAAAAGTGTTAGTGTGAAAAAATGTATTATCAAAAAGTTAGGTTTTAGCCTTCTTGGTAAAGTACTATGTACAATGCACTTATGCTTACATAGAGGCTATCTAGACTTTTGGCTCACCTCATACAGAATCACCAAGTGTCTCAACACTTTTCCATAGAGTCCCACACTTGTTTAATACCTAGAGGGATAGTTAGAGTATGAATCCTAACACCTTACCTCTTCATCCTTACCTTTACAAGCAAGGATTAGTTTTACATTCTACAAAACATCACATGCTTATAATATTTCCTTATTTTTCAGATTCTCATTTATGGATTTTTTTAAATTTGAAAGAAAATATTGGCTGCTTCAACATCGTATGAAAGGAATATTGTAAATCCAATACCTTTCTCTCTTTAATTAGTGAGGGTATTTAGAATAAACTTAAAATTGGTGCATTCTTGAATAAAATCAACATAAGGATTAGTTTTACATTCTACAAAACATCACATGCTTATAATATTTCCTTATTTTTCATATTCTCATTTATGGATTTTTTTAAATTTGAAAGAAAATATTGGCTGCTTCAACATCGTATGAAAGGAATATTGTAAATCAATCCCTTTCTCTCTTTAATTAGTGAGGGTCTTTAGAATAAACTTAAAATTGGTGCATTCTTGAATAAAATCAACATCATGATTACACTTAGGAAGGATAAGAGATGAATTTTTTATATATTATACTTGGGTACTTAAAGAATTTTTTTTTAGCTTTTTTTGGACCCATCCGTGGTGGGTCATACAAAAATCTATACATTTTGTATGAATTTATATGACTGTACTATCTAGTATTTCATCTTGCATTAGCATACCAATCTACATCAATTTCTTGATATACATGCTTTCTTGGCCTCTATGTAGACATTTTATTTATATTTTTATTTTTGGGTGATCCCACAATATTGTTTTACAATTTTTGGCCAAACTAGACACTGATCTAATTTTTTCTAGCTAAATCTTCACTTTTAGGCACCTATAGCGGCTAAACCATGGGGAATTTGAAGCTAATGCAAACTAGTGATTTATGAAATTTTGTCTATAGCTTCTAAATATATTCTTTTCAATTGTTTTGGAATTAGATTTCATTTATTTTTCCATCTCCTTCGAAAACTAGTTCCTTTTAGTAAACACCATTTTTAAGGAGTGACACTCACTATATAACACAATTTTTTTCCATGTCTATTTTTTTCAAATTTAGATTTGTAACTATGATATCTAGTGCTTCCAATTGGTTTCATAGTGTTTTATTGAATATTTTTTCCTTAATCAAGTTTCAAAGTCAAACCAATTACAATTCACACATATGCAAACCGTATAACACAACATTTTTTGTATGTATCAAAATTCAAATTTTTTTTGTTGGATCAAGGACTTCAATATCTGCTGCACTCAGATTTTTCAATTATTTTTTGATAATCTTCTATTTTTCCACATGTGCAAAGAGATTGATTTTGGTGAAAACTCTACATTCACAAGAAATAAAAAATAAATGTAATAATAAAATTAAATATATTTAAAATTATACTTTTTGGGAAGCTTATAATAAGGAATGCATACTTACAAAAATTAAATTTCAAATGAATTCATTTGATCCCCCAAAAGGTAAATCAAAAGTGGTTTCTTATCAGTATTTTGATAGGTGTAAAGGAGACCCCATTATAGATATGGTTTAAAACTACCGGGGTTCTATCCAAGAGGGTTTGATCAAACCTTCTTCAATTGGAATGCTTAAAATATTTTTTTTTTAAGGTTTAAATCATTATATTTTCTAAAAATATGTGATTTCAGAAAAAATCAAAATCTCCTAGAAATTGTAAACCAACTTTGTGGGATCACCCTTTTTAGTAATTTTTCAATCATTAAAAGATTACTTTTTTCATCACTTGTATAGATTTAGGAATTATATATATATATATATATATATATATATAATATTTCATCAGTTGGTGTTAATATGATGTGATCATTTTTCATCCACAAATTTACCCATTTAGCATTATATTTTTTTTGACTTATTTCTCATCTTTAAGAGCCTCATTAATGGACATGCATACACCTTTTTGAGTGATTTATTTTCATTGTGCATAAATTTTCATCTTCTATCTAGTGGTATGATTTTTTTATAGTATGATGTATTAATTAGTAAATAATAAATGCAATATGCAAACTACCATAAAATGAATCAAGCACAATTGATAAGCAATAAACTATCATAAAATGTGTGTTCCTTTGTGAGAAAATTTTGTACTTACACTAAATTATAAAGTGTAATGAGGGTTTTTTAGTGCCTTTATTTTTTATCATAACAATGGATCCTTGCAATTCATTCCTCATGTGTGTGTGACTTGATGTACTTCCTTATTTAATTTCTTATACCTCTTTTTGGACCTAATTATGGATCTACATTCTTGTACACAATTTTGTGCTTGATCTCAATTGATCTACTAATAAATCTTCCTCATTAGTATTAGGGGGAATTACCATAGTGTTATGCTAATGATTCCTTAGTTTCAATGGAGAAGTGGATAAATGTTCTATTTTTGGGAAGTAATGTAGACCTACTATTTTATCTCTCCAATGGGGAGATTATTTCATTGGATCATATTTTGACATGAGATTCTAGTACTTATGTAGAGCATTGTGATACATATCTGACTAGTGTACTATAGTTCAATCATTGCATATTTGTACTTTTACTCCAATTTATCATAGTACTATTTATGTCTTCAACTTCATAGATTTTGATTGTCTTTGTGTTATCTATCTATTCATGGTTGAGTAGTTCTCTATATATTCAATTTTGTAGTTTTTGTATATCTTATGTTGATCTATAGTTTTTAGAGATTCATTTATTTTAGGAGACACTAGTTCATTTTTGGAAAAAGTTTATAGCTTTGAGATGCTTCAATATTCCTGCATATCACATTCTTGTATTCATGAGACATATTTTCAAGAGGTCTTATCCTTATATTCCACTCTTTTGGAGAGGAGTTTTTTTCCCATTATTTTTTCTCATTTGTCTCCACTTGTGAGAGATCATTATTATATATGAGAACCTAAATCAACCCTTTTTGTTGGAACTCCTATTTTTTAGTGTTTATCTTACTCCATATCACATAAGAGTCAGTATTAATGTGTAAAAAATATTATCAAACTAGTTAGCTTTTAGCCTACTAATTAGGGTACTATTCACACTACAATTAAGCTCACTTAGGGGTTATTTATACTTTTTCTCACCTCATGTAGACTCACCAAGTGTCTCAACACTTGTCCAAAAATTCCTACAATCATTTCATACTTAGAAGGGTAGTCAAAATTTGAATCCTACCTTCTCACCTCTTCATCCTTGCCTTTATAAGAAAGGATTCTTTGTAAATTTTAAATTACATCACTTGCTTATGATATTTTATCATTTTTCATATTCTCATTTGTGGATTTTTTTTATTTTACAAGTATATCTTGGTTTCTCAAACATAAAGTGGGAATAATTATAGTAATTTAAAGCCTTGAGTTTTCATAGATGATATTTTGAGCATACTTCAAAAAAAATTATTAGAGGGTAATTAATATTGGAAGGATACTATTCACCTTAACATTCACACAAATTATTGTAAAGGCCAACTTGGTTTTTTATTTTGTAACTTTATCCCTTACTAGGTAGTGACCAAACATATTGGAAATAAACATGAAAAATTATTGATCCATTGATTCAAGTGGAAAACCATAGAGACAAATCCAAATAGGTACATTAGCACATAGATCAACTTGGGGATCAAAGTCTTGCTTTCACTTGTATTTACCTATGAAGCAAGGACCCTCAATAAGGAACTTGTTCAAATATTCAAGGAAGAGAAGGAAAAATTAAAAGGCTCTTAGATATAGCACTTTCCAATACACTTTTGTTTACCTTCCACATAGAATTAATCCCTTTTTTAACATTTATATTGGGATAGGAAGAGAAGAACTTACTTATTAGTGAATTTTTAATTATAGAGACTATTTTATTTGTAAGCAAGTTTGAAATATTGATCCTCACTCCTACCTCTAATTGAAACACTTTTGAAGAATCTCCCAATGTAAAATAACCATGTTGTGCCAAATTTCTTACAACCTTGTTAGCTTAGTTAGAATTTTTGGGTTTTGAGACGTGATGGGAGACTCTCCCATAAGTAATTTTAATGGAAAGAGAGGATTTAGAAGGCTCCCCAATCCCTATCCAAAATATGGTGGTTCTCCCTTAGCACTAAATTGAAGCTATTGATATTTGATTCTCTTGTTTATCATGTACATGCTCCTTCAGTAAGATTTGTTTCTTATTAAATGTATTGATATCATGGATACTTATAGATTGTATATGTTGAAAGAGATATACATTATAAATATTTTAATCTCTCCATATATTTTATGTATTTGAATTATTATTCTAAGGTCATGAACAGTTATATTTTATGGTTGATTATGATTTTAATTTATAAGGAAAGAATAAAGAGTTTTTAACATAGAGTGTGGATTGTGTCTTTGGTTTTTAATTGTAAGAAATTATTTTAGTGATGTATTCAAAGTTATGATATATATGATTTTAACATTATAAAAATGTAGATCTCTATACATAATTTATTTATTTTGAATAATTTATATCTTTACATTGATATTTGAAAAGAGTAGTTTTTGGTATCTTTATTATCTAAGATAAAATAATATATAAAATTTATTATTAGTACTAATGGATTATTGTATTCATTTAATTAAAAATTTTAATTATTATGGGTTATTAAAAAGTAGGTTTTATAATGTAAAAACATTATTATTAAAGCTTAGGGTGATAATAAGATAACTTTTTGACACATATTCTTCATATTATTAGAATTTCAGTTTTATTTTTATGAAATTGTTATATTAGAATTAATGTCAATTTGGATCAACTTCTATTTTTTACTAATAACTAACTTATAATTTTATCTAGAACGAAATTCAATCTTTATTGATAAACACCTCAAGATTGATATCTCTTGGAGTTCTTTAAATAAATTTATTTGAGATATGTATACTAATTTTATTCCCCTTCAAACCTATCTTAAAATACAAAAAATATTGATAAATTTAAAGTAAATTTATAATAAGGCTATATTTAGATTAGCCAATTAAAAGAAAAATTACTTCTTATCATCTTGATTGACAACTTACATTACTCTAATGATTTTTAAAAAATAAACATTTTTCTCAAATTCTTTTTTTAATTATGTTAATAGATTACAAAAGTCTATCTTTAGTTTTGACTTTGGAATGGTCTACCAACTTTTACATGCTAACTTTGAATTTAGTGATTAAATTTAATAAACGAATTTAGACTTGAACACCACATTTTCTACCGGTTTCAGAATGCCACCGCGAGAGAGAAACGGAAAAAGGAACAACCACGACAATGTAAGCAGGATTGATTACAAGCCCGTGGAGATTATTATGAGTTTGCTGTTTACATTGTTTTTTTGACTAACCTAAAAAATGCATATTTCAGCCAGGAAACGGCCTTCAGTATTTAAGTCGCCAATACTGAATAAGAAAACGTACGATGCTCTGTATTGCTGTGATTCTGCAGCACTCGCGTAGATTTATTATATGACATTTCCAGTGATGAATCAATTCAGTTTTCCAAATATGAATCTTCTGAATGTTCGGGTTTTATTTGAGAATGGTTATGGGATATTGGAATGTAATTGTAGATTTTAAATTGTTTTTAAAAGTAATTAGATTCGACCAGGGTAAAATTGATTCATTTAGCTTTCCGATGAAAACATAATATTAAACAAGGTACAGAAAAGAATAAATAAATACGGCAATGAAACAACAATTTAGGTTGAAGCAACAAAGTTAAAGCTTCACCGATAAATACATCCTATCTTCGTTCATGAAACGGCTGGGCAGCCTATGTAAAACTAATTTCAACATAAAATTCAAACCGAGTATGTTGAATATGTTTTGGTTAATTAAATGGGATTTGTGAAAGGGTTCTAATTCAACTACAAAGTAGTTGGCAAACAACACTTAGAAATCTGTTTTGATTTAAAGTAAACACTTGGAAATCCGTTAATAACAAATAGATGAAATCTTTTAATAACATTAATATTAATCATCTTTTTCTTCCTTTACACTAAATGACTATATTTAATAATATTTAATTATTATGAACATATTAGTGATATCTGTAAGAAACCTCCTTAAAAAGATATAAAATCTTAACGAATCTTTAATTTTTTTGGGAAAAAATATTAATTTTATTGATGAATTTTCTTACATCACTAAAATGTTATAGAAAATATTAGCGAATCTTGAAAATAAATAGAAAAATTCATTAATTATGATGGAAAATCCTTCCAATCTAAAAAATAATTCTTGTGGAAAAGTAGGGGCCTAAGGGTGGAAACTATCAATGGGTTTAAAGGGTAGACTATAATATTTACTTACCACAATTGATTTAAAATATAATCTAATGGACCTCATATTCTATGAGGTAAAATATACAAATGATTTGTAATGCTTATGGAGTATGAAATTCATTTTTTATTGTTGATCTAACAACTCTTGAATTCTATGAGGTAAAATGTACCCTCGATCTATAATACTCATGCAACCCAAAATTGCTTTTGGATCATGATCTTAGATGATCGACAATCCAAAAATGATTTCATGTCTTATGAGCATTACAGATTGTGGGTACATTTTACCTCACAAAATACAACAAGGGTCATTAGATTATATTATAAATCAATGGTGGAAACTATAGATTGGTAATATGGCCCTAAAGGAACTAATAATTATGGTATAATATTGGCGAATGAATATAAATTTCTTCTACAACTTATAAAACTTAGGCGAATATGATCTAATCATGTATCAAATATTGTGGTGAATATTAAAGTCAAATTTTTTAATTAAATAAATTCTTTCGCGATGCAAAAAATATTCTAATAAAAATTTGTAAAAATGTGGCGATTCAAGTCATGTTACAATTCAAACTATTAGCCAATTTTGGATTCCCAAATTTCAAATATTAGCCAATTGATGAATATTAGCCGCTAAAAAAATCATTGGAACATATCGTATAAAAGACATTAATATAGACAATTGGTAGTGTAAAATGTAAATCTATAATACCACCCTCAATAGAAATTCCAATGGGGTTTGAATCTTGATGACAAAAGCAACAACACCACAACTTAGCCATCACACTTTGTCACTATCTACACAATATTTTATGTTTTTGTGTCAAGTTATATGTTTCTCTTTAATATTTGAAACTTTGAGAAATATTTTTATTATATTAATTTAATATTTTAAATACAACATTAAATAAGTAACAATTAACCTTACAAGACTTGGGTTAAAAATGGCATCAATGGTGTGTTGTGGGAGTGTGTTTTCCCACAGTGTGTAACTGGGTTGCAACTACATGCCTTTCATTCTCAATGCATATGATTTTGCAGGAGGGGATTGGACTTGTATGGTGGTTGCTTTACTTGTTTTGAGATTTGGTACAATTGAGGGTTGGGTTTCATCATTTCTTCTATGTGCTTTTCCTTTTAAGTATCATTTGTTGCTTCTTTGTTGTTTGCTTGGGTGGGGGTGTCAGCGTCCCATTGTTTGGGTATCGATTTTCCTTGCTTCATTTAGATTGTGTGCTTGGTGGTGGTGGTGGTGTTTTTTCTCTCTTGGAAATGGATCTAGGAGAAGCTTCAAGGGCCAAAGAGTCTCTATATTTTTTGTACAATTGTTAGCACAAAATCTTCTTCCTTCTCAATGAGGGTTTTTTAGAATAGTTTATTCTCTAATGATTCAGGGGATGTATAGTTTTCCTTCAGTGGGTGGACCTTGGTTCCAAAAGATTAATGGCTGCCTTAAATGAAATAAAGAGAGGCTAGTGTTGGTAATTCAGTCTAAATCAATTGCAAAGGATATAGAGTATTTTTTGAAACATGCCTTGATTTTCAAATTTATGAGAATGTGGGTTTTGCTCCAATTTTTGGAGAAATAGGCTGATATGAATTGGTCTCCCAGGGGTGAAATGGAAGTAATGTTGTTGGCTAATAGTTATTTCATGATGGTTTTTAATTTCATGGATAATACAAAAAAGTCTTTAAGGGTGGGCCCTACTTCCAAAATCAAGTTACTCTATTTATTAAACCCTGGCATGCTAGCTTTAGTCCCTTAGAGGAGCTTCCAAATCGAGTGTTGGTTTAGGTGCATCTTCTCTTATTTCCAATGGAGTGTTGGTATAGTGACATATTTCACATGGCTATTTTGACCCTTGGGAAACTAATGGGCCCTTCAAAAAAAAAACATAATAGAAGGGTTATGACTTTTTCTTGCATCTATGTCAAAATCTATTTGAGTCACCCTCATTCAAATTCTATTAAAATTTGTCTGGGGTTGTATTCTTGGGTGCAGTAACTTGATTATGATACTTTTCCTTTTTGATGACATCTTCACAATGAATATAAACATATGCAGTGTAGATTCCCTAGGGTCAAAGCTCCTGAGCCTCAAGATACATAGCCTCCTCGCAACCCTCCTAAGGCTAATAAAGGAAAGGTTCCCATTCCAAGTGATGTTATAGGTTCTAAGGGATTTATTCCCATTAAGACTTATAATAAAAATCATGGTTAGAAGAGAAATTTTAAGGATCAAATGGAAGGTGATACCTTTAATCACTTTGAGGTTTTGAATTATCTCAATCATCAGGAGGTGAACCTAGTTTTGTTGGCTTTGGAACAAGTTTCTATGGAAGTGGTTCAAGAGGTATTTATTCTAGATAAAATTCATAATTCACAATATGATGGTTCTTTGCAAATGGATATTGATCTTAGTATGGTGGTTTTAGGGAAGCTTGAGACTCTTGCTAATGTGAAGATGGGTGAGGGGGAGATTTCTCAGCTACTAGTGAAAGAAGCATCTAATTTGGTAAAAGGAAATAAGGCTTCTCCTTCCCTAGGAGTTCTTTAGAAAGATAAAAGAAAAGGGTTTGTGGAGAAGACCTCCAAGGTGGGGAGAAAGGACTTAGAGAAAATCAAGATGATGGGGGAAGACTTTGGTGGAGTCAAGATCTGTTAAAACTTTGGACTCTCATTTTTTTAACGCTTTGAAATGATCATCCTCTCATGGAATGTAAGGGGTTTGAACAATGGCATTTCAAAAAAATTTGTTCATGATTTGGTGAGAATTAACTCTCCTAATTCTCTTTTTATTCAGAAGAGTAAGTTTTCTATTGAGAGTAAGGTTGGTTTGGTATGGAAGCTATGGAGTTAGGGTCAATGTTAGTGTATTAGGGCTCATGGTAATGTTGGGGGTGTTGATTTCTTATGGAACCCTTTGAAGATTCATCCTCTTTGGTGGATTTCCTTGAAGTCATCTATCTTTACAGTCACTTCAAGTTTGGCGATTAGGGAAACTATTCTTCTACCAAACATTTATGCACCTACTTATTTTCCTGGTAAGTAGTATTTTTAGTCTCATATAAATTTTATTTGGATCCTTTTTCCTCTTTTACCTTGGATTATTGGAAGTGATTTCAATGTCATTATTGAGATAGATGAGAAGAAGGGTGGTACTATGAGGTTGGAACCCTTGACTTTCCTTCTTCATGATAATATTTTTTCCTTGAATCTTGCTGACATCAAGCCTCAAAATGTTAAACTTACTTGGAGTAATAGGACGATGGGGGAGAATTGTATTGCTGAGAGGCTTGACCATTTCTTTGTTTCTTTTTTTTTGGATTGGAGGATCCTAGTCTACTAGTTCTAATATTTTGGATTGGAGGGGCTCAAATCACTAGCCTATTAAATTATCTACTACTTTGGCTCATGCTCCTTGGTCCCCATATTTCAAGTTCCAGCTTATATGTGGTTAAGGGATCCCTTTGTGCAAGAGTATGTGGCTAAATGGTGGTGGATGGTGAGCCCTGCTCATGGCTCTACAATGTAATATTTTTCTAAAATGTTGCAATATGTGAAGTATCAACTCAAATGGTGGAACAAAAAATATTTGGGAAATATTTTTAATGCTAAGATTGCTACTCAAGCTAACTTGGACATTACTACCTGGGTGATAAGGGATTTAGGTCTTTCAAAAACATTACTCAAGGAAGAGGAAAAGGATTTGAAAGCTCTAGAAGAGTGTGAGTTCTTTGAAGAAATCTATTGGAAACAAAAAGCTCATGTTAAGTGGTTACAAGAGGGGGGAAAAAACACTGCTTTCTTCTTCAATTTGGTGAAAGCAAAGAGACATGTTAATTCTATTTCTATTATGGTGAATGATAGGGGTGAATAGTTATATTCTTGGCATGATATGTCTAGAGAAGCTTCACAATTCTTTGCTTCCTTATTTAATGAGGGTTCAAAAAAAAATTGGCAGAGGAAACCCATGTTTTGTCTTGTATTCCTTCCTTGGTTACTAGGGAGCTGAATGAGAATTTGTTGGGTTACATTTCACTAGATGAATTGGATGCTATTTTTTTTCAAATGAAGAAAGGGAAAGCCACAATCCCATATGTATTTCCAATTGAATTCCTTCAAAAAATTTGGAATGTCATTAGGTTGGACTTATTGGAGGTGATTCATGAGTCAAAGGAATAAGCAGATGTTGCTCAAGCTTTGAACTCTTCTTTCCTTGCACTCATTCCAAAATGTGAGGGGGTGGATTGGCTAAGTCAATTTAGGTATATTTCCCTTTACAATGTGGTTTATAAAATCATTTCGAAGCTGATAGTTGAAAGGTTCATGTGATGTCTTAGATGGATTATCTCTAAGGAATAGAGTGGCTTCATGGTGGATCGATAGATTCTGGATGAAGTGGTCATTGCTATTGAAACTATTCATTCCTTGGATTCCTCCAAAGAAAAGGTTATGTTCATCAAACTAGATATGGTAAAGGCTTATGATAGAGTTAAGTGGTCCTTCTTGCATAAAGTTCTTATTTCCTTTGGTTTTCCAAGGAATGGGCCTAGTGGTTTTTATGTTATGTCCCCTCCACTTCCTTTTCAGTGTTGATAAATGGCGAGCCTTCCATTTTTGGTGCTTATAGGGGCCTTCATCAAGGGGATCCTCTTTCTCCTTATTTATTTATTATCCTTGCTAAAGGATTTGGAAGATTGTTGAAGCATAATGTAGAGTTGTGTATTCTTCAGGGTTGGAGTGGGGAATGGTTTTCCTCCTCAATCACATTTGCAATTTGTAGATGATACTACTTTGATGGATGTTGCTAAGGTCAAAGAAGCCACTAATTTGTTCAAGTCCTTGGACACTTATCTTGTTGCTTCTGGTCAAAGGATTAATAAAGATAATTGTCTATTTTCTTCTTCAATAATCTGCAACCTATTCAACAAAGGATTGCTCATATGTTGAGGTTTCAGATTGGATCTCTCCCTTTTACCTATCTTGGAATTCATATTTATTCTATTATTATTTCTAGGGGATCTTGGTAGAATATTTTGGACAAGTTCCGTGTGAAGGTTAATCATTGGACTCATAGATGGTTGTCCTTTATTGGGCATGTTTAGTTGCTTAAATCTATTATGTAGGCTCTTCCAATATATAGGTGTATGCTCCAGGTAGCTTTGATTGGGTTTAGGATTTGGATTCATTGGCTAGACAATTCTTATGGGATGGAAGTCTGTCTTCTTCTAAGTGGAGCCTTGTGAAGTGGGATATTATGTGTATTTGAAGCAATTTGTGGGTTTGGGTTTCAAGCGATCATTTTTTTGGGTTGGCATTGACTAAAAATATTTATTGGTGGTGGTGTTTAGAATAGGATCATATCTAACCCAAGATATCATCTCACAAGTACCTTTGGGGGGTTCTGAAGGAGGAGATTCCCTGCTACCCTTTGGTAGGGAAAGGTTTTGTGATTTGGGGTTCTTGTAAGAAAGGGGTTGTGTTGATCAAGGAAGGATTATTTTGGATATGTAATAGAGGGTTAAGTCTCTCTTTTTGGTTTGATTCTTGGGATTATTTTCCCTCCATTTTGCATCATTATCCTAATTTTTTGAATCTTTTCCAATGTTTATTGGGCTTGTTGGTCAAGGGTGATTCATTTTAAGTTTTCTTATCCCTGTGGTTAGACAAAGGTGGCTAGGTGAAAGGATCCTTGTGACTAACATGTTATTGGATTGGAGGAGGACTGTGTTGAACTTCATAATATTTTGGCTAGTAGACAATGCAACTCTCTTTGGGATAAGGATATTCTTGCTTGGAGTCTCGATCCTAAGGGTTCTTTCACTATGGCTAGTGGGTATCAAGTTTTGATGGCTCATAAGTTTGGAGGAGTGGAGGTTCCTTTGTGGAAAAATATGTGGAATAAGTTCTTTTGGAAAAAGTATAATTATTTTGTTTGGACTCTAGCTTGGAATAGATGTTTAACTTGGGATAATCTTTAAAAGTGGGGATTCTAGGGCCCTTCCATTTGTATTTTGTGTAGTTGCAATGAGGAGGATTCTACCCACTTGTTTTTCCAAATTGTTATTTCTCTATGTTTCTTTGGAATTTTTGGTGGGATGTTTGGAAACATTCTTGTGATCATGCTTCTTTCCTTGTTGAGTTATAAAGAAGTATCAGTAGACCTCCTCGTCAAGCTTCTTTCCTCCAGATTGTTTGGTCCATTGGGCCTACCTTCATTCTTTGGAAAATTTGGAAGGAAAGGAATAGTAAGATTTTTTCATTGGCATAGGCTATTGGTTGTTGGTATGATCAAGGAGATGGTGGAAGCTAAATGTGAAGTGGTGTATCGTTTGTAAAGGATTGGTGATGAGATTGTGAATAGAATGGGATTACAAGGTTATAATTCAAGCTCTACTTGTGTTAGAGGAGGTAGCTGGGCTAAAAAGAAGGTTCAAAAGGTTGGTAGATGAATGCCTCCTCTGGTGGATACTTTGAAGATAAATACTAATGGTTCCTCTAGGAGTAATCTTGATAATATTGGGATTGGTGGAATTGAACAAGATTGTTCTAGCTTAGTTATTTTCTTCTTCTATTTCATAAAGGGAAACATTATAACAACTTTATGGAGGGGTTGGTGATTCTAGGGGCTATTGAGTGTGCTTACACTTTGGGCTGGTGTAATATTATGAGTCTAACTCATATATATATTTTTTAATTTTTTGAATGAGAGAAATTGGACTGATGTTAATTCACATCATTCTCTAGTTGTTCATCAGATTCCATAGATGTTCTCTATGTTGGAGTGGTGTCTTTCACTCACATCTTGCATGAATAGAATAGGGCTACTAATTGTTTGGCCAAGTGGGATTCAGAGCAAGATGAGTATTAGAAGACTGAGGATTAGGGGTATTTATCCCCTAATTATTGTCATGGATTAGAGAGGGTCCTTTTTGATGAGTTAGTTCATTAAGGTGTTTGTAGTTGTGAGGGTGGTGGTTTTGTTTGGGTTGAGTGCTCATGAGGTTTCTTTTCTTGGGTTCCTATTGGATCAATGATCTCTTTGTATTGTTTACTTCTTTATTTCAATAAGTTTTTTACCCCTTTTATTTTTTATTTTTAAAAATTAATCTTACATTAAATATGAATTGATAAATAAAAAGAATATAGATACTTTTTAGCTCTTTCAAACTGATATGATAATTTGTAATCATTATTAATTACTTTATTATAATTGATGATACAAAAAGAGCAACCATATATGTATTTGAGGATTTATGAAATTCCTCTACCATTTTTTGCATTGAAGGTTCCTCTTCCTTGATTGTTTGAGGTGGTGTCTATCTTCTTTAACCTTTTCTATTATTTTTGGCCTAAGGAGGAAAAACTTCCTACTGTCGAATCCTTTCTTTTACTAGAAAATACCCCTTTCCCTTGATAATTTTTAATTCATAGTTCTATCAATTAGATACTCCTATCTACCATTACTATCGACACATAATCAATTGAACAATATTCTTTCTCCATCAAATTATTTCGATCTAATTTATTGGTAACAATACTCTATATATCATATAGGGGATTTGATGTATGGCCATCATCAGACAATTCTTCTAGTATATCTTCTCTTATTTTGAAATCCTACATTTGAGGAATTGTCAACCTATTATAACTCCTCTTCTACACCTTAAAATAATCTTGCAAGTCATCCCAAATATGTTTAATATTTGGCTTGTGGTGCAATTATAGTGATGCATAAAGGTTATTCATCTTTCTGTTGGGATCAAAATTATCCCTCCAAATATATTGTTTCAAGTTTATTGCTTACAATTCATCAATAGATATTTTGGGATCTATGATAGATGAACATGAATAAAAACTGGTTTGAATGGGGTATTTCAAACCCCCTACTTTATGCTTACTAGAAAAAAATAAATTGACATCTATCATTTGTTGTGAATTAAGATTAGCCTATCACTACAATGATTCGGAAGCAAGAATAGGGATTTTTCATATATGAAGACTCAGATGTATGTAGACTTGGGAAATTGTATGAACCATTGTTCCCATTCATCAACTAGAGCCATGGTTTCCTTTTTTATTCTAAATCCTACATCCCTTGTGATTTGGTTAATAACTAGGTACATGAATGCATCATTTACCCATTTAAAATACCTCTTACCTACTTTGTGCTCTAATTGTGTATAGTAATCCCATATGTTGTTCTCTCCTTTTCCTTCTCCCCTAACTCCTATAGTACTCAAACTAAAAAAATTTCCAAGTCTTACAACATAGTATATCACATAGGAAGACATGAAAAATTTCTTTGTATCTTTTAGCGTAGTAATCTATTTATGGATGACATTAGACACAATTTTTCCCCAGTCCAAGTATACTTCCCCTTTTATGATGATGTTAATGAAGCAGAACATCTTGTTTTCATATTTACTAGATTCCTCTTTTCCAAAGGATCTTGCCAACAAAGTGATAATGTATCCTATTCTAGACCATAAATATGACCTTTTAAATTTTGTATGAATTTTTGCAATGGACTTTCAATTTTCCTTAACAACTTCTTGTTAAGATTAAATTTCCATTGAAATCCTTCTCATACTCTTTGATTACTACAGATTTTGTTAATGTTTTCAACTATTTATAATGAGCAAAATCAAAGATCATTCTAATAATTACTAGAGAAAGGTTAATTATCTTTGTACCCCAAGAAACATAGCATTTCTTTTTGTATAGGGTTGCAGGGTGTTGCTCCTACTAGGATGAACTTAGGGCATTGTACTACACCAGGAAAGATGTAACATGAGCTAGTATTGATCTAGATATTTGTTGTGCCCTTGGGGTAACATCAATTGAGAAAGTGTTTGACTTAAAGGTATCCATGTCAATATGCCCTAATTTTATATCAGCAATCTTCATAACTTGAGATGTGAATTTTGAGACGAAAAGGACTCCCTAGAACTTATACTTAATTCTCGGAGGAAGTTTATTGGCATTGGTCTTCATAGATTTGGGTCCATTTGTGCTTCCTCAAGACTAGATTCTCAAATTAATTCAGACATTTAGGATACCTAAGAGATTAGAAAAATAATTTTGTAATAATCCTTGAAAAATCATTAATAAAACTTGGCTTGAAAGATAATTTACAGTTATGTCCTAAAAGGGTGAAAATAGGGGGGCTCTCTCTTTTGGGAGATGGAATACTAGATGTATTTCCACTTAGTTTCACTCAAGGAAACCCTAGATATCTCAAACCAAAGGATTAATGTATGAAGATGAAGATGGTGATGTGGTATTCGTATGAAAATAATGTAAATGGCCATGATTGATTTGTACTAACTTGTAATATTGGAATGGATTGTGATCAATATAGATGCTAACTTTAGTTCAATTGTGAGGGAACATAATCCACTAATGGATTGTGGAAGGAAAAATTTTCATGGAACGGACCCATGGGTAGCCAAAAAGGATGTTGTATGGGAGATCATGGTCTAGGATTTGGAAATTAGTTTCAACTATAGCTAATCTAACCTAGAGGAGGAGATTTATAGATATGTTGAATTTATTCTCAATTTCATCATATTCTTTAGGGTATGTGCAGGATCATCATGGAAAAAATAGGCCCTTAAGTGGCAAACAATTCAGAAAAATTAGTATTAGGAAACTTGACTTAAAAATTTGAATAAGTTATCTATATTATTTTAAAAATATGTAAGAAAAGAATTTGTAGAAAATTGAATGTAGTTTCTAAACTACTAGGTTTATTTAAAAATAAATAAAATCTATTTGGTGAAAATTTGAAATTTCAATGCAGTAGTACTTAAATTTCAAGGAAAAAATTATCTGTCTGACCACCCTAACCATAATAAAATGAAAATATTTTTTAATAAGATTTTATATATAAGTAGATGACTCATGTCTGGATGTGATGCATATTTTTTTGTAATTTTTTTCCAAAGTAAATAATAAATTATTAATTTTTTATTACAACTTTTAATAAATATAAAAATTCATATGTCTGACCACCTTGACTTGGTAAAAACTTCATGAAATTTAATTTTTCTTTTTTTAATCCTATAGTATGTCAAGCATAGAATGTGACACATATTTCGGATTCAAAAAATGTGATACTGTTTGAAAGTTATAGATGTTTTTCAATCAACCTATCGATTAAGACTTTAGTTGTAATTCTAATAGAAAATGAATAATAATTATTATTAAATTCAAATTAAAGAATAATTTATATTAGTGGAAAGCTGAGAATCTTCTCTAAAAACCCTTTTTATTTCATTAATTTTGGGTTAAAAAAATTCGTCAACTACATACCCTACAAATACCCATAATATTGCCACTTTTTGGCCCATCATGATCCTGCACATACCCTTTAGAATCATCAATAACATCATTAGAATATCACAATTATTTTTTTAGACTCAAGCTAAAAATATTAAGTCATGATTGACCATCTACTAGAAAATGTTTGATAATGGTTTTATGGATGTGGGATTAAAGGTATAGTGGATTTTTAGGAGATGAATTGATGAAAGGTATGGCTTTGGTGAGAATTTGGAGGGATTTTGGAGATGACAAGAGTCGTATCATGGCTTGAAATTGAGAAGGATCAATATCATTAGGGACACAATATTCATGAAGGGCTTTCTCAAGGATATTTTTGTTTATTTCAGATGTTTTGAGTAGGTCAAGGATAGATACTTGTCCTAGCATTTTTTTCAAGTCGTCAAGGATGCTATAATAATTTTTAGTATGGGAGGAGGATGAATCTATTTCGATGGCAATTCAACCATGTCAAGTAGTAATGACACAATTAGGTGCTTTGATAGTTATAGTGGATACTTGCAAAGGACTTTGTTTGATGCTACAAATGACAAAGTTAGATGAGATATTATTGTATGTAACCAATTTTTCACCAAGGGATGTGTGGCCTTCAATAGAGATATCTTGTTGATTAATAAGATCTTCAATGGAGTTATTAAGTTTCATGCATAAGGATGTTTCTAGCAATGGATCTTATGGTAGTCACAAAATTCATGTTCTTTGTACCAAGAGGGTTTAGGAACATATAGACCAAGGGGATTGATTTTTGGAAGTTGCATCATGTTGGCTTAGATAATCCTTTGAAGAATAATTTTTATTGGTTCAGCCTAGGGGGTGTAAACTTTCCTAGTATGCCCTTTAGGTTGAACTTTAGCAATAACCATATGTTTTACGGAGCTAGGTTGTTTAGGGATAATAATGGTGGAGTTATTTTTATACTTTGAACATTTTTTGAATTAGTTACACCATTATTGGCCATGTTTAGTTTTATTTAAAAAATGGGATTCATTAGTATATTGGGGTTTATTTGCTATGCCTTATTATTATTTATGTATAGATTAATCCTTATTTAAATTATTTACTTTCTCCTCTATTACCCAAATACAATAACAATCAATAACCAATAGTTAGGGAAATCATTTTTTAATGAAATAATTTACCTCTGAATTTTATGAGGTACAAATCCCTTGTCTAGTAGAGAAAATATCAAATTTTCTTAATTTTAAAATTTAAAATGGTTATTGTTGTGCATGTTTTGCACACACGCCCCGCCGTAGGCAGGGACCCCCTTTTTTTTTGCTCCCGATAGGCTGCTTTGCTCCTGTCTTGTTTTGTGTGCCCCATCTCCAAGCCCAAATTGGTCATGTGCCATCAAACGATCAAATCCCCTACCCAAATTCACCTGCTTGGGTTATTCAAATCTGCGGAGAAATAAAGTCCCCCATCCCCTTTATGCCTTTTGTCATGCTTTGGTTGTTTCGGAAACGTTCATGGACCCCTGTCGGTCCAGTTTCCACATTTTTGGCTTTGGGGACAACTTTTGGGTGGATTTGGGATGTGTTTGGGGTGTTTCAATGAATTGCGAAGGTTTCGTCAAAGTTTGGTTAAGTTTCGGTGGTTCCGGAGCTTCATCCCTCTTTTGCTGTTTTGGAAACATCCGTGGACCCCTGACGGTCCGGTTTCCATGTTTTTGACTTTGGGGCCAACTTTTTGGTGGATCTGAGATGTGTTTGTGGTCCCTAAGTGAACTGCCAAGGTTGCATCAATGTTCGGTTAAGTTTTTGTGGTTCCGGAGCTTCGTCCTACTTTGGCTGTTTTGAAAACATCCGCGGTCCCCCGTCGCTCCCATTTCCTCAATTTTGACTTTGGGAGCAATCTTTTTTGTATCGAGGATGTGTTTGAAGTGCGTAAATGAACTGCTAAGGTTTCATTAAAGTTTGGTTAAGTTTTGGTGGTTTCAGAACTTTACCTCCGGAATTCCCTTCCTCCTTGGCTGTTTGGAAACATCCATGGACGCCCGACACTCCCGTTTCCTCAATTTTGACTTTGGGAGCAATCTTTTTTGTATCGGGGATGTGTTTGAACTGCGTAAATGAACTGCCAAGGTTTCGTCAATGTTCGGTTAAGTTTCGATGGTTTCAAAACTTTCCCTCCGGAGTTCCCTTCCTCCTTGGCTGTTTGGAAACGTCCGTGGACCCCCGTCGCTCCCGTTTCCTCAACTTTGACTTTGGGGTCACCCTTTTCTGGATCTGGGATGTGTTTGATGTGCTAAAATGAACTGCCAAGGTTTCGTCAAAGTTTGGTTAAGTTTCGGTGGTTTTGGAGCTTTATCCCCCCTTTGCTGTTTTGGAACATCCGTCAGCCCAGGGCGACCCGGCTTCCGGAGCCCGACTCCTCTATGGCCGTTTCCGGGGTTCCGCCTCTCGTCGCCATTTTGGAACTTCCGACGGCTGCCTTCCCTCCTGGCCTCCGGAGCCAGCCTCTCCGTGGCCGTTTCCGGGGTTCCGCCTCTCCGTCGCCGTTTGGGAACTTCCAGCGTGCCTCCTTCCTGACCTCCAGAGCCCGACCCCTCGTGGCCGTTTCTGAGGTTCCGCCTCTCCGTCACCGTTTGGGAACTTCCGGCGGCTACCTTCCTTCCGCCCTCCGGAGCCCAGGCCCTCCGTGGCTGTTTCTGGGGTTCCGCCTCTCCGTCACCATTTTGGAACTTCCGACGGCTGCCTTCCTTCCGCCCTCTGGAGCCCGGCCCCTTCGTGGCCGTTTCTGGAGTCCGTCCCTCTTTGGCTATTTGGAACTTCTAGTGGCCATCTCCTTCGCGCTCTTCGGAACCCGGGCCCTCTATGGCCGTTTCCGGGGCTTCGCCTCCGTCCTGGCTGTTTTGAACATCCGGGAGCTCGCCTTCTCCCTGGCTATTTTGAACATCTGGGAGCCTGCCTCCTTCCCGGCTGTTTTGAACATCCGGGAGCTTGCCTTCTCCCTGGCTGTTTTGAACATCTGGGAGCCTGCCTCCTTCCCAGCTGTTTTGAACATCCGGGAGCTTGCCTTCTCCCTAGCTGTTTTGAACATCTAGGAGCCTGCCTCCTTCTCGGCTATTTTGAACATCTGGGAGCCCTCCTTCTTCCCGGCTGTTTTGGCTTCCGTCTGCTGTCTACCTTCTCGCTTTCTTCCACCATCTTTCCGCCCTCTGGCGCTTGCGCCCTTGATGCACACATTAATGTTTATGGTCTAAATGAGCTCCAACTATGAATATCAAAATATTTTGATGATGCATGGATAGATCTAACAAGGAATTTGTAGGTTTGACTAAAATTTTCCTTAACTCATGTATAAATGCACTTACGACACTTCGTGTTTGCAGGAGTCAAGAAGCCTTCCATAGGTCTATCGAAGAGGCCCATTGAGGGAGTTGTCTTACATTTTTCCAAATGATGATGATTTCTAAGGAGCTTTCTGCCCGAATCAGGGGCCACCAATCCATTGATGCCAATCGTCCACGGACTTGTTTGATCCAAGGAAGAACACTACAAGCACATCAAGCAAAAGACAACTTTCAGGTAGTTTCTGCTACAATGAAAAGGCAATTAGCTAAATGACAAAATTGCTATAGTAACTGGCACTAGATGACTAAATAGGGAAAATACAAGTAATGTATTTTTAATTGTTGAATATTGTGGGGTAGGTGAAACCCTAATGTAATTGAATCTGAGCCACTCAATACAAATTGATCCTAGCCATTCATTTGGGCTTTGGAAAACTATAAATAGGGGCTTGCCCCTCATTTGTAAATGGTTGGAGAATTGATGTAAGAGGCATTTGGAGCAATAGAAGATAGCATTGCATGATTTTATGGATGTTCTCTTTGATTTTGCTCATCTTGCATGCATGGTTCTTCCTTCCATGTTAGTTTTAATGTTAGTTTTCTGAATGGAGGTGATAATGGAAATTGCTATTTTGGTATTTGATGAGCTTTCAGCCCATACTTTTAGCACTTGTTGATGACAAGCTGTTGTGCAAAGTTAGCATGGGCTCCTTTACTCCAATGCTGCAACTTAGTTCAATTACATGTGCTTATGTGTGTGTGTAATCTAAAAATCTGTAGTCCTTAGAAGATTGCACTGGTTTTGTGCAACTGTAGGTTTCTCTTGGCCAAGCAAAACCCAGTTTAGGAAGCCTGTCTACTTTAGCAGCCACCATTGTTACTGTTCATCCGTAGCTTAGGATTAGAATAGCTTTCTTAACCCTTCTCCTTTTGCTGTTTCTTTTAATCCTTGGTTAGAGTAAGACCCAAAGCATCACCATGAAGCTAAATCAGATGAAATTGATGAGTTTCAGCTCGCTATTTTGAGTGGACAGCCACTGTTCATTCACTTTCAGCACTTTGAAACTGCATTTGCAAACCCAACTTCCATGCTTTGTAACTCATCCATAAGACCGCCTTGTGATTCCAGCAAATCACATCAAACTACTGAGGTATTTAAGCACTGTCATGACCTGACATCCGAGAGACCTTGGGATAGTGTTCTGCAACTCGATTGTGGAAGATTGTCTTTCAAGAGAGGTACTGCACCTATGCACTGCCTGTGTTGAAAAGTGCATAAAAAACACATCAACAGTTATTCTTTTTACCAAAAAGTAGGAAAGGCTAAAATAAAATGATCATTAGGAAAATGTAAAAGAAAATATGTATTATGTGGGAACAATTACAACATAGGATAATTCACATCCCACATAGCATATATTAATAAAATTATCATTTCAAACTAATCTCAAACATTAGAAATATCAATAGATTTTCACATGCACATGAAAAGATGAAAACTAATGAAACCAAAGCAACACATAGATTATAATGGATTCAATTCATTAATATATCAAAAAGTTATTGGCTCATAGATTCAAAACCTTCTCTTTAGTTCAAATTATTTCTTACCTATTCCTTTCTTGTAAAAACTTTCATAGAGAGTTCCTCAACCACAATGTAGTTAACATATACATTTGTAAAGTTAACCATTTCTTGAGAGTAACTAAAAATTAGAAGTTAAGAGTTCCTTAAACAGCTCAAGACCTTAAGGTTCTTTTAAAAGAAATAAAATAATAAAACATGAGGCACTACTAATGTGGAACATTATCAACATCCTTATCTTGTGATGACTAGACAACTTGCATGGGTATTTCACCCTAGTATGTTTGGAAACCTTTGATTATCAGAAGCATCTCACTATGTTGAGGAAAACTTACTTTTTTAGTTCTTAATTTCCATAAGGCTCTGATTCCTAGTACCAAATCCACCTTACTAGAGAAGGTTGTCACATTCCCAATAAATTAAGATGTAAACTAAACCCTATTTTGCTCAATCTCCTCATTCTTTCCACATTAAGACATTGTTTCTTAAAGATATTCTCAATTATTTCCTTGAATATTCTCTTCATTACTTCTATATCGTCATGTTGAGTAGCATCTTCTTTTTGGAGATTGACAACCATTCAATTAAAATAAGTTTTTGATTGTCAATCCTCAATTGGTTATATTCCTTGATAATTTTATTTTTTTCTAATTTGTTTTTCTTTAGAAATGAGAGCTTTCATTCAATAATTTTATTCCACATAAAATATCTACCATCATTAGTGCTCAATAAGACTACATGGCTACTAATTTATCTAATCCCACCTCAAGCATTTCCTTGAGATCATTATTAGTTTTTAACCAAATTGACTATTCATGTTTGGTGGTAGCTATTTTGTTTTCAATCTCCTTTAATAACATAATTTCTTCATAGCTCTTTTTCATGCATGTGATAAAATTTTTTCCATTCATGAGGATATTGTCTTTCCAATCCTCTTTAAGTCTACCATAAGACATAAATTTTAATTTTATCAATCATTTCTTTCCCACTAGAAAAGCTAAAATCAAAACCCACTTCAATTTGGCTAGTAGGCTAGGCAAAGAAATCAACAATGAATATTAAACAATTTATTAAAGCATTGAATTCATGTTTTATGTAGTCTCTAGTTTTCTTGTCTCTCTCTATCCTTGTTACCATCTTGGAAATTGATATCTAGAAGTTGTGAACATTTCCATCTCTTGTAGATGGTACCAAATTAATTACTATGATATTGAAATATTGTGCACTAATTTAACTAGAATATTTTTGTGTTGAGGGATGATCGACCAGAACATACATATTTATTGAGTAGGAATCATCTAAAATTTGAGATTTGGTTTTAGACTTCTTAACTTGTGTTGTTTTCTAAAGGAACTATGACACAATATCTTTATTAGACATGATCAAATCAATAACCTTTATTTTCTTTGTTAGAGATCTCTCTAACCATGAAACAAGTCAAGTTAACGGTTTGGGGGAATTAATAGTTTGTTTAAGAAGATAATTGAAGAGATATTTTGAGGGGAGGTGTATTAGAAATCCCAACATCAAGTGATGAATATGTTTTCTTGGCTTGTGTCAATGGATTCTAAGGGGCACTAGGAATAGGAGAATTATTATTAGGAGAAGAAGAAGAGTTACTTGGTTGAGATGTATCCCTATAGTAGGTGATATTGCATCCACAAAGATTATAGTAGGAAGGAAGAGGTAAAGAAGGAGATTAGAGTATGACACCACCAAGGAGTAGGATGATAGAGGTTGTGACTAAAAAAACAATAGGAAGAATATATAAGGTATTAGAAACTATGAGGGGAGTGCAAGAAAGAATTGATGTTGTAGACATGCAAAATTAGCATATTGCATTTAATCAAGTCTATTCATTAAATAAATCAAGCTTGTTTTATTTATCTCTAATGTCATCCATTTAAATTAAATAAATCAAATTTATTTAATTTGATCCTAACAACACCCTCTTTTATTAAATGAATCAAATTTTTATTTAATTAAATCTGAAATCATCTTCCATCTCATTTTGATTTAGTTTAATCCTTAAATCTAAGTCAAATGAGTCAAATCACCTAATCCTCTTTTAAAGTAACTAAATCAGGATTAAATCTAATCTAATGCATGTCACATTCTCTATATTTTCCCACTTGCACAAATAAAGGATTTTAATAAATTTATTAAATCTCCATTTTCCATCAACATGGCATAAAAATGGAATATTCCCTCAAATTTGAAATCTCCCCCCAAATTGACATGTACATCCAACAAAGAATTTAAGAGCTCTTACATGTCTCTCATAAGTCAAACTTGGCATTTAAGCACCTTTTTCTCCCTCCAACAAACCAAATTTGAATTTGAAAAGGCCACCTAATGTCATTTATTGGCACATTGACCAAAACTTGCACATCCTCCATTCACTCACATTTGGACAAGTGGCTCTTTCCTATTGGTTGAATCTTTTTCCAACATTCACCCATTTTGTATATTTCTCCATCCAATCATTCTATAAATAGGAGATCTCATTCCTCATTTTAGCATCTGACCATTCATGCAAAGTTGCTCTCTTCACATTGAGAGCTAATTTTTTCCACTTCATCTTTAGGGTATTTTATCATTAAGCTTGTCAAGGGTTGGGAAAGGGTCAATTTTCACAACAAAGTGACACCAATCCACTATGGAATAGGTGTTCATTACATTTCTTTCATACTTCCAACTAGTTTTTTTTTAATCTTGTTAGAGAGGAATTATGTATTGTTTCATAGGAGTATTTATGCATTTACATGAACTAACCCCATTGCTAACTAGTGTTGGAGTTTAAGCTTTGTGCAAATTTGTAGGTACTCACTTTTTGGATTCCTGCTAGTCAAAATGGAACTCAAGAAGCTATTGGACACATGATTCATTTGACCAATCAATTATCCATAATGGGTGTCAAACCTGGTTCCTATTTCAAAATCTTATGGGAGCATCATAATCTGCATAGATTTTAGGGACTTAAACAAAGCATGTGCAAAAGATGATTTCCCATTGCCCAACATTGACATGATTGTGGAAATGATAGTGGGACACAAAATTCTCTCCTTGATGGAAGGTTTCTCATGATACAACCAGATAATGATTCCTAAAGAAGATCAACACAAAAAGAACTTCACTTATCTATGGGGGACTTATTGTTGGAATATGACACCATTTGACTTGAAGAATATAGGAGAAACATACCAAAGAGCAATGAAATTAATCTTCCATGACATCCATAAAACTATCAAATATTATGTAGATGACATACTAGCCAAATCTAGAAAGAGGAAGGATCACATAGAAACCTTAAGTGCCATTTTTGATAGGTTGGAGGAATACAAGGTTCGATTAAATCCAAAGAAGTGTGTCTTCAGCATACAATCAATAAAGTTTATAGGATACATAGTGTCAATGAGAGGTATTGAGGTAGACCCTACCAAGGAAAAACCAATCCTTGAGATGGAGGCACCCAAAACATTGAAACAATTGAGAGGCCTCCAAGGCAGGCTTCAATCCATTCAAAGATTCATAGCACAATTGTTAGATAAACAAAATCCATATTCTCACCTACTTCACAAGGGATTAGTGTACAAGTGGAATGAAAAGTGTGAAGAATCCTTCAATAAGATGAAAGAATATTTGCTTAAACCACCAGTTCTCATGTCACTGATCCCAAAAAAACCATTAATTCTTTGTGTCAGCAATAGTAGTAGCCCTCAGTGCTCTTCTAGTTCAACATGACAAAAAAGGGATAGAAAGGGCCATCTATTATATCATAAGAACAATGTTTGGGAATGACTTAAATTACTCATTCATTGAGAGAGTATGTCTAATGATAGTGTTTACTTCACATAAATTTAGACATTACATGCTGACACACAAAATAAAACTCATCACCAAAATTGATCCTCTCAAGTACTTACTATCAAAGGAAATGCTCACTAGAAGAATGGCCAAATGGGTGATGATAATATTAGAGTATGAAATTGAATATGTGGAGAAGAAAGCAATTAAAGGCCAAGTCATCATAGATCAGCTTGCAGAAGAACCAATCTATTTAGAGAATCCTCTCATCTCAGAGTTTCTAGATGAATCCATCTTCAATCTCAACAAATCCAACCACTAGAAAATTTACTTTGATGGCTCATACATGCAACATGGATTAGGAGATGGTTTCTTCTTTATCACCCCATAGGGGGACTGCATACCTAGATCTAAAAATTGGCATTCCCCTACACCAACAACATTACAGAATATAAGGCTTTAACCGTAGGTCTTAGAATAGTAGTGTAGTGGCACATTACGACCCTTAGAGTATACAGAGAATCTAAAATGATAATAAACCAAGTGAACAGTGAGTACCAGACTAAGGATGATAAGCTCACTCCATGCAAGAAATTGGTGGAGATTCTCAAGGAATCCTTTATCGAGATTACATTTGAGTAGATTCCTAGAGACAACAACACAGTAGCAGACATGATGGAAACAATTGGATCCCTACTCTACATCCCTCATAATGTCCCAAAATATGAATTCTTGGTAGAGTGGCTTCTTGTGTCTACATTCAAGGTACCAAAATTAGAATTTTATACCTACCTACAAATAGGTGTCATACCTGTTGACTTACCGTCAACCTTAAAATGAACCTTTTGTCAAAAAGGAATCCTAATTCATCATCCTAGGAGACACCCTATATCATAGGAGCACAGAAGGAACCTTATTATGATGTTTAAACATTGAGGAGGCATTGAATTCTTTAACTAAGGTGCATAACAACATTTGTGGTTCACACTCGAGTGGAATGACCCTAGCCAAGAAATTGTTGAGGACAAGGTATTATTGGCCTACAATGGAAAGAGAAGAACATGAGTACATCAAAAGGTGTCTACAATGTTAACAGCATGGGGACCTCATCCATGCTCCAATTCAAAAACTTCATCCCATCATCGCACCATGGCCCATTTTTCAGTAGGGACTTGATCTCATTAGAAAAATCACTCCCACTTCATCCAATGGCCACAAGTTCATCAAAGCTACCACTAAGTACTTTACCAAGTGGGTGGAAGCCATACCCATGATATATATAACCAAGAAGTAGATATCAAAGTTAATCCTAAACTATCTCATTTTCTGCTATGGTGTCCCACAAGCCACTATTTTAGATAATGGGACACTAATTAAGAATCAAGATTTTCATGACTTGTGTGAAAAATTCAAAATACAACATCACTTCTCCACCCCATAGTATCCCCAAGGAAATGGATAAGTAGAAGCCACAAATAAAACTATTTTAAAGATCCTCAAGAAAATAGTCAATGATGCAGGTCGTGACTAGCATCTATGGCTAGATCCCACCCTCTAGGCCTACTAAACTAGCATCTGTGGCTAGATCCCACCCTCTAGGCCTACTAAACCAGCATCTGCACACCCACCAGTACCACCCCTTTCTCCCTAGTCTACAAATTAGAAGCAGTACTCCCTAATGAGATAGAGCTCCTGTCACTAAGAATATCACTGCAAATCCTCATCACGGATGAAGAGTACTAAGTATCAAGATTGAATGAGTTGGAGCTACTGGATGAGTGGCATATATACACTTTAAATCATTTACAAGTCTATTGGAATAGACTCAAGAGGAGCTATAACAAGAAAATCAAAAGCAAGACTTCCCAAGTTGGAGAACTAGTACTAAAGGAGAATCAAAAGAACATCTCAAATCCAAATAGTAAAGGAAAATTTGAACTCAATTAGTTGGGACCATTTGTTATCACAACATGTTATAAGTCAGGGGTGTATCATTTATCAACACCTGAAGGGGAACCTCTATAAGAGCCCATGAACAACTCTCATCTCAAAAAGTTTTATGCCTAATCTTTAAAGGTATAGAACCCAAAAGAAAAATTAGAAAATATCCTAAAAAAATGGCTACCTTGGTGAAAACCTAGCAAACAAGCATCATGGTGACAACAAAAAAATAAAAAAGAAAAAAGTCCAAAAAAATTAAAAAATAGAAAAAAAAAGAAAAAAAGAAAAAAAACCAGTAAAGAGAAAAATTGTCCTCAAGTGAAAACCACTTTAGTGGCACTTTGGGAAAGTACCTTGGTGAAAACCTGGAAAATAGGCACTTGGTGTAAATAAGCACTTTCCATCCACTAGAATCTTCACAACTTGTTCTGCATCATCCATCTTCCATCATATTCCATATCTCCATCCATCATCCACCTGCATCTGCACCATAGCATGCTCCTATGTTCATATCATGATACCTCTTAGTACTACTCAGCCCATTCTCAAGGTTAGTTTGTCCTACCTTTATTAGAGTAGTCTATTGCATCATGTTGGATGAATGTTCTAGATTAGATTCATGTATATTCTTGAAGTCCTAAAAATAGAAAATCCAAAGAATCAGAAAATCCAAAAAATCCAAAATCATTATAAAATCCAAAAAAATCAAAAAAATCAAAAAATCCAAAA
The DNA here is from genome assembly GCA_007258455.2 of Sequoia sempervirens. Classification (NCBI taxonomy): domain Eukaryota; kingdom Viridiplantae; phylum Streptophyta; class Pinopsida; order Cupressales; family Cupressaceae; genus Sequoia; species Sequoia sempervirens. The sequence goes on along the minus strand of VDFB02338372.1, from coordinate 1,073,158 downwards.
CTTCGAAAAAATCTAAATCATATCAAAATTCAAAAATAGGTAAAAAAGTTAGTCAAAAAGTAAAAAGTAGAGTTGTCTTGTCAAACTACTGGTCTCTGAGCCTTGAATGTAGGCAAGGTTGATCTTTCATCATCCCCCGAGACACTTAGGTAAATCTTTTAGGAGTCATTCATAATAAATTGACATTTCATCATGTATATCTTCATCCATAAATTGGTCAAGTCGTTAGTCAAACTATGTTGTATCTGTGTGTATAAAATAGGCAAGGCTAATCTATTGATTATCCCTTCAAGGCCCCTAGGATAGGTCCTTAGGTTAGCGTCTTGGTCAAAATCTCAGAAAATCCCAAAACATTACAAAATTGAAAATCAAAACATTTGAAAAATCTCAAAAAATATCAAGAAAATCCCCAAATATTTCAAAATTCCAAAAACATCCAAATATTTGAGAAAATTCATTTGTCCCATCTCTCTTTCACTCACAATAACATTATTCACAATAAATAAATCATTATCCCCAACCTTTGGTGAAACAATTACAAACAAGTCTAGTAGGTGAAAAGTGAAAACTCAAAATGTCAAGTCTCAAGTTTAATTCAGTATGTAAACAAGTTAGTCAACTATTTGTGTCAATAGCCTATCATCCAATTAGTCCCAAATAAATCATTTGAGAACATTATGTCATAGAATGTATCCTTCCTAAAATGGGAATTATTTATCGAAAAGAATAGTTTGGATAAATGAAATGGCATGCTGCCATCCACTAACATGTCCTAGGATGTATCCTTCCTATTATGGGCATTATGTTTTGGCAACAGTTTTAGTTCTTATCCTTTAAAAACATATTTTTGTTTGGTTAGTAGTATTAAATAACATTAGCTTGTTTGTTTACCTTATCTTTGTCTATTGACTTATCTCTGTGCGCTCATTCCAATAACCTCTCAATGATGTCAAAAAAAAGGATTTAGAGAGATAGGAATGGGGCAATGATCATTATCTTTTTATCCACTAAACTTGTTGGATGTTCTTGTAATATAACCTAGCGAATACTTGCTTTGTTAGATATGTATGGTGGGTGTTTTTGCAAGCTTGTTGACTATTGCATTGATAGGTTATACATTTCTGTGTTTTGGTATGAGATGTTTGAAAATTCTAAAGTGCATCCTAACAAGGTTTCTGTATGTTAGGTGTGAACAGGAATACTCCTATCTATTTTTTGATTCAAGGTCCATCACACTAAGTGCAATGCCATCCTAGTTCTTTATACCTTGATGCATTGTGCTTATGCATGTTATCAAACATAAGGTAAGTGGCCCTTTCAAAATCTCAATTCTTGATAAGAAAATCACCCATTTCTCATCATCATCTCTCATAAATTTGGCTTGTTGGATCCTCTCATCATCATCTCATTTCTTATTTCATCTTTTCCACACTAACATCATGCCAAGATAGTTAATCATCATCGCCAATGCATCCATCTTGCATCCACAAACCATTAACATAATGCACATCACATCATATCATATAAGACACACCGATTATCTCACATGCATTTTCATCATCATAATATAGATTTTTTAGTCTAAGCATCTCATAAATCATACATTTTAATAAAAAATCCATTGCATAATCATATAAGAATCATCACATCATATCATCATTTAAATTGTTTAGAATAATATAGATTGGTTATTCTAAGTATCTTAAAACCATCTCATTTGCATCATAATCATAACCATCCATACATCCATCTTGAACCTCTTTATTGTGAGATCGACCCTTAAATCGAATCTTTTCTCTCAATCTCTCGATAGTGCAACAAACCAATGTAATTCTTTTCACTGGGGCATTTGAAAAAAAATTAAGTTTTTTTTTGAATTTTTTTATGACGATAAGTTTATTTTTTGAACCAACACAACAAGTACATTGCTTCAAAGAGGGAAAAAATGTAGACATGCAAAATTAGCATATTGCATTTAATCAAGTTCATTCCTTAAATAAATCAAGCCTATTTGATTTATCTCTAAGGTCATCCATTTAAATTAAATAAATCAACTTTATTTAATTTGATCCTAACATCACCCTCTTTGATTAAATAAATAAAATCTTTATTTAATTAAATATAAAATCATCTTCTATCTCCTTTTGATTTAGTTTAATCCTTAAATCTAAGTCAAATGAGTCAAATCACTTAATCCTCTTTTAAATTAACTATATCAGGATTAAATCTAATCTAATGCATGTCACATTCTCTATATTTTCCCACTTGCACAAATAAAGAATTTTAATTTATTTATTAAATCTCCATTTTCCATCAACATGGCATAAAAATGGAATATTCCCTCAATTTTGAAATCTCCCCCTAAATTGACATGTACATCCAACAAATCATTTAAGAGCTCTTACATGTCTCTCATAAGTCAAACTTGGCATTTAAGCCCCTTTTTCTCCCTCCAACAAGCCAAATTTAAAATTTGAAAAGGCTACCTATTGTCATTAATTAGAATATTGACCGAAAAATGCAAATCCTTCATCTACTCACATTTGGACAAGTGGCGCATTCTTATTGGTTGAATCTTTGTGCCACATTCACCTATTTTGCATATTTCTCCATCCTATCATTCTATAAATAGGAGGTCTCATTCCTCATTTTAGCATCCGATAATTCATGCAAAGTTACTCTCTTCACATTGAGAGCTAATTTTTTCCACTTCGTCTTTAGGGTATTTTATCATTGAGCCTGCCAAGGGTTCGGAAAGGGTCACTTTTCAAAACAAAGTGACACCAATCCACTATGGAATAGGTGTGTATTATGTTTCTTTCATGCTTCCAATTTTTTTTTTTGTTATCTTGTTTGAGAGACATTATGCATTATTTCATAGGTGTATTTATGCATTTACATGAACTAACCCCATTACTAACTAGTGTTGGAGTTTAAGCTTTGTGCAAATTTGTATGTACTCATAGATGCAATAGACGGTGGAATGAGAGGAGGTAGATCACATGAAGATAGTGATAGTGTATATGATGAAGAAGAGTATATATGGGTAGAGAAGAAGGTGAAAATGTAGATGGAGATATAGATGTAGTTGAAAGAAGGCTTATAAGATCTATTTCGAACATTAGGAAAGCAACAAGGGTAGAATTAACAAGATTCTTAAGAAATTTAGAACCTAATGAATTAATTTACTAGATAACAGAGATGGAAGAATACTTTGAATATGAAGAAGTAAAGGATCCCAAAAGAATAAAGGTCACTCAAAAAATTTGAAATGTCATGCAACACTATGGTGGAAAGAAGTACAATCTAAGAGAAGAATAAAGGGTAGGGAGAATATCACTCGATGGGATCAAATAGTAAGAAATATGAAGGTTAAATTTATTCTTGGTGATTATAAACCTGAACTTCTCAAGAAGTTATAGAATTTAAGAGAAAGAGAGTTAAGTGTGAAGTCCTATAGTAAAGAGTAATTTGGTATAATTTCCATCACATCTGGTCATAATGAATTAGACGATGAATAGGTAGCAAGATATTTTGATGGAAATTGAGGCTAAATATTGAAGATGAACTCAATATGATATATGATAAGGCTAGAAAAATATGAAAGAAGCATACTAGTATGCTCTAAATATTGAAGATAGATTGGAAGAAAAGAAAGGAACAAACAAAGGAAAAGGTGGATTAGCAATGGAAAAGTGCAATAATAGAAAAACTACAACCATAGTAAGGATGTTAATCCTTCAAAATGTAAAAATAAGAAAGATGAAAGAGGACTAAGACCATACCCTATGAGAGGTAGAGGTAGATATAAAAGAGGCCAATGTAGATGATTTCAAGGAACTTTTTTTACTTGAAAATATTTAGGTCGTATATTTTATAAATGCCCACAACTTACACTAGAAGGATCAAGGAAACTAGGGGTAACAAGTGCACATGTAGACAATGGGGAAAATTAGTCTAGAGTATCTATTAGGAAATTAGATCAAGTTGAGAGAGAAACAACACCTATGATGAAGAGGACACCATTGAAACCAACCAAGATAGAAGATGAGCCTATCCAATGAGAATTTTTTTTAGGACAATATGTATGTTAGGTGGAAAATGATATGAAGTCAAAATAGATAGTGGCACCACTAATAATTTGGAATTAGTTGAAATGGTGGAAAATCTGGGGCTGAAAAGGAAAGCTCACCCTACCTCTTACAAAGTGTCATGGTTACAAAAAGGGGCACCAAGTCTTAGTTGATCAACAATGTCTATTGAATCTTTTAATATGCACTTATGAAGATGGGGTTTTGTATGATATCATTCCCATGGATGTATATCACTTACTCTTAGGAAGGTTTTAGTAGTTTGGTAGGAATGCAATCCATAATGAAAGAGAAAACACCTAAACTTTAGAGAAAAATGGAAGGTGTACTATTATGCTAGTGGTAACCAAGGAAGAAGAGGTGGAAAGTGGTCCAAGAATGTTGCTAGTGATAGGAAATCAATTTTTGAAGGAGATTAAAGGGGAAACAATATATTTTGTAATAGTTTCCAAGGAGCTACAAGTAGATGTAAAAAATGATAATAGTGACATTTCTCTATAAGGATCTTCTTGAAGAGTTTGCTAAAATTGTGTCCAAGGAACTACCAAAAGGACTACCACCTATGATGAGCATTAGCCATTATACTAATATAATTCTAGGGGAAAATTTACCCAACAAGGCTTCCTATAGGTTGACACCTACAAAAATTGAAGAGGCTAACAAGCAAGTGCAACAACTATTGGAAAGAGGACTAATTAGAGAAATCCTTATTCCATGCATGGTACCAATTGTATTAGTTCCAAATAAGGATGGTTAAAGGAGAATATGCACAAACTCAAGGTCCATCAAAATAATAAGGTGTAGTGTAGCAAAATGTAACCCTTTTTCACAATTAATTTGGGAATAATTAACATAAAATTAACCTAATAATGCCTTGATTTAGTGTTGTAATGTGTTGTACACATTCACATTGAATCTAGGGCCCTTTTAAACACAAAAATGTACTTAAATTGTACCTTATTTATGGTGTTGTGAAGTGTTTTATTACACTTTCACACTTATCTAGGGTTTCATTACATAATTGTGGTTATTTGGCCCCTTTAATTCAAAATTAATCATTATTAATTACACATTCTGAAGGATCTATCTTGACACCCATTAATGATATTGTACGACATTTAATTTGGAAAATTGAAGGTCCTAGAAAATGGTGCTAGGACCCATTCACCTTTAGTAGCAAATGGGTCCTCCTCACATAGGACACACCTTTCTTTACATTTTTGAGGTGGGTTTTTTATGCTATTTCATCCCCTAAATGTATAATCCTAGAAAGTTGTGCTAGGACCCATTCGCCTTTAGTGGTGAATGGATCCTCCTCACATAGGACACCCCATTTTGAATCTAATTCTGGTGGGATCATAATGATCTTCAATCCTAGATTTGGTTTCAACTTGAATTATTTGAATTTTGAGGTTAATCTCTAGATTTAGTATAAATATGAGGATAATTCACATAGTTTGATCTAACAAGCAATCCTAGAACTTCATAAGCAATTAAGAGCACTTACACCAGATTTCACAAGAGCATTTCAAAGGCATTCAAGGGAAAATTAGTGATGTTTATTGTAGCAATTCAAGGTCATTTCATCATGTCAAATGCATAGTGCATTCAAGCATGTTGTTAAGCTAATATTATTGATCTAGCATTAAAGATCCATTGCAAGCATTGTTTCACATTTAATTTGAGATCAAGATCTACATTCTTCATGGCCACTTCATGTTAGTTTGCACATTTATATTCCAAGACAACTTCCAAGGTATCAACATTTTGTTTCATGTTCATGCTTAAATTTATTTATTTCATCATTTGGTTTAATTATTTAAATGGGTTTTTGACTTAAGGAAAACATTATTCACTAACAATCAACAAGTTTTTCTTCTCTTGAATGTGTGTTTGCAGATTTATAGGTTAAAGATCAAGTGTAGAATAAGTTTGAAGAAAATTTGAGTAAGTTGTCAAGTTGAAAAAGTTGTCATCCATATTACAAGAACACAGAAAGAAGGCTACAAAATTTGTTACAGGTTTTCAAGAGCTAATAATTGAGGATCTGAGAGTGCATACATCAAGGAACAAACAAATTGTAAAATTTTTTGTAGCCTTAGCCCATTCATGGTACCAATTGTATTAGCACCAAAGAAGGATGGTGAATTGAGAATGTGCATAGACTCAAGGTCCATCAAAATAATAATAAGGTATCATTTTGCTTTACCAAGAATGGATGATCTCATGGACTATTTTGGAAAGGCTAGGTATTTTACAAAAATAGATTTAAAGTATATTTCTAAATTATGTTAGTATAGAAGCATCTATTGATTGTATCCATTCTTTTTTAATTTTTCATATTTTATATAAATAGTGTAAAAGTTTATATATAATATTAATATGAGATATTAAACTAATATAAATTTTATTTATTTATTTAAGAACTAGTTTTTTAATCCATAAGAGCATTAGAGCTGCATTATATATTATCAAAAATATAGTATAATAGTTGTGTTGTAGGCAATATGCATATAGTAGTCTAAGTCTAATTTTTTAACAAGAACTATTTCTTTTTTTAAATATATGTTGATTGTGTTATTTTTTTTTATGTATATGTCAATTTGAAGTTATTAAACTGAGATAGTAGAAGCATAGTGTAATTATATGTTAACAAAAATTATCGAACTGATGTATATTTAAAACAGTTAGAAATATGAATAGAGTCACAATAAGAAGTAGAACACCATGACATAATTTATTAAAAAAAATAGAACCGTTAATATCAATCTTCAATAGTTTTGTTCACGCTTAAACGATTTCTCTCCACTCCGTATTACCCCTTTAATTATGTATCTTGACATAAAGAAAACTAAATACAAAATAAAAGCCACTACTCGCGCTATATTTAAGACTCTTTGCAACTTACCACCGCCCTTGACAGATATCAGCAACTTATAAAAATAAAAAACCATTTGTCGTGTTCATTTAATAAACGGAATCAAAAGTCAATTTTCAGCCTCATTTAGTAAACGGAAACACTAGTCATTTGTCCTTTTTCATTTAGTAAACGGTAACCTTAACTCTATAAATATAAAAAGCTGAGCCGACACCTATCGAGCCTTAAAACACGCGGGAATGTTACAAGTGAGGAGAGAGAAAAAGAATCCTAGGAATATATGTTTTTCAAGGCAACACGGATCAGATCCGATAATTGAAGAGTGCAGATATAGAGAATAATACGCAAGCCTCGAGAAACATGACAAGGCATGGAGGACAGCACAGAATTTTATCTCCCTCCTACCGTCCAACTGTTCAATTCGTTAACAACATAAGAATGGGAATTCTATCGATCTGTGTGTATATAGATATCGATCTCCCTCCTACCGTCCAACTGTTGAATCCGTTAACAACATAAGAATGGGAATTCTATCAATCCAACTGTATTCCATAGAACTCTGTGCCGTCTTGCATAGAAACCAAGTGTAGAAAGGAAATTCATCCTTTGATAAGTCTCAATTACGATATTTCTAGGGATTGAATCATTTGACCTATCATAATATTGAGGTAGATAATATACATAACAAATAACAAAGAAATGATAAATGAAAGGTAGGAAGATAAAGAGGAAGTAAATAATAAATAAGAAAAATAGGGGAAATGGTGGTTGAGGGAGCTATCTAACCTGAGCTTCCAAATCTAGGAGAAATTATTAAGATTAAACCCTTTCTTTATTGAAAGAAATATTTCATATATTTTTTCATGTTGGAGACACTAACAAAATCACATATCGAAGATAAATTTTGGAAGGATAAAAAAGGAGGAGGAAGGAAATAAGAGAGAAGTGCATGCAACTCCATAAGAGAGTAAATGATAGAAGTAGAAGTAGAAACAGCATTATGAATCTAAATAACTTCTAAAAAAGTAAGAATTTAAAGATATTATGTTTCATTTAATTTAATTCTCTTTGCCCTTTATAGAAGAAAAAAATATGTGAATCTTTTAATAAAATGAAAACCATCATATTGATTAATTATGCTCAATTTGGAGCCAAGAAAGAGTTCTCATTCTAGTAGACTCCATCACAATAATGGCATTATAATTTTTTCTTACTTTCATCTAATTTATATGTGTTTCCCCTTTAATTTTCTTGCAGTCTATTAAGTCTTACTTTTTATTAATAGAATTTAATTGAAGAATTCATAAGTATTAATGCCAAGAGACATATGAATCAATGAAAGAATTTACAAGTAGTGTTAAAATATATCAATATAAAATAAAATATATCCTATTGGTTTAAATACATATGAAGCCACTTGTACAATATTTTTGAGTGCTATAAAAATGTTATTTAATTTTAGTTACACATTCTTACTTAGACTAAAATATTAACCTTCTTCCTCTCCATGATTAAAATCATAAAGGTCCCTTCTCCACCTTGTGTTTTTACTCATTCTCCTCCTCAATATCAAAGTCCTCCCAAGGAACAAACATGATAAAAGTAAAAAAAGTAGTATTTCAAGGTTGCCAACATGGCTAGGCTCCAATATCAAGAATAGAAAAATAACCTTTTAGGCCTATCATAAAGTACTTCTCCAACACTATGGAAATGTTCAAAGACCAACCAAAGCCTAGGAGTGCAAGAACATTGTCTACTATCATAGTGGATGCACAAGAGGAAATAATTACATACATAACAACTCTCATGTAAGGTAAAGAAAAAACATACATATATCTTGGTGAATATGAAGTAACAATAATAAGTATAGGACATCGAAAATTGGAGGGAGATAATCAATCAGTAAAAATGATGGTTCTATAATCTTGGACTTAATGAGGAAGGTTTAAATGATAAAATATGATCTAAAGTTCAAGATTAATGATTTATCAACACGTATCAAATACCTGATGATCCCTATGGATTCAAATACACTAGCTTGAACCTTCTTTGTATCCTTAGGTATGGGAATAAAACATATAGATTCAAGAGGAGTGGTGAAAAATACTAAATATTGGAGTGATTCCTTGGAATCCTAAGAGGGTTGATTATTCTAAGAGGCCATATAGTGTTACTATAAGGTAGCAAATGAAGATATAATCCTCGCAAAGTTTAGAGAAATAATTAATAAATGACTCATGGGGTAAAAGAACAAACCTATGTCACACTTTAAAACAATTAAATACTTCCCAGAAAAACCATTTCAACCTAAATAGGTTTTTTCAAAATTGTTTTCCTGAAACCATGTGGCCTATATGTGGAGCATATACTTTTTGAAACTAAAAAAAAAAAAAAATTCGTTGTCATTGTAAAGTGAGACTCAATATATGTGTTAGGTTTCTATAGAAAGGGTTTTGGGTGAAACCTTTTTCTACCAAAACTATATATGTGGCATCCTTGTTGGTAGCCACCTCATCCTTTTTCAGAAATTTCTAAAAATTTCCACTTGAACATTATATTTCTTCATTATTTTTTTTCTTAAAGTAAAATGCCCTTTTGTAGAGCTCAAAGTCAAGAATCCATATATATTTTATTTTTATATTTTAGTTAATTTTAGTATAATTTTATTTTAAATAATACAATTAGGTTAAAATAAAAAATGAGACTAATTAGAAATTGAAAAGAGAATACTAAAATATATTAAAAAAAAATGAAAAATATAGTTCTCTATGTTTTCATTTTTTTGTCTAAAAATAAAAATTGACCTCTTTTTTCTGAGTGAAACACTTAAATAATGTATACAAGTTAAAATTAAATAAGTGTATTTTCAATGTTAATAAATACACTTACAAATTTCTCAAATTTAACCAAACCAAATATATACAAGGCATATGAATTAACACCTAGATTCTTTGGCATGCCTCTTGGCCCATGTCAAATCCAATGATAAGATAAATCTCTACTAGAATATTTATCCGAGCTAGAGTACACCATATTTTGGGACGTTAAATTTTTTAAGGTAATGACACCTATTGAGAGATTATTTATATTTGTGTCAATATATGAATGCTCTTGTAGTATTCTTTCCACCACAAGCGTTGAGGAAGATAGGTACTTAAGGTAATGAAACTCTCTTAAACATTGCATGATGATAACAGGTTATAATAAAACATAGAGATCCCTATCTATAGAATAAAGGTTATAAAATTATACATTTTTTTTTTGACTAGCATTACTTTTGTAACAAATACCATTCTAAAAATGAATTCAATGTCTTAGATGGCAAGGTACCAATGATTTGTTTGGAATAATTGACTATGCGTTGGCACTTAAATTAATTATTGACTTCATAATTTTTTATATATTATTGCATTTAATTATCTATTTTGGCTAGGAATATGTTTTTCTATCCTTGTCAAGCTAGGATGACTCTATTTCAATATAATATTTAGAAGCAACTTCCAAAATTTGCTATTTTTGAATCATTTGAAATAATTTCTTATTAGAATCCTACATCATAAGGTGTGATAATAATTAGGTTTTCTAGTTATTCAATATATCACATTTAGATCTACTATTTATTTCATATTTAAAAATACATATCTAGGAGTATTTATCAAGTAAAGCTCATCCATAGAAAATATATTCTTAAGTACATTTTACAATAGAAAAATATAAAACATTTCAAAATATAAAGCTCCCTAATATTTTACCTTCATGACTCAAAAATTTTATCATTGACCAACAAGATTGTAGTCACATTCAAGAATAGTTATTGAGTAGGGTTATCTTTGTGTGCCTTCACCAAGTTCAATTTTTTTCTTTGATTGTTCAGCCATGGCGGTGTCAGGTGGGGGGGGGCTAGTGGGTGCCTCCTTCCAAGAATTTTTCCTTTGATGTTTACAACTTGTTTTGTCTCAAGATGGTGAAATGGATTACTAGTCACTTCCTAGTGGATCCCCTTTTGTGGAAGATAATCTATCTGCATATGTGGATAAACTAGTGAGGGAGGGTTCCTTTTCAAAAATAAATATTTTTTCTCGTGGTACTTTAGAAGCGTACATTACGTTGTGGATGGTATGGAGGTCATTTTTTTGAATGAGATAATGGACAAGCCCATTGAATGTCTTTAGCTATCCCTTGTAGGGAAGTTATTATCTTAAAGACCTAAGTTTGATTATGTACATAAATGGATCAATTATTTTTGGAGTTTGAAAGGAGAGGTAAATGTTAGTGCTATGCCAAATGACTTCTTTATTTTAAGCTTCTTTAAGTAGGAGGATATGATAATGTTATGACTAGTGGTCCATGTGATTTTGACAAGAAATTTAAAAAATCCCTATCTCTATGTAAGTGAAAGCCTGGCCTAGAGCCTACTACTAATTTTGGTTCAGCTACTCCCACTTGGGTTTGGATTATTATTATTCCCCTTCAATTCTTGAACCAAAATATTTTTTCAAGGTATTATCAACTCATTTTCTAGTCTCTTAGTTGTTTATAAGGTTTTATGAAGTATGAAACTATCCCTTATCAAACCAAAAATGGAAATCACTTAATTGATTTGACTTAAATATGAAATAACTTAGAAAAGAAAAACAATGTAGAAATTTTACAAAAAAAAATTCAAACTCTTTATTCAAACTCTCATACAAAAATTAGAGTATCTTGTCCGAAATGAAAATACAAAGATTTCATCCTCTTGGACTGATAAATACTCATTAAAAATTAGATTCAAATTAGATCTTAACAACAAATAAAATCGGTTTCCTAGATTGGAGGACATTCCTATCCAGGGTATGTCTTTGGATATTGGCATACCAATCATGAATGTGACCTATGTTGAATGCTCCCCTTTGAGTGACCCTCTTAATCTCCTAGAAAAAACAACCCCAGATTTTGTAAAGGACACCTTTGAGGATCTAAGCAAGAATATTGAACTTTCAAGTGAAAATATGAATCATCCTTGGACTAGCCTAATGGATACCCTCCCTTGGAAGCAAAGAAGAATGTATGACAAGGAATGGCAATATGGAAGAGAGATGGAGAGCCAAGAAGATACTGATTGGGAAGAATTCATCTCTCATTCTAAGAAAAAGAAGGAGAAAAGGAAACATCAAAATACTTCAAGTGGAGTTGTTACTAGAACAAGAGCAAAGGAAGATTGTGGAGCTAGTAAGCTTGGCTAGGGAAGAAGATTAGGAAAATGGTAGAGAGAGTATGGAATCTTTTAGTATATAGGGGATGGTGGTCAAAAGACCATTCTGGAGATCCTCCAATCCCCTAGTAAGATATGAAGATTATGTCCTGGAATATAAGAGGGATCAATAGCCTTCATGAGAGGGATGTTTTGCAAAAAAAAATTAGGAATCATAAACCTGATATTCTCCTCATCCAAGAAACTAAAATTTCCAACAAAAAGGTGGAGAAGATCAAAATGTTTCAAAATTGTGGGATTCAAGGAAACAGTTTAGATGGTGCATCAAGAGGCATTGCTACCTTTTAGAACTAGAACCTCATTAAAGGGGAATATTTGTTGGAAAGAAACAATCATGTGGCTACTAAATTCACACATATCAGAGATAACTTCAACTGGATTCAATCAAACATCTATGCTCCCAATTGGAAAGGAGCTAGAAAATTTTTGTGGAATGAGCTCTCTGCTTTGCACAGGATTTTTGATAACGAACATTGGATAGTCATGGGTGACTTTAATACTCCCCTTTTGGACAAGGAGAAATTTGGAGGTTCTTAGGTGAACCAGATGAGTAAATCTGATCTTTTTGATTTCATAAACAACAAGGGGCTTAGTACACTTGGTTGAATAGAAGAATTGGTAAGGAACTAATTCAAGTTAGGTTAGATAGAACTTTAATTTCTCATTAGTGGCTTTTAAGCTATTTTTTCTCTCTTAAATCTCTTTCTAGAGTTGGGTAGGATCACTTTCCAATAAGTTTTGTGGTAGACCCAATAGAGGTGAAGAAAAACTTTCCCTTTAGATTGGAAAGAATGTGGTTGTCCCATCCCCAAATCTTAGAAGAAATTAGGAAATGGTGGAATATTGATGTTCTAGGAACTACTATGTTCATAATTGCTAAAAAGCTGAGAGAAGTCAAACATAATTTAAGAAGATGGAAAAAATAATCCTTTGGAAACATTTTTGGCATTAAATCTGAACTTCAAATGAAGCTTGTGGAGATCCAAGACAAAATCTAGAAGGAACGTTACATTGAAGATATTAAGGATAGAGAAAATGAGTTACTTGTTAAGCTACATGACATAATAGAAAAAGAGGAGGAATTCTGGAGGCAGAGATTGAGGGTTTTATGGATCTCTATTGGAGATTGAAGTACAAGGTATTTCAATTTATCTGGTTTAAAATATAGGGCTGCCACTAGAATCATATCCATAGAAGTTAATGGTAGTAGATTTGAGGAAGAGGAAGAAATAAAAAGGAAAGTTGTCCTCTTCTATAATAACCTACTTTCGGTGAATGGGGAAATCAATCATAGTGATCAAAACTTTTTATTAGAGGCCATTCCCAAGGTTGTTGCTAGGGAAGACAATGAAAAGTTTGTGGCATCCCCTCTATAGAGGAAATCAAGAAAGTTGTCTTTTCTTTTGAAGGAAACAAGGCCCCTGGGCTTGATGGATTCCTATGTTCTTTTTTCAATGGTTTTGGGATATTGTAGAAAATGATGTAGTGATGTTGTTAACGAATTATTTGGTTCCAGAAGGCTCGTTAAGGAACTAAATGCTACTTTCATGGTCCTTATTCCTAAGAACCTAGGGTTAATGGATTTTGACGTGTTCAAAATCATTAGTCTTTGCAACTCTCTCTATAAAATCATTTCTAAGGTTTTTACTTCAAGGATTCTTTCTATCCTTCCTTCGTTGATTTCCCCTTAGCATAATGGTTTTGTTCTTGGAAGGAAAACTTTAGACTCAATAGTCATAGTCCATGATAATATTCATTCACTTGTGGAATCTAAAATTGAAGGGTTTCTTCTCAAGTTGGACATCTCCAAAGCATACGACCATGTTGACTAAGAGTTTTTATTCAAAATTCTAAGGGGATTTGGCTTCATTAGTAGAATCATTCAGCTGGTGAATTAGTTGGTTACCATGGTCTCCACAAATATCATTGTTAATGGATATCCATCTAGATTATTTCAAAATTCAAGAGGATTAAGACAAGTTGACCCTATCTCACCTATTCCTTTTACTATAATGGCTGAAAGCCTGGGAAGGACTCTTAAGAGATTGATCGAACAGATGTCCCTTGTTGATCTTAGTCCTTCTTCCATGAATTTGATATGTTTTGATCAATAGTATTTTGATGACACTATGTTGATGGGTAGATATTCCATGAATGAGGCTAAGACTTTGAAAAAAAATTTGGTTGTGTATGAGAAGGCAACTAGGCAAAAGGTCAATAGACAAAAGAGTTCCATTTTTTTCTTCAGTACCTCTGAGCATAGACAGGTCAAGATTGCTAGAATCCTTGATTATAGGGTGGAATCTTTACTTTATTCTTATCTTGGACTTCTTTTATGCCTCAAACCTCTAGAATTCTTTTGGTGCTCTTTTGTTGACAGGTTCAAAAATAAGTTGGTAGGTTGGAAATGTGCTCCTTTGAGCCAAGCTGGAAAAATTTAGCTTCTTAAAGCTTCTCTTTAGAATCTCCAAATTTATGCTTTAAGCATCTTTAAAATCCTTGCTAAATATGCAAAGGCCATTGAAAAGATCCAAAAAATACTCCTTTGGTCTAGAGTGCAAGAAAGAAAGAGAATGCCTCTTATAGGATGAGATTTGGATTGTAGACCACAAACCTTGGGGGATTTAGATCTCAAAAAAATTAGAACTATTAATAATACTCTCCTAGCCAAACAAGTATGGAGATCTTTTTTGTCTCGAGGAGAATGAAAAGATTTTTTAAGAAGTAATTATATGGCTAACCGTATGACCCTCAAAGCTCTATTCGACTCTCTTATCCTCCCACATGGTTCAACTTGCTAGAATGATATGATTGTCGATAGAAAAATTATGGAATTAGGGATAGGATGGCACATTAGAAATGGAAAGTAAGCTATATTTTGGGGGGAAAAGTTGCTCTTTAAGGAATCCCTTATTAATATTGAAAGATTCAATAGATGGGTAGAGCAATGTAAAGTTGCTTTCGAGGAACTTGTCAAAGATTACTAGTATGAAGGAGATTGGGTGAGCTTATGTGTGATCAGTCAGGAGTTGGCTTAGCTTCAATCCTCCTTAAAGGTTGTTAGCTTGGGAGAGAATCAGTAGGATGAAAGTCTTATCTAGATGGACAACCCTTTAGGAAACTACTCTATCTCTTCAACTATCTCTTTATTGTCCCTTTCTCAAGCCCTCCTCCCTTCTAGTCTAAATCTTGGTTTAAAAACCTAACTCCAAAAGTGAATATATTCTTCTAGATAATGCTTCAAAACAAGGTTCTCATAGTGGAAAATCTATGTAAAAGGGGATTTCAAATCCCCAACAGATGCTACCTCTGCAAGAGTGAGGTAGAGTTAGTCAACCACTTGTTTCTCCACTAATCATTTGTTTCTGTAATTTGGGGAAAATTATTAGCTATCTAGAGTATCTCTTGGGTGTTCCCCCAAACTATTGAGGAGTTTTTTTTACAATGGAAAACCCCTAATTAAAATCCATACATTTGAAGGTTATGGGATTTCTTATTCCCTTTTGTGTCTTATGGAGTGTGGAAGGAACACAATAATAGAATTTTCAAGGATAAGGATATGTCATAGAATAATTTCTTTGAGAAAATGTTCAGGCTTATAAAGGAAAACTTTAGTGCGATTCCTCAAAAAGCTCTAAACCTAGAAGTTGTGGTGTGAACTCCCTATGATTTAAAGATAGCAAAAGATTGGAACATTAAAGTAGAAATTTCATCTACTTCCAAGCTAGCTAAGAAAAGTAGGGAGGGTGTTCACTGGACCTTTCCCCCAAATGGCTAGTATAAGGCCAACTTTGATGGAGCTGCTAAGGGCAACCCGGGTATGGCCAGAAGTTGAGGTATACTAAGGAATTCAAATGGAAATTTTATCACAACTATGGCTATATCCCTTGGCCACCAAACCAACCATGTTGCAAAGGCTATAGGAGTTTTTCAAGTCTGAAAGTTAGCTTATAATTTGAATATAAAAAACTTATGGCTCAAAGGAGATTCTAAAAATATTATTGATTTTCTTTTAGGAAGTACCCCACCCTCATGGATGATAAAGAATTGGATATATGAAGCAAAGTCTATTTTAGACAAATTTGGAAAGTAAAAGTTTCACATGTCTACAAGGAAGCTAACATCATGGTAGATTACTTTGTGAATGAAGGGGTTAGGAAGCAAGGATTGAACATGTAAAATTGTAGGGACTTGAGAACTGAACTTAGGGATTTACTAGATTATGATGTTATGCATTTGAAATAGGAAAATACAATTAATGATTATAGAGAAAGGGGCCAGGTACATCAAAATAAAGAGATTTTATGGGGTTGCATCATGTTACTTAGAAGGGAAGAAAAAATGGCATGCTTTGTGGGTGCATTGGAATAGCTGCACAATTCTACAATAGGGTCTCGACACTGGTGGAGTCTACAACAAGGAGAAAATGAAAAATGCGGTGGGACAGGAAAAGAGTTGAGCCTAAAAGCTATGAGGTGCACATGAGGAATGAAAAGGTTTGGGAGTAGATTGAAAGAGGTGGGATGGTTCCATATCTAGAAAAACTTCATGGGCCAAATTATGTGGCTATGGACTACTTCAAGAAGAACTAGAACAACAGAGAAATAATTCTCTTTGGAAGGAAGGTGAAGCTGGATGAGCAAATTATAGGGGATATTATTGGAATTTCCACTTAGGGTGTGAATTTTTATCGAGATAGAAGGTTATCTGATGAGGTGGTCATTAGATTTCCTAGGAAGGAAAAGGAGAAATTAAAATTGGTTAAAATCTCTAACAGCTATTTTGAAATTGATACCATCAAGGCACTATGGAGAAAGGTACTTCGTGTTATTATGGAGTATATCACCTTGGAAGAGAGATTTACCATAGTGTATGAGCATCATTTCATGATTCTTAACCACTTTTTCCATAAGGTAAGAATTTTCTTGCCTCACTACTTATTATGCTCATTGAGTAATAGCCTTGAGGACCATAAGAAAAATCCCAGGAGATACCCTATTTTGCATGTTGGTCTTATTATGTTAATTTTTGAACACTATCAAAGCATGTTGACTTTATCTAAACCTGTGGCCTCTTTTGAGTCTAAGGACTATGATACTAATAGTGGGGGTTTAAAGATTCAGCCAAACTAGGAGAGAATTGTTGAAACCAACTCGTCCTCTAAGATGTCTAGTAAAAAAACCCAGTCAAAAAAACCCCATCCTGCTAAAGCTAATCCTAAGTCCTTACCTGACTACTCTACCCCCTTAAAGAATCCTGCTCTTAAGGGCTTCCCTGCCAATAAGCTGGTTTCCTACTCTACGGACTCCATGGAAGACAAAGTTGAGAACCTTGAAGCTAGTAGAAATTTTGTACCCTCCCCTCCTACCTCTTTTAGATTTGAAGGTACTAGATTTCCTAGCTCCACCAACCTAGGTGATGTTAATCTCATATTAGGCCAAGTTTAGTCTGGTGACATTCAGGCCTTTGCTAGAAATGACATTAGTGAAATTTTTAGGGTTTTAAAGTGGGTCTATCAAGAAATTAATGAGCTCAATCAAAGAAATAGGGCTCTGTATAGTAATTTAAAGGAGTTAGAGCTGAATTTGGCTGCTCTTAGCAATGAATAAAGAAAATGGAATAAGAAAAACATTGGAAAGAAATGAGGTGACACTAAAGAAAAATACAAGTCCCTAGAAGAGGAAATAGTTAAAATTAAAAATAACTTGAAAAAAATCATGGAAAAAAACCATAAAATGGCAAGGTACAATGCCATTATTATCAATGCTACATCTCAGAAGCTAGAAAAAGCACAATAGGGTTTGCTGGTCATTGATTTGGAAGAGAACAAGGATAGTAAGAATGAGGACCAAGGTATTTCTAAAAGGACTCAGGCCAATATTAGAAGGAAAGTGCCTCCCACTACACAAATGGTTCAGATCTTAAAGAGGGGAGTTTAGGATATGAACGAGCTGGAAGCTGAGACTACCGATCTCTTAAAACCTCAAATTTAGTTGTTGTTGGCTTTTTGTCTAGTTTTTGTAGTTTTTTGGCCTTCACTAATCTTTTTGATGGCTGTGGGAGTTTACTGTTGCTATTTTTATACCCTTGTTGACTATGATGTCTTTTTTGACTCTTTCTCTATTTTGTAAACTTTGTGGTTTTGAGTCCCTCTAAAACCCATTTTTTCCTCTTTCAAAAACAAATAAAAAACTATTTATTCAATTCCAAATCACTCTCAATCTACAACATTCACCCTGAAAACTCCAATTTGCAAATTATATCTATTTTCAACAATGGATTCCATGATCTATTTTTCTCTCATAAAACCTTTAAACCTAAAAAGGAACACTCCCAATCTTCTCTCCAAGAAGATGCTACACCTAGAACAACAACCTTCTAATTCTAGCCAAAAATGGCTACCAAAAACCTCCAAAAAGTTCACTAGAAAAAATCATGACCAAATTGAGAAGAAAAATCCAAAAATTCATCCCAACAAGCTTCCATAATATTAAAAATTCTTTCATAAATCCACTCCCACAAAAATTACCAAAATTGAAGTACATTCCTAGATTTTAGGGCAGTTTCTAATGTAACTCCTACCAACTCACCTTGGGTGTCCACTTTTTTTATGCATTATTTTAGAAAGTTATAAATTTATTTTCAAACTAATATTCCCTCCAAGACCCATACCCAAGAATATTTATTGTCAATTTTTAAATATTAAATAATTCCTCAAATTTGCACCCTAATTTATCTCCACACAAATATCTTGCCATAAAATGATAAAAAAATTATTTAATAAATATTTTACTCTAACCTTGAAAATTACCCTATCAAATAAACCACCTACCAACGTTAGGGAAATAAATTAAAATACATTTTTTGGTTGATGCAAGATTCTTGGTCGACCATGGATGCTCCTACAAAAGACACTCAAAGAAGGAATTTTTTGTGAATAGAGATTCACAAAGTGGGGATGAGTAGTAGTACCACCATTGTGGCTTGCAATAAATCCTTAATAGACTCCATCACTAAATTCACCACCTATAATTGATTCTTCTTTCTCCTCTTTCAACACTTAGCTAGAACAAGTAACCTCCTTCTCTAACAACTCTGCACTATATTCTTCTCTCTTCTTGTCAAATTGTATCCACCATGTAGCATCCTTATCCTTCTAATACCATACATTATCATGTCTTCTCTTGTGGGATTCAACCCACCATAAACCAACCACCTCTGCCATGTTCCTCGTACACCAACTTCTACAACTTCTATACACAAACATCCAAGATATGGACACATACAAATTTCAAACCATAACTTTATCTTTTACAACTGAAATCTCTTCTATTGAAGGTAAACAATCATCATTTTTAAATTCAAAATTAGAGCTTACCTCATTATTGTTTGCTGCTCTAACATTATCTTATTTTTCCTTCACTGAAATATTTATCTTTTTACCTCAATTGACAAGTTTTACAAGCCACTCTTCTTTTCTTGATAGTAAATCTTATTTACCCTCTTTATTTGATACAACCCACTCCTATTTTATTGATAGTAAATCTTATTTACCCTCTTTATTTGCTGCAACCTTCTTAGGATTAATTTCTACAACAATATCTCCATCTACAACAATTTCTACACTTTCTCTGGTTGCAAATAATTCTTCTATTTTCCTTATCTCCTCTATCAATAGGAGATCTTCATCTTCCTTTCCAATCACCTCATCATACTTTGGACACTCAAAGACTATCATATCAACTTTTGGTGCAATGTATTCTTTTGCAAATACAACCTCCTCATTCTGCACACTTATACCTTCAACAAGACATGTCTCAACTTTTCATCAATTTCATGGTACTCATCCTCTACTTCTTATTTTGTGCCACATGTTTGACACCCTATTGCATCTTCTTTCTTTCATACAATCAAACTATCATTAGAAGGATAATAAAAATTACCTTCAACTCTTTTTTTCTTTTTTTTAACCTTTCAATCTCCTCTCTTAATTCATCTACATTCTTTTTAAAGTATATCATCCCAACTCTTATTTGCTTATTTCCTTCTCTAATTTTCTCAAGTCCAAGGATCCTCAAAATCCATCCAATGAAAACATTCCTTTTATTCTTCCTATTTTCCATTCTTAAGATCTCACAAATCCTTAACAAAAATTATAAAAACCTCAAATTTTACACATGTAACTACCTCACTCGGTGATCTATTTACAAATCATCAACACTCTCAACATGCAGGCCCTAGTATAAACTACCTCCAATATGTGCTACTACCTACACACTCAAGAACTCCCGCGTTGATACCACTAATGAAGTAGGAAACTCTCCCTTCTCAAACAAAAAATGCAAATCACTTAAATGATTTGACTTCAATATGAAATAAATAAAATAAAATAAAACAATGCAAACATTTTACAAACAAATTTCCAATTTTTTTATTCAAACTCTCATGCAAACATTAATCTTATCTAAAATGAAAATAAAAATGTAGTGTAGAAAATTGTATTGAATTCTTGGAGACAGTACAATTTCACACTTAGTTTGGACCTATTTTAGTACCCTTTGATTCTTGACCCTTTAAATCGTCATTAATAGGCCCCTAAGACCCTTTATTTTGCACCCCAAGGCTTATTTCAATTAAAATCCTAACAAAATAAAAAATACATTAAATTTTCTAGCACCCTGACATTTTCTTACCCCAAAATGATAGGGTGGGACTCATAAAATACCCTGGGCATATTATTCCCCCTAGGTGGTATGGATATGCCACCTTGGGTGTATGAGTCTCCCTAGGTGGGACCCATACACCACCTTGGGTGTATGCATCTCGTGTGGCCCCATTTTAGGGTTTGAGTGAGAAATTAATACTGTTAATTCGAATTTTTAACTAATGTCAAAATTTGGGATCTAATAAATGGTAAATTATATGAGGTACATATAAAAGTAAGGTTTTGAATCATTATTTCACCTAAGCAATCTTAGAATTTTCAAACAAGAACCATCAAGAGAGATTTTTAAGAATTCAAGAGAAAGTAGGAAGAAAAGTTGAATCCTTGGAGCAAAATAATAGTTTTTTTGCAGTTCTTCAAACTCACTTTCATTTCAAGATCAAGCATTACCAAAGGTTGGTGATGGCTGCCTTAGGAGAATCATAATGGATTCTAGAATAGGGAGATGCAACTAGCCATTGAACCAAGCCTAATGACTTATTTCCTAAGTGATTCCATCTTCCATTATCATTCTAATTTCTACCTGAGGGAAGGTGTTCACAAATAAATAGATGCAATAAGTCTTATAGAATAGCCACTTTATAATATTCAAACTTAGAGAGTGGTTTGGCCAAAAAACAAGATTCAATCAAAGAGATTGAAATCTTTTGCACTTCAAGCTCTGTTAAACCTAGGAGGGTAAACCCTATAATATATTTATTGATACTTGTGTGTCAAAGTATCAAATACATTGTTTTTGATAAAAGGGGGATAAACGGGTTTTACAAGGACTCGAAACCACAAAGTAACATTACAGGAGAAGACCGAAACAGCGGTCCAAAAGACAAAAAGGCTGCCAAAGAAAATAAAACCAACATCAACAGGCAGCAACAAAAAGCCTCAAAAAAACCAGTAAAGTGCCAGCAAACAAAAGAAGCAGGGCCTGACCACAAACAATTCTCCTCTAATTGCATGAAATACATAGTACCCTAAAGGTTTGGCCGACCTTCAGGAAATGTTCAATTCAAACTTGAGAGATGTATAGCATTAAATTCTTCACACAAACAAACTAAGACTGATGAATAATTTTATTTACATAAATTGTGATTTACTGTTGAATTAATCAATAGAATGAAACATGGATAACAGACTAATATCAGTGCTTCATCCATTGCAACAGAGTCAACTTCAATACATGTGCAATATAATAAGAATTTAATACACAACATCATCTAAGCTTTGAAGATAATATATTATAGTATTTCAACATAACATCTCAACCATCACTTCTTATTAGAATCTAACTAGAACTCAACTTAACATAAACAAGTAGATTCACTCAAGCATTTGCATCAATTCCTTGAATCAATAAGTATAAAAAAACTAAACATCCACTAGAATTCAATGGAGACATAAAATAACTATTGATTATGTTATTTATAGCTTATAAAACTAGTTCATAGGAGAGAAAATGGCCTCAATTTGTACCATTCAGTATTATTATGTGAGTATTGCTATCAACATTATATACATATTGAGAAAAAATCAAAATATAAAGATTTAATTATGAAATGTTCTGTATTACAATTTTCATTGTGAATAATTCTAGAACAACTAACTCTACAATGAATCAAAAATTTGTATTTAAGGAGAAAGAAACCCTAAATACACATTAGAAGAAGACACTTGGAAAACTTAGGATCGTTGATGAATAACTTCACACCACTTGAAGAGAAATCCCTAATTTGTACTTTTATTCATGCTTTATGCATTTGCCTTGCCTGCGATAGAAAAATATTCCGTTCTCTAAAGATTCAATATTCCTCTTTATTCTGTAGTTGAAAAATATCTTTTCCTTGGAAAAATATTTCATCTCTTTGTTTATTTTTCACCTGCTATGTGAAAACACTACTCTCTATGAAAAAATATTCCCAACAAATAAAGCATTTCACATTAAGTGAATAAATTATTCACTTTATAAAATTATCACTCATTCCCTTTTTACTTTTTCACATGATTAAAATTTTAATTCCCAACATAAAATTTTTACTTTTGTTTTTTCATTAAGAGAATATTCCACCCATGCATTTACCTCTCTCATTACATTAAAATATTACATTTTATAGTGAGGAGCTCCAATTTCATTGGGTAATATTTATGTTAATGTTCCTTATTTATTTATCACCCCCAACACATTTAACACTTCCTACAAATATTTTAATAAATCATGGGCCCACCATTTACTTACCTTCCAATCCCCACACACTTGTTGCTTTGAATGATGGTAGTGTTGGTGATTTTTCCAAAATAACCCCACAATCCTCTAAAAAGTAGTCAACTCTTATAATGAATAAAAGTTAGTGACCAACACAATGTGTCTAGGATTTTTTGATCCTTACTCCTTCACTTCAAGCTCTTTGATACCTAGGAGGGTGATCCCAATAATGTTTTCGTTAAGTGTATTCAATTAGAAAAAAATTATACATAGATTGATTCCTATTTATTACAAATAATACCCATCTCACTGAAGATTTGGAAAATCTTCAAGTGAATGACTAATTACTTGCTAAGAATCAGTGATATTCCTAACCCACACTAGGTATGTGCAGGATCATCATGGAAAAAATAAGCCCCCTTAAGTCACGTAAAATTTAGAAAAATTAGAGTTAGGCAACTTGGTGTAAAAAGGTGAATAAGTTATATATATTATTTTAAAAATATGGAAGAATAAAATCTGTAAAAAATTGAATGTAGTTTCTAAACTACTAGGTTTATTTAAAAAAAATAAAAAATCTATTTGGTGAAAATTTGAAATTTCAATACACTAGTACTTAAATTTCAGGGAAAAAAAAAGTAGGTGTCTGTTTGACCACCCTAACCACAATAAAATGATAATATTTTTTTATAAGATTTTAGATATAAGTAGAGGAATCATGTCCCAATGTAATGCATATTTTTGATTAATTTTTTTCTAAGTAAATAATTAATTATCATTTTTTATTACAACTTTTAAAAAAATTTAAAAACTCATATGTCTAGCCACCTTAACTTGGTGAAAACTTCATGAAATTCATTTTTTTTAATCCTATAGTATGTGAAGCATAGAATGTGATGCATGTTTTGGATTCAAAAAATGTGGTAACCTTTGAAAGCTATAGATGTTTTTCAATTAGCCTATCAATCATTACTTTAGTTGTAATTCAAATAGAAAATGAATAATAATTATTTATTAAATTCAAAGTAAAGCATAATTTATATTCGTTGAAAGTTGAGAGTATCCTTTAAAAACCCTTTTCATTTCATCAATTTTGGGTAAAAAAAATGTTGTAAGCTGCATACCCTACACATACCCATCATATCGCCACTTTTAGGCCCATCATGATCCTCCACATACCCACTATCCTTGAAAATATTTTAAATAAATATTGTTGTTATTTTAACTTCTTGGTCAGGTGAGCTATTTGCTCATTTTTTATGTAAGATTTTCTAACAAACTGACCAGTTCCTCATTGTTGGAAAATGGTGTCTCAACTTGCTAGCTTGTATCTTTGTTAAGACTTGGTAGAGTTACCCTGTATTAAGTCCTTTTTTTCAGCCAATCATTGGAGTTGTTAACTTTGAAACCATATTGTAGAGTTTGGAAGTTTTAGAATTTTCTGATAGACTGATGTCCATCATTGTTGCAACATATGTGTTTTTTATAAAAAAAATTTGGAGATTGAAAGTTTTGAAATTTCTTGACTAACAGATTCTCTTTGGCTTCATCAAATTAAGACATGTGGCAGTCACCAGCAATATCGTGATTAGCCAAAGCATCATCGCAGGATAGCAAGTAGCCATTAAGATCAGATGATGATTGGTCAACAATCAAGCAAACTCATCTCCTTTAGTGTCATTAGATGGGACACATGGCATTCACCCATGATATCATGATCAACCAAAGCATCATTGTGGGATAGCGGGAAATTGTTGAGATCAAATGAGCAAAGAACTTTCCTTATTCTTTTGGCTTTATCAATTAAGACATGTGGCATTCACCTGTGATATCGTGATTAGCCAAAGTGCCATGGCGGGATAGCAAGGAAAAACTAACATTAGACAAGCCAACAGATGTGGGGGCCACTTGGTGGTCCGAGAATCTCATTGAGAATATTTTAGATTCCAAGTTGATTCTCCAGAAATGCACAAGTAGTGGACATGTGTCATTGGCAGATGGTGTCATTGAAGAGACTCTTTGCTAGTGGTTTTTTAGTCGATATGAACTCTTGTCAAAAGTGCAACTCTCATGGATAGGTTGGTGAATTCGATATGACTTCTCAAGGTGTTGTCGATAGTGATAGTCTTGTCGATAGCCATGCGATTTGGTTTGAACTTCTTTGAATGAATGCCTATTCTACATGGTGTGTTCTGATCCAATGAGAGAAAAGGAATGTAAACCATTGGAATTTGAACAGTTACAACCGTTCCTATGTGGAAGATCAACATACCATGAACAGGATGAGATATAATTAGTAATAGAATAGTCTTTGGGTTTGGTTGATGGATTTTCTATTCAATACTGAACACAGCTTGATTTGAGTGAATTCATTGTATATTGTCTTAGAGCATTGTGAGATTAATGTTCTATACAATATTGGTCAGTGAATATTGCTATTGTTATTTTGACATCAGAAATTGGAGCTCAATCTATATATGTAATTTTGATTACTGTAATATAAAGAGGCTTTTCTTGGTGTGGTGGTTTTTCTCCTATAAGGATTTTCCCATGTAAATCTATTGTTCAATTGTTTATGAATTATTTATCTTTTCTATTATTCATTTCATGTGTATCTTATTGAAGTGTAACTATAGAATTTAAAGACATATCTACATTCTTCCGTGAGGTTTTTGATGTTAGGAGAGTTTGTTCCACACTTAAGCTTTCCTTATAAGTGGTATCAGAGTCTGGCCAATTATGTTATCCTTGTGGGTACATTGGGTTTTTTGTGTTAATTATGTTTAGTGGGAGTCTTGCAGAAGTCTAGTAATTCAAATTATAGATTAAGATGGCAAGCACGTTAGGAAAAATTTAAATAGAGAAATTCAATGGAAGATCTGTTCGTTGATCATGATCTTTGGCTTGTTGTTTCTGGAGTGAAGGCTATAGGAATGAAGCAAGAGGATTGGGATCTTGTAGATCAAAAATCAAAGGGGTTGATAAGGCTCTATTTAGCTAACTATGTTCTTCTAAATGTTCATGAAGAAAAGACTGCATCTTCTTTGTGGAAAAGACTGGGTGCTATTTATTAGGGCAATTCCTTGGTGAATAAGTTGTTCTTCATGAAGAATTTGTACTCTTTGAAAATGAAAGGAGTATCTATTGCTGATCATTTGAATGCTTT
This sequence comes from Sequoia sempervirens, assembly GCA_007258455.2. Taxonomy (NCBI): domain Eukaryota; kingdom Viridiplantae; phylum Streptophyta; class Pinopsida; order Cupressales; family Cupressaceae; genus Sequoia; species Sequoia sempervirens. The sequence goes on along the minus strand of VDFB02338372.1, from coordinate 1,046,850 downwards.
CAACATGTTGATTTCTCAATTAGCATCTATGGGTGTGAAGATTGATGAAGAAGATCATTGTATGTTATTGCTATGTTCTTTGCCAGATTCTTGGGATCACTTGGTGATGGTTATTGGGAATACGATATCCACTTTTAAGATGGAAGATGTTGTTGCTTCTTTGTTATTAGAAGAGATGAGAAGAAAATATTTTGAGATGGAGAAGGAGGCCCTTGTTGTTAGAGGTAGACTGAAAGAAAAAAGAAAGAAGAAAAAGAAGTCCAAATCCAAATCAGAGGGGAGATCAAAGTATCCTAGAAAGAACTCCAAGGTGAAGTGTTGGAATTGTGGGTAACTTGTTCATGTCTAAAAGTATTGTAAGGAGAAGAAAAATAAGAAGAAGAAGAAGAATTCTAACAATGATTCTTCTCAGAGTGATGTATATGCCTTCATTATAGCCTTGGCTACATAGACATCAAATGATGTCTGGCTAATTAGTTCTAGAGCATCTTTCTACATGACATCTCATAGAGACTGGTTCACTAAGTATGAAAAATATGATGGTGGAAAGATGTATTTGGTAAGTGATTCATCTTTGGAAATAGTTGGTCATGGAAGAGTTAGAATTTAGGTCCCTGATGGAAGATTGAAGGGAATCAATGATGTAATGCATATACCAGGTCTGGCTCAAAATTTACTTTCTATTAGTAAGCTAAATGATATTGGAGTGCAAGTCACATTCTCTGGAAATGGCTGCAAGATGACTAGAGGCTCAATGGTGCTAGCAAGGGGTGCTTGGATTGGTACCTTGTATAAACTAGATGTACATGTTGTTCAATGCATTAGTGTCTTTGTAAAGTCACAAAGAGCTACTCATGGAGAAAAGAAGGGAAGTGTTCTTGATAGTGTAAACTCTATGGAAGTTAAACTTCCAACATAAAAGACTATTCTTTGGAATCATAGGCTTGGCCACATTAGTGAAAAAGGTTTAAAAAACTTGAAAAATAAAAACCTGGTTGAATAGATTGATGATTGTAACCTTGAATTCAAATTTTGTGAGCATTGTATATATGGAAAACAACACTGTGTTTCATTTTACTCTAGTCCTCACAAATCTTTTGGTTTACTTGATTATATTCATTTTGATGTTTTTGGTCTATTAAATGTTTCTTTGTTTTCTAAATCAAGATATTATGTATCGTTCATTGATGATTATTCAAGAAGGGCATTTGTCTATTTTTTGAAAAGTAAATCAAAAGTGTTCAATCATCTTAAAGAATTAAAAAACCTTGTGGAAAATTAGACTGGAAGGAAAATAAATTTTTTAAGGACTAACAATGGCAACGAGTTTTGTTCTCATGAGTTCAAAAGGTACTATAAAGATCATGGGATTAAAAGACATAAAACTACACCCTACACTCCACAACAAAATGGAGATGCAGAAAGGTTCAACAAGATAGTGATGGAAAGAGCACGAAGTATGCTAAGTAGTGTTGGCTTGGAGGATAAGTTTTGGGCTGAGGAAGTGGCAACATGTTACTTGATAAATTGTTCTCTTAATTCTACTCTTGTTGAGAAGACACCTTTGGAAGCATGTTTTCGAAGGAAGCCCTCTCCAAGACACGTTTGTGTATTTGGTTGTGAGGCATATGCATATGTGCCGAATGAGAAAATATCTAAACTGGAAAACAAGGCTATTAAATGTATTTTTATTGGATATAATGTTGGTATAAAAGGATACAAGCTTTGGAATCCTGACACGAAGAAAGTTTTATACAGTAGAAGTGTTATCCTTCATGAGCTAAAGCCTTCTACTTTGGATATTTAGTTAGAGAAAAAATAAAAATATAAAAAGGATGTAGTTGAAATTCCTTTGACACCAGATAAAGAGGAATTGAAAATTCAAAGTGTACTTGAAGCTAAGAAGAGCTCAAGTAGTTCTAAGAGTTCTGAAGAAGAAGAACCACCTCACCCTCAACCCATGAGGAGGTCAACATGTGAAAGAAAGAACCCTGATAGGTATGGGTTTTCTATGTTAGATTCTACTTATGCCTATGCTTTAATTTCTATCATTGATGAGCCTAGGACTATGAAAGAGGCATTTAGAATGCTTGACTCAAACTCTTGGTTGGAAGCCATGAATGAAGAAAGGGCATCATTAGAAAAGAATGATGCTTGGAGTTTGGTGCCCTTTCCTAAAGGTAGAAAATTTTTTGGCTGCAAATGTGTATTTAAAAAGAAAATACGTCTAGATGGTAGCATGGAAAAGTATAAGGCAAGGTTGGCTATGAAATTTTATTCCTAGGTAGACGGAATTGATTATGGAGAAATATTTTCTCCTATAGCTAAGCTAACATCTATCAGATTTATTTTATCACTTGCAACACTATATGACTTAGAGGTTGAATAGATGGATGTGAAGACATAATTTCTTAATGGTGACCTTGAAGAATAAATTTATATGTCCTAGCATGAACACTTTGTGAAAAAGTTAAAGAAAATATAGTTTGCAAGTTAAAGAAATTTTTGTATGGATTAAAACAATCACCTAGAATGTGGTACCAGAAGTTTGACACATTTTTTTGTCATTGGGATTTGTAATATCAAAATATAGATCATTTTGTGTACTTCAAAGCTGAAAATGATTGTGTTCTTATTATTTCTCTCTATGTTGATGATATGTTGTTCATAGGCAATAGTAAGTTAATGATTTCTAATTTAAAATCTCAATTATCTGCAAAGTTTGAAATGAAAGATCTTGGTGCAGCTAGGTATATTATGGGAATGGAAATAAATAGGGACATGAAGAGTAGAAAACTTTTTCTCAGTTAGAGTAAGTATATTAATACTGTTCTGGAGAGATTTTGTATGAATGAATGCAAGCAACTAGTTGTTCTAGTTTTGTAGGGAATGAAGCTATCTATTGAAGACTGTCCAAAATCTCCTACTAAGATGGAGGACATGACAAGAGTGCCTTATGCTAGTATAGTTGGTAGTTTAATGTATGCAATGGTCGGTACAAGGCCAGACATTGCCCAAGCAGTGGGAGTACTTAGTCATTTTATGGAAAATCTAGGAAGGACACATTGGGATGTTGTGAAAAGAGTGTTTAGATATTTGAAGGGAACTTTAGAATATGATTTGTGTTACCATGGAAATTTGGCTCAATCACAAAGGACTCTCAACATTCGAGGCTATGTGGATTTTGATTGGGTAGGGGACATTGAAAGTAGAAGATCCACTAGTGGATATATTTTCATGATGAATGGTGGTACAGTTAGTTAGATGAGTAAGCAACAGGCTATAGTCACTTTGTCCACTATAGAGGTAGAATACATGGCAGCAACGTATGCCTGTAAAGAAGCAATCTAGTTAAAACGTTTGTGTTCTAAGATTGGGTATGATGCGTGAATAATTATAATTTATTGTGATAGTCAAAGTGCTATTTGTTTGGCGAAAAATCCTACTTTCCATGCCAGGATGAAACATATTGATGTGCAGTATCATTTTGTACGAAACATGGTGGAGGATGGAAAGCTCTCTTTAGAAAAAGTGGATACTCTAGAAAATTTTGTAGATGCATTGATGAAACTAGTGAGTACAAACAAGTACAGGTGGTGTACCAATTCGATGGGCCTTGGAGCTCATGACCTTCATTAACTTCTAGATTGGAGCGAGTCAATAAGTCTTCTTCAAGTGGGAGACTATTGGAAAATGGTGTCTCAACTTTTTGGCTTGTATCTTTGTTAGGACTTGGTGGAGTTACCCTATATTAAGTTCTCCTTGTTGGCCAATCACCGAAGTTGTTAACTTTGAAACCGTATCATAAAGATTGGAAGTTATAGAATTTTCTGACTGACCAATGTCCTTTGTTGTCATGACATCTATGTTTTTTGCAAACTTGTCACGGAGTTTGAAAGTTTTGAAATTTCTTAGCTGACATATTTTGTTCAGCTTTATCAAATTAAGACATGTAGTCACCTGGGGTATTGTGATTAGCCAAAGCATCATCGCGAGATAGAGAGAAGCCATTGAGATCAGACGATGATTGGTCAATGGTCAAGCAAACTCATCTCCTTTGGTGTCACTAGATGGGACACGTGGTAGCCACCCATGATATCATGATCAACTAAAGCGTCATTGCAGGATAGCGGGCAACCGTTGAGATCAAATGATCAAAGTAATTTCCTTATTCTTTTGGCTTTACTAATTAAGACATGTGGTAGTCACCTATGATATCGCAATCAGCCAAAGTGCCATCACGGGATAGTGAGGAATGACTAAGATTAGAAAAGTTGATAGATGTAGGGACAACTTGGAGGTTCAGGAGTCTCATTGAGGATATTTTCAATTCCAGGCTAATTCTCCAAAAATGCACGAGCAGTGGACATGTGTCATTGGTGGATGGTGTCATTGGAGAGACTCTTGGCTAGTGGGTTTGTGGATAGTATGAACTCTTGTCAAGAGTGCATCTCTCACTAACAGGCTGGTGAGTTTGATATGACTTCTTAGGGTGTTGCCAATAGTGATAGTCTTACCGATAGCCATGCAATTTTGTTTGAACTTCTTTGATCGAATGTCTGTTCTATGTGGTGTGTTCTAAGCCAATAAGAAAAGAAAAATGTAAACCATTGGAAGTTGAATATTTACAATTATTCCAGTGTGGAAGATCAATAGACCATGAACAAAATGAGATATACTTAGTAACAAAATAGTTTTTCGGTTCGATTGATGGATTTTCTATTTGATACTAAACACGGTTTGATCTGAGTGAATTCATTATATAATGTCTGAGAGCATTGTGAGATTAATGTTCTATACAAGATTGGTTAGTGAATGTTGTTGTTGTTATTTTGACATTATAAAGTGGAGTTCAATGTTTGTATGTAATTTTTATTACTGTGATACAAAGACGCTTTTCTTGGTCTAGTGGGTTTCTCTCCTGTAAGGGTTTTCCCATGTAAATCTGGTGTTCAATTGTGTACGAGTTATTTATCTTTTTTGTTATTTGTTTCATGTGTGTCTTATTGAACTATAATTTTAGAATTTAAAGACATATCTTCATTCTTCCTTGAGGTTTATGAAATTAGGAGAGTTTGATCTGCACCTAAGCTTTCCTTACACTCATCAATTGGAGCAACAAAGTCAAATATGTAAGAATCAGTAAAATATGTACTCAATTTAGAGATAGGTGTACTATTTTCATATTGCTTTGCATTTATGAAAACTCATAATTCCTAGAAACACTTACTCCTTACAAATCCTAAGCAATCCCTTACAAAATATATAACCCTCTTCAAGCATTTTAAACAACTATTTGAGTTAAATCTAAAAAAAAAATCATACATTTAAATGGAACAATTGAAGATAAATTATAACACCATTAGTATTTTCATTCATAACTTGTAAGAAATATACATAGGAGAGTATTTGTTTCAAGTGTAAGATTTTTTTTGATATCAGTAGTTTCTATAGAACTAATTTAAGACAATTACATACATGATTTCATACCCAAGAAAATCTACTGGCCTATTTTTTTATATTATACTTAAAGTTCCTTTCATGTGCTTAGCTTACTCCTCAAACCTTATTGAGACTTAAAAAATCTGACTTCTGTAATGAGCCCTAAAATCCCCTTTATAGAACAAGGGAGAAACAAGCATCAAGCTCAATTACATTTATATTTCATCTCATTTCAAGATCATTTGCACCAGAATTTGAGAAAATCTTAGTTAATTACATGCAATCATTTCCTAAAATGGAAGAGTAAATGACCACATTCCACATCCCCTACATGAAGACATTCTAGCTCATCAAAAGGTAAAGTTTGTTACAACAACATTGAATCTGCATCCTTGCTGACCAAAGAAGATTCTCCACTTATTGCCCCAACAAAAACCTGCATACTACCTAGAAGAAACCTACATGCCACCAACATTAGGAAGTCTTTCACTTCTCCAATACACCAGCCTAAAAAATTTCCACATCATCACTAGAAACAAGAAATCACATGAAAGCTAAATAGGACAATCCTAAAAAAGCGCTATGGTGTCATAAAGAAAAAATGGGGTAGATTCATCACTTTGAGTCATTAGACTCAGAGGATACTAGCACACTCCTTGCTCGTGAAGGAAATAGATGAACGGTTACTACCTCCTTTTTGTAATCATTAGATGGTATGAGGGAGAGTGGATAACAACCACACTTAGGATAAGTGCCACCCTCACTATATGAAGGGATATTACAAACCTCACTAGGAGAATTAAATGTCCTCCCAGATAGGCCTTACGATACTTGCACTTTTTCTTTTCCTTCTTTTCATATTCCACCATCTTTTTCCCTTTGAACTTGAGTAGGTCTTCTGAAATAGTTCGGCTTCTCAGGTGGTAGTTACTCCTAATACCATACTTCTTGAATTTCTTGAATCTCCTTCTACTCTTAGGTGTATCAGGTGCTCCCCATGTATCAAATTCTTTCTCAAAGAAATTCTCCTCAAAATTGACAAAACTCAATCTCCTAGAACTTTGAACCAGCCTAACAGACTCTCTAAGCTTATTCATCCTCTTAGTGATAAGAAAAAGAAAACCTCTACCAATTCTTCCCTCAGACTCAAACTCAATCACTAGTTTTTTATTGTAATTTTTGAATGAGAAATATGGCCATCAATCATCGCTATAATGATCCATGCAAGTGTGCCAACCATTAATTAAGAAAGCTTGTGTGCATGAGCTACCAGTAGTCTTCTGTGATCCTTTTAGTCTTAACCATTGATCATGTTTTAAAAGATAAATCAGTGGGTAGATTACTGTGAAACAACGTATATTTAAGTTTTAATTGTTCTTTTAATGCTCCTTTAAATTAGAAAAACCCTAAGTAGATATACATCCACTCTATACATAGGATCAATTAAAAGTATTCATGCTACAATTACCCACTTAACTATGGTAATTAAATCACATGTATTTATTTGTAGAAAAATAGCAAGGAATGATCTTGATCTGATCTCAAAATATTGGTTTGTACATTACCCTACTTTGTTTTCACCTTTTCCACATGTATAAATAACTATCACGACTGATGGCTGAAATCTCAACCATGTGCCTCAAAACAAAGTTGAAAATAGAGCCATTTAGAAATAGTACCTTCTTTGCCAAGTTTAGAAGTATTATACCTTTATTAGAGCCCATTGGAGCCTTTTAGAAATTCCACATGGCACTTACCCGCTTTCCCATTGCAAAATAAAGGACATGGGCGAGGGCCTCATGGGATAGTGGGGAGCGGTCTATATTAGCCCATGTCACCTGCCATTGATTGTCAATTTCATCTGTTTTGAAACAAACATCCATCCTTAAATCTTAGTGGGTCCCACAAAAATGACAAGTGTCACTCCACCTACAAGTTGATGTGACTACCTTTCCTCACTATTGTAGACAGATGGAAATGCAGGGAGTGGCTTGAATGAGAACATGTTTCATAATGTACCCATCATTGATCTTCCTTCAGACTACGTCCATTGGCCCTGTGGAGACTTTGGTCCCACCATCTTCTAGTACCACTTCGAAATCACCTAGTAGCCTATGTCTTTAAAATAACATGAAATAAATCAAGATAGGAATGCAATGAGTGGTAAATATGTGGCCACATCTTCAATCCTACAACCATTGATCTTCTTTAAAAGGCACTAGTCATCTTTACCAAGGAAATTGGGCCCACCAGCATACCAAACATGTGGTTGAAGCCTACCAGCCCATGTGAATAAAATGAGAAGAAACAATCCAATGTGGGCATATGGGGAATGACTGGGATTAATTCCCCACAATCAGATGACCAACATGAAGTTCCATTTCTGCACATGCTACAAAAGTTAATCATAAAAGGGGGTGATCTCTAGGAAAATGAGATATTGACCCATTAGAACCAAGGCTAAGATTTTAAAATATTAAAATCAAGCCTCGATCATAGGAAAATTTGATGCTTAAAAGGAGCAAGCAGACCGACAAACCTAAACAAGGGGCCAATGAATACATGACTTTAATGGCATAAGTGATAACTCAAAGAACCAAAAACTGGGAATATCAAGTCAATGTAAAAATAAGACAGTCAAGAGATTTTTTGATTCATAGGCCAAGTATGGGAGGTTTTATGAATATAAAACCTTAACAAAGTGATGAGGATATGACCTAAAATTAGAAACAACAACCCAAGTAGGACTTTACACAATTTTTAGGGGTATGTGCAAGAAGTTGAGTCCACTTTTTGGCCAAAAAGTGGAAGTGTTTTCCCTCATTTTCAACATTTGACACATTTGACCTTAAAATTTGAAGCACTTAGAAATGAAATCTTTAAAAAGCCACTAATCATAAAATGTAGTGCTTGGAGTCTATTTTCCATATATGTAATTTACTTCAATACCCAAATTGTACAAATTGATTTGTAATAGGCATTTCTAAAAACCATAGTTTAATTTTATTTTTTTAACCATACCATGCATGTGTACGACATCCATATTTTGACTTAAATTATCATATTTTTCTAAATGATTTTGGGATAAGTTTTATGACGCACTGAAGCTTGTTCTTGATATTTTTTTGCAATTTTTTATTGAATTTTTTTTTTTGTTAAATTTTTATTAGGAAGATTTATCATTTTGAAAAATCATTGTGTATGACATGCATAACATGAACTAAACTTATCATTTTTTGAATTTTTTTAAAAATTGAAAATAATTTTCTAAATTTTGTTCTCGTGCAGTCCATTTGTCAAAATGTTATGTTGATCAAAAGTTATTAAAATAGTAAAAAAAAATGATATTGAAAGTTTATGGACCAATTTTATTAGAAATTAATTGAAAAATAGAAAAAAAATCCAATTGCAAAAAAAATCCAATTGCAAAAAAAATTACATATTTAGAATCTGCATTGTTTCATCTAAAATGGGTTTTAATTTCGTCAAATTTTTTTCCAAAAATGGTCGTCGGCCATATGTCCAAAGTTGGAATTTTTCTTTGACATTATTAGGACCTTCAACTTGTAGGTCAATCCAGGTTGAAGGTTTAGGTTCGGACTTCAAATGCTTTTCTCAAACCAAAATCCTAGGAAAAAACCTGACCACAAATCAAAAGGTAATTCAAATTTTAAAAAAATGGGATCCTGATTATAAAACATGATCCCGTTTATTCATAAACGAGATCTTGTTTTATAATCAGGATTATGTTACCTTTGAACTATATTTCAACCGTTGTGAATGAAACTATCAACGGCCCTGACATTCAATGTCGGCAAACAGGATCCCAATTATAGAATGGGATCCGCTTATGAATAAACGAGATCCTATTTTATAATCAAGATCCTAATTTATAGGAAGCAAGATCCTATTTTATTAATGGGATCCCATTTATATTATTTAAATACACTACAGAAAATTTTTGTGAAGTCTACAACTTCACATGTACGGCAGAGAGTAGTAAAAGTGAATTATTTTTCATAAGCTATTGTATTCACAGATGGTGAACTTGATTTTTAGTTGATTTTATAGAATGGGGCATAATCTACACCATTTTTGAAGTGGAATTGTGTTATTTTTGTACTTGTTTGGACGAACAAAAGGTTTCAATTTGCAATATGGATTGAATTTTTCAAAGGAGGCATGAAGAAAACAATTTTTAAAGTGGAATTGTGGTAGTTTTCTACTTGTTTTGATGAACACAAGAGGAAGAATTTTTTTCCTAATAGGTATTCAACTTCCAATTTGGCTTGAATATTTTGAATCATTTCACTATTAACATTCATTTATGATTGAGAATTTTATAATTATGGGAGATAAATCTCATAATAAGAGAAGGAAGACATTGACTCCTCGAGAAGTTGAAGCAAATAGGGAAAAAGAGAGACAAAGAGAAAGAAGAATGAGAATGAAATCAATGAATGATGGTGGAGCAACCAATTCAACAACTATTGAAGATGAAAACATTGAGGATACCATGGTTGTAGATGAAGCTAATTTTCAAGGACTCAATTTGGAAAAGAATATGATTATACAAACAAGTCCTACTATGTCTTCAAATCCCTCTTTGAATGCTACACATAATGTTTCAATATGCAAAAATCCAAGTACGTCTTCAAATCCACATGTTAGTGAAATGGCAAATTTGTATGTAGAAGTTTTACAAGATGCTAGAACTATTGATGTTAACATCGACTATATTCAGAGAGATGAAACTTTTATAGAATTTTTTGAAAACAAAAAAGAAAAATCTTTTGTTGCAAGTGAAAATTAAAATGATCATTTTCTTGAAAATGAAAACAAAACCTGTATTTTTGATGAAAATGAAAATGAAAATGAAGATGAAAATGTAGACAAAAATGAAGATGAAAATGAAAATGAAAATGAAAATTTTTGATAAAAATGAAGATGAAAATGAAAATGAAAACAATTTTGTTGAAAATGTAAATGAAAATGAAGATGAAGATGAAAATGAAGATGAAAATCTAGAATGTGATGTTGAATTTAATGAAAATTCTTTTTTAAAATTGGAAGTGGTGTTTTTGATAATCTTCCTGGGTGAATTTCTTGGAGTAAATAAGAACACATGCAAATAGAATATACACCAAATTCTCTTATCATAAAAAAATTGCATTTCAATGTCAATTAATGATGCAATTGATGAGAATGCAAAAAATGGGGAAAGTAATGAAAAGGTTAAGCTTTTATGTTAAACCAAAAATAAAATATGAATCATTAAAACATGTTATGTCTAATGTTACTAGTATCATTCAATCTATTGGGAAAAATAGTCGATCTAAAGATAAAAATGCAACAAGAAGAGCTATAACTATTGCTATAGTTAATAAAGAAAATTGAAATAAAAGAATGGTAAAAAATATTAGTGAAGTTTAAAAAATACACCCTAAAACATTACTAAGAGCGGAAAAAAGAAGAGAAAGTATAGAAAATGAACCTATCAATCAATGTTGGAGTTTCAGTGGATGACTATCGAGGTCTGATATAAATTGAATGTTGAAATTAAATCTTTGATCGAAAATATATTGGCATGATAATAATAGGGTTTCATCTAATGCTAGAGATGTTTTAAAATTAAGGGTGGGGTCCAAAGTTCATGATCCTCACCCAAAACACCTATTAGATACAACACAAACTGAATTTTATAGAAAATTTTGTAGTGATTTAGTGTTACCTGGTAATATTAAAATAATTCAAAGGTCTTTTGAAAAATGTAAACCCTGGTATGTAAAAACTAATAAGCAATGAATATCTTGTTGTTGTAAAATACATGTTCAATTTTGTTATTTTTTTGATGTTTTTCGATATATATGTTGTACCTTGCATACTAACATGATTATACATGATTGTGGTATTGATATGAAACTTGAAGCAATAAGAGAGTTTATTTTAGGTTCTTTTTGTGAAAATTCTAATGATAAATTATTTTATTTAAGTTCTTGTATTTCTGGACAATGCATTAACTATGGAAATCTTTCACTTTTAAGAATTTTTTTACATGAAATTGTTGATCATGATTTTGGACAACAATTAGTAGATGTCAAAAGATTTAGGAATGTTCACTATTCTTTAAAAGATGGAAAAATAGGAAAGAATTGTGATTTAGTTACAAAAAAAGTTAGTGTGCATGCATTTATGAGTGAATTTAATAATAAAATTGTACCAAAATATGTCATGTACTCTAAACATGCTTGGTGGCTTGATGGCCAATTTTGTGCATGTAGAAACACATTTCCAAATGGTAATATACTTTTAGTGGTTGATTTTGTGGAGAATTATACTCTCGCTCCACAAGAGGAAATTCAATCTCAATATTATAATTCAGTGCAAGTAGCTATGTTTGTCCATATTGTTTATAGACATGAAGACGATAGCATTAAGGATGATAGAAAAGTTTTGAGGGAGAATCATTTTTATTTGGGTGACAATCGGTTACACTCATCAAAGTTTTTTCAATATTGTTTTAGTGTATTTTATAGAAATTTAAGAGAAAGAGGAATCCATATGAAAGAACACCTCATATGGTCAGATAATTTGAAATTAAAAAATGCTAGAATTTTCTATTGGTTAAGTAGGGTTCACAAGGAACTTAATTTCCAACATATATGGAGTTTTTTTGAAGCTAGGCATGGTAAAGGAGAACATGATGGAGTTGGTGCATGTGTCAAAAGAATTCTTGCTAGAGAACAATTAAAATTCAAGGATTCAGTAAAATTTAAAAATGCACATGAGATTGTGGATTGGTGTAATAGAAGATTATCTGCACCTAGTTTGAGTGATTACTCTAAAGTTGATTGATTATTTTGGTTGGTGGAAGAAGAGAGCATTGTATCTAGAGTTGATTGTGAGACAATTAGTGGATCTACTAAATGGCATTCATTTAGGAGTGTGACAACAAGCACATGGATTATTTGGACAAGGGAGCTTATTTTGTATCTCAGAAGATTGGGAAGCTTGTGAAAATACAGAATGGGTTGAACAGTGGGAGCAAAGATTGTTGACACCTATAGAAGCACATAATCAATATGAAAGAACTATTGAAGAAAATGATCAATTGTTTGCATCTGAAGATTATGACCGTGTTTCGAAGGTTGTACAAGAAGGTAATTTTAATTCAATTTATTTCACTTTATTAAGTTATTTTGTAATACTAAATTATTTATATGGATATGCACAAGTTATTAAATCAAATTTTGTTGGAAGGACATGTGTATGATGTTATTACACCTAAGGGGAATGAAGAGCAAACAAAATATTGGTTGGCTCGTTGTGTGGAAACTAAACATAAGTTGATAATGCCTCGAGAAGATGATGATGGCTTTCATTATCCAATAGGTACAATGATCCCCTTAAGACACCTCCTTAAGCAAATTCTGATAACAAGTTTTAGATCTCCTTAAGCAATTTTTTAGAACAAGTCTTTGATCCCCTTAAGAAAATTTTGAGAACTTATTTGATGATGGTTTTTGAACATGTTTTCCAATAGGATCAGTGGTGGTTTTCGGCACTTGGCTACAAAAATACTTGAGAAGAAAGAATGGTCTACCTACATTCAAAGACTATGAAACACATAAAAAGATTATGCATTATTCACATTTGGTGGTGGCAACAAGTATCAAACTAGAGTGGTATCGTGGAAGATCTTCAAAAAAATTGCTATGGTCAATTTATATGGAAGAGCATGAGGCAATCGTAGATTCATTGCAAAAAAGAGAGGATGCAGATGGTATAATGGAATAAGTAAATACAGGTAAATATAGTTTTAGTTTTATTTTGTCCTTTTAAATACATTAAATACATGTTTCGACATTGGTCAAGTGTGTTATTAGTTGAAATTGATTTAAATTTTTCTTTTATACATACTTAAGGAATAATCATAAAAAGGATCTAGTCCATGTAGATTCAACCTAGACAACATGGAGTACTTGGTAAAAATAGGTAATTATTAGTTAAATTATATTTAAATACATGTTTTGATTACATATTGATATTGCTTGGACATTAATAGTTAAAATTGATTTATTGTCATTTTTTGTATCCTAAAGCCATCATTGCATTGATCTCATACTTTGAAACAAAAAGGAGAGGATGTCTGGATTCAACCTACAAACATGTGTGGAATACTTTTAAATGCAGGTGCTTCATTTTTGTACATATAGATAGTTTTATATAAATTAAAATATGTATGTTTTGATGATTTCATTGATATTGGTTGTACCTTTTTGATATCAGGTGGTGTGAAGACCTACTACATTCTAGCCATGAGTTTGAGATTTTCTTGAGATGGCATATCCAAATTTTGTAAACATTGTTTTGAGATGACATATATGTACATCCATACAAAATTAAACATACTCTATGTACTTCTATGTATTAAATCAATATTCTATATATTTTTTTCTTAAATGTGCATGTTTTCCTACTTTGAAACTTTATGTTTATGTGTATAATCACTAAATATCATGCATACATTATTGTTAAATCAATTATATCCTTAAGACATATTATGACCCCTTAATACATCCCCTTAAGACACCCCCTTAGGACCCCTCAAGACATCCCATTTAGGCGTATTATGACACCTTAAGACATCCCCTTAATATGTTTTGTTATGACCCTTCTAGACATCCCCTTAAGACATCCCCTTAATTAACACGTTCTATTATGACCCCTTTAGACATGCCCTTAAGACCCCTTGTAACACCCCTCCTTTTTGTGCTCTGTTAATCAGGCAATGTTTTCCTATGTTATGCTTCAATCATGTTAACATGTGAATTAATGATGCTTTATGCTTTAATTATGTTAATAATGTTAGCTTGGTCAGTTAGTGATATTGTATTGGTGAAGGGGACGGGGTTGTATCACTCGCTTGCGAGTGCCCTACGATTCTGAGATTTCCTCTTCACGGTGTGTCTGATCATATTATGTATATATGCACGTTCGACATGCTCTTGGTTGCAGGTTGGCAGGTACATGACATCGACTCCACCTGGTTTCTAGGTCTGAGCGTGTCCATTGACCAACGAAAATTAATTGGGAGATAGTAGCTAGGTTTTCCGAACCAAGTCGTCACCCTAGTCGTAGCATGTTGTTGGTTTGTCGTCGGGGTCAGTTGTTTTATCTTGGTTAGTTCCCTTTGAGTGTTTATTTAATTTCAAGTTAAAGTTTATTTAATGGCTTGCGTAGTTTGATTAATGATTAAATGTGTTTAGTTGCAAGCTAAAAGTGATTAAATAGCTTTTGGAAATTATAAATAATGATTGTTTTGTCTTATTGCGATGTTGGAAAATTAGTGATTGATTAATTAATTTAATTGAATTAATAAAATAATCTAATTTTGAATTAGATTTATTTTATTGATAATTTGAATTAATTGGGTGAATTAATTAAATTATCCCTTTTGAATTGAAAGTGTGAAAGATTTAATTCTTTTGTTAAATGGAAAGTGCAAAAATATTTCGATTCAAATTGGAAATAGAAAATTGTTAAAGTTATTAAAAGTTCAAATGTTTCTTTTGCAAAGACTTTGGGGTAGAAGAGATATTTTCAGAATTAGTTGACTATTTTGGAAAGATATTTGTGTTCAATTTAATTTGAAATTGAATTTAGTGTGAATTTGAAAGTGAGTGGCATGTGTATTTGAATTTAGTTGAATTTGAATTTGGAATGAGAAGTGGAGTTTGAATGTGAATTTGGAGAGTTTGGAAAAAGAAAAGCATATATTTTATTTTAGGGTTTTTCTTTCAATCTCCATGGATTCTTGGTTTTGGATTTTTGGGTGGAGAGGCTTGGAGGAGGCTATGATGGTGGAGTTGAAAGGGTGTTGAAATCTCCATGGTTAAAGCTTGCAACTTTGGAGGAAACATAAGGTTCCATGTTCTCCCCCTTCACTTTGTTTTCTCACTTTGCATGTTTGAAAAACATAGGTGTAGATTCAATGAAAACTCATGGAAAATATTTTAAACTTGGAAATGGTGGATTGTGTTGGATTTGAAAACCAAACATAGAAATTATACCAAGTTTTTGAAAGAAAGTAAAATAAAACTCCATGTGTGAACTAGATTTTGAAAAATCCATGTTCTTGTTTTGAAATAAGTTTTATTTTTGAATTGGATTTGGATTAGTTTTGTAATTTGGGTTTGAAATCAATTTTTGGGTTTGTATAATTGTGAATACAAACATATATCTTAATATATGTAATACCCACAATAATATTGGCCTTATATTTGTTATTTGAAGAAATTTTTAAATATATGTTTTAACCCAGAAAAAAATTTCTGGTAAATGCGTTTGAAAAATGCAGGTTTATTTGTTTTTTTAATGAAATTTATTTTGTGGGGAGGTGGGAGGTCAAACCCCACCCCCCACCGCGGCCGCCGCGGCCGCCGCCGTAGGGGAGGCGTTGGCTGTGTGAACACACAGCCACCGCCACCGCTAGGGCGGAAGCTTGTGCCCTCACAGACATAGCCACTTCACGTGAGGCGGCAAGGCTGGTGCTCCCCGCGACACAACTCACCACCACCCACTGGAGGCAAGCATAGGTGCCCCGCGACACACAGCCTCACCGCCTGGGCCAGCCGAGGCGGGCTGTGCTCCTGGGCCGCTACTCTCCCTTGCCTTACTCAAAAATTAAAATTACTTTTTTGCCTATTTTAATTTAAAATTTTGTTAATAAATATTATTTTATATTATATTTATATAATATTTATAATATTTAAATATTATATAATATATATAAAATATAATATATTTAATATATTTGGTAAATTAAAGGAAATTTGGTTTAAATTAAAATATGTTTCATTCTTTTGGTTAAATCATTAGGTTTTGGGAAAAGGATTAAAATAATTATAAAAGTTATTGGTTATATTTTGTAAATAAATGGAATTCTTCTTTTTATAATTGTTAAAATGATAGTGGGCTAAATTGAGTAACTTTGCACATAAAGGTATTTTACATATTTGGAATATTTGTTTGTAAATATTCATGTCAGCATGCTTTTATATTTAATTGTATGGATTTTGCAATGGTATTTTATTTTAATTAGATGCGTTAGGGGTATCATAATCCAAGTGTATTAAGACGTTTATCGTCGTGCTTTAGCGGCAAAAGTGGAGTTTAGAAAATTTAATGTTTTATTTGAATATTGATTTTAGTTGAGGAAGTAACCTACGTTGCAAAATGGATTAAGTGATTTGAATTTTAAATATTATTTTTAAAATATTTTGAGTTTGATTATGTTAGTAAAACTTAGAGAGAATGGTTGTTTTAAATTTTAACCAGGAAGCTGCTTCATTAAAGTGTTTGATTATGAATATGGTTACAAAATTTAGAGTAAATGATCTGTTCTTTATATTCCAATGTCATGATTAGAAATGGGAACAATTGACTGGATAAATGCAAGTTATGAAATCTGTGGTTGAATGGATTTAGGAAATCTGAACATTAGCCTTCCTTTATGTCTGAAATATTTTCAGTGTTTAATTGTTCGCCTTCGATGTTGTGGAAGGAGGGTGATTGTTTTGTGAATCTTCCTGATATGGGTTCATTTATTTGTTATGGGTGGTTACGTGAGTTTTTATGATGGTTGACTGTAAGTCATTTCTTGTTGATCATGTAAGTCTTCCAGCAGTGTTTTCTTGAGATGATGCTATGCCTCTTATGTTTTGCTTTGGTTATCTTGGTTTATGTGTGAGTAAGCTCAAGTGGTTACCTGGTTCTTTGAACGGGTTGTGTGATCTTGTGATTCATGGTTGAGTCGAGTTATCAGTTGTTATGTGGGTTTCAGTTATGTAGTCAACCTTGTGTTAGCCTTGGGTAGTGCACGTTTTGGTTTCAGCTTTGTACATCCGTGGTGATGTGTTGCCTGTTGAGGTGTTTGGTTATTGGTGATATATGTTAGTGCATTGTCTACCCTTGGCATGTGGTTGAGTTATGTGTTGTCGATAGGGGAGTGGCTTTCAAACGAGCGCCGGGCCCAAAGTTGTCCCAGGATAACTCGTTTGAGAGTTGGTTATTTAAGTGAAAATTAAAATAACTTTCTAGGGAGAAAGTAGCTTTGAACACAATAAGATAATTCTAGCCCGCCATTGGCTCCGCTGGGCTTGCACGAGACTTGAGATGAGTCGGAAGGCCTGAATGGCAAGGTCGCTATCTTGTCTCGAAAGATAATCATCTTTACCGGTAAGCATGGTCGTTCGTGGAGAGAGGTTACCGTGATATCCCGGTAGGGGCCTGACGAAGAACACCATTGATAACCAATGCAGCCTTTATGACACCCTCCCATGACAGCAAATGGTATGGTAGTTGTACCGCGAGTTTATTTCGGTACGCGACGGTACCTTTGACTTGTACTCTGGAAGCATTGTAACCATCATAAGTAAATGTGGGTTTCACTCTTGTTTCCGCCGGTGCTTGCTTTGTGCTCCAGCGTGTATTTGCCCCGTAGGAATTCTCGGTTATCTCCTAGCACGGAGGGGAGGGGGCCTTTAATCCACGGGTCGGGTGGCATGCTTTTCCGCCGTTCTTCTTCATGTTCTGCGTGTTCGCGGATTTTTAGTTGGAGAGTCAGCATAAGGTTGCTTTCTTCTTCTCGGCTTCGTTCTTTTCAGTTGATCTTTATTTTATTACCCCTCATTTGTTTCGAGGTGGAATTTGTAATTGTAATTATGAGTATTGGATTTACCTCATTCAGGGAATGAGTGATGTAACCTTATTGTTTAAATGTGAAATTGGAATCTTGTGGTATTATTTATCCTTGTTGTAATTTATCTTGAATGGAATGTATGTTGTATCATTTCCTTAAGTGATTAATGTTTCGGTTTATGTTAATGTTATTGCTGTTGGGTTTTTAAGTAATCTTTGTCTCGTGGCCTTAGAGGTTGTTGGCATTATGTATTCACCTTGCATGTTATTGCACTTAAACAAAAAAAAAAAATTGGTAAGTTTAAGTAGTGAATTACAACTTCCTCTAGGGTTGCGTGGCGGGGCATTACACATGGTATCAGAGCCTAGGTTTAAACACTGGGAACTCTGGGATTATGTTGGACCCATTATGTTGTAAGTTGTGTAAGCCATACTGGGCACTATGAGCCACTGCATTGACCTAGTTGTTTTCTTCGTAGTTTTCCTTTTGGGTTGATTTTTTTTTGTTTGCCCGTGGTTTTCAAGTAGCGGTTTCGGTCCAATGGTGCGGTGAAACTAGTGGAGTGGTTAGGATCCTGCGGCAGTGCGCACGTAACCGAGCATCTTCTATTGAAGAATGTATGATGGACGCATTGTGTAGTGTGTTATTGTGGATGTGCCGCGGTGGTGGATGACAATCAATTTATTGTGGCTTCCACCCCTGTATTGCCTTTTGCTTGTAATGCTTTAGAGTATCAGCCCCGCAAGCCCACCTAGAGGTGCTCTCTCGGTTGTTTTCCTTCGGTTGCCCGCTTTTTCATTGTGTGCGCTGAGACCCTCGGAGGAGTCTTGAGTGTTGTATGTAAGCCGTTAAGGGTATTCCAAGAGCTTGATATGGCACATTGTCATAGGACCCTTTCCTGAGTGCCTTAGTATGCATGCTTGTATCTTATGAGAAACAAATTATGTATTCCGAAGGTTTGTATCTTAGATCACCCAAAAAGGACCTAAGTCCCCAAGTTGTATTCATATTTATGAAAAAGGTATAATGTGAATAGAAAATCATTTTGCAGCAAATAAAAGTTTAGAGAGAAGGGTTAGTGAAATAGTTGCATGTTAAAGATAAATGCATTATAGGTGCATATGTTGTTGGTGAGGCTTATAGTCCCCAACTTTATTGTTTAATTTTAAGAAATCATGTTGATGATTAGATTATAGTGCCTAGACTCAAAATGCAAAATGTCGAATGTATGTTGAAGTGTTAATGTTGCATATCTTGTCTGGTGTAAACTTGTAATGATATTGATTTATGTGTGATCGTATGGAGTTTGTAATAGAGGAGCTTGCAGGCTTCCAGGAGTAAGCCTGACCCTAGGGGGGGAGGATGTAACACCCCTCCTTTTTGTGCTCTGTTAATCAGGCAATGTTTTCCTATGTTATGCTTCAATCATGTTAACATGTGAATTAATGATGCTTTATGCTTTGATTATGTTAATAATGTTAGCTTGGTCAGTTAGTGATATTGTATTGGTGAAGGGGACAGGGTTGTATCACTCGCTTGTGAGTTCCCTATGATTCTGAGATTTCCTCTTCACGGTGTGTCTGATCATATTATGTATATATGCACGTTCGACATGCTCTTGGTTGCAGGTTGGCAGGTACATGACATCAACTCCACCTGGTTTCCAGGTCTGATCGTGTCCATTGACCAACGAAAATTAATTGGGAGATAGTAGCTAGGTTTTCCGAACCAATTCGTCACCCTAGTCGTAGCATGTTGTTGGTTTGTCGTCGGGGTCAGTTGTTTTATCTTGGTTAGTTCCCTTTGAGTGTTTATTTAATGGCTTGCGTAGTTTGATTAATGATTAAATGTGTTTAGTTGCAAGCTAAAAGTGATTAAATAGCTTTTGGAAATTATAAATAATGATTGTTTTGTCTTATTGCGATGTTGGAAAATTAGTGATTGATTAATTAATTTAATTGAATTAATAAAATAATCTAATTTTGAATTAGATTTATTTTATTGATAATTTGAATTAATTGGGTGAATTAATTAAATTATCCCTTTTGAATTGAAAGTGTGAAAGATTTAATTCTTTTGTTAAATGGAAAGTGCAAAAATATTTCGATTCAAATTGGAAATAGAAAATTGTTAAAGTTATTAAAAGTTCAAATGTTTCTTTTGCAAAGACTTTGGGGTAGAAGAGATATTTTCAGAATTAGTTGACTATTTTGGAAAGATATTTGTGTTCAATTTAATTTGAAATTGAATTTAGTGTGAATTTGAAAGTGAGTGGCATGTGTATTTGAATTTAGTTGAATTTGAATTTGGAATGAGAAGTGGAGTTTGAATGTGAATTTGGAGAGTTTGGAAAAAGAAAAGCATATATTTTATTTTAGGGTTTTTTCTTTCAATCTCCATGGATTCTTGGTTTTGGATTTTTGGGTGGAGAGGCTTGGAGGAGGCTATGATGGTGGAGTTGAAAGGGTGTTGAAATCTCCATGGTTAAAGCTTGCAACTTTGGAGGAAACATAAGGTTCCATGTTCTCCCCCTTCACTTTGTTTTCTCACTTTGCATGTTTGAAAAACATAGGTGTAGATTCAATGAAAACTCATGGAAAAGCTTTTAAACTTGGAAATGGTGGATAGTGTTGGATTTGAAAACCAAACATAGAAATTATACCAAGTTTTTGAAAGAAAGTAAAATAAAACTCCATGTGTGAACTAGATTTTGAAAAATCCATGTTCTTGTTTTGAAATAAGTTTTATTTTTGAATTGGATTTGGATTAGTTTTGTAATTTGAGTTTGAAATCAATTTTTGGGTTTGTATAATTGTGAATACAAACATATATCTTAATATATGTAATACCCACAATAATATTGGCCTTATATTTGTTATTTGAAGAAATTTTTAAATATATGTTTTAACCCAGAAAAAATTTCTGGTAAATGCGTTTGAAAAACGCAGGTTTATTTGTTTTTTTTAATGAAATTTATTTTGTGGGGAGGTGGGAGGTCAAACCCCACCCCCCACCGCCGCCGCCGCCGCCGCCGCCGCAGGGGAGGCGTTGGCTGTGTGAACACACAGCCACCGCCGCCCGCAGGGGGGCTGCGTGTCCCTGACACGACACCGGGCGGGAGGCAGGGCTGTGTGTCTCGGGCGCGCCCTCCTGCCTTACTTAAAATTCGAAAATTACTTTTT
Source organism: Sequoia sempervirens (assembly GCA_007258455.2). Lineage (NCBI taxonomy): Eukaryota > Viridiplantae > Streptophyta > Pinopsida > Cupressales > Cupressaceae > Sequoia > Sequoia sempervirens. The sequence continues at coordinate 1,025,523 of VDFB02338372.1, read as the reverse complement.
GTTTATTTTAATTTAAAATTTTTGTTAATAAATATTATTTTATATAATATTTATAATATTTAAATATTATATAATATATATAAAATATAATATATTTAATATATTTGGTAAATTAAAGGAAATTTGGTTTAAATTAAAATATGTTTCATTCTTTTGGTTAAATCATTAGGTTTTGGGAAAATGATTAAAAGAATTATAAAAGTTATTGGTTATATTTTGTAAATAAATGGAATTCTTCTTTTTATAATTGTTAAAATGATAGTGGGCTAAATTGAGTAACTTTGCACATAAAGGTATTTTACATATTTGGAATATCTGTTTGTAAATATTCATGTCAACATGCTTTTATATTTAATTGTATGGATTTTGCAATGGTATTTTATTTTAATTAGACACGTTAGGGGTATCATAATCCAAGTGTGTTAAGACGTTTATCATCGTGCTTTAGCGGCAAAAGTGGAGTTTAGAAAATTTAATGTTTTATTTGAATATTGATTTTAGTTTAGGAAGTAACTTACGTTGCAAAATGGATTAAGTGATTTGAATTTTAAATATTATTTTTAAAATATTTTGAGTTTGATTATGTTAGTAAAACTTAGAGAGAATGGTTGTTTTAAATTTTAACCAGGAAGCTGCTTCATTAAAGTGTTTGATTATGAATATGGTTACAAAATTTAGAGTAAATGATCTGTTCTTTATATTCCAATGTCATGATTAGAAATGGGAACAATTGACTGGATAAATGCAAGTTATGAAATCTGTGGTTGAATGGATTTAGGAAATCTGAACATTAGCCTTCCTTTATGTCTGAAATATTTTCAGTGTTTAATTGTTCGCCTTCGATGTTGTGGAATGAGGGTGATTGTTTTGTGAATCTTCCTGATATGGGTTCATTTATTTGTTATGGGTGGTTACGTGAGTTTTTATGATGGTTGACTGTAAGTCATTTCTTGTTGATCATGTAAGTCTTCCAGCAGTGTTTTCTTGAGATGATGCTATGCCTCTTATGTTTTGCTTTGGTTATCTTGGTTTATGTGTGAGTAAGCTCAAGTGGTTACCTGGTTCTTTGAACGGGTTGTGTGATCTTGTGATTCATGGTTGAGTCAAGTTATCAGTTGTTATGTGGGTTTCAGTTATGTAGTCAACCTTGTGTTAGCCTTGGGTAGTGCACGTTTTGGTTTCAGCTTTGTACATCCGTGCTGATGTGTTGCCTATTGAGGTGTTTGGTTATTGGTGATATATGTTAGTCATTGTCTACCCTTGGCATGTGGTTGAGTTATGTGTTGTTGATAGGGGAGTGGCTTTCAAACGAGCGTCGGGCCCAAAGTGGTCCCAGGATAACTCGTTTGAGAGTTGGTTAATTAAGTGAAAATTAAAATAACTTACTAGGGAGAGAGTAGCTTTGAACATTAATAAGATAATTTAGCCTCGCTCATTGGCTCAAGGGCTTGTACGAGACTTGAGATGAGTCAAGAAGGCCTGGAATGGCAAGGTTGTTATCTTGTCTTCTCGAAAGATAATCGATTCCGCTCTGGTGGGCATATGGCACCGGGTTCGTGAGAGGTTACTAGGATATCCCGAGAGGGGGGCCGGGACCTAGGAAGAACACCATTGGATAACCAATGCAGCCTTTACGATGACACTCCTCCTATGACAGCAGTCGGTATGGTGTTGTACCATGAGTTTATTTTGTACAGTGATGGTACTTGATTTTGTACTCTGGAAGCATTGTAACTATTGTGTTAAGTAATGTGGGTTTTGTTCTTGTTTCAGTTCAGTGAGCTTGCTTGTGTCTAGTGGTAGATGGTCTTAGGTAGGAATTCCTGGTTACTATCTCCTAGCACGGAGGGAGTGGGGCCTTTGGGTTCCACGTGGTCGGGTGGCGTGCATTTCTTTTCCGTTGGTTCTTCTTCATGTTCGTGTGTTCGTGATTTCCAGTTGGAGAGCTCATTGGTTGCGGTTGCTTTTCTGGCTTCGTTCTTTTCAGTTGATCTTTATTTTATTACCCCTCATTTGTTTCGAGGTGGAATTTGCAATTTTAATTATGAGTATTGGATTTACCTCATTCGGGGAATGAGTGATGTAACCTTATTGTTTAAATGTGAAATTGGAATCTTGTGGTATTATTTATCCTTGTTGTAATTTATCTTGAATGGAATGTATGTTGTATCATTTCCTTAAGTGATTAATGTTTCGGTTTATGTTAATGTTATTGCTGTTGGGTTTTTAAGTAATCTTTGTCTCGTGGCCTTAGAGGTTGTTGGCATTATGTATTCACCTTGCATGTTATTGCACTTAAACAAAAAAAAAAATTGGTACGTTTAAGTAGTGAATTGCAACTTCCTCTAGGGTTGCGTGGCGGGGCATTACACATGGTATCAGAGCCTAGGTTTAAACACTGGGAACTCTGGGATTATGTTGGACCCATTATGTTGTAAGTTGTGTAGGTTTATACTCTGGGCACTATGAGCCATTGTATTGACCTAGTTGTTTTCTCTTTCGTGTTGTTTTCCTTTTGGGTTGATTTTTTTTTTGTTTGCCCAGAAGTTGTCGTTAAGTGGTTTTGGTCCAATGGTGCAGGAAACTAGTGGAAAGGGTTAGGATCCTCGGTGCAGTGTGCAATGCACCGATATCCTTTCTATTGGAAGAATGTATGATGGACGATTGTGTAGTGTGTTATTGTGATGTGTTGCGTGTGGTGGATGACAATCAATTTATTGTGGCTTCCACCCTTGCATGTCTTTTGTTGAATGCTTTTGTGAGGATTAGGCTCGCAAGCCTACCTAGAGGTGTGTTTTGGTTGTTTTCCTTCTTGTTGCCTGGCTTTTTCATTGTGTAAAGGGTTGAGACCCTTGAGTGGAGTCTTGAGTGTGGTTGTAGTGTGTTTGTTGGGTGTATTCCAAGAGCTTGATATGGCAAGATTGTCATAGACCTCTTTCCTTGAGTGCCTTAGTATGGCGTTTGTATCTTATGAGAAAATGCATTATGTATTCATGAAGGTTTGTATCTTAGATCAAATCTTGGGTAAAGGACCTAAGTCCCCAAGTTGTATTCATATTTATGAAAAAGGTATAATGTGAATAGAAAATCATTTTGCAGCAAATAAAAGTTTAGAGAGAAGGGTTAGTGAAATAGTTGCATGTTAAAGATAAATGCATTATAGGTGCATATGTTGTTGGTGAGGCTTATAGTCCCCAACTTTATTGTTTAATTTTAAGAAATCATGTTGATGATTAGATTATAGTGCCTAGACTCAAAATGCAAAATGTCGAATGTATGTTGAAGTGTTAATGTTGCATATCTTGTCTGGTGTAAACTTGTAATGATATTGATTTATGTGTGATCGTATGGAGTTTGTAATAGAGGAGCTTGCAGGCTTCCAGGAGTAAGCCTGACCCTAGGGGGGGAGGATGTAACACCCCTCCTTTTTGTGCTCTGTTAATCAGGCAATGTTTTCCTATGTTATGCTTCAATCATGTTAACATGTGAATTAATGATGCTTTATGCTTTGATTATGTTAATAATGTTAGCTTGGTCAGTTAGTGATATTGTATTGGTGAAGGGGATGGGGTTGTATCACTCGCTTGTGAGTTCCCTACGATTCTAAGATTTCCTCTTCACGGTGTGTCTGATCATATTATGTATATATGCACGTTCGACATGCTCTTGGTTGCATGTTGGCAGGTACATGACATCAACTCCACCTGGTTTCCAGGTCTGATCGTGTCCATTAACCAACGGAAATTAATTGGGAGATAGTAGCTAGGTTTTCCGAACCAAGTCGTCACCCTAGTCGTAGCATGTTGTTGGTTTGTCGTCGGGGTCAGTTGTTTTATCTTGGTTAGTTCCCTTTGAGTGTTTATTTAATTTCAAGTTAAAGTTTATTTAATGGCTTGCGTAGTTTGATTAATGATTAAATGTGTTTAGTTGCAAGCTAAAAGTGATTAAATAGCTTTTGGAAATTATAAATAATGATTGTTTTGTCTTATTGCGATGTTGGAAAACAGATTGATTAATTAATTTAATTGAATTAATAAAATAATCTAATTTTTGAATTTAGATTTATTTTATTGATAATTTGAATTAATTGTGTGAATTAATTAAATTATCCCTATGAATTAAAAGTGTGAAAGATTTAATTCTTTGGTTGAATGTAATGGGCTAAAATGTTTTGAATTCAAATTGGAATTAGAAAAATGGGTTAAAGTTATTAAAAATTCAAATGCAAGACTTTGGGGTAGAAAAGATATTTTCAGAATTAGTTGACTATTTTGGAAAGATATTTGTGTTCAATTTAATTTGAAATTGAATTTAGTGTGAATTTGAAAGTGAGTGGCATGTGTATTTGAATTTAGTTGAATTTGAATTTGGAATTAGAAGTTGAGTTTGAATGTGAATTTGGGAGTTTGGAAAAAGAAAAGCATATATTTTATTTTAGGGTTTTTTTCTTGGAACCTCCATGGATTCTTGGTTTTGGTTTTTTTTGGGTGGAGAGGCTTGGAGGAGGCTATGATGGTGGAGTTGAAAGGGTGTTGAAATCTCCATGGTTAAAGCTTGCAACTTTGGAGGAAACATAAGGTTCCATGTTCTCCCCCTTCACTTTGTTTTCTCACTTTGCATGTTTGAAAATATAGAGTTAGATTCAATAAAAATTCATGGAGAAGCTCTTAAAATTTGGGAAATGGTTGTTAGATTTGGAATGGAAACCAAACATGAAATTTAGAACCAAGTTTTGGAAAGAAAACCCAAGAAATTCAATGGTTAAACTAGATTTTTGTAAACCCATTTGCATATTTTTGAAATAAGTTCTATTTTTGAATTGATTTGGATAGTTTTTGTAATTTGGTTTGAAATCACTCTTGGTTAGGAATACAAACATATATATTAATATATGTAATACCCACAATAATATTGGCCTTATATTTGTTATTTGAAGAAATTTTTAAATATATGTTTTAACCCAGAAAAAAATTTTGGTAAATGCGTTTGAAAAACGCAGGTTTATTTGTTTTTTTTAATGAAATTTATTTTGTGGGGAGGTGGGAGGTCAAACCCCACCCCCCACCGCCGCCGCCGCAGCCGCCGCCGCAGGGGAGGCGTTGGCTGTGTGAACACACGTACCAATCGTGGCCGCTAGGGGCTGGGCCGCGGTGTCCCCGGCATTGGCAGCCATCACCACTCCGAGGTGTATACCAGGTGCCCCGTGACACAACCACCGCCACCGACAGAGGCAGGGTCAGTGTGCCTCGGCCGCCGCCCTTGGCTATTAATGGAAAATTCGCAATTACTTTTGTTTATTTTAATTTAAAATTTTGTTAATAATAAATATTATTTTATATTATATTTTATATAATATTTATAAATATTTTAAATATTATATAATATATATAAAATATAATATATTTAATATATATTAAATTAAATAAAATTTGGTATAAATTAAAATATGTTTCATTCTTTTGGTTAAATCATTAGGTTTCGGGAAAATGATTAAATGAATTATAAAAGTTATTGGTTATATTTTGTAAATAAATGGAATTCTTCTTTTTATAATTGTTAAAATGATAGTTGGCTAAATTGAGTAACTTTGCACATAAAGGTATTTTACATATTTGGAATATTTGTTTGTAAATATTCATGTCAGCATGCTTTTATATTTAATTGTATGGATTTCGCAATGGTATTTTATTTCAAATTAGACGCCAAGAAAGTATCATAATCCAAATGTATTAAGATGATTATCGTCGTGCTTTAGCGGAAAGAGTGGAGTTTAGAAAATCTAATGTTTTATTTGAATATTGATTTTAGTTGATGGAGTAACCTATGTTGCAAAATGAATTAAGTGATTTAATTTAAATGTTATTTATTAAAATACCTTGAGTTTGAATATGTTAGTAAAACTTAGAGAGAATGGTTGATTTAAATTTTAACCAGAAGTTGCTTCCATTAAAAGTGTTTCTGATTAAGTGAATATGGTTACAAAATTCTGAGTAAAATGATCCTCGTTTCTTTATATTCCAATGTCGTGATTAGAAATGGGATCAATTGACTAGATAAATGCAAGTTATGAAATCTGTGTTTGAATGGATTTATGTTCTAACATTAGCCTTCCTTTATGTCCTCCTCAAATATTTCGTTTAATTGTTCTACTTCGGCGTTGCGGCTGAGGGCATTTGTTTCTGCAGAATCTTCTTTGATATGGGTTCATTTATTTGTTATGGGTGGTTACGCGAGTTTTTATGATGGTTAACGCAAGTCATTTCGTTGATCATGTAAGTCTTCTCCAGCCAGTTGTTTTCTTTGAGATGATGCTATGCCTGCTCTTGCTTGCCATCTTGGCTTCATGTGTGAGTAAGCCCGCGGTTACCCGGCTCTTGAACTGCTGTGTGATCTTGTGGATCTGCGGTTGAGTCGAAGTTATCATTGTTATGTGGTTTCAAGTATGTAGTCAACCTTGTGTTAAAGCCCGGTAGTACGCTTTTGTTTCACTTTGTACATCCGCGGTGATGTGTTGCCCGTTGAGGTGTTTGGTTATTGCGATATATGTTAGTGCATTGTCTACCCTTGGCATGTGGTTGGAGTTATGTGTTGTCGACATAGTGGGAGGGCTTTCAACGAGCCGGCCCAAAGTGGTCCCAGGATAACTCGTTTGAGAGTTGGTTAATTAAGTGAAAATTAAAATAACTTACTAGGGAGAGAGTAGCTTTGAACATTAATAAGATAATTTAGCCTCGCTTATTAGCTCAAGGGCTTGTACGAGACTTGAGATGAGTCAGGAAGGCCTGGAATGGCAAGGTCGTTATCTTGTCTTCTCGAAAGATAATCGATTCCGCTCTGGTGGGCATATGGCACCGGGTTCGTGAGAGGTTACTAGGATATCCCGAGAGGGGGGCCGGGACCTAGGAAGAACACCATTGGATAACCAATGCAGCCTTTGCGATGACACTCCTCCTATGACAGCAGTCGGTATGGTGTTGTACCATGAGTTTATTTTGTACAGTGATGGTACTTGATTTTGTACTCTGGAAGCATTGTAACCATTATGTTAAGTAATGTGGGTTTTGTTCTTGTTTCAGTTCAGTGTGCTTGCTTGTGTCTAGTGGTGGATGGTCTTGCGTAGGAATTCCTGGTTACTATCTCCTAGCACGGAGGGAGTGGGGCCTTTGGGTTCCACGTGGTCGGGTGGCGTGCATTTCTTTTCCGTTGGTTATTCTTCATGTTCGTGTGTTCGTGATTTCCAGTTGGAGAGCTCATTGGTTGCGGTTGCTTTTCTGGCTTCGTTCTTTTCAGTTGATCTTTATTTTATTACCCCTCATTTGTTTCGAGGTGGAATTTGCAATTGTAATTATGAGTATTGGATTTACCTCATTCGGGGAATGAGTGATGTAACCTTATTGTTTAAATGTGAAATTGGAATCTTGTGGTATTATTTATCCTTGTTGTAATTTATCTTGAATGGAATGTATGTTGTATCATTTCCTTAAGTGATTAATGTTTCGGTTTATGTTAATGTTATTGTTGTTGGGTTTTTAAGTAATCTTTGTCTCGTGGCCTTAGAGGTTGTTGGCATTATGTATTCACCTTGCATGTTATTGCACTTAAACAAAAAAAAAAATTGGTACGTTTAAGTAGTGAATTGCAACTTCCTCTAGGGTTGCGTGGCGGGGAATTACACCCCTTAAGACATCTCCTTAATTAACATGTTGCATTATGACCCCTTTACACATCCCCTTAAGACGTATTATAACCCCTTAAGACATCCCCTTAAGACGTTCTATTATGACCCCTTTAGACACCCCCTTAAGACGTCATTATTTGTTTCAACAACTTATAAATTAGTGTTAGATGAATTATTATTTATAGTATTTATTAATGCTTTTATTCTCTAATCTTCTATGGTATTGTTTATTTCTTAAAATTTTATCCTTTCTGGTATATAAATAGATTACTTTTGTCTATAAATTATGATTTATTGACTGATTATTGATTGGTGTGAATTGAATAATTTCATTGAGTAATTATTGTTATTTATTGAATATACATATCATGTATATCATGTATGAGATCACTAAATTTCACATTAATGTCCTATATTAATGTCTTGACTATGAACACAAAATGCATAAATGTACATGTGTAAATTAAAATTTCAAACAATAATAAAGTCCATAATTTATGTAACATATTAAGTGCATGATACCAATATATTAAGCGCATGAAATAAAGTCCAACAGATTACATGAGAAACAAGAAATATAGTCCATGAAATAAATAAATATAATACATAAAATCACATCTTTCTAGGTCATGTATTGTCTCTATAATCAAGAGACCTCTTCACACCATGCGGACTATGTGGATGACTTGAAACACTTTGTATAAGAGAAACATGAAATCAGATGTAAGATAATAAAAAAATGATTTAGTGACAATTTAATTTATAATCCATAATAAAATTAAAGTACCATCATATCTATGACTGGATGCTCAAGTGCACTTGAAGCAACCTCTAAATTCTCTAAATCAATCTACATAAACAAGACAAAGAAATTCAAAATTAGATGTGCAACTCTACAATTAAATTTTTTTAATTCAATTTAATTTATAATTTATCATATTTTAATTGTACCGTATTATGATGTTGTGCACTAGGCTCTTCTCTAGGACCTGTCTATACATGCTCAACTACAAGATGTGTCTCATGCTATAAAAGAAAAATAATATGTAAAAATCTCAGATTATGTATATATTCAATTTATAATTTATAATTGACTTTAAATATAATAAAAAAAATTAAATTACCATTTGATCTGGAACCTGCTGTACATGTCCTCCTGCTTGTGTAACTATGTTTGGGTTAGGGATGAAAGTTGCACTAAAAAAGTCCTACAAGATCAAAATTAAAGCATGTATAATTGAATTAGGTTAATATATATATATATATTAAAGTTTGAACATTTTGTGTATAAATTTTTGTAAACAACCTAGAATTTAGTGGCCTCACGAGTAACTGCAACATCAAATGTTTGCCCAAAGCCCATTCTTATTGTGGTATCAACCTAGAAATACATGTACATAAACATTTAACACTTATAATATTTACAAGTGTGCATGCATGTGTTTCATATATCTAGTGAATTCAAAACTCATAAAATTGTAACTATACTAATGTAAACTTTAAACAAATTTACAATATGAATGTACCTACCCCTGATCTATGATGCCCGATAGTGGACGAGTGCTTGACAATCCCTTAGGAGGAATCGACGTGGATGCTGATTAACTTAGCTAAACCACCATAAATATTTCAAACATATATATGATTCAATTTTAAATTTAAGACTCAAGTTAAATAATTTATGATTTCATATATAATTTTAAAATTTGAAATCAAAATACCCCATAAGGGTTGCCGAGTATGACTGGTGTCAATGTATGTACTCGTGGAACAAATGATTGCCATTGAAATGTCATCTGTACACCAAACAATTTGATTGTTAAAATGTCTTGCAAGCTTTTCTTTGATATATACAACCACCAAAATTCTTATAAAATGAACATACATCTAGATGCATATTTATACCTATGTCGTAGTGTCCTTAGGGTGATGCTCTGCTATGAGGAACTCTACAAATGAACTGATGCAACCAATTGAACCACTATAATCTCCCTGTCCGCCTAAACTAGGTGTGGCTTGATCAAGTCCATAGCATACTTGATGACAACTAGCACATATATGGGGGATGGGCCTTGACACTCCTACAGCTATCCTAAGACCAGCTCCATAAAAAACTCCATCATCATCATCATCTATAAGCTCCCCACTTGCTATCGCATAAGCATGTTGATCAAGGTCTCTTGCGAGTGTACTAAGGGAACCTAATGTTGAGACAAGAGATTGATGATGTATAGGTGCAGGAATGGGAGGACTAGGAGCAACAACAAGGGGTTGTGCATGCACGGGGCATCAGGGATCAAACCTTGCCCCTAATCTATATTGTGGCATGCCACCACCAACACCCTGAAATGATCTCAAATCAAAATATTTGGTATTTTTCCCCAAAACAAACTCTACATATAGTTTTCTCAAAAAATACAATGGTAACTCCCAATTAGCATGTGGGGGACTATCAAAAACCATATACCATCAATCCAAAAAATGTGCACTCATATGCGGATGTATGCACCACCTCATGGATATTCTAGATTTGTTGGGTGGAATGGGTTATCAAGTAATGGGGTCAAGAAAGTAGGGGGCTAGATGGGATTTTGTTATGTTAAGGTCTAATATTTGTTTGTAAGAGAGACCATCAAAATAAAATTGTCTCATTTGTTCTCTATCTCGTTGATGCCTATCAAGATCAGAATCAATCATCCTAATGGCATCAACAAAATTTTGCATCGCAGATGAAAAATCTATCACATGTGGAGGAATCAATGCTTGACTTTGCATAGAATTGATTTGATTTTGTAAGGATGCAACTTGATCATTTATTTGTGGTCTCAAGCGAGCCTTGTCAGATGTGATAGGTGTTAGATGTGGTATATTAGGTGGAGGGGGAGGGGGAGGGGGAAGGGAAGGTGGAGGGGGAGGTGGAGTTGGAGGGGGGGAGGTGGATGTGGCTATGGCTGAGGTGGTGGATTGATGGTATCATCAATGTTAAAATCATTTATGATATTCTCGATATAAATGCACACTTGCATTAAATCATACAAAATAGTCCATGTACATACATATATTAAGATCATATATTTAATTGAAATAGGATGAGCAACATATATATTAAGATCATATATTTAACTGAAATGCACATATATATACGTTGATTGTTCAACTCAAGAGCTTGTCCATACAAAATTCAAAATTAAATGTATGTACATCTACATTTAAAATATAAAATATGATGCATAATTTGCTTGCATACAAATCATTAAACTAAGATATGTACATACATACAAATTTCAAAATTTAAGAGCTATATATATGCAAATTTTTAATACATGCACATACATACGAAACAATAAACTTGAAACATTCACAAAAACTCATTTTATGTCTAACACACACACACATTTATTACAATTTTTCAGCAAGAGAAATCATGATCTAGTAGATAGTCATAAAATATATACTATTATATATTATTCATTATAAGTTCATAAATTCCACCCAAAATTCATAAATCCATGTCACTAAAAATATCCATCTAGAACCAAAATCATAAATTCATGACACTAAAAATATCCATTTGGAACCAAATTTTTAAATTCATCACACAAAATATCCATCATTCACCAAATTTATAAATTCATAACTATTTAAGATATTTGTTTTAATTTATAAACTATTGTGGCTCTCTACTGAATAGATCTTCATTTCTTTGTGTTTTCCTTTTCAAAATCAGGAGTTCTCCTCTCCTCTAGCCATTGTCTATGCTCATCTACGATCCAATCCATAGCCCTGACAACATCAACAAGGGTTTCCATCCTAGATGCAAACATCCTCACAGGAGGTGTGACACATTCTTCATTTTGAATAATGTTGATTTGATCTTGGATGGTTCTAGAAGAAGTATTGATTTGTGCTTGCAAATGAGCATGTTCATTGATTTCAGGTGGTGGAGGTGGGGTTTTATGAGGTGGAGTGGGTGGAGGTGGAGGTGAAGGTGTTGGAGATGGATGGCGTGGAGGTGGATTACGAATATTATTGAATGGATCCATGTGATCTTTAATATATGAGTGAACCTGCATTAGATTTGTATTTCAAGATGTAAGATGCATGTTTAGGAAATACCTTTAAACCATTCAATGTAAATGGCCTTAAATAATTGAATACAAATGATAAAATTATATATAAGCCTCATTTATATGTCTAAGGCACATGTTACTTGAATGAAAATACAATTAACTATTGATATTGTATAATCCTATAGGATGTTATTATTGTTAAATTTGGTTGGGCCTTGGGCAATGTTGATCACCAAATTTTAAGAACTTCTTTGATCCCCTTCAAAAATGTCATATTGGAAACCCCTAAGAAATCAAATTGCGATTTAGGGTGACATGATGGCTTAAGGGGATCTACGTCTAGTGAGGTCCTAGGAGAAAATGACATGGCTCAAGTGAATAAAATTTGGTGAATTTTCCAAAGGCAACCAAATTCCATTAAGATCCTTTAAATAAAAAATGATGGCTTTATGGTTTAGGGTTTAGACTTTATAGTTTATGGTTTACAGTAATAGGATGGATTAAGGGGATCTACATGTAGTAAGATCCTAGGAGAAAATGGCATACATAAGGGAATGAAATTTGGTGGAGTTGCCTAAGGAAACCAAATTTAATTGAGAGACTAAGAAAAAATGATGGCTTTAGGGTTTAGGGTTTAGAATTTAGAGATTAGGGTTTATGGTAATAGGATGGCTTCAGGGGATCTACATGTAGTAATATCTGAGGAGAAAATGACATCGCATAAGGGAATGAAATTTGGTGGAGTTTCCTAAGGCAACCAAATTTCATTAAGAGCCTAAGAAAATATGATGGCTCTAGGGTTTAGGAGTTAGAGTTTAGGGTTTAGGGTAATAGGATGGCTTAAGGGGATATACATGTAATAAGATACTAGGAAAAAATGACATGGAATAAGGGAATGAAATTTGGAGTTTCCTAAGGAAACCAAATTTCATTAAGAGCCTAAGAAAAAATGATGGCTTTAGGGTTTAGGGTTTACACTTTAGAGTTCAGGGTTTACGGTAATAGGATAAAAATTTCATAGCATAAGGAAATGAAATATGGTGGATTTTCCTAGGACAACCAAATTTCACTTCAAGGTGCTGGGTAGGACAAAATGAATGGATTAGTGTTTAGGGTTTAGATTTTAGAGCTTAGGGTTTAGGGTTTACAAAACTTAGGCTAAAGTTTTGGTGCCCTTTAAAATATTTAATGAACTTGAAATTTAGTGAAGAACATTTTCTTGTGGAATAGTTCATTGAGATCTACTATTGTTTCAACTGACCAACCTAGATTATGATGGCAAATTTGATCACCAAATTTTAAGAACTTCTTTGATCCCCTTAAGAAATCAAATTACAATTTAGGGTGACATGATGGCTTAAGAGAATTTATGTCTAGTGAGGTCCTAGGAGAAAATGGCATGGCTCAAGTGAATAAAATTTGGTGAAGTTTCCAAAGGAAACAAAATTTCATTAATATCCTTTAAAGAAAAAATGATGACTTTAGGGTTTAGGGTTTAGACTTTAGAGTTCAAGGTTTAGGCTAATAGGATAAAAATTTCATGGCATAAGGGAATGAGATATGGTGGATTTTCCTAAGACAACCAAATTTCACTTTAAGGTGTTGGGTAGGACAAAATGAATGGTTTATTGTTTAGGGTTTAGATTTTGGAGTTTAGGATCTAGGGTTTACAAAACTTAGAGTAAAGTTTTGGTTCCCATTTGAATATTTAATGAACTTGCAAGTTAGTGAAGAACATTTTCTTGTGGAATAGTTGATTGAGATCTACTCTTGTTTCAACTGACCAACCTAGATTATGATGGCAACTTTTATTACCAAATTTTAAGAACTTCTTTGATCCCCTTAATAAATTGAATTACGATTTAGGGTGACAGGGGGTTTGGCTAGATCTGTGATGCTTCATGATGCCAATATGGTAGGGAGGAAAACATACATTGATTTATGTTTTTATGAATAGTAACTATACTGTTGAACAAAGGAACCTTTGATTGACATCAGATTAAATGGACTTAATAAGGTCACAATCTAGTGTTGTGAGGCATTTTATGTGTCCACACTAGGTCTTGGACCCTTGGAAATCAAACAAAATGCTTTTATTAACATCTTGTAAAGGTGTTGTGAAGTCTTGTAATAAGATTTCATGCTTTTCTAGACTTAATTAACCTATTTTTTCCTAAATTCAACATTATAATAACATTATTTCATTAATCTAGAAATATTCTTAACATAAAATTAATGATAAACTAGTGTTGTAAGATGATTTATCCATTCACATTGGTTCTTGTGCATTTCTAGGCTATTTGGACCTTATTTTACTGTTGTAAGGTGCATTAAATTACACTTTCATATTGATTTATGTGTCCCAATCCCTATTCAACATTTGCATCACCATTAATAGTCCTCTATCAACCCATATTGTGCATCCCAAGGCTTTATTTGATCAAACACCTAACAAAATAGCATCTAAACCATATTTCCTATCTCCTTAGCTTCATAGGTGTTGGAATGGCCCATGTTAGACCCATTCACCATGCTTGGAAAATGAGTCCCATCCAGGTGGTACCCATTCACCATGCTTGGAGAATGAGTCCTATGTAGCCCCCATTTTGAACCTTGAGCAGGAAAAAGTGAAATTCAAAGTTTATTTTCACTTCATATCGGCCTGTGATGTAGTATGAATGGATACTAAGGCACAATTGACTATAAATAAGAATATTTTACCTCATTTTTACATTCCATGAATTCTATCTATCCATCCCTCTCATCAATTCAAGCATCCATTATTCATCTATCTTATATCACAAATCAAGAAAACTAGGGCTTTTTCATTGCAAGTCTTCAATTGAGCTTCCAAGGACATTCAAGAGTTGCATCTCCATGTTATAATGTAAAAATCCAAGATAAATCATCATTTTTAAGGTGATATATTCCATTTTTCATATATCATTCATTTATTTCATCATTTTGGTTTAATTACCTAAACAAGGTTTGACCAAGGCAAACTCCCATGCCTTAACAATCAATAATTTCTCTTTTTGTGTTGTTTGTATGTAGATTTAGGCCCTTTGGAAGCTTGAATATCATTGAAGATTACATTCCAAGGTTATTCAAACCATCCTCCTATTATTCAAGTCAAATAATCAAGGAAAAGTCACTTTTAGACCCAAATCTAATAAATTAAGAAGTGGAAATCTATAAGAGATAGAAATACAAATCTAACTCGATAGAATCTTCCTCTAATTTTTAAGATTTTTGTAGCTGGAATGATTCACCACCCTTTTCTAATGAGTACCACCTTTAGTCCTATTTTTTTTTTTTGAGATTTCAACTCTTGATAGTCAAAAATAGGTTTCTGAAAGATTTTAACAGAAGCAGGACTGATTCATCATGCTTGGCGAAGAGTCCCAATGGCCATTTACAAAAATTTCAAAGAAATTTTAAAACCTTACATTGACATCATTATACCTCTAGGTGCACTCAAATTTGACCCTATACTTTTTGTTCTGCATATTTCTTTCTATCTCTTCATATTTCATTTTTTTACATATCACAATGTGTTTTCAAACATATCATAATTCTTAAGTTTTACATTCATTTTTGGTCAATTTCATAGTTTAGTAACACTTATATCACTCCATTTACATCATATCACATTGCACATGTCCTAATTTTAATGTCACATAAGATTTTTTAGCTAGCCTAAATCTCTCTCTTACTAGGTGAAAAACTTAGGAAGAGAGCAATCATTTCAGGTCCTAAAATATATGTTTCAGTAACCAAACACCAATTTCATGTACTTTTGAGTAGAAAAAAAAACTATTTATAGCATCACACTGCTTATACCTAGAAGAACATGAAAGTGGTGTATGTTACTCCATTCCACTAAACCATTTGCACTGTCATGGTTGGCTTGGTTTTCATTTTCTACTTGATTACATTTTCTACCTTCAAATCCAATGAAGCAAATCATCAGGGACTTTTACGGTTTCCATGTTCTCTTTTTAGACTCTCAACACATTTCTTATAGATGAATTCGCCAAGATATGGTGTTCAAAACATTCAATTGACTAATTTCCTACTAGCAAACAGTTGAGTGCTAACCTTTAGTCTCTGCCATGTATTTTATTTTTAAACTATTGCAGAACACAATGACATACCCAGAAAAATTACTGTAAGGTGCACTCCCCCTCTATTTGGGGATTTACCATCCCCTCAGGAGGCAAATTCACCTCCTCACCCAAGGTTTTGAATACCATTAACATGCGCTTGCAAGGCCAACACTCTTCCACCTGCCACAGATAGATCTGGATGCCTTCAACTGCCGGTAATGACCCCATTTTGTATTCTAATTCTTGTATATTCTGAGCCTACTCTGTAATTTTAATTTTTATCCTTTCTTCTTATTTCCATACTCTTCTACCAGCATGCCCTCATATTGCAGCCTGTAGAACTGTATTAACTACAAGGATTCAAAACCCGTTAAAGCATGCATGAAGTGAGCTAACTAGGCATGTTTGAAATTGATGTGTCAATTTTTCACTACTACCAGCATTCTTTCCGGCATCGCAGCTGTATTTTAATGGTGTAGATTTAAACTCAATGAACTAGAGGAATCTCTTACTAGCTGTATACTGTTCCATGGATATTACTTTATCCATCCTCTTAAAAGATCCTCCAAACCCCATTATGCTAATTGTTTCCTAGGATATCTACTTTTGATGAGCTTCTCAGGCCAAAAGAAAACACTACAATGTTAGATTATTTGATTAAAAAAACTTGACCTTCACCAAGTCTCTTTTGCCTAGTATAGGATAAGTGTCCATGGGATTCTACATAGACCTTGACTCCTTTTTTTGCTCAAGGGTTTGGCTAGATCCCATGAGGCTTCATGATGCCAATATGGAAGGGAGGAAAATGACTATTGGTTTACGTGGTTATGGACAGCAACAAAACCCTTCTCTCATTTGCTTCGGCTCGAATAAACAATTTATTGATACCATTACATTGTTTATCTCTAGAAGCACATGAAAATGATGTTTATTTCTCCGTTCAAATAGACCATCTCCAATGTCATGGTTGAGTTGGTTTTCATTTTGTATGTGACTATTTTTAATTTCCTTCAAATCCCATCATACCCATTATTGCATTTCTCATTGTTTCCATAGCTCTCTTTTTAACTTCTCCACTAGATTTCTTATATACAATCCCTTGCCAAGATTCCATACATTCAAAATATTCCACTTTACATGTTTCTATTTTCAATGAATGGTGCTAACCTATTTTTTTGTATATGTATGTTATTTTGTTTATATTCTGCCAAAAGTATAATACACATTGAAGAAAATTACTATATTGTGAACTCTCTATCTCAAATTCTTTCATGCCCCTATGACTTGCTCAACTGCACAACTCATTCTTATTGAAGATGATCAACAGTGTATGTATAACACTTTCCCATTATCAATAGATAGCTCCGGGTAACTAATTGTAAAAATTATTCATTATTTTTAGCCTCACATTGTAAATATTAATTTTGTCTATATGCTTTCTTTTTATCCTTCCTTTTTTATTTTTCTTCCTTCTCCACTAACATACCCTTATATTCCATTTGCAAGAACTAGCTTTAAGCATGCAAAGGGATTCAAAACTAGGATAGGTTCTTGCTTTCAAGTTGCAACATCAATGAAAACACAAAAATATTAGATATTATATATGGAAACACTTGATTTTTCCCAAGATTTCTATTGTGTGATGTATGATGAAACTGCACAACATCTCCCATACATGTTTCATCCTTGTCTTGCTTGGGGTTTTGGCTAGAGTCCATAGGGCTCCATGATGTCAATATGGTATGGAGGAATATGGGTATAGGGTTTGCGGTTTTACATATCATGTCATTTATTTGTTCTTACATACATCTATGCACAAATTCTTGTATAGATTTATTATTATGTTATTCATGTTGCTTCAAAACAAGGTGTACCTTCTAATTCAAGTAAAATAATAATGTTGTATGAATCTCCATGATATTTGTTGTTACATATATACATGTGTACACAAATTGTTGTAATTCAATTAAAATCACAATACAAAGTATGTGATTCCTTTTATCGCATTCACAAAATTATAAAGTAGATACTATTTACAACATCTTTCCTATTTGGAAAACTCATTTTTCATGACCATTGTAACTAATAAAAAAATTAAAAAATAACTTTTTAAAAGAATACAGTTTTCCCCAATCGTACTAATAAAAGATGTAACTATGGAACAAATTTTCCAAAAGCACCCTTTGTAATTCAATCTCAGCAATAAAACACATAACTAATAAGTATTTCAAAAATAAAAATCCTAAAAAAGATTTACCCATGTCATACAAATAGTTCTTCTCATTAGATTTGAGTTTATAACACTTTACTATACTCACATTCAATGAATATATATAGGAAAAGTAATCTTTGTCTGAGAATTATTTCGTTTATAACCTTCAATTGTACATAGAGTTCAAATTCATAACATCCACCTTCTAATGTTATTGTTTCTAATATCTCTTTTATCTTTTCTACATCAACTTAACCATGGAGAGGATCTGTCATGAAATAGTTCTTTTACAAATTCTCTATTGTGCACAAATCATTGTATAAGTTTGGTAAAATCTTTCTCATGTTCCCTAAAAACAATGTGTAGCTTTTAATTCAATTAAAATTACACTATAGAGTATGTGTTTACTTTCATCACATTCACAAAATTATAAAGTAGATAATATTTATAACATCTTTCCTATTTCAAAAACTCATTTATCATGACCATTATAACTAATAAAAACAACAAAAAAATAACTTTTTAAAATAATACTTTTTTTCTACTAATGGGGTGACTTTTCAAAAAGCACTCCTGTTAATTCAATCTCAACCATAAAACACATGACTAATAAGTTTTTAAAAAAGAAAAAAGGAAAAATATTTTTTATGTGAAAATTATTTCATTTATAATGTTCAATTGTACATAGAATTAAATAGCTATTCGTGGTGCACCCTATTGGCTGATAATTGCATATGCATCTTCTAGTTTAAATACTATGAGCTATAGTGGAGTATAAACATTCATAACATGAAAATAAAGAAGCAACTAGATTAGATATTATAAGAAATTGAAAATAATATAAATAAATCTAATTAAACAAATAAACCATGTGTAGCTAGCATAAGTTAGCTTGCAACACAAATATGACAAGAGAAATATGTATGCAATTAGGTTAATTAGCTTTAGGAAAATTCATTGTGGACAATTCACTGTGGGAAAATTCACCTCGTGGAAAATTCACCACCAGCATTGAATTTGAATTTGTAATAGTGGTGAATTTTTTGAGGGTGAATTGTCCACAGTGAATATTTTAGTGGCGGGAAGAATTAGGACATTGATGTAATAAATACAAGTTCTCAATTTTAGGTGATCAGAAGAATAAGGGGATTGATAAACAAATATAAGCTCTCAATTTTTGATGTGGGAAGAATATGTATGTAAATGCAATAAATATAAGCTAGTTTGCAACACAAATATGACAATAGAAATATTTAGGCACATGGTATAAGCTCTCAATTTTTTGTGACTAGAAGAAAAAGAGGACTGATGTAATAAAGAAGCAATTAGTTTAAGTTTCTCTAGCATTGAATTTGAATTTGTAATGGTGGTGAATTTTTGAGGGTGAATTGTTGGTAGTGAATTTTAGTGACAGGAAAAATTAGGGCATTAAAAATGTATTAGATTGATTAATTTTCTTAAAATAGATATAAATTTTTATAACATAGGAAACATGCCACAACAAATATCTAAACAATTATATATAAAAAAAATGATAATATTTTAAAAGAATATAAGATAATATTTAAAAATTAAAAACAAATTCTAATTTTTTTATAATAATTAAAACTAGCTAACTAGGGGAGAGGGGCTCATAGTGGAGCACCCTAACTTCACCTTTCTCAAAATCCTATGTGGAAATTTCAAATCACTCTCAATTTTGTACAATAGTTTATTTGACAACTCACGTGCTTCTATATTTTGTTTTAGGGCCACATCATCAATATGATGCCATGTCAACATGCTTTGTGTTTAGGTGGCCAAAAAAGGCCCAAAAAAAAAGTGAGACAGATAGTGGTGCACTGAGTCATATTTTATTGGTGCGCTGATGTGGCATCACATGATTTTTCAGTTTGTGTATTTTATGGATAAAAATTGTTTTGCAGTTGGATATTAAGGTGCTTCACTATGGGACTCATCAAGGACTACTTTTATCCCCACTATTGGACCCCTCTCCCTTATATACTTTATATATTTTTCTTATTCTGAAAAATAAGCCACATTTTGATATTATGTAGTGCAGGTTTCTATATATGACATTCTAAAGGATGTATTGTTTTAGTTTCTCAAATATGAATAATCTGAAGCATTTGTTAAGGATGTTTACATGCTTGAAATAATGGCTTTTCTTCTATGCAGTGATTATTTTAACAGCAAGACATTTTAAATATGAAAATGTATTTTTCTTATTCTGAAAAATAAGCCACATTTTGATATTATGTAGCGCAGGTTTCTATATATGACATTCTAAAGGATGTATTGTTTCAGTTTCTTAAATATGAATAATCTGAAGCATTTGTTAAGATCATAGAGGAAAATATATGCGATGATAGCATGCGAGATATGTTTTACAAATTGTTTTAAATTACTGAGATCATAGAGGAATAATATGTTTATTTAGCTTCTGAATGAAACCCTAGTATTAGAAAGCTTACAGAAGAAAGAAAAAAATACTAACAATCAAACTACGGTTTAGATTAAAGAAAACAAATTAACCCTAACAATCAGAGTGGGATTTCGGCTTATTCTTTCCTGATTCTTTGATATACTTGTGCTCAGTTTGGGTTATACTGCCATTCTTTAGATCTTACCCGTGTAGCATCAATCATTTACAATATCTCAATTACACTGTTTTTCAAATTAAAAAAACATGACTTCAATTTAAAGTCTCTGTTTTATTTAATAAAGTTTTTAATCCTATAAAAACACTGATTTAATAAAAATAAGAGAGATTTTGCATTTGCCAACATAAATATTAAAAATAAATAATTATTTTGAAGAGGGATCTTTATGTAAAATAGTTTAAAAGATTTACTAAAAACCATGCATTTTGAAATTATTATTATAAATATATATATATATATATATTTTTTTAAATAAAAAGGTTGGAATTAAAGATATTATACAATAACATCCATATAAAATTGTAGAAAGCTGATTTGCAAAGAGTGTATGTATTCAAATAGCCTACTTTAAAATGAAGTATTTTTAATTAAAGTTATAAGCACTACTAAACTTTTTCAAATAAAATATTAAATGTTATTACAACTATTACTAAGTTCCTTACAATTGAAAATTTATTCTACTTCAAAGAACCTATTTAAAAAGAAATCATCATCAAATATCTTACTCAAACACCTAATAAGAATAAAACTTAAAGGACAAAAGAATAAATTACAACCTTTTATAGGTTGACCTTTTCCTCGCTAGAATTTCTACCATGTTTAATATGGAACACAAAAAAAGAAATCTACGTTATCATTGAATTGACTAGTATAAAATTAAAATGATTTAGTCAATGGCTATTATTTTTGGTTATGTAAAAACATCTTATTTAATTAAAATAATATTGAAAATTAAATTAAAATTTTATACATTGTAATTGTGGGTGTTACAAGCATACTTATGTAATAGCTGCCCCTCAATTCCTACCATTTAAAAAAAAAATCAATTTAGAACAAATACCATACTTTATCAATAGAGAATCTTCCACATAGCTCAGAAATGATAACTCGAAAATTTCTCCTTCACCTTGGTGGCATCAAATCAACATTGTGACTTATGTGTTTACACATAGGGGTGATATGCTACCAAGGATAAGGTAATTCCTACACCTAGACGTAGGCATCGAGGGTTCATTATTGATGACCCTACCTATGTATTCCTTCATAAAAAATAAAAGGCTTCATAGTTCACCCACCAAAGTCAAAAATATTTCATTATCTCCTCTTGTATGAGATTGTTCATCTCACCTTTGAACCATGAATATTCATCAAGTGGAAGCTATCAACTTAGCCCATAGTAATATAATGATATCAACTCACCATCAAGTGTCAATGTCATACCAAAAATTACCAATTAGTAGTATACACAAATACATAAGCGTCATATCATTCCACAATTTCCTGATTTCCATAGAGAGTGACTCAAATGTACATCACATATACACTAGGTGACTATCTCATATACATCACATATGCATAGTAACTAGTTCCAACATACGTCACATATACACAATGACTAGCTCTAACATGTTTCACATATACACAATGACTATCTCCAACATATGTCACATGTAAATAATGAATAGCTCAAACATACATCACTTATACATAATGACTAGCACCAATATATGTCACATATACACATTGACTAGCTCTATCATACAAAATAAATACCCAGTGGCTAGCTTTAAAATATTTTAAATATACATAGTAACTGTATTGAGCATACATCACATATATATACAAGTTTTCTGCCTCATGCACATCACAAGTACAATATTGATTGACTCATATATATCTCACAAATACTATAGTGATGATCTCATGTGTACATAACATTACAATAATGACTAGCTAACATGTGAATAACAATACATTAGTTATAGGCTCATATGTACATAACATCACAAGTACAATAGTGATGAGCTTATATATGTACATCACATCACAATAGTGACTAGCTCATATTTATATCACAATATATTATTGATGGGCTCATATGTACATCAAAAAGTTCATAGAAGAAATAATAAATAAATTGGTAATGTGTGCAACCTATTACATGCATCAACATACTACCTAATTCACAATCACATAAGTCTGTTATTAAAAAAATCAAGAATCCCATACTACTCGATATCATTTCTAGCAAGGGCACCAATATATAAATATGCATAACCCTAGGTCATTTATACTAAGTACTTAGGGAGGGATTAGTGTATTAACACAATTAATTACATATTAGTTCATATCAATTCAAAATCCCAAGGGGTTACCTACCCTTGATATTCAAAAATAAAATTTTCCACCTCAAGATAGGTAAAAATTATAATATGACATTGGCCAAACTAGTACCTACCTATTCTTCATTAAAAAAATTCTTCCCTACATTCCATTGGACAACTAAGCTACCAAGGATTTTCATCAATAACATTGTATGCTCATTGACTATTGTCAATCTCAAGCATCATAGGATAATATTTCTCCTTGACTATTGTAAATATTGAGCATCATAGTATTTCTCCTTGACTACTATTAATATTGATTATCATTGTATTACTTCTTGGTAACTGTCAATATCAAGCATCATAGTATTGCTCCTTGATGCATGCTTAGCACTATAACTTGAGTATAGGTTTGTAACTTAGAATAAGCAGATCACAATCAACCAATTTATGAGCCTATACATAGTCATAAATGTTAGAGGTTAATTTTTACAACACATAAAATTAATTACTTAGAACTAACAAAAAGACAAGCTCAACACAACATGTAACCCCTACCAAGTAGTCAATCCACTCCTTTCATTCAACTTACTATTCAAAAACACATTATATATTAAATAAAAGTTATAATGATTTCTTAACTCTTTATAACCATCAAATGTGTACATTCTAGAATCCTATAAAGTCTATTGAAGAGAGAAGGTAAAAAAAATTAGGAATAACCCCAAAACATAGAATTTATCCCCCTAGAATCTTTGTCATATTGGCATCCTCCACCCAATGGCTACCTATGCACCCAACTCCAAATGAATTAAAGTTACAAATAGTTACCCTTTCAAGTTTTAAATTAAGGATCATGCATCAAGGTTCTCATACTTAATATTTCATAACTACTCTTGTACATCTACACAAGATTCAAGTGGAGTAGAATGAATACTATAGGAAGAAATCCATATTTTGGTTTGGGATCAAGAAATGTAATTATTGATAGTTCTTAACAATATGAAGGGAAAACAATGCCAATTTGGCTCGCTCTAGCTCTCCGGTTAATAAGCTTGTTTCGTACCCCGATGACTCCCCTGTTGTTTTTGCTAAGGCGACCGGGGCTAGTCTTGAGGAACCCCACACCCCCTAGAATATTCAACAGGATAACTTTAGCCCCCCGAAAGGTGCGGAGTCGGTGATTTTTGGGGTCAATCCTAAAAGTGACCCCCCTTTTGACTTTGTTGGTAATGCCATGAGCTGCTCCCGGGACCAGTTGAATTCTACCAAATGGGTTTTTCATGAAATAAGTGAGCTGAAAACAAAAAATTTGTCTCTTCATAGTAAGCTGGGGGAAATTGAAGCTAAAATTGTAGGGCTTATTCAGCTCGAAGTGGAGAAGAATAACAATGTGAAGTATATTACTCAAAAGGACATCACAATCGAAAATGATATTGAAAAAATCAAAGGAACCATGAAAAAGATAGCTAAGCAAAATTGTAGAATTGCCAAACATAACTCTGTTATCATCAAGGCAATGTCAGAAAGACTAGAGAAAACCCAGAAGAGAGCTCTAATTGTCGACCTTGATCAGGAGAAAGACCAGGATGAGGAAGCTAGAATCTCTAAACGTACCAGATCTAGCACGAAAAGGAAAGCCTTGACCACCTCAAGTATGACTTAGATTTTTATGGAGGGGGCTCAGGAAATGGCGGACTTGGAAGAGGTTGCAGACGAGCTTCTGAAGTCTATGAACTAGCTGTGGTCGGGCCCTGCTTTATCTATTTGTTGGCCGTTTGTTGGTTTCTTTGAGGCTTTTTGTTGCTGCCTACTTATGCTGGTTTTTATCTTTCTGGAAGTTTTTTGTTTTTTGGACCTTTGTTTTGGTCTTTTCCTGTATTGTCACTTCGTGGTTTTGTATCCCTATAAAACCCATTTATCCCCATTTTATCAAAAACAATATGAAGGGAAAACCATCCATATTACCAATTTAGAAACCTATTCCAAGGCACATCAATCCAAGGATGTTGATATCCTAAAATCAAGCATTGCCACCCTTATTATTCCTAATTCAATATGAACATCCAAAAATACCATATAGGTTCGTCTTCTTGACCCAAATGTTAGGTTGATTATTTATCAAAAGAAATTATCTTTGTTTGTAATGACATACTTTAACAATTAGCTTATAGATTAATCTTAAATATGAACAAGTCATAGAGGAAGTAAATGTAACCATGCATGTCTTATAATATAGACCTGTATATTCTCCATAGCCATGAGTAGTACTCAGGTCCCACCCTAAATAGCTAAAGAATACCTCATTTGTGAAGCCATCAAGGATATTATAATTAACCTAGGCTACTAATAATTCTAATAAATTTTACACAACATAAATGATAGGTGTTGGGGGAAATCAAAACATATAATTATGTGAAAAGGTTAGTACAAGATATCTAAGTGAGTGTTATAGTATCTCCTCAAGTAATTTTAATATAAATATTTTTAATGTAAACCTTCTACTAAGAGCATTAAAGTAACTTTACCAGTTCTCTTTCAACCTTAGTATATTGTACTACAAGGTAGGATATTGATAGCAATTGTTATTAATGGAACAAAAATGTCCTTTTTCTATCTCAATATACATTCAAAATCCTAATATATATAAATTTAATGTTCTTTTATAATATTATTCATATCAATGGTATGGTCAACATCATGATCATTTTTCCTAATTACACAAGATAGTAATGAAAAAAATATATTTTCATAACCCAAATATTATAACCTTAATACACAAGATATGAAGACTATGAATTCTTTTTCCTACTTAATAATATCTCAAAGATCATGCCTTAGAGATATTATACCATCTCAATTTGAGTTTATTAAGTAATCCCTTCAAGAAAGCTAGGGATATTCAACTCTATATGTTGTGATTAACAAAGCTTAATCATGATCGGTTAGATTTCATTTTGAAAATTAAAATTTTTCACTTCATTTCCAATCTAAAAATTCACCTAACCCAACTACCCCATCCAAGAGAGTCCTAACAACTTAATAAATTTTAATACATCATCTAGTCACTAAGAAAATTCAGCAATTATAAAACATAAGTACTACATGGTCTCAAAATTTTCATAAATTCATCTATTCTCCCCAATTTTCAAAAATTTAAAATGTTTCAAAAAGAAGAAACAAAAAAACCTAGAAAGGAATTAAAAATATTAATCAAAACATGAGAGCATTTTTCTATTATCAACCTAATGTTTAAGAGAGCAACCAAGATTACATAATTAAATTCAAAAACATGGGTGTTGTCATAATAGTGGTTTACAATTCCTGAGAGGAATGGATTTTAGCTGAAATCACATATTTTTAGAAAATATAATGATTTAAGCCTTAAAAAGTTCCATTTTAAGGATTCCAATTGAAGAGGGTTTGATCAAATCACCTTAGATCAAACCCCCTTGGATAGAACCTCGCTAGTTTTAAACCATACCTATAAATGCGTCTCCTTTACACCTATCAAAATGCTGATAAAAAATAACTTTTGATTTATATTTTGGGGGATCAAATTAATTCATTTAAAATTTATTTCAAATGATTATGGTATCCCTCAAAACAAGCTATCCAATGAATACAATTTTAATATGTTTTGGTTTTGTTATGTATTTGTTTTTTAAGTTTTATTAAACATAGGTTTTTCATCGAAAATGAATTTCTTTGTTCTTCACATGTATAAAAATAGAAGGTTATCAAAAAGGAAAAATATGAGTGCATAGATATTGAAGTCCTTTTTTTTTAGATTAATGGTGGACCCTATAAACTCAGTCTTTGGTAAACTTTTTAACGTGGCGCATACACCCTCCACGACGGGAGACTAGAAATCGTGACTAGTAGAGCCCACTTAGCCAACGAGCTAGGGCCCCCGCCCAGATATTGAAGTCCTTGATCCAACAAAAAAAATTAAATTAAATTTTGACATATACAAAAAGTTACGTGTCTGAATTGTAATTTTTGACTTTGAAACTTGAGGAAAAATATTCAATAAAAAATATCTAGCCAATTAGAAGCACTAGATATCAAAGTTAGAAATCTAAATTTGAAAGAATTATAATTTTATCCTTCATGGAAAAAAAATTATGCGTTATATGGTGTGCGTCACTTTTTAAAAATGTTTTTTGAAAAAAATCAATTTTCATGGGAGATGGAAAAAGAAGTGCAATTTGATTCCAAAAATTTTGAAAAAAATATTTTTAGAATCTATAGACAAATTTTGATTAGACTCTAGTTTGAACCATCTTCAAATTCCTCACAGTTTAACTGCTATAGGTGCCTGAATGTGAAGATTTAGTTAAAAATAATAATTTATGTGTCCAGTTTGGCTAAAAATTCTAAACCACTATTATGGGATCACCCACATACATTTTTTTCTTGTTATAAATCACCATTTTCAATAGTAAGTATGATTGTTGTAGTAACAATGGAAAAGTGTACCCCACCTTTTAGGATATGGAACATAAGGAGATAGGATTCCTATTTGACACTTGTTCCATTCAAGGAAACCTTAGAGATCTCAATTCGAATGTAGAAAGGGGAGAAAGAGATCTTACAATAAGGTATCCAAGGGTCTAATTAATGACTAAAGAAGGGTTCACCACCAAGCTAGGGCTTGGAAAGATAAGAAATGCAAATGACATGCAAGATACTATTCAAAACCTAATTGAATGACCTATGAAATGAAAATGAAATGTAGAATAAAATATTGAGAAAGTACAAAGGTACACCTAGAACAAGGATGAGGTTAGAACAGGATTCAAAAACCTGAAATATTATTGTTTGATTCCCACTTGAAATCAAATTCTAATATGGGAAATTTAGTCCTAGACTAGGGTTTCTATGCCAAAATTGGAATCTCACAATGGTTGATCTAAATGCACTAAAATCTAGAAAATGTGTTATTCTAGAACTCATATGCCACAAGTGGCATATCGGTCCCACTCTACTTTTTCAGATGGTTAAGACTTGAACCTACTCTCCTATCTCTACTCTTTCTTCCATACTTCATTTATGGATCTAAAACCCTAATTTGCAACCTATAGGTGACTTTCCATGAAGATGAAAACCTTGTGAAAACTTTATGAATTTCTTCAACCTTGTAAGGTAGTATTCAAAGGATTGTCAATCTCCAAGACACCTAGATCTATAATTACACATTTAGAGAGATAAAAAATTCATGATTTGTTAGTAAATAGGGGTATTCCATAGTCAAACCTTTTTTAGGTAATTAAACCAAATGGTGAAACAATTAAATAAGGACATGAAACATGAACAATGATACCTTGAATGATATCTAGGAATGTAATTTGCAATCCAACATGAATTGGCCATGAAGAATGTAGATATTGATCTCAAATTAGATGTGAAACAATGCTTGCAAATGGATCCTCAATGCTACATCACAACATTATCTCAACAACATGCTTGATGAATTATGATCTTTACATGATGATGAATCTTGAATTTCTAAAAAAAATGAAGAATTTTCCCCTTGAATGCTTTAGAAATGCTCTCTTGGAATTCTTGTGACATCTTGAAATTCTTATACCTTGAT
Organism: Sequoia sempervirens; assembly: GCA_007258455.2. Taxonomy (NCBI): domain Eukaryota; kingdom Viridiplantae; phylum Streptophyta; class Pinopsida; order Cupressales; family Cupressaceae; genus Sequoia; species Sequoia sempervirens. The sequence goes on along the minus strand of VDFB02338372.1, from coordinate 997,087 downwards.
GGCTTATGTTGATTTCATAAAGGATTAGTTAAATAATCATTTGAGACCTTTTTTATATAGTAAATCCATCCAATTTACTATTTATTAGATTCCAAAATCTGAAATTCATGAAATTTGAACTTAAAACATTGATTTCCCACTCAAAACCATAAAAAGGGGCCAAATGGGACTCATACACCACTTGTGATGTATAGTTCTAATTTGGATGGGACCCGTACACCCAAGGTGGCATGTGTCCCACTAGGACTTTTTAGGTGGAGGAAATTTCAAGGAGTTGAAAAATTAAGTTTATTTGTTGATCTTGTTGCTATTTCAGTTGAAATATGCCTTGGAATGCATAATATAGGGTCTTAGGGCCTATTAATGATGATATGAAGGTTATAAATTCAAGAGGGACAAAAACTAAAAGTGAAGGTGTAAATAAATACAATTTACAACATTAAATTAATAGAAAATTAGGTCCACTTAGCTTAAAAGGGCCCTAAATCCAATGTGAATGTGGAAAAAAATTACGACACTAGATCAAGGAAACATTAGGTCCATTTTAAAGTTGATCATTCCCAAACTAAGAGAAAAAATTGTAAAGGGATACATTTTCCATTGCCACAATTATGTCTCAATGCACAATTTTTTCAATCGTTAACAATTTTACAATCCTTTAATTATATAAAAATATTATGGTCACTACTACTTTCTAAAACCATAACCCTTGAAAATACCTTTAATATTTTTAATATAAATACCCATAAATATAAAGCAATTTAGTTTAATTATTTTCTAATTGCAAGAGTAGATAATTCAAAAATAAATCTTCATCAAAAGATTTTATGAAAGTTTCATAGTATGCATAAGGAAAATGAAAGTCATATTGTTTTATTAAAGCTCCTTGTATTTGATTACTAATAAAATTGTATACACATGACATAAATTAGTATCCCTAGATTAAGTTTTTCATTAATACAATCAGTGATATAAAGATTATCATTAGGTGCATGTATGGCTGCATTGAAATGTATAAAATCAGTGTTACATAAAAAAGTGGTTCAACCCTTATGAGGTTGAAAATATATTGTGTTAACAACAATATATAGATCATCATAATCATGTGTTTAATCACTACCTTGCACAAAATTTGATGTATGATTTAGCATTGGATTTATGAAAAATTACAAAATCTAATTTCATGGATCAACAAACTTGTTTCCTTTACCATTAACATCAACCAATTGGAAGTGATTAGTATCGATAAGGTATTGCACTTGGTGTTTAAGATGTATACATCATTTTGTATCATGTCCAAGTGTGCAATCATATTAACACGATGATTTGGAATTAAAATTTGGAGATAAATATTTTGTTGTATCCATGGGCCTAACTAGAGATATCTGGATTAAGTTTTTGATTAACAATTACAGTATGATCACATGAAGAGATTCAAGAAATTGGTTAAATTGTCTAGTCTTGGTATTAATTGATAAGGATTTGTACTTATGGTAGCAACATGTTTTCAATGTTATTAGCATCATGAGGAGTGTTATCATATTCTATAAGTTCTTTAGGGAATCTTCAGATGTTTTGGAGGATTCACCAGTAGCCACAACACCTTTCTCTACATCCTTCTCTTTATCCTTATAACTAGTATTTAATGGTGTCTATACTTTTGTTTTTCCTACATCATCAAATGATTCTTCACCTTTTTTCTCATCATCATTTCCTTTCTCTTCATCACCTATGACCTACTATGTATTATGTAGAGGGATAAATATCTCTAATTGGTCTTCTGTTCCCTCAACATGTGTATTGGTTACCATAAAAGGAATAAGAGTATCCTCCTTAACATCATCTTCTCTAGTAGTTGCATTATCCTCAACATTCTTCTTAGCCTCAACATTCAATTATGTTGTATCTTCAACTTTCAAAGGAATATTTTATTATATATCTCCTTCATTTTCCTCATCCTCATGTTGAGCATCATCCATCTTCACAAAATCTTCAATATTTTCTTCCCTAGTAATTTCTTTCTTACTCTCAAGATTCTTTGCTAGTTTTTGTCCCACATCTACTACCTTTTCAATACTCTCCTTCCTAAGCTTCTCGAGATCATTTTTATCTCTACCCATATGTGTTGTCACCCTTTGTTCTACCTTAGGTTCCTTATTAAATAATGTGGCCAATGTGGCCTTATTTTCTTCGAAAGTGGAGCACTCATCTCCTCAAATCCATAGGCCTCTTTTTCTATTACTTCCTATCTCCTTTCAATCAAAATATAACATAACTTTTTAGGTATTTTTTTCTCTATATTCTACATGTCTACTTCAAGAACTATTTGTTTCATGGAAAAATTGGGGGTTTTCATTAAAACTAATTGACCAAGATGACGAACCCAAAATTATCACCACAAAACATGCAATTATGTGTATAATATGATACAATTAATAATTAGAAATTAGTGCTAACTATTATAGCAACAATGAGGGAAGTTTTGAGAGGCTGGAATAGTGTGTACCTTATTGCAAGAAGGTTGTGTTTCATCACATAGGACTCATTCACTGTAAGTGGTGAATAGGTCCCAATTGAGTTTTCTAAAAAAAATGAGATCTAGGTTCTATTCCTTAATGTCTGCACCTCCAAGTTCTTGGTGCTTGGCTCCTAGAAACTTGAAACAAATTATGTAGCCTTATTTTAGTGTTCTTGCTTGGTATGGATGACAACTTTGCAACTTGACAACTTTGACAATACTACTTCAATATTGTTCTTCACTTGATCTTAAACCTATGAACCTACAAGAACACCCTCAAGAGGAGAAATAATTCTTGATTGTTAGAGGATAGGGGTTTTCCTTGGTCAAACCCTATTTAGGTAATTAAACCTTGTGATGAAATAATGAAATAAAAGTATGAAACATGGAATGATGATACCTTGGAATGTCTCTTGGAAATTAAATCTACAAACTAGCATGAAGTGGCCATGTAGAATGTAGACATTGATCTTGAGTTAAATGTGAAATAGTTCTTGCATATAGAACCTCAATGCTACATCAACAAAATTAGCTCAACCACATGCTTGATGCCCTATTTTTTTTACATGATGATATGACCTTGAATTGTTGAAAAATTAAATTATATACTCTTGAAAGCCTTTGAAATACCCTTGAAGTTCTCTATAATGTTTTTGTGAAGTATTAGGATGCTCTCCTGAAATCTTAGATTGTGTAGGATGAAACTATGTGAATTAACCCTATATTTATACTAAATATAAGGATTAACCATGAAATTCAAATAAAAAAAGATGAAATCAGATTTAGAATTTAAAATCATTAAAATCCTACCACAAATAAATTCAAAAGGGGGTGTCCTAAGCGAGGAGGAATCATCTGCCACTAAAGAAGAATGGGTCCTAGCATAATTTCCTAGGACCATGCTTAGGGGGGTAAAATAAAATCAAAAAGAAATTTTAAAAATTCCAATAAAGGGGTGTCCTATGTGAGGAGGACTCACTTTATAGTAAAGGTGAATGGGTCTTAGAAAAAATTTCTAGGACTCCAATTTTGCAAAGTTAAATGTCAAGCATTATCATTAATGGGTGCCAGGATAGACCCTTGAAATATGCAATCAATAAGGCTTACATTTGAATAAGAGGGGCCATTTAATCACAATTAATTAATAAATCCCTAGATAAATGTTAAAGTGTAATAAAACACTTTACAACACCCTAAATAAGGCATAATTAAGTACATTTTAGTTAAAAGGGCCCTACACTTAGTGTGAATCCGTAGAACACATTACAACCCTAAATCTAGCTATAATTAAGTTAATATTAATTATTCACAAATTAAGGAAAAGGGATACCTTTTTTGTTACTACATTTTGTCCCCGCTTTAGTGAGAGCTTTATTTGATGACAAACTAACTCTAAAGTATACATTCAAGACAATTAAGTATGCAACAATAATAAAGATACATAGTCATACCCTATCAAAGACCAAAAAGATTAGAAGAAAATAAAGGATCAAGAATAACCATTCCAAGATAATGTGAAACATGGCCATTTTTTATAACTTGGATCAAGATTTGATAGTTTTTCCAACACTACATGGACTAGGTCTAGGTTGTTTATCAATAACAAGGATCAAGCTTTGATAGTCCATCCAACACTATGTGGACTGGGTAGATAGACTATTTGTCTGTAACATGAATTGATCACTCTAGGGTAGTAGAACCTCAGTCCATCTAGTAGGTGAGTTTTCCCAATGAGGTGGCCAACCATACTGAAGTTATCCTCCTAAAAGCTTTGATAAGGCACCACAATGTAATGCTTTTGTATTCTTTGAATGCTTTTGAATGTCATGCCTATATGGTTTTGTTATAGGTGATTTTTCTTTGTTCATGTAAGGTCTTCTTCTTAGGGAAAACTGTGCTTAATTTCTCCAATAGAGAACAAGTCAAAGAGTATCATATCACCACTTATGGGATTTCTCTTGCTTTGCATCATGACACTAAGGTAAATTTCATGCTTAGAAATCTTTCACTCTTGGAGGACATCAAGCCCAATAACACAACCAAGAAAAGGATACATCACAAGATTAAAAAATAATTCCATGAAATATGCCAAAAGATTTCATCAATGTATGGCTTGAATTTAAAGCAGTTTCTAACATAATTCCTATGAGAAATTTCTTTAAATTAGTCAATGTTTTCTCCTAAGACATGAGATATTTTCTCACAAAACCCTATGCCAAGTCATATGTTTCTGAAATAAATCTATGTCATGAATCAAGGAGGGAAAGGGTTTCCCCCAAAAATACATAAGTGATCTATGAATTTGAGGTTAGTATGTCTTTGCTACAATGTTTTCTTACAGCTTGGAACTATCATCATTCCTCAAATACTAATAGAAATGGAATATTGCAACAAAGAGAGTGAAAACAAAGAAAAATGCTTTGGGTCAACATGGAAGAGAACTAACTCTCTTGATTCCTTACATCATCCCCAAAAGGAAAACACAAGATAGAGAAAAATTTTAAATACTTATGACATATAGAAGAATGTAGGTACATATAGATGAATGCACAAAAAGAGAGATAAATAAAAAAAAACACCATGAGGGATCAAATTATGCAAATGAAATAATATAAATAAACATGAAATAGAAAAAGGCTAGTAAGGCACATGCGAGTCAGCCTATAGTAGGCCGTCCACATCCCAATCTTCATCTATATGAATGAAAGGAAGACAACTAGCCAAAGGGACAATAGAAATTGTAAAATATAGGGAAGTGCCAAGTTCAACACTATTTTTAGGAGATTTTTCATTTAAGTTCATAGAAGAAGAGAACAATGTATTCAACTCATTATGCACTTGTTCATCAATCTTTGCAATATCAATATCATCATCTAGATTAATCACAATGGATGGTCAAATGACAAAGTCCATGGAAGGTTTGTGTTTATGTTGTAGTGAAGGTATAAAATCATCATGCATTGCTTTAGGTAAGTTCATATTTTGATTTTCTATGTTGTTCTTGTCTTCTTTAGTCTGTAACATTCAAGAGATAGCATTATGTCTATTCCTACACTCTCTAGCACTTCAATTTTATTTCAATATATTATAAGTTTGTGTTTGTGTGAGAGTGGGTTTGTCAATCATAGGTTCCTTCTCTTTCTTAGGAGGATCAAAATAAACAATAGGAGGTTGTTCAATAACTTTCTCTTTGGCTTTGTGAACTTTTTTTATTTTAGGAGGGACAAAGGAATCACTTTGGTTATCTCATGGTCTTTTATAGGAAATTTTAGGATGTTTTTTTATAAGTTTTTCTTGGATGATTGGAAGGGATTTTGGTTTAATCACTATTTCATCAAGGATAGGTGGTTCAATCCTAGGTGGAGGTGTGCTTTGAAGGGATAATTATGCTATATAGTTTCCCTTGAACTTTTCATATGATTTGAAAAATAACTCCTCACAATGTTTAATAGGTTCCATAGTCTCAGGCCAAAAGAAATCTAATGAAAATTTCCCTAGGGAAGAAGTAGGATTAAACCCACTATGATGCACAACAAAGATATCATTTCCAAATGGAAAATTTAAAAATTTATGCACAATCAAAGGGACTATATTTATGGAGTGAATCCATGGATATCCTAAAATCACATGAAATTGACCTTATTGTAGGATGATGGTGAATGAGAAATTTAATGTTCTTGGTCCAACTTTTAGAGGGAGATCTATTGAGCCAATCATAGGAAAGAAAAACCATTATGCATCTTGATCCATGTGCTTTTGGTTTATCATATGTATCTAGGTAGAGTTCATTCATGAATATGAATTATTCAGTGATCACATTATGTCCATAGACGAGATCAATTAATATCCCATTAGTTCAGTCTTATCATTGATTTGGCCAACTATGTAAAGATGACCATCAGTTGCATTTTTAAATATGTCATTTTGTGAGAAACCAATGTCAAGAGTATTTTTAGTTGAGTCCTTACAAGGCCTAGCTTTGATAAATTCTACCACTTTAATTGGTTCTTCTTCATTGTCAACTTTTATATTTTCATCATTTGTGTTAACATTCATCACATCATTCCTTGTTTCACTAGCTTCAATAAGGTTGACTATGGTATGGTTATTCAATTTTTCATGAAAGAAGAAACTAGGGATGAAGATAATTTTTGTTTTGTTTCCAATATTAAGCACTTTCCTTATATTTGGTATAATGGGAACCATGCTAATGTCTATGCTTTCACTAAGGATATAGTCTTGTAAGTTTTCTAGTTTTTCATCTAGTATGTTTATATCTTTTTTTTAGGTCTGAATAACATCATCCACATTGGTTGTAGGGATTTAAGTCATGGGAAATGAATTATGCAAACTATGAGCCATAGAGAGCTGATTATCAACATTATCAAAAAGAGAGCTAGAAAACCCAAGATCCATAGTTTGTGAGATATCATGGGATGAAATGAGCCTCAAACTAACATCTAAAAATAGTATTGCTAATAGGACAACAATTTTTAAATCTAATACAAGTTTTACAAACTTAGGGTTCAAACCCAAAATGGAAAGAGGCAATGCAATGACCTAGAATGATGCAATTTTTAGATTATAAATATTGAAAAACAATAAACTAAAAATGGAATGTTTTGGATGAAATGTTGAATTTTGAAAATGCACTAAATGAAGTAAATTGACCTAGATTTGGTAAATTTAATGAAAGAGAAAATCAAAAAATGAATAAAAAATGTAATCATAGCAAAAAAAGTCTAAAATATTGATTTCAATTTCCACAAAATTCATACCAACACCTAATCAGGGACTCACTTTCCTTCAGTGGTGAATGTGTCCTAGATAACGATTTTTGAATTTTGTTTACTAATTTTTAATTTTTTTTGGTTAGTTTTAGATGCCAAAAAATGCAATTCAAGCATAATTAGTGACTCATTCACCCTAAGTGTTGAATGGGTCCTAGATTAGTGTGTTTTATTTTTTTAAAAATATTTTAAAGCTTTTTCAATGTGTTTCCATTTTAGGTTTGTAATAGTAACTTTTAGTTTCAAATTTTCTAGAAATGCAAAATGAAATACAAGTTGAAAATGATGAATACAAAAACCTAATTTGAAATTTTTTTTTAAAAAAATTTCAAATGAAAATTTATATGATCTAAATGATATGCAAATTGAATGATTTTTTTTTTATTTTTCAAATTTATAAAATGCAAAATAATCCAATTCTAAACCCTAAATGAGATCTAATTCAATGCAAATGAATGCAAAAGAATGCAAGATCTAACCTAGGATGAAAATAAATACTCTAAGATTAGAAAATTATAGTATTCAATAGGTTTGGTTCAACATTATGTTTCCTATAAAAATAGATGGTTTTCATCAAAATGAATTGATCAAGATGATGAAGAACTAATTCTCACCACAAAACATGAAATTAGGTGTATGATATGATGCATATAACTAAAACATGATCAGAAAATGGATTTTATACTTATGGTTTAGACATAGAGCAAACACATTTCACAATCATTTCATTGAAGGGAAACCCTAGAGATCTCAATCAAAAGTATGCAAAGGAGAAAGAGATCTTGCAATTGGGTTGTCCTAGGTTTTGTTTATAAACTAAGGAGGGCTTCACCACAATCCTAGGTCTTAAAAATAGAAATGAAATTAAGAATCTAATGTTGAACCCTAATATGATGCAAGACTTAACATAATTACTTAAAAATTCATGTAAATCAAAATAGAAAGCTGAGAGATGAAAGGTGTGCACCTAGAAACTTGAAGAAGGTTGGATGAAGGCCTGAAATGTAGAAAATATTTATTTTAAGGCCTATTAGGAATCATACACAAATCTAGGTGATTTGGTACTAGATTAGGGTTTCTAGGTAAAAACAGGTTTCTAGCAATGTAGATTTTGGATCTACAAAATTTATGAAATTGACTTATATTGGGACTGATATGCCAGGAGTGGTGTATCAGTCTAGATATGATTTTTTGGAGATTCAAGGTCTCATCCTACTCTTCAATGAATTCGCTATCCTTTCCACCTAATTTTTAGATTTGAATCTTCAATTTATAGCCTGTAGATGTTCTCTAATGATCTCTAATGCAAGGTGACAACTTTGACAACATTAAAAAAATTGACAACTTCCTCTAAACTTTCTCTTGAATATTTATTCAACCTAAATCTCTGAATCACACAATAAAGAGAGGGATAAATAATTTTTTGTTAGTAGAAAGGGGTTTTCCTTGGTCAAACCCCATTTTGGTAATAAAACCTTGAAATAAAATGAAATAGGAACACAAAATGTTTCAAATTAACAAAATATAATGTTGCAACTCACTAAACCATAGCAATAAAGTGCTACAAATATGTATGAAATGGATCCAATGGATGTAGATATTGACTATTGCTTGAATGTGAAAGATCTTAAGTTGAATGCTAGCTTGAATCATGAAACCCTACATCACAAATATTAACTCAAAAACAAACATGATGTGTGAATACCTTGAAATGATGCTTGAATAATCTTCTAAAACACTTGATAATCAATTGTTGAAGAATCTTGAATTCTCTTGTAAAAACTTGAATGCTCTTGTGAACTCCAATTTTTTATAAGGATGTTCATTCAATTTTATACAGGTCAAATGAGTTAAAGAAACTTGTATTTCTACCTGTTTATGCCAAATTTCAAAAAATTACAACACTACAAGCCGACATTAGATCTAGAAGAATAAAACCCCGCCAAGAATTTGAATTAATTTTAATTTTGGCTCACACAAGACTCAATGGCCAAGGTGGAATATGAGTCCCATTAGGAAAAAATTATGGTACTATTTTCAAAAATGCTTAGAAAGGTGTAAAATCTAGATTGGGACCCAAAATCCTAAGTGGGACTCATATGCCCAAGGTGGCATATGAATCCTAGATCACTAAATCTATGCCACACAACCTAAAAATACCTAAATTATGATTGTATGTTGATATGTATCAAGATTATCCTTGAAAAGATGCATTAATTAAGGCTTCTAGATACAAAATAAGACCAATTAAAGCATAAAGAATCCCAATTATTTATGGAAAGCCTCGAGAAGTGTGAAAGTGTTTTATAACACTTTACAACACTAAATAAGGTAATGCATTTAATTTTATTTAGTTCATAATCACCCAAGACATAATGTGAATGTGTTAAACACATTGAAACACTAAATCAATGCAACATTAAGCTCAGTTTACCAAGAAGGGTCCAAATGAGCAAGGAAATGTTAAGGGATGCCTTTTTATTTTTCCACATTTAGCCCCCACTTTAGTGAGAGGATGAACTTGTTTCAAACTCACACTAAAGTAAACAAAAACACATCAAGAGGGGCCCAAGAGCACAAATGCTGGTAAGATAGGATGACAACAATCAAGAGGGGTGATCAAGCCCCTAGGATGAAGATCCCACAACAAACTGACATAGCTAAAAAATTAAATACATGAAAATTATATAAGGAAAAATAAAAAGACACAAGTGTACACTGCCAAAGACAAAGCAAAAAGAAGAACAAAGGAAAAATAGGGGTGGATTAAGCTTTGATTAGTTCTCCATCGTGATGTGGATCGGATATAGGTTGTTTGTCTAAAAATTTCATGCTCACTCTAGTGCAACAAAACTTCAGGCTATCCACTGGGTGAGTAATCCAAAGAGGTGATACACATACACATATGGTTTATATGCACCCACACACACACATTTGAGTGACTAATGTAAATTCATGCCTTAGATAGGCTTCCCATCAAACCATACCAAAGGTATAGCTCATGATAACTTTGATAAGGAGCCACAAAACATTGAACTTTGAGCTTCATGAGGCAAGAAAATACTTTTATGCTTGGAACTCAAGTAAAAACAATATGGCTCCACAAGCATGCAAGTTGTATTATGGAAGGTGGCCATATAACTAAAATTGTAAATGAAAAAATAGGGAATGTTTAAAGGAGTCTTTCTTAGTTCATGTAAGGTATTTAACTTAGGGAACATTGTGTCTAATGTCTCTAAGAGAGGGCCAATGGAAGAATAGAAGATTCACAACTAAGGGGATGTAGTTTGTTGTATCAAGCCACTAAGAGGAATATAATATGCTAAGAGAGATCACACTCTTGAGGGATATCACACCCAATGTCACCACAAAGTGAAAGACACATCACATGTAGTAAGAAGACTATGCCATGAAACATGAAAAATAAAAATTGAAAAGAATGATCTATAAATGTATGCCCCCACTTTAAATTTTTTTTAAACACCATGCTATGAGAAATTACTTTAAATGAAAAAATGATAAATGCTAACAATCACGAAGACATGATATCTAACTTGAAAATCCCTACATGTCAAGTCATATGTTTCCAAATATAGCTATACCATGCCAAACAAAAGAGATGGGTTGCCCCCAAAATGAAACTCTAATCACATAAGGGATCCATGGATTTAGGGTCAGTATGTTCTTGCTACAATTTTTTTAGAGAGCTCAAAACTATCACCATTCCCCAAATAATCATAGAATGAGAAGAATGACACAAAGAGAGTGAAAACAAAGAAAAAACTTATGGGTCAACATGGAAGAAACATGAATGTCTTGACGCCTTGCATCATTCCCAAAAGAAAAATGAAACTTGATAAAGGAAAAGGGTTTGGGTCAACATGGAAGAGACATGAATGTCTTGACACCTTATGTCATCAACGAAAGTAAAACATAAGACACATGAAAAGATAGAGGAAAAGATAAAATATTTATGACATAAATAAGAATGAAGGTACACATAGAGGAATGTCACAAATAGAGAGAGATAAATGAAAAAGAACAGTATGGGAGGATCACATTACACACATGCCATCACACAAAACAAAAAAGAAAGAATACAAAATACTAGTAAGGAACATGTGAGTCATCCTAAAGTAGGTCATCCACTTCCCAATTGTGTTAATTGTAAGTAGTATCATCAATAAGTCCTTGAAGAGTGATTCTAAATGAAGTGATCTCTAACTCCAAGGGAATTATCACCTCGGTACCATAGATAAGGTTATAAGGAGTATTTCTAGGTTATGTTCTAATACTAGCACAATAAGCCCATAATGCATATGTCAAATACATGTGCTAATCCTTATTATGTTTTCTTATTGTCTTCCTTAATATTTTCTTAAGGGTTTTATTAGTTGATTCAACTTGGAAATTAGATTGTGGGTAGTAGGGTGTTGAAAAAAAATGTTGGATGTTAAAAATTTCTAAAAACTTCTTCATGTCACTATCCTTAAATGGTTTCTCATTATTTGAAACCAATGTTAATGGGAGTCCAAAGGAAGCAATAATGTGTTCCAATATAAAATGACATATTACATTGGTAGTTGTTGAATAAAGGGGAATGACTTCTACCCATTTCATGAAATATTTTGTCATGGTAATTATAAATGTATGTTGAATGGAAGAAGGTGGTGATATTTTTCCAATAAGATCTTGACCCCATACCTAGAATGACCAAATAGGAACTTGGGCACAAATCTCAAAAATAAGAACATGAATCAAATTACTATGTTCTTGGCATTTGTGGTATTTCTTAACATATTCAAAGCAATCTTGTTCCATATGTCTCCAATATTACCCTATGTCAATTATTGTTTGAACTAATGATCTTCCTCCAAAATGGCCTCCACAAGCACTTGCATGAAATTTCGCAAGTGTTATGGGGATTTAGGATTTTTTAAGGAATCTAAGAAAACTACCATCAAAGGAACTTCTATACACCATGTCTACAAGGATTATATATGTCTAGACACAAGTTTTTTAAGGCATGATTGGATATTCTTAGTTGTTAGCTTAGGAAAGGTGCTTTCTTTCAAATAATTAAATGTCAGTGTATACCATTCACTAGATACTTCCATGGTGGTTGATAACACTTCTTTGACCTTATATTCTATTGATGGTTGCATAATTGTATGGATAATGAATGTGAAATATTTTCAAGGATCTTAAGGAGATATAAGGTGATGGAACCTACAAAAAATATTTTGTTGGATCTCAAATCCTTGTCACATTTGGATGTAGGAATGATATATGATGGTTTAGGATTCATTATTTCATAAACAATTCTAATGTTCTATTTTGTTGTTGAATCCCTATTTCCTATTTTCAGTCAATTTAAAACTTCTTGTGTTTGTCACTATCATCTGGTGACCCCTTACCCAATCCTAGGTTCGAGAATCTTAATTCTTATAAGGTTAAGTTAAAGGCTTCTTTGGCCTTTATATCCTTTGCATTATAAAGGCTTAGGAATTTTTGAGTCTTTCTATCGTATTATCCTAGAGGGTTCCCCTCCATTAAAAAAACTTATGATAACATGCCTAAAGGTTTTCACTTAAGTTCTATTGGCCTTTTATCTTTTTCACTCATCATTGATTACTTTTGAAGTATATGTTCTAAATCAGTGATGAATGATGAGGTTGTATATATTTCATATCACTCATCATGAATAGTCATGGAGCTCTTAAATTGAATATGCAATGAGTGATTTTATTTATATTTGTGAGGGATCACTTATCGCTAATGGATTTTGATCCTTCAATTTTGTAATAGTGATAAGAAATTCCCTCCCTTATGATCTTATTGTCATCGCCTATCATAGATATATTATGAAATGATAAATTCAAATTAGCGATGAGTGATGGGATGAGTTTCCTTTGTATTGCATATCACAATTTTTTTTTAAGTACTAAGTTCAGCATTAGCGATATGCGATATGTAATGGCACCATGATGATCTCTCATCACTAATTTCTTACAAACCATAAGAGAAGAATCAGCAATGAGAGAGGGCCTAAATTTTTTTATCATTAATCACTAATCCATTCAAAATATTTAATTTTGATTAGTGATGAGTGATAGATTTCTCTATTTTAAAAGTTTATTTCACTAATCTAATTACATCTTATCTACAATGTCTTTTGTGCTATTGATTTTCATGTAGGTGCATGTGTCTTAATCTTATCCCTTCAATATTTCTCTTGTCACGGATAAGATTCAAGGTGAAAAATATTGATTAACGAGTACCAATGAGAAAATGAACATGATCAAAGGACAGACTATAGATACAAGGGTTGATATTTCATCACACAAAACACTTACATCACTAATGGAGTAGGAAAAGATGAAGTATATTAGTGATAGGTGATTACTATTGCATGAAAAGGAAATGTGGCAGAATCCTAAGGAATTCACATAAAACAAAGAGGAAGGTGGTGAGATGAATTGATAACCATTGATATAATTGTAAATATAAATGATCAATGATCAAGGGTTAAACCTAAAAGGCTAATTTCCAATATGGTCAGGTGAACTCACTATCAAGTATTAATGGTGCCATGCCTCTCTCTTGGTAGTAAAAGAAAGTATATACCTGGTTGAACATGCACTTGGACTCATTGGATAGCATAAGGCATACCAAAAGCTAAATAAATTGTGAGGGAAGCTCTAGAGACTACTAGTAACAAGTGTGGCATAGTATGCACCGAAGTAAAAAAAAATGATATCTCCTTCTAGCTAAAGTATTGAGGTGAATATCTTAGAAAGCTAATAAGAAATTTGGGAATTTTCTATTAGTACATTACTAATAGCTTCAATTTGGTGATTAAGTACTGGATAAATTTTGGGGAAAGTATTTTGTTCAATAGTAGTGCTTTGGTCTCTCATAATTGTGAAGGGTTTCTTTTGACTATGAGAAATTGTAAACCCTTGTTCTATTGCATTGAAAACATGAGTGATCCAAAGCCTAGTGAATCTAGTATTAGATTGAAGAGGACACCAAAATAGAAGAGGGTTAGACAACTTAAAACTTAGGATGTTTTAGGTGAGGTTATGTATAAACTATTGACAGTATCTAACCCTTCACCAAGTACTCCTACAACATCCATTAGGTCCAAAAGTATAAAGAAAGAAATGGAAAATTTTATGTAAGAGGCCTATCAAGACATAAAGGTAGGAGGGTCATGAATTGGTAAATGACCTACAAGTCAAGTTGTCATGACTACTAGGTTGACTGATAGTGCTGGTGAAATTGGTGAGAAACCCCAACCTTAGAGTAGATGGGAATTGTTATGGTATGCTTTCAATAAGTGAAATTCTGGCAAGCCTCCATGTTGTTTATGAGGGCTAAACCATAGAAATCTAGTGGTACCAAATGTGTTTGTAGAAGTGGAATTAATGATGGAACTGGCGAGGCACTATAACCCTATTGATAGGACAATCAGTAATGAAATGATGTGATTTTGGAGGAAACAAAGGACAAGATGATAGATGTATCTGGGTTAAATCTAAATTATACAATAGAGTTGTATGATGAGTATGAGAAGAGAAAATATGCATACAGAGAAAGACTACTTATATGATACAAAAGGAGCAAGGAGAAATTCACTACTAAGGATGTTGAGCCTTTCAATTATGAAGAATTTGAAGATTACTTCAAGAACACTTTTTATTGCTTAAATAAAGTATTGGCTTGGGAATTTTAGGTTAGGATAGACCTTGATTAATTGGTGATGGTGGCAGATATACAAGGTCATAATCAGAAAATTTGTTTTGATTATGCCAACTTTGTTGCTAAATGAATGCATGAGAATTTACTCAATCTAAAAAATGGGGTGATACCATTTTGTTTCCATCATTACTCTTTATTAATGCATATGTTATTATGGGAGTGTGATTATAAATGGAAAATAAAATTTAATTTGAAACTGAGGGATAGTGAAAATAATGTTCTACCGATGCAAATGTGGACATACATTTTGGGATCAAGATTGATCCAATTACAATTATATCTTGTTTTCTAATGTTCTAAGATATGGTAACTTAGAAACAATGGGTGTAGCACCTATTCATAGAATTTCTCCAAATATCATAAGTATTATGTGCTTGAAAGATATACTAGAATCTAAAGCCACACATAACTGGGTAGATTGGTTTCTACATTCTGAATATACTTTGATCAGAGCCTTTGGAGCTAAAGTGGCACCTCATTGTCTACCCCTGTATGTCTAAGACAAATTGGATTTTATGTAGCTCATGTGGAAAATTAATGTCATGGATTATGAGATTTTTAGAAATCTCAGGAAAGGTATTGTGGTACATCCCCAACGTGCTTTTTCTTACTTCACAATCACTGCCCCTAAGGAGTATGAAAAGTTTGGAATCATGGTAAATAATCTTAGAATTCCTATTGATGAGATTAGATTTTTTGATCCAAAGGGATTTTTCATAGGAAGAAGAAGAAAAAAAATCTTAGGTATCATAAATCATGAATTCTTATACACAGACGATGTATTAAGAATTCTGATAAGTGATGAGGTTGTCATGACTAAGAAGAAAGAATAGAAATTTATAATGAAATTTGGGGAAAATGTCATGAAAAGGAATTCCTTTTACATAATTCCAAATAGTGTAATTGCAAATCCCCTGGAAAGATCCTTCACTATCCTAAGGGATTGTCAGTTTGGTGAGTTTAAGGAAAAGGTAAAGGAGGTTGTTGATAAAAAAAATGTTCTCCTACAGCAACAACAACAATAAGAACAAGCTATGAATATCCTAGAGTAGCATGTAGATGTTCAAGAAGTTAGGGAGGAAAAAATGGCATAACATGTGCATAGAAATGAGGAGATAGAGTAGAAATTTCCACCTCCTCATATTGAAGAAAATAATAGTTTAGATGTTCCCCCTAACAAAATTATCAAATGGCAATATGACAAAGAAAGTGATGATGATCCCAGGATTAGGGAGTGCGATGAATTTCTTGCTGATGATAAATTTGTGTATTCAAAGGAATTTTAGGAGT
The DNA here is from genome assembly GCA_007258455.2 of Sequoia sempervirens. Lineage (NCBI taxonomy): Eukaryota > Viridiplantae > Streptophyta > Pinopsida > Cupressales > Cupressaceae > Sequoia > Sequoia sempervirens. The sequence goes on along the minus strand of VDFB02338372.1, from coordinate 980,725 downwards.
TTATGATTCAACACTGGAGTAAGGGGATAACATAGAGACTTGAATCAGATCGAGTTAATGCTAAAGCTTCTCATAAGGAGGAAGGTGAGAAAATAGAGTAGGAAAAAATTAGGACTGAAATTGTAGCTATTACTCCCATTAAGGCTAGAAAAATTATCAAGGATAGTGAAACTATGTTATTGCCAGGATGTACTATTGTGGTTGCCATATCATGTAGTAAGAAGAGACCCCCAAGATTTAATATCTGAAGACTAGTTTGAAGATAAAGTGTTTGGTTTTTTATATAGTCTAAAGGGTATGTGCAAGATCATTGTGGAAAAAATAGGCCCTTAAGTGGCAAAAAATTAGAAAAATTAGAGTTAGGTAACTTGTCATAAAAATTTGAATAAGTTATGTATATTATTTCAAAATATGCAAAAATTGAATTTGTGGAAAATTGAATGTATTTTTTGAACTATTAGGTTTTTTTTTAAAATCTATTTGGTGAAAATTTAAAATTTCAATGCAGTAGTACTTAAATTTTAGGGAAAAAATAGGAAGTAGGTGTCTGTTTGACCTCCCTAACCACAATAAAATGATAATATTTTTTTATAAGATTTTATATATAAGTAGAGGACTCATGTTTCAATGTGATGCATATTTTTTTGTAATTTATTTCCAAGTAAATAATTAATTATGAATTTTTTATTACAACTTTTAAAAAATATTAAAAATTGTATGTCTAACCACCTTAACTTGGTCAAAACATCATGAAATTCATTTTTTTTAATCCTATAGTATGTGGAGCATAGAATGTGATAAATGTTTTAGATTCAAAAAATGTGATACCATTGAAATTTATAGATGTTTTTCAATCAGCGTATTAATCAGGACTTTAGTCGTAATTCAATTAAAAATAAATAATAATTATTTATTAAATTGAAATTAAAGCATAATTTATATTGGTGGAAAGCTGAGAATTTCCTTTAAAAACTATTTCAATTACATCAATTTTGGGTAGAAAAAAGTCATCAACCACATGCCCTACAAATACCCATCATATTCCCACTGTTTGGCCCATCATGATCCCACACATACCCCAAAATTGTATACTCTTGCAATTTGGTCTAGATGGCACCTAATACCGGTAAACATGATGTTGTTAGGCCTATCGAATAAGTTATTTGTTATTTAGTTTTTGAAAGAGCTATTGATATAAATCCTATCTAGGAAGTTGAGTTAACTACTCATGTCGCAATGATTAGTGTGGATACTACACATATTTCTCAAAAAAAATGATTCTTTAGTTAAGGAAAACAACAAGGCCTTGGACGAGCTAAATAAGATGAGATCCACTATTCAAGCTACTCAAAAGACAATAACTCGGCCATCCTCCTCTTCACCTAATTTGAATACACATGATAGGGAAACCTTGGCCTTGAGAATTAATGATTTGAATGGTAAGTTGATTGTTGAGAAAGAAAATGTCAAGAAGGCCAAACTTGAAACAATCAAGGTAGAAAATGAAATTTGTGAGGATGTATTGAACCATAGGGTGACAAAGTTGGTCCACGAGGCTAATGATGTTTGGGCCACCTATAAGAATATTCATGAGGCAAATACAAATTATCTATATGTACAAGAGACCTTAAAGAATGAATGGAATAATTACATTGCTAGGGAAAATTCTTTGAAAGAAATAACACCCAAAATGAAGGATGATCCTAAGGAAACTGCCAATATTCTTGACATTTTGCAAATTATTTACTCAATTAATGAGATAGCTATCTTCCATGAAAAGTTAGGCCTAGTAAAACTTCAAAGTAAGTTGAAAATATTCGAAGAGATGGATTAACATGGTATGCCTTAGATATTGAGTTCAAAAGATGAATTGAATCCATTTGACACCTAGAAGAAAGAGTTGGGAGGGATGCTTGCAACAAATATTATTACCTTGATTGTCACTGATTACATCTTGCTCAGTTCAAATATTGGTACAATGGTGGATATTGAAACAAGGATGGACATATTTGTTAAAGAAGCCAATATTTTAATTGATTCCAAATATTCTTAGTTCAGTACTAAGGTGCAGGATTTGTTGAATGGAAAATGGCCCGCTAATGAGGAATATAACACTTGGCTAGAGAAATACACAGAGTAAATCTATGTAGGAATTAATGAATAAGATGAATAATGAATGGGAGAAGAATAATAAATAGCTTGAATATAGTACAAATTAGGCTTTTGATAAAACATGGTAAAATATTATTATCTCCTCAATTCACAATGGATAGAACATGGTGCTAATGTGGATAAGTGAATTTTGACTTTTCTTCGCCTTCCTTGTCTTGCTTCATAATTTTTTCTATTTTGGTTTTCCCACTATTGTCTATTTTTGAGCGCATGGGGAATATCTTGAAACTGTTGTAACAAACCAATGATATATTTTTTAGGTGGGACATGTTTTCCACAATGAGTTGAGGTAATTTTTTCCTCATGTTTATTTTCTCCACCTAAAGACTCGAGTGTAACTGAAAATGGAATATAGGTATTTGCAGGATCATGATGGGCCAAAAAGTTGCAATATGATGGGTATGTGGTTGATGACTATTTTTTTACCTAAAACTGATCAAACAAAAAGGGTTTTTAAAGGAGATTCTTAGATTTTGACTGATATAAATTATGCTTTACTTTGAATTTAATAAGTAATTATTATTCATTTTCTATTCAAATTATGACTAAAGTCCTAATTGATAAGTTGATTGAAAAAAATCTATAACTTTCAAACGGTATCACATTTTTTTAATCCAAACCATTCGTGACATTATATGCTTCCCATACTATAGGATTAAAAAATAAAAAAATAATTTCATGAAGTTTTGACCAAGTTAAGGTGGTCACACATACAAGTTTTTATATTTTCTAAAATGTTTTAATAAAAAATTATAATTAATTATTTACTTAGAAAAAACACAAAAAAATATGCATCACATCAGGGCATGAGTCCTCTAGTTATGTTTAAAATTTTATAAAAAAATATTATCATTTTATTGTGGTTATGGTGGCCAAATAGACACCTACTTATTTTTTCCCTAAAATTTAAGTACCACTACATTGAAATTTCAAAATTTCACCAAATAGATTTTATGTTCTTTTAAAAAAACCTAGTAATTCAGAAACTACATTCAATTTCCTAAATATTCTATTCTTACATATTTTTGAAATAATATAGATTACTTATTCAAATTTTTACGTCAAGTTTCCTTACTTTGATTTTTCTGAATTTTTTAACACTTAAGGGCCTATTTTTTCCATGATAATCTTGCACATACCCATATTGTTGCAATGGTCCAATGAAATATTGACATGTGTGCTTCCTGTCATGAAGCTTGTTTTGATCTCTCATCTCTATAAGAAAGAATTCAGGGCCAAAAGCAAGAGTTAGTTGAATTTTTTTGAGTTAACATAGTGAAGTTGTCAAGACAATATAAAGCAAGTTTTAGAGTTTTTGTCTTAAGTTTCTTTTGGAGTTCATTACTATGCATGTGATTTTGATAGAAAGATAGAATTTATAATACAAAATAATACCAATTTCATGACTATTGTCTCTCCTTGTATACATTCTATAAGTTATGAGTGAAAGTAATCCGATATTTCTTTCGTTTGTCTCTATCATTTCTTGGTGGATGTTTAGTTTCATGCTTGTTTATTGATTCAATGAATTGATTTAAGTGCTTGGGTGAGAGTAATAACTTAAAATAATTGGGTGCTAGGATGGTTGTAAGTAGTAATAATCATGAAATCCAAAGATAAATGTTACAATGAAGGGTTTCTTGAGGTTCTGGGTGCTATTGTTTAAGTTTTTATCAAGTTACATAGATTGATATTGACTTTGTGCTTGCGATAAAGTCACTAGTTCATGCAAAGTACTCATGGTTCATATTCCATGTTGATTCATTAGTTACCTATCTTTTAAATCATAAAATCATAAAAGGATATTATTGTTGTTTTTTGTTGAAGTTCCACCTTCTCATGCACAACATATATGAGATTGATTAGTAAGTTGCCAACTTATTTGATGCATTATATTGAATGGTTTAATGAGAAGTATCTATTGTTGAAAATGTATGAGTATAATTGTGTGAACTATCTGAGCATACCTTGTGGGATCATCCTCTTAAGTTTCATAGAACCCAAAGAGTAGGAGTAGAAGTCTTGTAGCTTCTATTCATTCATTGGCTAATCCCTCTATAAGTATTGATAATTGGAAATGGAAAAGTCCATAGGTACTTATGGAGATTAGTTTAGTTCTTAAAAAATAACCAATAGATTGGAAACTCTACAAGGAACTAGCTAAGTCAAAAGTCTCTAGTTCAAATCTGATATAGTCATAATTAGTTGTTAGTTGTGATATTGTTTACTATTTGAATAATAAACAGTTTTAAATTATGTTTCATTTGTTCCATCATACTGAGTCTTATGTGCCAAGTATTATTCCATTATAACATTTTGTTTTGGGTAATTTTTGAATCCTTTTCAAAAGTAACAAGTACAAAATCAAAGTGTAATTACTTTTTATTTCCCAGCATTCTAGGTGGCAACTTTGAGTTCTCTAATACCAGTGTAAATATTAGATAACAAAATGAAAATAAGAAGAAATATTTTCCAATATTTTATATTATGAGGAAGACCAAAATTTATGCAAAGAAGCACCCTACGAGAAAGGAAAAAATTGAACCTACAAAAGAAAAGCAACCTGAATGGGTCAAGAAGCACTCTAAATCAAGTCTTTTGATTCCCCTCCTAATCCATATACTACTTTCAGTATTCATATAAGTAGTGATAGTATCCATTAGGAAGGAAATGAGGTTCAAGGGTTTAACATAGACCAAGGAAGTTTTTTCGTTTGAACAAATGTTTGATAGTGAGCTAAATATTTCAAGAGAGAAAGATAGGTGGGATTTTTGGGAAGAGAATAAGAATTTTTATGAGACTTTGACTCTTGAAATTGGCTACATTTTTAATGGAAAGGATGTTAATCCATGAGACAAATCTCTTGATGAGCCAGTCCACTTTTCTCTTGAGGAAGACCCTGTTGATCAACCCTACTTTACTCCTACCCCAAGTGAGCATGGAGATGTTCTAGAAAATGAGGAAGACATAGATAATGAAATGAAAGCTATAGAAGAGGAAGAGCTAAGGATTCAAGAACAAGAAGAAAATATAATGGATTTAAAAGAAAGAGAAGATAGGATTAGAGCTAAGCAACTTGAAATAGATGTTAGAAGGAAAAAATTGGAAAAAATGAGAGAAGATGTTGCAAGGCATAAGAATTTGAGGAAAATATTTTTAAATTTTCCTCTAGGATGACCAATGATATTCCTGAAGCAACAATATCAATGGGAACCTAAAACTACTAATACCTACACAACATCTGTCTCAACTACTAGAGCCTCATACCCTCCTGTTAATGCTAAGAAGGTGTCATTTGTGGATCATGGGAAGAGACCTATTGACGAACCCCCAAAAAACACATCTATATCAATACAAATAATAATAGTTCATCTACTAAATTTTCTACACATAAGGCCAAATTCAATCCAAATCCATCTACTATACCTCTAGATCTTGTGATATTAAGGTTACAATTGGAAAGTGAAAAGTTGTGAGAAGATTTGAAGAAAGCTAAAATGATAGCTTCTAATGTAGAAATGGCTACATGAATATCACATTCCTTAAAATTTCCTCACATACTCTAGAGGCTTCAAGCCATGGACATAAAAACAATGAGTTGCAAAAGAAGAAGTCTAATGAGTATACTCCTAGTGGAGGTGGTGGTGGAGATTAGGGAGGAGGTGGTGGAGGAAAAAATAAGAATGAAAATTCTTATTTTGAAGATGATGAGGGATGTAAGAAAGGGGGAGGTGATGGTTAAAGTGGAAAGAGTAAAGATAGTATCCACTCTGATAGCAAGAGATATGATGAGCATAGAGATGATCATAGGGATCAATGTACTAGGAGGCCACTCCAAGTAGATAGATACCAACAATTGTGTTTCAAAAGAATACCTAGCTACCCTAACCCATTCCCTAAATATTTCAGGCTTGTTCTTGTCAAATTCTCTAGAAATAATGCTTTAATTGGTGAAGACCATCTAAAATCATTCACTAATGTTAACGATGATTTTGAGGTGGAGGAAAAAGGTGTCATGATGATTTTTTTCATGTAGTATCTCATTGAGGATGCACGAGAGTGGTATAGAAGTTTGTATGTTGAAAGCATTCACCCTTGGGAGGAATTCAAGAGGGTTTTTAGAGAATAGTATGGTGACAAGACTAATTCAAGCTTTCTATTGAATCAATTTAATAATATTGCTAAAGGATCCAACAAATCTATTTCTAAGTTCAACACAAGGTTCTAGAAGGCTGGGAAAATGTTCCATCCTCATCTACAATTAAACGATCATGTATGTTTGGTAAATTACTATAATTCTTTTGATGCAAGAATGAGTTACCACTTGTTGGATAAGAATCCTTGGTCATTAAGAATTTTTTTTAAAATGGTAGAGTATATTGAAAATATCAGTAGAGAAAGTGGTAATTATGGTAGAAGAGATGATCCAAAATTCTTCAAAAGTACACAAAAGGAAGACAAGAGTTCAGGTGCTAAAAGGGAAATCATTGAGGACAAGCTTCACAATTTTATGAAAACCATCAATGATAAGATTGTAAAGAAAGAGAAGTTTTATCCTAAAACACTACCAAAGGAATGAAAGACCCCCTAGGTTGAAAGACTACCCATATAATACCAATTTGCATAATGGGAATCCTATTCTAAATAATAAGAGAAACACCCAAAATAAAGTTCCTCCAGACCCTCTACAAAAGAATTTAGGAAATTTTGTTGAGGATACTCCTTGGTGTATGACTTTCTAAATGCCACATTCTTCACAATAATGTGCAATAGCGTAGATGGTTGAAGTAGAGGATGGCATACCTAAATACTATGATCAACAAGATCAGGAGGATGGTGATGCACTTATTATTATTGGTGATTTTGACATTTACTATAGTTAATGCTCTTCTAATTAATGTTCTTGTTAAGTGGATGTAGATAATCAAAGGAAAGTTGCTAGTTCATATCATCAACAAGTTATTTCTAATGAGGATGCCAATAATCATGTTGGGGTTTACAATTTGAAAGCAATTGAAGATGGTGTTTAATTAATAAGACCCTCAAAAGAGGAGATTGAAAAATATACTATAGTATTGGTTTCCCAAGCTGGAATTTCCTATCATTTGAGGAATAGAACCATTGGAGGTCAATAGTCTTGTTGGTCTTTTCATCAAGAAAAAAATGCCAAGGGAAAAGAACAAAAACCTAATGGAAAAGTAGAAGTAGTCAAAGCCAAAGAAGGAAAGGGAGATAAAATTTGGGCTAAGAGAGTAGAAAATACAAAAGCTATTCAAGGATAAAAATCCCCTACTAAAAAGTTAAAGACACGGAAGAAGAATATTGAAGTCAGGAGGAAGGATGCTAAGCATGCTAAGCATAAGGTTGAGGGAAAAAAATCAATAGAAATAAAATAGAAACAAACAAGGTATGCCTTCAATTGAACTACCCTAGTATACTCCTACTGATATATTTTAGTTACTTATCCAAGTTAAAGTATTTGTGCCTTTTATTGAAATGATGAGGATAGAAGAACATAAACAAAATGAAGTAGCCCTTATTAATGTTGTTGCTATAGCTTGTAATGATTTAGGTGTGCTCACTCCATCCAAATTGAGTGAAAAGGATAAGAAAGGTAAAGAATTTGAGGGAGAAATTATTGAGATTCCCCATATTTTCCTAGTAAATTCTATAAATACTTGTTTTGATAAGATAGATCCATTTTTCCTTAACCTAGTGGTTGGGAGAAACTTTATAAAGAATTATATAATTGACTCTAGCACATCTAACAATATCAGTCCAGTTAAAATCGTTGATGCACTCTAGGGTTAAAGGCTACTATCACTTGAATGGAAAATGTTATGCCATGGATGCAAGAGAGGTCCCTATCATAGGTGTGATAAATGAACTTCCTTTTACGCTAGAAGCCTACTGTGACAAATAATTTAAAATGAGTGTGGTAGTGGTAGATATCCCACCTAACTATAGAATGCTATTATCATGGAAATGGAATGTATGAGGGGACCTAGGGTACCACATATGTTGGAGCATGTTCCTGAAGATGACACAATTATTCTCATAAATATTGATATTGGTGAGATCAAGATAGAAGAAGTACCAAGAGAGGTTGAAAGGTGTCCTACACCTATAGAAGATGAAGTTTTAAGAGTATCTAATAAAGGACTATGAAAAATTTACTTTGATGGTCCAAGCTCCAAAGAAGGATCTGGTGTAGGGATTTTATTAGTATAACCTATTGGAAATACTTATAAGTACTATTTTACATTGTCTTTTATCTATACAAATAATGATTGCAAAGTATGAAGCCTTATTATTGGGATTGAGACTTGATAAAAAGCATGGAATAAGAAAGCTAATGGTGATTAGTGATTTTGAGCTTGTGATATCCCAAGTGAGAGCTAAGTATGCCTACAAGAATGATATACTAAAGCAATACAAAAATGCTATTTTGGATTTCATTGAGTAGTTTGATGCTTTTGGAATTGATTGGATGGAAAGAGGTCATAATAGAGTAGTTGATTTAATAGCTAATATTTCATTAAGACCCAATGATATAACTTTCATAGGAATCTCTAAGATCAAGATATAGATGAGGTTGTTCATCCCTAACAATGTATACAACTAGAAAATTTGTAGTGATGATGAGGATATTCTCATATTCCTAAATTGTGCTGATAAATATGAAGGTTAGGAGATTAAATTTAGTGGATTTCTTGAGAATATTGATGGAAAGGACATGGTATTTGAAAAAGAGGTGGTCCAATTAAAGATGAATAAAATCCCCAAATGCATTGTAGCTCTTGAAAGGGTCTTTGATAGTCAAGATAAAAACAAGGCCAAAACAACTATTGCTCACCTAGAGGAACTAGAGGAAGTAAATCTAGGGACTAAAAATGCCACTAAGAAGGTTTATGTAGGGAAAAATATGAATCCAAAGGTGAAGGAAAGTAATGTTAATTGCCTTACTCAGAAAATACAGACATGGTTTTTCTTTGGCTTATGATGACTTGAAAGCTTATAGAGAGAAATTGTTTCAACATGAGATTCCTTTGAAGGAAAATGCAAAATATTTCAAGAAAAAGCATAGACCAATTAATCCTACTTTAGCTCCCAAGATGCAAAAGGACTTGGTAAAATTGAGAGATATTGGTACCATTAAACCCATTAGACACTCTTCATGGGTATCTAATCTAGTACCAATAAGAAAAAAGAATGGTGACATAAGATTGTGTTGATTTTACAAACCTAAATGTATCCTCATTAAAGTACAACTATCCATTTCCAAACATGGAAGTTATGTTAAAGAAGGTAACTAGATGTGAGATACTGTCAATGATGGATAGCTTTTTAGGTTATAGTCAAGTAAAGATAAAGGAGTCTAAGTAGTATAAGACTACATTTACTATTCCTTGGGGCACCTATGTTTATGTCAGGATTCCTTTTGGTTTAAAAAGTGCAGGTGCCACTTTTTAGATAGCTATGGATGTAGCTTTCTAAGATTTTATTGATTTATATATGGTCGTATATTAAGATGACTTGACCACTTACTCCAAGAAAGAGGGAGATCATTGTATGCATTTAGAAAATCTATTTTTCAAGCTTGTAGAATATGGGATATCTCTGAATCGAAAGAAATGTGCCTTTGGGGTCACTAAGGTAAAGTAGCTAGGGGACATTGTGTCCAAAAAGGGAGTAAGGATAGACCTTGAAAGAGTAGTAGTCATAGACAAGATCCCTCAACCAAAAAATGTCAAGGGAATTTGGTCATTTTTTGGACAAATAATTTTTTTGAGAAGATTTGTGACCAACTTTGTCAAAATCACAAGACCTATTTCCAAAATTTTGAAGAAGGGTGAAAAGGTGCTTTGGAGTGAAGAGCCTAGTTGAGCTTTCAAGAAAATAAAACAAGCTATTAAAGAGGCTCCAATTTTGAAGTCTCCTAATTCTTCTAAACCAATGAAAATTTTATCTTTTGCTTCTTTTCATTACATTACTAATGTTTTACTACAGAAAACTAAGGAAGGTTTTGAACAACCTATGGGTATGTGCAGGATCATGATGGGCCAAAAAATGGTGATATGAGGGGTATTTGTAGGGTATGTGGCTGATGACTTCCTTTTTTACCCAAAATTGATGAAATGAAAAGGGTTTTTAAAGGAGATTCTCAACTTTCCACCAATATAAATTATGCTTTACTTTGAATTTAATAACTAATTATTATTCATTTTCTATTTGAATTGTGACAAAAGTCCTGATTGATAGGTTCATTGAAAAAAATCTATATATTTCAAATGGTATCACATTTTTGGAATCCAAAACATGCATCCAATTCTATGATTTGCATACTATAGGATTGAAAAAAGAAAATTTGAATTTCATGAAGTTTTGACAAAGTTAAGGTGGTTAGACATACAAGTTTTTAATTTTCTAAATGTCGTAATAAAAAAAATAAAATTAATTATTTACTTGGAAAAAAATTATAAAAAAATATGCATCAAATCCAGAAATGAGTCCTCTACTTATGTCTAAAATCTTATAAAAAAATATTATAATTATATTGTGGTTAGGGTGGTCAGACAGACACATACTTCTTATTTTTTCCTTGAAATTTAAGTACTACTACATTGAAATTTCAAATTTTCACCAAATATATTTTTTTTAAATAAACCTAGAAATTTAGAAACTACATTCAATTTTCTATAGATTCTATTCTTACATATTTTTGAAATAATATAGATAACTTATTCAAATTTTTATGTCAAGTTGTCTAACTTTGATTTTTCTAAATTTTTTACCACTTAAGCACATGTTTTTTCCATGATGATCCTACACATACCCCTATTGTGTTTTTTTAGTAAATATTTATCGATTGTAGAGATGAAATATGACACTACTAAGAAATAGGCATATGCTTTGGTAAAGGTTGTAAAGAATTTTAGGACTTACTTACAAGGGGCTACTATCATAGCTTTTGAACCAAATGTTGCTATGAAAGATATTTTCATTCAGAAAGAGACAATAGGAAGAAGGTGTACATGGATCAATAGGATCCAAGAATTTAACATTGATGTTAAGATTACCAAATTAGTAAGAGGATAGGGCCTAGCCAAGTTAATGGTAGAGGCTAATTTGGAAGCCAACCATGTTAATTAGACTAAATTGATTGATGTTGAGACACTCTATGATATGCAAACATGCATAACGTATAGAAGAATTGGCCAGTATTTACAAACCTTGTAGTGTCCTACTAATATGGCTAAAAATGATTAAAGAACATTGAAATTGCATGTCATCAAGTATGTGATCATTGCAAGTGAGTTATGGTGGAGGATCTTGGATTGTGTACTTCTCAAATGTGTAGATGGAAAGTAGGCATTGTAACTTCTATAGGAAATGCACAATGGGGCATGTAGTGGTTATCACATGGCAAATACCACTACACAAAAAAATTTAAGAGCTATATTTTGGTGGCCTACTATTTTTAAGCATGCTCATAAGTTTGTTAAAACTTTTGATGCTTGTCAAAGGTTTCCCAAAAAGTTGAAGTTCTTAAGAAATTTACCACTCAAGCCTATGACAGTTGAAGGCCCTTCCAATAATGGGGAATTTATTTCATCAGGGAAATACCAGAAAAATCAAGTGAAGGCCATTCATAGATTCTTGTTTCCATTGATTATTTTACAAAGTGGGTGGAAGAAAAACCCAAAAAGAAGGAAACAAGCAAGGTGGTAGTTGATTTTTTGTTAAATAATATTCTCATAAGATTCAAAGTCCCTGAGAGGATTATCTCAGATAACGCTATGTGTTTTAGGTTAGATGATCTCAAGGACTTTATGAAAGACATGGTATACAAGTCTCTTACTCTTCGCCTTACCATCCTCAAGGAAATGGTCAAGCCGAGTCTAGTAATAAGAGCTTGATGAAGATAATCAAGCGAGTGATGGAAAAGAAAAAAAATCTTACGACTCAAACCTAAAATTGGCACTTTGGGCAGATAGAGTTACTATGAAAAAGGCTACCGATTATTCACCATTTTGATTAGTATATGGTCTAGATGCTATATTTCCAAATAATAACTTACTCAAGATGTATAATTTTGTGTAAGAATATGATGAAGAAATTTGTGATGATACGCAACATACAACAAATAATTTGGTGCAATTAGATGAGACTAGGAGAGCAGCTCAAGTTAAAAACATGAAGATACAATTGCAAGTTAAGAATCTATATGACAAGAGAGCTTCTCCCATCAAGTTTGAAGTGAATAGTATGGTGTTAGCCTAGAATACAAGGGCTTGGGATAAAGGAAAGCATGAGAAATTTGAAGCATTATGGACTGGCCCTTATTTGATAGTCAACACTCATGGGGAAGATTCATATTTCCTTCAAAGCTTAATAGGTGAACTTTTTGAACTGTCAGTATTTGAAAAATTCTTAAAGCCATACTTCTCCTAAGTATGCTATTTTCCATGTACAAATTGGTTTTGTATATTATGTGTATAGGTGTACTTTCTTTCGTAGTGTTTGCTTTGGTCCTACTACTTAGTCTAGGTAGCTCCCTAGTTTTGGTCATTTTTTATTATTAACATTTTTGGTTTTCTTCAACCTGATATTTTTGAGATCTCACCATGCCTACAAGAGGCATACATCCCTAGTCAAAGCCACTGATGGAACTTGCGAAAATAATTTTGGTCCACCTCAAACCCTTGTCACTTTTGGATGTAGGACTAATATATGAGGGTTTAGGACTCATTATTTCATACACACTTGTAATTTTCTATTCTTTTGTTGACTCCCTATTGCCTATTTCTAGTCACTTTATAACTTATTTTGTATGTCACTATTGTCTATTGATCGGTTCCCCAATCCTAGGTTTGAGAGGTCAAGTTAAAGGCCTATTTTTCCTTTACATCCTTTGCATTATAAAGGCTTAGGCATTTTTGAGTCATTCTATCGTATCATCCTAGAGGGTCTACCTCCATTAAAATAACTTATGAGAACGTGCATAATGGTTTTCACTTAAGTTTTGTAGGCCTTTTATCTTTATCAATCATCATTGATTACTTTTGAAGTTTATATTCTAAATCAGTGATGAGCAATGAGGTAGTATCGCTTTGATATCGCTCATCAAAAATAGCTATGGAACTCTTAAATTGAATATGCGATGAGTAATGTTCTTTATATTAGTGAGGGATCGCTTATTGCTAATGGATTTTGAGCCTTTAATATTGTAATAGTGATAAGTGATTCCCTCCGACCTTATGATCTTATTTTGATCACCTATGGTAGATATGTTATGAAATGATAATTCAAATCAGCAATGAGTGATGGGATGGGTTTCCTCTGCATCCCATATCATAGATTTGTTTGAAGTACTAAGTTCACCATTAGTGATATGTGATATAAAGTGGCACCATGATTATCTCTCATTGCTAATTGCTTGCAAACCATATGAGGATAATTAATGATGAGCAAGGGCTTGATGCTTTTTATCATTCATCATTCATCCATTCCAAAGCCTTGATTTTGATTAGCGATGAGCAATAGAGTTCCCTATTTCAAAAAAAAATTCGCTAATCTGAGTACATATTATATGCGATGCCTTTTGTGCTATTGATTTTCATGTAGGTACACATGTCTTAATATGATCCCTTCAATATTTCCCATGTCACTAATAGGATCCAAGGTGTGAAATCTTGATTAACAAGGAGCGACGGGGAAATGAATGTGATCATAGGATAGGCCATAGATTTGAGGGCTGATATTTCATCACACAAAACTTGTAATACCCCTCATACTATTTAGAATTATTAATTTCTATGCTTTAACTTGATACGTTGATAATATTATGGTTTGATTTGGTTGGTTTGAAGTTTGATGATGTTGTTATTCCTTTAGTGAACATGATCATTTGATATGACATTATTAGTATGATTTATGATACTCTGTGTGTTGATTGGATTATTGTTTATTCAAATAGTTGTTCATTAATGTTTTATATTTTGATGTGAGGATTCTATGGTGATCATGTTATTTGAATTTAGTATTATTTTATAATGCAATGGTTTAATAATTAGTTATGATGCAGTAGTTAAGTATCATGTTATCTTATGATCAATTTGGTTAGAAATGTTAGTTCGTCATTGATATTGTAATTGTTAGAATAGAGTAGGTGAGAGGACAGTGTAGCATCACTCGTTCATGAGTGCCCTGCTACACTACAATTCCTTCTCATGATAGGAGGTTTGATTATATATATACATGTGCTACTTGATGTTTATTTGGATACAGGATTGCAGGAATAAGTCTCGTTTCCACCTACTTCGGCTAGATAGGGCGAGCAATAAATTAACCCAATGGGTAAAATGTTGAAAAAGGGAGTAGGTTTGGAAATGTCCCCGTCCCAAGTCCGTTGTCATGTTGTAAGTTGTTGTGTCATGACTGAAATGTTGTCCTTGTTATGCATTTTGATTGTTGAGTATTTATTTATGGTTAGTGTTCGAGTAATTAATCTTATTTGATAAGATAATTAATTAAAGTTGTCTTGTTGTTTTGATTTAATTGCGAGTTAGAAAAATGTTAAATTTAAATATATTGTAAATTAAAATATATATATATTTCATTAATTAAAGTGCAAGAAATTAAATTAAATTAATATTGTTGAGAAAAATTAGATATTATCTTTTTATTAATAATAAATTAGAAAAATCATGTGAGGATAATATCTTGATTAAATAACTTATTTTAATTAAAATTGTAGATAAGTTGTGCTTTTAAAAGCTGGTAAAAGGACCAATGAGAAATGAGTATTTTTGAAAAAAGAAAGCAGAAGAGCTTTATTGAATCTTTATTTTGATTTATTATTTTTATGAGGAGATTATTCACACATAGAAGTTTTGGGCTCTGTTGTTTTGGGGATTTGGAAAAGAAAAAAAAAGATAGTTTTTAATTTTGTGTTTTTCTGGGTAAAATTATTGTGGCTTTGGAAAGAAAAGATAGATTCAAAAGAACGTTGAAGGCCAAAGATCGGAAAAGGAGCTGAAGGCAGGAAGTTTCAGAAAGGATTCTTCATTGAACGAAGGATTCCAGGTTCCTTTCAAGTTCATTAATTCTTTTTTTGATTTATTCTTCTGTAATAAATTCTTGACTACCATGTTGGAAGATTAATTTCTCCTTGTGTTTTAAAAAGAGTTTCCTCTGATTGGGATTTGCCTATTATAAATGTTTGAATTTCTCTGTAGTGAAAACCTTGTTTTAAATTCTTCAGTATAATTTAATTATGAAATTATTGAAAAGAAAATTCTTCTATTAGTTAAAATTTGTATGTCTAGATTTATTTTAGATCTGTGAAAGAAAAATCAATTTGTTATTGTGTTTGAATTACTTTGAAAAGAAAATTTTATTTTGTTATTCTTTTGAATTTGTATGCCCAGATCTGTAATGGGTCTTGTGGGTAAAAAATTTATTTATATATTTTATTTCGGATCTCTTGAAGGACGTATATATATAACTTTCTGTTCTTTAAAAATATATATATGTATATATGTCTCATATTTAGAATACTTTGTATAAAATAACATTGTGCATCTTAATTAAGTTTATTCTGAAATGAATTCGTAATTTGTTCTAAATGAAATATATTTAAAAAATACATATATTTATTCTGATATTCATTTATATTTTTATGGAATTCCGTGATCTTTCAATTTGAAAGATATTTAATAAAATATATATATTAAAAGAAAATATAAAAAGAAAATTATTTTTTTTGGGGGTGGGAATGGTCGGCCGAAGCCGTACCATCCCCACACCCTATGGTACTGCTGCACGCAGTCACCACTAACTATGCACATCAGCCCATGGCTGCTGTACGTAGCTAGTGGGGACTGCGGCCCCCCCACAGGGGGTACGCAGTACCTATGTACTATGTCCTCCCTGCAGTGGGGTATGCAGTACCACTAGCACTGCGTGGGTAGCCCTTCCCTTGCATGCCTTTTGTTTCAAAATTTTAAATTCATTTTTTAAAATTTTAGTGCAATTTGTTGTATTTCATTTTTATTTTATATATTATTCGAATATGATTTAGTTTTGAATTTGTTTTAAAAAAATAGTTTTATAATTTATTTTTTATCTAATTCGAATATGGTTGATAGTAGAATTTTATATAATTAATTAATATATTTAATAATTTTCTAAATGATATTTAATGAATTTTGTAATATATTTTTTGGTAAAATGATTTTTATAAAAATGCTTTATTCTTAATATATTTTTTTAATAATTTATAATATATATATATATATATAATATTTGTTTTAAAAAGTTATTTTATAAATTTTAATAATATAGTTTTATAAAATGATGTAATTCATAGGTTTATTTTATATTTATATATAAAGGGATATGTTGTGTTTGTGAAGTAAAAATATAATTTTGAGAAAATTGCAATGATTAATGTAGTTTGTGCAAATTATAATTAATTTTGTGCTTTGAATTAAATTGAATAGTTAAAATTTAAAAGATATGATGTTATAGTGTAATTGTGCAAATTTGAATTAAACGATGTGTTTGTTTTGAATCGAATATTCTCGAATTGTTGATTTGTTTGTTTGATGAAATTATTGAGTATTGGAAATATTTTTATATGGAGTTGTTTTTAAGTAATTGTGTTCTTAAGGTTATTCGTTAAGTCTATTGTGGTATTTTCTTCATTGTTTCATTGTGTCATATGGGAAAACCCTAGGTTTACCTTATCTTTCGTAAGAGTTTAAGTTATTGTTAAGGGCTTCCAGATATGGAATGCTTTTCTATCATGTTTCTTTTATTCTCCATGTCACACAAATGGGGTTAAGGGTCTATGTAAGTCTTCCAGAGAAGTTCTCTAGGGTGGGATGTTTTGTGTAGAGGTTCAATTTGTGAATTGCCTTGGGAATGGTGTAGAGTTGTACTATGATGTTGTACCTGGTTTCCACAAACGGGGATTTGTGCCTTCTAGGAAATAGGAGAGGGTAATGAGATTTGTACCTCCTTTGGAAGGAGTGTGTTTCCGTATTTGTTTTCCTCCAGTGTTCGGAGTGAGTTTCCTTGTTTTGTTTCCTCCTTGGATTAGAGAGGTTATGTTGTCTAGTTACCTATTATGGTATTGTACCTTGTGTGTTGTCGATAGGAGAGTGGCTCTTTGTGGGGGTGCAACACAAAAAGGGGTGCCAGGGTAACTCACCTAGAGTTTAACTAAGTGATAATCTAAAAGAATTAATGGGGATCTTTCACACTAATAAAGATAAAGAATGTCTCTCTTGTGAAGCAAGTGAATGATAAGGCTCAAGATGAGATGGGACATATAGTTTTGCGTGAGGGTCTGGCGGCCAGTAGAGGCAAGACAGGGTAACCCAGGATGGGGGTCTAGTAGCCTAGGAAGGTTGAGCCAGGGTAACTCATGGAAATTTATGCATGACACTCTTCCTATGTCAACAATCAGTCAGTTATTGTGCGATGTACATGATCACTGTTCTCTGGAAGCATTGTAACCTCGTGTTAAGTGATATTGTGTCTATAGTGGTTAAGTGATTTATTGATTTCTCTTTGGTTATTGTTGGGAGTGGTCTTTGATATTATGCCTTGAGTTTCATTGATGTTGTGAGAGTGACTAGTTGTAATTTGGAATTGTGTTTTATTGTTATGTCCAGGAGTAATTTGTGGTTGTGCCTTTTGGATTTGTTGTTGTGAGTTTTCTAAGTGGTCTTTGATGTTAAGTTGTCTGTCAGGAGTTAGTATTGTGTTACTGTTAGGCGTGCTTGGTTGGGGATCCTTGCTTGTCTCCTCCCAGCACGGGGGTGGTTGGGTGGAACGTGCTTCACACCCCGTTGGGTTCCCTTTTTAGCTGCAGATGTATCTTTTATTGCAGGGTTTGGCGGATGTTGATGATCCAGTAATTCTTTGTACCAGATGTATGTTATACTTCAGATGTAATGTATTCATTGATGTATTGTCTCCCACGTGTGTTGGGATGACCTTGTTGTAAATTGTATATGTGGTTATTGAGATGTATGTTCAGATAGTTGTATTTTACTATCATTTGGATGTAATGTTTATTCCGGCAATGTATTTATTTAGGAACAATCATTTGTAATAGTTGTGTTATATCTGTGGTAATATAAATGCTTCATATCTTTATAGTATCTTTCATTGTCATATGTACATATGTTATGAATATGGTTATTGTTCAATAGATATTTTAAATGATGAAGTGGGAATGAATAGATTTATGTAACTGTTTAACTATTGTTTAATCTATTGTCTTGGTTATGGGTTAGAATAGTAATGTCACCTCGTGTACCCCAATGGAATCAGTCGTGTAACTTAATACATTGTTATATTGGGATATTTCAATTTAATCTTATTTTCTTAAAAAAAAAATTGTTTCGTTGTTATTAGTTCCTTTGGGGTTTGCACGATGGGGCGTTACAGCTTGGTATCAGAGCAAAGGTTGCAAACGTTGGGGTCTCTAGGTAGTTAGGTCCACTAGGCAAGCTCACGTTTGAACTCTGAGCACTCTTGTGTTTTATTTTTATTTTGTTTGTTGTTTGGGTGTGTTTTTGTTGTGTGTGGGTTCTAACCAAAACCTAATTCCTTGGTGTGTTTCCAGGATGAAGATAAGGAAAACACCTCAGAAGAAGGTTCGAGACCCAATAGTTAAACGGCTTTGGAAAATCAGACTCCGATATGATTATTCCAATTGCTCTGTGCTATCAGATCTAGAGACATTTGCCAAAGCTCTAAGGAGACTCCGTCGTGAAAGAAGGGAATGGACGCCTTCCAGCAAAGAAGTTGTTAAGGCGGGCTGCCTAGCTATTTGAATGCAATCTAGTCAATATTGTTGGTTACTTTATTTTATTTTAGTATTTAATGGCTTCCAGGAGTGAGCCATGTCCTAAGGGGGGAGGATGTAATACCCCTCATACTGTTTAGACTTATTAATTTTTATGCTTTAACTTGATACGTTGAAACTATTATGGTTTGATTTGGTTGGTTTGAAGTTTAACGATGTTGTTATTCCTTTAGTGGACATGATAATTTGATATGACATTATTAGTATGATTTATGATACTCTGTGTGTTGATTGGATTATTGTTTATTCAAATAGTTGCTCATTAATGTTGTATATGTCGATGTGAGGATTCTATGGTGATCATGTTATTTTAATTCAATATTATTTTATAATGCAATGGTTTAATAATTAGTTATGATGCAGTAGTTATGTATCATGTTATCTTATGATCAATTTGGTTAGAAATGTTAGTTCGTCATTGATATTGTAATTGTTAGAATAGAGTAGGTGAGAGGACAATGTAGCATCACTCTTTCACGAGTGCCCTGCTACACTACAATTCCTTCTCACGATAGGAGGTTTGATTATATATATGCATGTGCTACTTGACGTTTATTTGGATGCAAGATTGTAGGAATAAGTCTCATTTCCACCTGCTTTGGCAGGTCAGGGTGAGCAATAAATTAACCCAATGGGTAAAATGTTGAAAAAGGGAGTAGGTTTGGAAGTGTCCCCATCCCAAGTCCATCATCCTGTTGTAAGTTGTTGTGTCATGACTAAAATGTTGTCCTTGTTGTTATGCATTTTGATTGTTGAGTATTTATTTATGGTTAGTGTTCGAGTAATTAATCTTATTTGATAAGATAATTAATTAAAGTTGTCTTGTTGTTTTGATTTAATTGCGAATTACAAAAATGTTAAATTTAAATATATTGTAAATTAAAAAATATATATATTTAATTAATTAAAGTGCAAGAAATTAAATTAAATTAATATTGTTGAGAATAATTAGATATTATCTTTTTATTAATAATAAATTAGAAAAATCATGTGAGGATAATATCTTGATTAAATAAATTATTTTAATTAAAATTGTAGATAAGTTGTGCTTTTAAAAGCTGGTAAAAGGACCAATAAGAAAGGAGGATTTTTTAGAAAAGAAAGCAAAAGAGCTTTATTGAATATTTATTTTGATTTATTATTTTTATGCAGAGATTATTCACACACAGAAGTTTTGGTCTTTGTTGTTTTGGGGACCTGGAAAAGAGAAAAAAAAAGATAGTTTTTGGTTTTGTGTTTTTCTGGGTAAAATTATTGTGGCTTTGGAAGGAAAAGATAGATTTAGAAGAACATTGAAGGCCGAAGATCGGGAAAAGAGCTAAAGGCAGGAAGTCAAGAAGAGGATTCAGAAAGGATTCTTCACCGAACGAAGGATTCTAGGTTCCTTTCAAGTTCATTAATTATTTTTTTGATTTATTCTTCTGTAATAAATTCTTGACTGCCATGTTGGAAGATTAATTTGTCCTTGTGTTTTAAAAAGAGTTTCCTCTGATTGGGATTTGCCTGTTATAAATGTTCGAATTTATTTGTAGTGAAAACCTTGTTTTAAATTCTTCAGTATAATTTAATTATGAAATTATTGAAAAGAAAATTCTTCTATTAGTTAAAATTTGTATGTCCAAATTTATTTTAGATCTGTGAAAGAAAAATCAATTTGTTATTGTGTTGGAATTACTTTGAAAAGAAAATTTTATTTTGTTATTCTTTTGAATTTGTATGCCCAGATCTATAATGGGTCTTGTGGGTAAACAATTTATTTATATGTTTTATTTCGGATCTCTTCAAGGACGTATATATATAACTTTTTGTTCTTTAAACAAATATATATATATATATATATATGTATATATGTCTCATATTTCGAATACTTTGTATAAAATAACATTGTGCATCTTAATTAAATTTATTCTAAAATGAATTTGTAATTTGTTCTAAATGAAATATATTTAAAAAATACATATATTTATTCTGATATTCATTTATATTTTTATGGAATTTCATGATCTTTCTATTTGAAAGATATTTAATAAAATATATATATTAAAAGAAAATTAATTTTTTGGGGGGTGGGAATAGTCGCCGAAGTCATACCATCCCCACACCCCGTGGTACTGCTGCGTGCAGTCACCACTGACTATGCACAGCAGCCCATGGCTACTGTACGTAGCCAGTGGGGACTGCGGCCCCCCCCATAGGGGATACGCAGTACCTATGTATTGCGTCCTCCCTACAGTGGGGTATGCAGTACCACTGGCACTGCATGGGTAGCCCTTCCCCTGTGTGCCTTTTGTTTCAAAATTTTAAATTCATTTTTTTTTAATTTTAGTGCGATTTGTTGTATTTCATTTTTATTTTATATATTATTCGAATATGATTTAGCTTCAAATTTTTTAAAAAAAAAAACTTTTATAATTTAATTTTTATCTAATTCGAATATGGTTGATAATATAATTTTATATAAATAATTAATATATTTAATAATTTTCTAAATGATATTTAATGATTTTTTTATTTTTTTGATTAAAGATAGTATAAACACATTATTACATAGGGGTCGTTCGTTGTTACAGTAGACTGGTGCTACATAGCAACCGCTGTATGCACACCCTTACAACATAAAGCCAAGAAACAAACCTGCTGTAAGCTAAACATGGATTACAATGATAAACCTGTACAAAATTTAATAATATATAGACCTGTACAGAATTTAAAGATATACAGTCATAACAAAAGCTGCTGAGTCAATAGGAAGGAAGAACAGAGCTTGATAAACATGAATAATGTTATATATTTAATGAATTTTGTAATATATTTTTGGTAAAATGATTTTTATAAAAATGCTTTATTCGTAATATCTTTTTTAATAATTTATAATATATATATATAATATTTGTTTTAAAAAGTTATTTTATAAATTTTTAAAATATATTTTTATAAAATGATTTAATTCATAGGTTTATTTTATATTTATATATAAAGGGATATGTTGTGTTTGTGAAGTAAAAATATAATTTTGAGAAAATTGCAATGATTAATGTAGTTTGTGCAAATTATAATTAATTTTGTGCTTTGAATTAAATTGAATAGCTAAAATTTAAAAGATATGATGTTATAGTGTAATTGTGCAAATTTGAATTAAACGATGTGTTTGTTTTGAATTGAATATGCTCGAATTGTTGATTTGTTTGTTTGATGAAATTATTGAGCATTGGAAATATTTTTATATGGAGTTGTTTTTAAGTAATTGTGTTCTTGAGGTTATTCGTTAAGTCTATTGTGGTATTTTCTTCATTGTTTCATTGTGTCATATGGGAAAACCCTAGGTTTACCTTATCTTTCGTAAGAGTTTAAGTTATTGTTAAGGGCTTCTAGAGATGGAATGCTTTTCTATCATGTTTCTTTTATTCTCCATGTCGGGCAAATGGGGTTAAGGGTATATGTAAGTCTTCCAGAGAAGTTCTCTAGGGTGGGATGTTTTGTGTAGAGGTTCAATTTGTGAATTGCCTTGGGAATGGTGTAGAGTTGTACTATGATGTTGTACCCAGTTTCCACGAATGAGGATTTGTGCCTTCTGGAGAATAGGAGAGGGTAATGAAATTTGTACCTCCTTTGGAAGGAGAGTGTTTCCTTTCTTTTTTCCTCCAATGTTCGGAGTGAGTTTCCTTGTTTTGTTTCCTCCTTGGATTGGAAAGGTTATGTTGTCTAGTTACCTGTTATGGTATTGTACCTTGTGTGTTGTTGATAGGAGAGTGGCTCTTTGTGGGGGTCCATCACACAAAGGGGCACCAGGGTAACTCACCTAGAGTTTAACTAAGTGATAATCTAAAAGAATTAATGGGGATCTTTCACACTAATAAAGATAAAGAATGTCTCTCTCGTGAAGCAAGTGAATGATAAGGCTCGAGATGAGATGGGACACATAGTTTTGCATGAGGGTCCAGTGGCTAGTAGAGGCAAGCCAGGGTAACCCAGGATGGGGGTCTGGTAGCCTAGGAAGGTTAAGCCAAGGTAACTCATGGTAATTTATGCATGACACTCTTCCTATGTCAACAGTCAGTCAGTTATTGTGTGATGTACATGATCACTATTCTTTGGAAGCATTGTAACCTTGTGTTAAGTGATATTGTGTCTGTAGTGGTTAAGTGATTTATTGATTTCTCTTTTGTTATTGTTGGGAGTGGTGTTTGATATTATGCCTTGAGTTTCATTGATGTTGTGAGTGTGACTAGTTGTAATTTGGAAAGGTGTTTTATTGTTATGTTCAGAAGTAACTTGTGGTTGTGCCTTTTGGATTTGTCATTGTGAGTTTTCTAAGTGGTCTTTGATGTTAAGTTGTCTGTCAGGAGTTAGTATTGTGTTACTATTAGGCATGCTTGGTTTGGGATTCTTCCTTGTTTACTCCCAGCACGGGGGTGGTTGGATGGAACGTGCTTCGCACCCCGTTGGGTTCCCTTTTTAGTTGCAGATGTATCTTTTATTGTAGGGTTTGGCAGATGTTGATGATCCAGTAATTCTTTGTACTAGATGTATGTTATACTTCAGATGTAATGTATTCATTGATGTATTATCTCCCACGTGTGTTGGGATGACCTTGTTGTAAATTGTATATGTGGTTATTGAGATGTATGTTCAGACAGTTGTATTTTACTATCATTTGGGTGTAATGTTTATTCTAGTAATGTATTTATTTAGGAACAATCATTTGTAATAGTTGTGTTATATCTGTGGTAATATAAATGCTTCATATCTTTATAGTATCTTTTGTTGTCATATTTACATATGTTATGAATATGGTTATTGTTTAATAGATATTTTAAATGATGAAGTGGGAATGAATAGATTTATGTAACTATTTAACTATTGTTTAATCTATTGTCTTGGTTATCGGTTAGAATAGTAATGTCACCTCGTCTACCCCAATGGAATCAGTCGTGTAACTTAATACATTGTTATATTGGGATATTTAAATTCAATCTTATGTTCTTAAAAAATAAATTGTTCCGTTGTTATTAGTTCCTTTGGGGTTTGCATGGCGGGGTGTTACAAAAATCTTGCATCACTAATAGAGTAGAAAAAATATTAGGTACATTAGGGTATGTGCAGGATCATGATGGGCCAAACAATGGCAATATGATGGGTATGTGGCTGACGAGTCTTTTTTTACCCAAAATTGATGAAATAAAAAGGGTTTTTCAAGGAGATTCTTAGCTTTCTATCAATATAAATTATTGAATTTAATAAGTAATTATTATTCATTTTATATTTGAATTATGACTAAAGTCTTGATTGATAGGTTGATTGAAAATCATCTACAACTTTCAAAGGGTATCACATTTTTTGAATCCAAAACATGTATCACATTCTATGCTTCACATACTATAGGATTAAAAAAATAAAACTTGAATTTCATGAAGTTCTGACCAAATTAAGGTGGTCAAACGTATGATTTTTTATATTTTTAAAAAGTTGTAATGAAAAATTCATAATTAATTATTTACTTAGAAAAAAATTAGAAAATATATATGCATCACATCGAGGCATGAGTCCTCTACTTATATCTAAAATCTTATAAAAAATAATTATCATTTTATTATTGTTAGGGTGGTCAGACAGACACCTATTTCTTATTTTTTCCCTAAAATTTAAGTACTACTGCATTGAAATTTCAAAATTTTACCAAATAATTTTTTTTTTAAACAAACCTAGTAGTTTAGAAACTACATTCAATTTGTTATAGATTCTATTCTTACATATTTTTTAACTAATATAGATAGCTTATTGAAATTTTTACATCAAGTTTCCTAACTATGATTTTTCTAAACTTTTTGCCACTTAAGGGCATGTTTTTTCGGTGAAGATCCTGCACATACCCATTAGTGATAGGAGATGGATATTGCATGAAAAGGAAATGTGGTAGAATCTTGAGGACTTCGCATAAAGCAAAGAGGAAGGTGGAAAGATGAATTGGTAACTATTGATATAATTTTAAAGCCAAATGATCACTGATCAAGGTTTAAACCTTAATGGCTAATTGTTAATTCCCTCGCATGAAATTACTATCAAGTATTAATGGTGGCATGCCTCTCTCTTTTCTGTAAAAGAGAGTAGATACCTAGTTGAGAATGTACTTGGACTCATTGGCTAGTAGAAGGGATACCAGAAGATGAAGAAATTATGTGGGAAGCTCCAAAAACTACTAGTAATAAGTGTGGCATAACGTTCACCTAGGTAAGAAAAACTACTATCTCCTTCAAGCTAAAGTTTTGAGGTGAATATCTTAGAAAGATGATAAAAAATTGGGGAATTTTCTATTCATGCATTATTGATAGCTTCAACTTGGTGATTATGTACTGGATAATTTTTTAGGAAATTGTTATGTTCAATAGTTGTGCTTTGGGCTCTCATATTTGTGAAGGGTTTCTTTTTACAATGAGAAATTGTAAACACTAGCTCTATTGCATTGAAACAATGATTAATCTAGAGCCTAATGAATCTACTATTAGACTAGAGAGGAAACAAAAATAGAAGAGGATTAAACAACTTAAAACTCAAGATGTTTCAATTGAGGTTAATTTTGAACCATTGGCAGTATCCAACCCTTCACCAAGTACTCCTGCAATGTCCACTAGGTCAAGAAGTGTGAAGAAAGAAACATAAAATTTTATGCAAAAGGCCTCTGGAGACATAAATGAAGGAGGGTCATGATTGGTATACAACCTACAAGTCAATTTGTCATGACTACTAGGTTGATTGATAGTGTTGATGAAATTTGTGAGAAACCCCAACCTCACAACAGATGGAAATTGTTCTAGTACGCTTTCAATAGGCAACATTCTAGCAAGCTCACATGTTATTTATGGGGGTTGAAACTTGGAAAGCTAGTGGTCCCAAATGTGCTTGTAGAAGTGGACTTAATGATGGAACTGGCTGGGCACTATAACCTTGTTGACAAGACAATCAAAAGTGAAAATGATGATGTGATTTTGGAGGTAACAAAGGACAAGATGATAGATGTATTTGGGTTAGATCTCAATTATACAATAAATTTTAGGCATTCTGAGTTGTATGTTTAGTATGAGAAGAGAAAATATGCATATATAGAAAGACTTCTTGTACAACACATAAGGAGCATGCATAAATTCACTGCTAAGGATGTTGAGCCTTTCAAGTGTGAAGAATTTGAAGATTGCTTAAAGAACACTTACTATTGCTTAAATCAAGTATTGGCTTGGGACTTTGAGTTTAGGGTAGCCCCTTTTTTATTGGTGATGGTGGAAAATGTACAAGATCATAACCAAAAAACTAGTTTTGATTATGCCAAATTTGATGCCAAATAGATGCATGAGGATTTATTCAATATAAAAAATGGGGTGATCCCCTTATGTTTCCCTCATTATTCTTTGTTAATGCATATGCTCTTATGGGAGAGTGATTATGAATGGACAAGAAATTTAAATCTAAAACTTAGGGATAGTGAAAATAATGTGCTACCAGTGAAAATGTGGACATACATTTGGGATTAGGGTTGGTCCAATTCTAATTATATCTTTTTTGATAATGTTTTAAGATATGTTATCTTAGAAACAATGGGTGTAGCACCTATTCACAAACTTTCTCTAGAGATGAGAAGTATTATGCACCCAAAATATATACTAGGATCTAAAGCCACACATAGCTGGTAGATTGGTTTCTACATTTTGAATAAACTTTGATTAAAGCTTCTAGAGCTAAAGTGGCACCTCATTGTCTACCCCTACATGCTTGAGATAGATTGGATTTAATGGAGCTCATGTGGAAAATTGATGTCATGGATTATGAGATGTTCAAAAAGCCCAAGAAAGGTATTGTGATACATCTCCAATGTACTTTTGTTTACTTCATAGTCCCTACTCCTAAGGGATATGAAAATTTTGGGATCATGGCAAACAATCTAATAATCCCTATTGATGAGATAAGATTTTTTTATCCAGAGGGATTTTTGGTAGGAAGAAGAAGATGGGTATGTGTAGGGTATGTCACTGTTTACTTTTTTTTTACCCAAAAATGATGAAACAAAAATGGTTTTTAAAGGATCTTCTCAGCGTTCAACCAATATAAATTATACTTTAATTTTAATTTAATAAATAATTATTATTCATTTTTTGTTTGAATTATGACTACTGTCCTGATTGATAAGTTGATCGAAAAACATTTATAGCTTTCAAATAGTTTCACATTTTTTGAATCCAAAACATGTATCACATTCTATGCTTCACATACTATAGGATTAAAAAACAAAAAATGAATTTGATTAAATTTTCACCAAGTTAAGGTGAACAAACATACGAGTTTTTTATATTTTAAAATTTTTAAATAAAAAATCATAATTAATTATTTACTTGGAAAAAAATTACAAAAAAATATGCATCACATCGAGACATGAGTCCTCTAATTATATCTAAGATATTATAAAAAAATATTATCATTTTATTGTGGTTAGGATGGTTAGATAGAAACCTACTTATTTTTTCCATGGAAATAAGTACTACTACATTGAAATTTCAAATTTTCACCAAATAGATTTCATTTTTTAACAAACCTATTAGTTTAGAAACTAAATTAAATTTGTTACAAATTCTATTTTTACATTTTTTGAAATAATATAGATAACTTAATCAAATTTTTATGTCAAGTTGTCTAACTCTAATTTTTATGGCTTTTTCGCCACTTAAGGGCCTGGTTTTTCCACAATGATCATACACATACCCAGACAAAAAATATTAGGTATCATACATCATGAATTCTTATACAAAGTCTATGTATGAAGAAATCTGATAAGTGATGAGGTTGTCATGACTAGGAAGGAAGAAAGGATAGCTATAATGAACATTGAGGAAAATATCATGAAAACGAATTCCTTTTACATAAGTCCATATAGTGTAATTGCAAATCCCCTAGAAATAGCTTTCACTATGCTAAGGGATTATCAATCTAGTGAGTTTAAAGAAAAGCTAAAGGATGTTGTTGATAAATTAAAAATTCTCCTAGAACAACAACAACAATGACAAGCTATGGATATCCAAGAGTAGCCTGTAGATGAAGTCAGGGAGGAACAAATGGAAAAACATGTGCCTGGTGATGAGGTATAAATAACCTCATCATAATAACATAATAAAGGCCTATTTCATATATGCAAAATTCCTATCCTCTGCCAATTAATTAAATGTTAGGAGAAATAATTTTTTGTCTTTTAAAGAGAAATTGTATAAACTTTATTTCTTATGATTTATTGAAGTATTTTACCAATACATATTTAATGGGTTGTTTTAAGTGTGTTGCAGGATAATAACTACTCATTAATTTGTACATAAGAAGTATTTAGCAATCACATGCTCCAAAACAAGTTGAAGGCATGCACTAGAAACATGCTCCTGAACTTAAGGATGATGGACCAAAGAATTAGTTACTTTTAAGTCTTAGTTTTTGTTATGTTTTTAAGTCAAAAAATTCATGACTCAATTTGAGCCTCTTTAATACTTATGTAATTAGTTTTAAAGACATAAAAATTGTTTATAAATCTATTATAGACTATTTTAATGGTTATATGTACCATCTAAAATATAGGATTTAGTTAAAAAAATTATATAAAATATGTAATCTCCAGAAACAGTGTAATGCACGAAATAGTATTGTTATGTTGTCAACTTGTTTTTCTGAGTTATGAATAAAGAGATTATTATGTAAAAACTTCTAAGATATGAGTTATGGATGAAAATTATGTTTAATGAAAGAATTCATGGAACATAGCTTAAATAGATGAGTACTTTTCTTTATATTATCTTTACTATATGAACAATAATTCTATAGATAAATATTGGGTTTATAATTGTAGTGTTTGAAGTTTTGAAGGGCTTGTTTTCTTTTACTTCTGTAGTTTCTTGGTATTAAATGTTAGAAACTTAACTATTAAAGAAGATATTTCATGGATTGATTACAATTTTTTATGCTTTCGTAGTTTACCAACTCTTTAGTTTAATTATTTTTGTACTTTTCAATTTAGTTATTATGCTTTCTAAGTTATTTTTTCTATGCTTTCTAGTTTAAGTATTTCTATTTTCTTAGGATAAATTTCTTTACAACTTGATAGTTATATGGCCTTAAGTTATAATTAATACTAGTTGTTCTAGGAAGTTAGAAAATCTAAGGGAGATAGTCAAGTCTTCTTCTATTACAAATTTCCGTTAACACTACCCAATTGACATATTGAATTTTATTTTCTAAAGTAATAGGACCTAATGATAGCCTATCACTTTTTAGTGTTGTTTTCAAGGACTTGAGCTTCTTTGCTTGAGTGTTAATAAAAGACACCTTGAATACCTCTTTTAGGCTAAAAATACCATATTTGGCTTCCTTTTCTACATGGTCAAGAAAAGAGGCCCTCATGGACGATCTATACCAAAGACCCCCCAAAATACATTCCAATCATACATAGGGATGCCCAAGGCTTAGAAGACCAATTTTTTGATGACTTACTCAAGCCTAACCCACCTAAGGCTTTCCACTATTTTTTAGAAGATCATCTAGAAGAAAACACTTGTTGTCAAGGAAATTATCCTTGAGGAACGCATTCCTTTGAACATCATGGGAGATTGTAGGGTTGAAGTTAACTAGAATGATTCCAAATGTAATAATGATCTTCCACCACCTCAAACATTCACCTATCCTATTACTCTAGATGTAGATGATGATACCATGATGAAAAACATTTCTCCAGCCTTCCTTCCAACATTCTATGGCTTTTCCTTGGAAAACCTAGACCAATTTCTTTTTGAATTCAAGGTCCTTTGTCAAACCTATGACTATAAAAATGATAACCAAAAATTGAAGTCGTTCCCTTCTACTTTGAAGGATTCAGCTATGCGTTGGTTTATGGGACTATGTACTGGAAGTATAACATCTTGAGAGGAAATGGAGATTGTTTTCTTGCATAAATATCAGAGTTATTGTAGGGTGAGTGATCGTAAGGAATATTTTCTTAAACTTAGGAAAAACAAGTATGAGAGTCTATAGGACTATTTAGATAGGTTTCTTTTCTTATCTAAACGATGTGGAGAAATGACTATTAGTGTTGAGATTCTCAAGACTATATTTCTTAAGGGACTTGATGAGGATGCAAGGAGAAGTTTTGATATAAAGGGAAAAGGTGATGTGTCTTAGTTAGCCCTTGAAGAGATATGTGATTTATGTTATAATTTATCACATACTCAAGAAGGAATCTATAAAACTAATCTTTTTAGAGGGACTAACAAAATAGGAAAACTTTGAGAAGAAATAAAAAATCTCAAAATGAGCATACTTGTTCAATTGAACACTACATTGGATGGAATGCAAGAAAATACATGTTACACTGAGACTTTGTCAATCTATTGTCCTAGGTGTTGAAACAAATATATTTTATGAGAGTTTCCTTTAGACAAGGTCAATGTTTGTGAACTATGTGAGGAAAACCATCCTACCAACTAGTGCAGGCTTCTCACTGATCTTAAGAATACTAAGAAAAAAATAGCTCAGGTTGAAGAAGAAATAAATGTGTTAAATCAATGTCAAGGAGGTAACTTCTCTTATGGGAAGAATTCCAATCCTACATGGAGACCACAAAATAATTGGGCTAGTAATCAATGACCTCCATCTTGAAATCAGCCCCCACCTCCACAACCTTATTGGGGAACTCCTTATTGGGGACCCACTTAATGTGAAAATCAATCATGGGGAACTCAACAGTGGACAAACTAATCTCAACCACAATGGTACCCACAACATACTGCTCCCTAATGGAATCAAGGACATAATCAATTTTATATTGTTCCTAGGAGGAATCAACAATAGAATATACTACCACCACCTTAGAATCCTCCTCTGAATGAGCAAGTAAATCAACCTCAACTTCTAGTGTAACCACTTCCCAATCCTAAAAATAATCGACAGAATACTTTGGTATATACTACTAAACACAAAAATGTCACCAGACTTAATTTAATTCATTGTGGAAATGTTTAGTTACACTCTGGAAAAGCACTCTAGTCACCCATCATTGAAGAAATCATGGATGAACCTATTCCTAAAAATGTTGAGAAAAATACTTCACCTAACAACACCTCTACCAAAAATAATACTGGGCCTCCTTTAGCAACAAAAGTTGTTGACTTACTTGAGGAGGAGGAAGGTCGGTCTCTAATTGAACTTAGTAAGGATACTAGCCCAAAAGAGAAAACTTAGGCACCATTTCTAGAGTGTCTGAAATTGACAACTCCAAAAGATACTCCAAAAATTTCTTTGACCTCTAAAACTGCATTAATTCAGGATATCAAACAACTACAAATAGAGGTTCCTTTACTCCAGGAAATAAAGGAAATTCTTGAGTTGAATCAGCTGATCAAACAAACATGCATTAAAACTCTAGGAAGGAAACCAAAGAAAATAAATACTATGCACATTGATGGCTATTTAGCTAAATTTTTTTTGTTTGGGAAGACTATCACTCCAAAATATGATGATCCTAGGATTCCACTGATAACTTTCACAATTAATGATGTAGCAATACCTAATGAGTTAGTGCATTTAGGAGCAACTATTAATGTGATGATTGTAGATGTGATGGAAAAATTAAGTCTTACTAATTTATGTCCCACAACTATAGTCTTACAGATGGAAAATCAATCTATAGTTGTTCCAAAGGGCATTATTAAAAATGTTCTTGTCAAAGTGGATGGATGGGAATATCTAGTTGACTTCCAAATAATCCAATCACTTATGCCCAAAGATAGCTGTCCAATAATTCTTGGAAGACCATGGTTGGCTATTGTCATGGCTAAAATTGATTGTAGAGAAGAAGGAATTACCATTTCACATGATTCAGATAGTTAATTTTTATTCTTATATCCTCCACATAAACCCACTGAACATAATAAAGTTTGGGTTGATGAATTAGAAGAATCTAATGGTCAAGATAGTTTGGCCTCATTGGCCATGGTAGTGATTAAACAACATGGAGAGGAATTAGAGGATGGATTAGCAAATGAGATAGCATTCCTTACTATAGGTTTGAGTGAAGAATAAATAGTCAACGTACTAGAAATTTTGGGACAATTGATTGATATAAGTGGGATGGAACTAAATAATACTACCATGGGAATGCCTTGTTCCTTGGATAATATGATTCTTAGAATAGGCTAATTTTTTGAGGATATTACAATATTTCACTAACTTATACCTCATAGTTGTCCTCTTAACACATTGTTATGACCGATATATACTATCACTTCAGCCCATCTAGGAACAAAGACAATTATGTTGTTGCTAGGAAAAACCTTGAACGCTAATAGTTGGCTGACAAAAATACAAGAAGACAAATTATTTAATGTGTTGGTAAAAAGGTCTATAGATTTTTCTTGGGACTATACAGATATGAGGGGAATCCACCTGAATTTTTGTACACATCACATTTACACTGATCCCAACATAAGGCATGTACATCAACCATAGAGGAGACTCAATCCTGTGTTAAAGGATCTTGTCAAAATTGAAATTGAGAAAATCCTTTGCATAGGATTTATTTATCTGATCTCTAATAGTAAGTGGGAGTCACCTATGGCTATTGTACCAAAGAAAAATGAGAAGTGGAGAATTTTTGTAGATCATAGAGAACTTAATAAAGCCACTTTTTAAGATTATTTTCCCTCACCATTTGTTGACCAGGTTTTTTACAACTTGGCTAGAAGCAAATTTTTCTCATTTTTAGATGGATTTAGTGGTTACAACCAAATTTAGGCATCACCAAAAGATCAAGATAATATGAGGTTTACTTGTCCATGGGGTACATTTTCATACCAAGTTATTCCCATTGGACTTTGTAATGCTCTTGTGACTTTCTAGATAGCTATTTTGTCTATATTTGCTATGCTCATTAGTGACTATGTAGAGTTCTATATGGACAATTTCACAATCTATCAACCAGCCTATGATGAAGCCCTTGAAAACCTGGATAGGGTTTTGCAATTTTGTGAGGACAAATAATTATCCCTTAGCCATGAGAAGTGTTTAATAATGGTGGAACAAGGAATAGTCTTAGGTCATCATATTTATTGAGAAGGAATAAAGGTTGATCCCAAGAAAATTGAAGTATTCAACAACTAACTATTCCTCAAATGCAAAAAAATGTTCAAAGTTTTCTAAGAAATGTTGGATATTATAAAATTTTCATAGAAAGGTTCAGTAAGATAATGGCCCCTATGTTTTCTCTCTGAAAATATGTGGAGTTTAATTGGACATCTGAGTGTCAACAATCATTTGAAATGATAAAAGAGAATCTTGTCTCTTCTCCTATATTGCATGTACCAAATTGGAGTCTTCCCTTTCACATTTATGTTGATGCTTTAGATGATGCAATTGGTGCAATATTGGGACAAGAAGATGAGGATGGGGGTAAATATGCCATATATTTCATTAGTAAAAACTTGACATCTACTGAAAGGAACTATATAACTACAGAAAACAAATTCTTAGTTGTGGTTCATGCCATTCGGATTTTTTACGATTATATTATAGGATTTAAAGTTATAGCCTATACAGATCACTTAGTTGTAAAATATTTAATGAATAAACTTGTATTTAATGGTCAAATAATGAGATGGTTATTGCTCCTTCAAGAGTTCAATGTGACAATACCTAACAAGCTAGGGAGATTTAATGAGGTGGTAGACTTTTTGTCTCGAATCAAACAAGAAGAGGTCGATCATGCACCTATACAAGACAAGTTTCTAGATGATTTTTTTTTCCATTTCTACAAAGACCCCTTGGTTTGCTGATATTGCCAACTATTTATCTGTCTCTGAAGTAGCCCATAGCTTTACATCAAAACAAAGGAAACAACTTATTTGAGAGAGTGTACCATTTAAATGGATCGATGGAATGTTATTCCCTTGTGGACCCGATATGATTTTGAGAAGATGTGTTAGGGCTGATGAAACTTATAGTATCTTGAGGGAATGTCACAATGATCCTTCTAGGGGTCATTAATCTACAAATAGAACTCAAAATTTTAGGCACTAGATATTATTTTCCTTCAATGCATAAAGACATTAAAAATATGTTTTTTGTTGGGATGAAAATCAAAGGGTAGGAAGACCAACTACTTCTGTAGAGATGTCATTGCAGCCTGAGGTAACCCTTGAACCGTTTGAAAAATGGGGATTATATTTTATTACCCCCATAGATCCTTCCTTTCAAGGGAAAGAATACATATTAATTTTCATTGATTATCTAATGAAATCAGCAGAAGTTCAAGCCTTAGGAGTTTCCAAAGAAGAGAAAGTCGCCAACTTTCTCTATAATAAAATCATTCATAATTTGGAGCCCCTTGAATCATTGTTGTAGATTAGGAACCCCAATTCATGTCCAAAGCTCTTCTAGCATTTATGAACCATTTTGAAGTAATTCATAAGAAATCCTCCCCTTATCACCCTCAAGCAAACATTCAAGTGGAGGTGACTAATAGAGATTTGGAAAACATATTAACAAAAATGGTCTTTTTAGGAAGAAGAGATTGGGCTAGGAAATTGCCTGAAGTTGTTTAGGAATATAATGTAATATCAAAATCCACAACTAGATTCAGCCCCTATCAGTTTTTTTTTGGGAAGAAACCTCTTCTTCCCATTGATTTTGAACTCCAAACCTTCATATAGCTATGGATTTGGGTATAGATTTGAAACAAGACCAAATAGAATGAGTTCTATAGTTAAGTGAGTTAGATGAGCTTTGTTTAGATGTTGTCCATCAAAATAAATTGGTTCAACATTAGTAGAAATTTTGGCATGAAAAAAATATTAAGGAAATAGAGTTCCATTATGGTGATTGGGCCTTTCTAAAGGAAACTTCCGAGTCATTGGCTAGGGCCATATGAAATTTCTGAAGTTTTCTTGAATGAAACAGTTTAGTTGAAACCCATCCATGGTGATTCACAAACCCTCTTAGTCAATGGTCATCACCTACGTCTCTACCATAAGCCTATTAGCAAAGAATAATTTACAAGATTGGTAGAAATGTAGAGAGAAATCCAATGCATTGACTCTGCTGAGGTAGAGTCCACCTAACACAATAAATAGATTATTATGTAAACAAAATAAAATAAAATAAAATAAAATAAAATCATCATGAAAAATTGTAATAAAAAGACATGTGTACCAATTTAATTTCAAATCATTTTTCATTAATTTATATTTTTGAACTTAACTACATGTACATTTATTTTGTAGGACTTCTTAAAGAAGGAGATAACAACTTTTGGAGCACCTTTCCACGATGCTTCAAAACTTGTTAATCCAAATGCCCAGTGCTCCAGAACTTGGTTAACCAAATGTTGATACTCCAGAACTTGTACCTTAGCTTACCAAAATAGAAGGGCATTTTTGTAGAAAGATATAAAGCTATTGAAGTTCAAGTTCATTCATTACCACCATTTCTCTACTTTTTGGCTACATCTTTTGATGATGCTCCAAAACTTTATTCGGTTACTGCTCTAGCCATATCTTTCCATGATGCTCTAGAACCTCATTTGGTTGCCACTCCAGCTACATCTTTCAACGATGCTCTGAGACCTTCCATTTGGTTTCTACTTTGGATGCATCTTTCAGCAATGCTCTAGAACCTCATTTAGTTGCTGCTCTGACTGCATCTTTTGATGATGCTCTAGAACCTTCCATTCACTTGCTACCTTGATTGTATCTTTCGATGATCTTCTGGAACCTTCATTCAATTGTTGCTATGGTTGTATCTTTTGATGATGCTCTGAAACCTTTTATTCAATTACTGCTTTTGCTGCATCTTTCAACGATGCTTCAAAACCTTTATTTGGTCATCATTCTTCTCACATATTTCAATGATTCTTTGAAACTTATCCACCTCCCTCATTTTGAATGCATTCCTTTCGTATGATCTGGAACTTATTTTCTAGTTTCAAGTGCCTGCTCCAAAAAAATTTCATTTTTTCATTTTTTCCATTCATTTCCATAAAATTTCAATTTTCTCTGATACTTTGATTATCACACATTAGTACATACACCTTCTTTCTTTTTTAAAAGCCTATTTTTACCATAATAAAATCTGCCATGATAACCTATCTTCATTGATGAGTTTTTCATTCACAAACCTTCTCATGCATGTCATAATAATAAAGCTATCACCTCATCCAATACCATTGTGTCATCCTGTCAAATTGGTAAAGGTACAAGATCTTCAAGTGATCATAGGATGTAGGTAAGTACAAATTTTTTCTTTAAGTAGTTATTTTTGAATAAGGTGTACTTAATTGGCATGATTTTCCCTTACTAATTTAGTAACTTGAGCTACTTGGTTATTAATTGCTAAGTATGACACTCTTTTTGTGACCCTCCATGCAAGTTGGTATTATTGTGTAGTAAGCTCTGGGAAAAGATAAATCAATAATCACAGTTTAATTATGTTTTCAAAAATAACTCTACACAAGCTTCTTGCATTATTGAATTTTCAGTAGGGTGATAGATAAGAGATAGAAATGCGGGGTACAAAGAAGAAATCTGAGTCAACTTCTATAGAAAAATTACTATGGTTAAGCAATATTTATGGTTTGTTTGAGGAAGTGGGTTGGTTGGATTTCATTAGAAAGTTCGAGGGATACAATGAAAAGCTAGTGAATTCATTTGTAGAGAATTACTCAAATGGTCAGGTGAAACTTCATGGAAAGTGCTTTAAGGTGAGTTCAAAAATCACCTCTCGTCTCTCAGGGTTGGATAATTTTGGCATTAAAATATCACAGACAACTCAAATTGCATATAAAAAAATTATCAAAATTATTCCTTAGGCAAGGGGACCCCCATCCCATGATAGTTATCAATACTAGAGGACAAAATAAATGGTTCCAACAACTTCCATATTAGAACCATGGGGCACTGTGGTTGCATGGATTATTAAATATTTCACTTGTGAAGGCCAACTCACTACTATGGTAGGACCTGCATTTTGCATGTTGATCCATTTATGGCATGGGAAAGAAAACCCTGCCCTTAGGGTTAATTTTCCTCACTTTTTGAGTGTTATGTTAATTCTTTTATAGGAAGATATAAGACTGGATTTGGGCCATTAAAAAACCACGGGTTAATTCAGTTAGTTTGAAAAAAAATTAGAACTAGGGGAATCTTCTAAACAAGTCACTTCACCTTCATGAGAAACTTCCCCTAATCCTTCTAAGGCTCCTGAAGCTCAAATTCTCACAATCCTTGGTGAGGAAGTGCAAGAATCTATAAACAAGGAATTTGAAACCACGAACTAGTTACTAGATGTTGAGATTATACATCCAAATGTAGATAGTAATCCCTTGAGGAAGAGGAAAATAAGAACCATTCTTACTTATCAGAATGCTCCTCCTTTGAGAAGAAGCAAAAGTTTCTCCTTTGAGTCTATGGAAACCTCGGTGCAAAGTATAGGAAGTGGATCAAAATCTAAAAAGAAACAAAAAAACATGGAAATAGATGAATAGATTCATTAGTCTCCAGAAAAAGAAACCTCTATTGAAGAAATAAATCCTCACCAAATGTTCGAAGAAGAAGCCCTTGACCAAGAAATTCAAAAACTAGAAAAAGAGAAATCTCCACTTTTCATGGAGGTTGACGATAGTGTTTTAGGGAATTTTTCCCCTATTGTGAATAGAGTTGTTGAAATGGTTGAAAGTGAAAATATTAATGCAAAGTTGGAAAAATTAAGATTAGAAATTGATGAGCTAAGAAGTCAATTGCACAAAAATAAGGTACTTATGGAACTACAACAAGGGGAAATAATGGTACACACTATCATGATAAATAAAAGAGATCAGGAGATACATGATTTGAAACTAAAAATACAAGAAAAAGATACATTCATTAGTGAATTAAAAAAACAAATTCATAATTGTAATAACAAAATAGAGTACACAGTGCTAGTCTAAATAAAGAAATTCAAAATTTAAAAGAAAAATTTATGCTTATGTTTTCAGCTTTTGAAGAAGAAAAGAAAAGAAAAAAATAAGAATTGAATGCTTCTCTTAGTAGGATTTTGGAATTAGAAAACTATTTATAGGAAAGTATCATTAAACCAATGGTGGAATCAAAACAAGTTCAGACAGAACCAACAGTAACCAAATGGTTCCAAGTTCAGATTCCTCCATTGTTAAGGAAATGGATGGAACAATGCTATTTCCTAAGGAGTGCAAAAATTGATAATAATAGGTTGAAAATGAAAATGATATTGTTAGAATAATCATTTCATAAAGCCTATAGAGGGAAGTAGGATGCATGTCAAATAGCATATTTTTTTAATCTTTTAGAAGACCATCAAGATTGTATTCAATGCTTTTAAATGAACAATGGTTAAGATGGAAACTACTAAGAATTTATAATGATCAGCCTTATGAACTAGATGATAAATAAATTGTTAAAATATTTGCAGAATCAATTCCTAAAGATTAGGATATGCTTTGTGAATTATTTGTTCATGATCTTTTATTAGAAAAACATACTAATTTCTTCATTATTCTTTTTGTTGGAGAAGTACAACTGAGGTCCTTCCTATCTACAATGTGGAATCAGATGCATTGGGAAGAGCACAATAGGGAATATTCCCAAGCAGAGAAAAATGTGGTTATTCAGATGAGATCCCCCAATAGTAGACCTATAGCTTTTAAGAAAAAAATTTCAGATCTTCAATTGGATGAGAAAATGAAAGAAAGATATGATGAAAACCTTCATCTTTGTTATATATCATTTTATGGATCAGGGGAAGAAATTGATTGGTAAAGTCTAGTGTGCATGTGAGGAGAGATACAATCCCTTACCTACATATCTAAATAAAATAGAGGTGATCTACCCTCTTAACATCAGATGGTCCTTCAAAAGAGTAGATGCCTTGGATAAAATCTTGGAAGATCTTAGAATAAAATGGATAGGGATGAGGTATAGACCTCCCTTACTGATCTATCCAACTCCCGATTTCAATGTTAATACAAATCAAGATGATAAAATATTTAGTGAATGGCAAGGGGTAGTAGCTTTTCATAGAGGTTTCCACCATGCCACTATAAATTTTGATGCGACAACGAGGGATTTGTATGATGTCATCATTAAATATGAAGAATGGAATAGAGGACAAGGTCATAATTAAGGGGAAAGAGGACTTGCCATGAACTAGGGAGGAGAGGAAATGATGAGGTAAACATAACATCATCATAGTAACATAATAAAGGCCTATTTCATAAATGCAAAATTCCTATCTAAGCTACTAATTAATTAAACTTTAGGGGAAATAATTGCTTTTCTTTTAAGGAGAAATTGTATAAAATTTATTTCTTATAATTTATTGAAGTATTTTTCCTATACAAATTTAATGGGTCATTTTAAGTGTTTTGTAGGATAATAACCAGTCATCAAGTTGTAGATAAGAATTATTCAACCAAAATGTACTCCAAAATAGGTTGAAGGCATGCACTAGAAACATGCTCCTGAACTTAAGGATGATGGACTGAAGAATTAGTTGCTTTTAAGTCTTAGTTTTTGTTATGTTTTTAAGTCAAAAACTTCATGGCTCAATTTGAGCCCATTTAATACTTATGTAATGGGTTTTAAAGACATAAAAGTTCTTTGTAAATATGTTATAGACTTTTTCAATGGTTATATGTACCATCTAAAATATGGGATTTAGTTAGAAATTTTCTATAAAAGATGTAATCTCTAGAAACAATATAAGGCATGAAATAGTATTGTTATGTTGTCAACTTGTTTTTCTAAGTTATGAATAAAGATATTATTACATAAAAACTTATGAGATGAGAGTTATGGATAAAAATTGTGTTTAATGAAATAATTTATGGACCAATTGTGTATATGATCTAAGAGCAAAGTAACAACCCATGAGTTGGCCACTCAACGGAAGATAGCTTAAATAGATGAGTACTTTTCTTTATATTATTTTTACTATATTAATAGTCATTTTGTAGATAAATATTAGGTTTATAATTGTAGTGTCTAAAGTTTTGAACTGATCATTGTCTTTCACTTCTATAGTTTATTTTTATTAATTGTTAGAAACTTAATTGTTAAAGAAGATGTTTCATAGATTGATTACAAGTTTTTCTGCTTTCGTAGTTTACCAGCTCTTTAGTTTAATTGTTTATGTACTTTTCAATTTAGTTATTGTGCTTTCTAATTTAGTTTTTCTATGCTTTCTATTTTAAATATTTCTAGTTTTCTTAGGATAAATTGCTTTACAGCTTGATGGTTAGACAACCTTAAGTTAGAATTAATATTAGCTATTCTAGGAAGTTATAAAATCTAAGGGAGATAGTCTAGTCTTCTTCTATTGCAAATTTCCTTGAACACTGCCAGGTCGACATATAAAAATTTATTTTCTAAAGTAATAGGACATAATGATAGCCTATCACCTAGAAATGAGGAGATAGAGTAGAAATTATCACCTCATCATATTGAAGAAACTTATACTTTAGATATTCCCCCTGATAGAATAATCAAATGGAAATATGATGGAGAAAGTGATGATGATCCTAGGATTAGGGTTTGTAATGAATTTCTTGCTAATGATAAATTTGTGTAGTCTAAGGAATTTTAGGAATTTACGATTCAACAATGGAGTAAGTAGATAAAGGAGAGGCTTGAATCAACCTAAGCTCATGATGAACCTTCTCATTAGGAGGAAGCTGAGAAAGCAGAGGAGGAAAAATTAGGGCCAAAATTGCAGCTATTACTCCCATTGAGGCTAGAAAAATTGTCAAGGATAGTGGAATCATATTATTGATAGGATGTACTATCATTGTTGCCATAACATATGATTCAATAAGAAGAGACCCTTAAGCTTTAATATCTAAAGATTAGTTTGAAGATAAAGTGTTTGGTTCGAGATATATTCCAAAGTTGTGTACTCTTGAAATTTGGTCTATGACACATAATACCAGTAAACATGATGATGCTAGGACGATTGAAGAAGTTATTGGTTCTTTAGTTGTCAAAAGAGCTATTGCTATAACTCATATCCAAGAAGCCAATTTAACTACTCATGTTGTAATGCTTAGTGTGGATACTGCACATATTTCTCATAAAAATATGATTCTTTGGTTAAGGAATACAAGTCCTTGGATGAGCTAAATAGGATGAGAGCCACTATTCAGGTTGCTTAGAAGACAATAACTCAACCATCCTCCTCTTCACCTGATTTTTCTACACAGGATAGGGAAACCTTGGTCCTGAGAATTGATGATTTGAATGGTAAGTTGATTGTTGAGAAAGAAAATGTCAAGAATGCCAAACTTGAAAT
Organism: Sequoia sempervirens; assembly: GCA_007258455.2. Lineage (NCBI taxonomy): Eukaryota > Viridiplantae > Streptophyta > Pinopsida > Cupressales > Cupressaceae > Sequoia > Sequoia sempervirens. Next base: position 939,300 of record VDFB02338372.1, on the reverse strand, counting down.
AGTCAAGGTGGAAAATGAAAATTTTGAGGATGTACTGAAGCATAGGGTGACCAAGTTGTTCCATAAGGCTAATGATGTTTGGGCCACTTATAAAAATAGTCATGAGCAAAATATGAAGTATCTATAGGTGCGGGAGGCCTTTAGGAATGAATGGAAGAAAGGGATTACTAGGGTAAATGCCTTGAAAGAAATGATACAAAAAGTGAAGGATGATTCTGAGGCACCTGCCAATATTCATGAAAATTTGCAAATCATTGACTCAATTAATGAGATAACTACCTTCCATGGAAAGTTAGGTGTATAACTTCAAAGTAAGTTGAAAATATTCAAAGAGATGGAGGAATGTGTTATGCATTAGATATGGAGTTAAAAAGGTGAATTGCATCCATTTGACACCTAGAAGAAAGAGTTGGGAGGGATTCTTGTAGCAACTATGATGACCTTGACTAGCATTGACTACATCTTGCTCAATTCAAATATCGATACAATGGTTGAATATGAAACAAGAATGGAAGTATTTGTTAAAGAAGCCATGATTTTAATGCATGCCATATATTCTTACTACAGTACTAAGGTGTAGGATTTATCGAATGTAAAATGGCCCACTAAGGAGGAATATAACGCTTGGTTGGAGAAATATACAGAGTGAATCTATGTAGGGATTAATGAATAATTTGAATAATGGATAGGAGAAGAATAATGCATAGCCTAAATATAGTACAGATTAGGATTTTTATAAAACATGGTTAAATTTTATTATCTTCTCAATTTGAAATGGATAGCACATGTTGCTAATGTGGATAAGAAAATTTTGACTTTTGTCTGCTTTCCTTGTCTTGCTTCGTAAGTTTTGTTGTTTTGGTTTTCCCACTGTTGGCATTTTTTGAGTGCATTAGAAATATCTTGAAACTGTTGTTACAAACCAATGAAATATTTTTGAGGTGGGACCTTTTTTCTACAACAAGTTGAGGTAAATTTTGCCTCATTTTTATTTTCTTCGCTTGAAGACTCAAGTGTAACTGAAAATGGAATATTATTGGATTAGTCCAATGAAATATTGACATGTGTGCTTTCTAACCTAAAGCTTTTTTTGCTCTTTCATCTCTATAAGAAAGAATTGAAGACTAGAATCAAGAGTTAGTTGAATTTTTTTGAGTTAACATAGTGAAGTTGTCAGGACAATATGAAGCAAGTTTTAGTGTTTTTGTCTTAACTATATTTTGGAGTTCATTACTATGCATGTAATTCTGATAGCAATATAGCATATAATATATAGAGTAATATAAGTTTCATGGCTATTGTCTCTATTTTTATGCATTATATAAGTTATGAGTGAAAGTAAACCTTTGATTTTTGGCTCACTTTGCACCTTTCTAGCTCTTCTAGGGTTTTTCACCTGAAAGGAGAGAGGTAGGGCAATAAATGCAAACTAGTTCATTCAAATTATGTTATGTGCAATGTTGTCCAATCTAAATGGAGTAAACTAAATGCAATTGATTGATCTAAATGAAAGGAAATGAATGCAAAAGTGATATTTAAGCTATTTTTTATGACACACTATGATATGAAAACAATGATGTAAATGAAGAAATTATGTAGAATAGAAATGAATAAGATGAATCTAAGTGAATATGGGTAAAATTTGATGAATCTGGAATGATGTGGATGCTGGTTGAAATCACTAATTTTTCATAGTGGGACTCATTCACTGCTCCTAGTGAAAAAGTATCGAAAAAAAGTTTATGTCTATTGGGATCTAGAATCTAATAAAATTCAGATTTTTAGTCCTATTGTGGGACTCATTTGCCACTAGTGGTGAATCATTCCTCTCCCAAATTTATAACAAAATAGGAGACAACTCTCCAACATAAGATCTAAAAATCACTCAATGTCATCTTGTTGAAGTCAATTTTGCAAGAAATAGACAAGAAATTTTCTCCAAGTTTGAAATAAACTTGTTGACTTGAAGCACATAGTTGATTTGTAAGTCAATCTTCAACACCAAAAAAAAAAAGATCTGCATACCTAGGTCTGTAAACACACATGCAATAGGGGAAAAATGGTCGAGGTTTTGAAAATAGGGGTTTTCCTTGGTCAAACCCCAGTTTTGGTAATCAAGCCATTTATAAAAAATTGAAAGGAAAGAAAATGATAAACTAATAAAATGCAATAGCTATCAACTTACCAAACCCTTGATAATAAAAATTTGAAGTAATGTCAATGGATGCTCTGAAGTGCTTGAATATTACTTTATTTGATGTTGTAGAATGATTGAATGCTTGAGATATGATGTATGAATGTTGGAGAATTGTGGGAGATATAAAATGAGGTAAAAATGACATATTTATACAAACTTGTGCCTTATTTAACCATTCATACCTCATCACAAGTTGACATCAAGTGATTTTGAATAAAAACCCAAAAGGAAAATTTTTAAAAATTGAATTGGGAGCTAAGGGGGACTCATTCGCCACCCATGGAAAATGGGTCCCACCTAGGACCTAAAAATATGTGTTGAGAAATATGTTCTATTTAAATTTTTTTGTCATGATAATATTCAAACATACAGTTATTTAAGTCATATGAGGGTATAAAGTGGTAAAATAGAGCATGAGAAAGGGATAAATAGTGAAGTTATGCCTAGAAAAGCATTAAATATTGTTACAAGACTTTAGAACACTTCAAAATAGGACTTGTTGATGAATAAAAAGGTGAATTTTAGGTAAATTGTAATAAATAGAGTCGAGAAGAATGTAGAAATGCCTTCTAACACTTCACAACACCTTCACAAGATGTCATTATTTTAATTTTAATACCTAAATATGCATGTTCAAGCCATGTCGCAACATAAAATAAAAGAAAAATATATCAAATACCATGAAGCAAGATATAAAACACCATGAAAATAACAAGGGGCCATTTTTCTAGTACATAGAAAGTAATCCAATATTTCTTTCGTTTGTCTCTATCATTTCTTGGTAGATGTTTACTTTCGTGCTTGCTTATTGATTCAATGAATTGATGTAAGTGTTTGGGTGAGATTAATAACTTATAGGGATTAGGTGCTAGGATGGTTGTAAGTAGTAATAATCATTAATTTCAAAGAGAAATGTTATAATGGAGGGTTTCTTGAGGTTTTGGGTGCTATTTTTTAAGCTTTTATCAGGTCACATAGATTGATATTGACTTTGTGCTTGAGATAAAGGCACCGGTTCACGCAAAGTACTTGTGGTTCATATTTATTGTTGATTCATTAGATACTCATATTTTAAATCATAAACTCTCAAAAAGATACTATTGTTGCTGTTTTGTATTGAAATTACACCTTCTCGAGTGCAATATATATGACATTGATTAATAAGTTGTCAACTTATTTGGTGTATTATATTGAATGGTTTTATGAGAAGTAGTTTATGTTGACAATTTATTTGATTATATTTGTGTGAAGTTTCTGAGCATACATTGTGGGATCACCCTCCTAGGTTTCATAGAGCCTAAAGAGTAGGAGTAGAAGTCTTGCATCTTTTATTCGTTCATTGGCCAATCCCTTTTGAAGTACTCATAATTGGAAATATAAAAGTCCATAGTTACTTCTAGAAATCAGTTTGGTTCTTAAAAAATAGCTAACATAAGGGAAGTTGCATTTCCCATTTAATTTTAACATCAATTATCTTTTTATGGGATGTTGTCAATGGTATAAGTCAAAGGTGTTTAACAAAGTGATTGTGAGATCCTTATATTTTGATAATTTTTCATGGTTTTCTTGATATGATCCATTTATTTTCTTAATGAATAATTATGAATCACCAAATATCTTAATACTTTGAGTTCCCTAAGTTAAAGCGGCATGTAATCCAACAATTAACACTTCATACTCTACTATGTTGTTTGTTCATATGAAGTTTAAGTGATAGGACAAGGGAATATACTTTCTTGTAGGTGGGATTAGTATAACCCCTATGTCGGAGCAAGTTCTACACCTAGATCCATCAAAATATAATTCCCACATATTAATTTCAATCGTCAATGCATTACCATAAGGGAATGAATCAATATTAGGTAACACTAGGGGAGAGTGAGTGTCAGCTTGTTCAATCAAGGATTTTCATTCAATTTCATTTTACAAGACAAATTTAAGGTCAAAATCTATTAACAACATAACCCACATAACTAGGCATCTTGATAAATTTATTTTAGCAAAAATATGTTTTAAAGAATTGAATTTCATCATCACATGGAATTTAGCATTAAGTAAATAATGTCTCAATATACTAGTAGTGAATATGACATCCAAACATTATTTTTCTATTATCATATATCATGTCTCATAAGCAATTAGAGTTTGACTAATGTAATAAACAAGATGTTCTTTACCACTTTCAACTTGTTGACCCAATAATGTTGTGAGAGCAAGGGTTGATCCCCTTGTATAAAGGATAAATGGTTTGTCTTGTATAGTGGGTTGTAAAATAGGTGAAGTAGCAAGATAATCTTCCAAACTCTCAAAAGATTATTTACCATGCTCATTTTGATTAAACCAAACCTCTTTCTTCATGTGCCATGGAAAAATGGATATTTGGACATTTTCACAGTCATTTGGGTCTTTTTCCTTTGATTATTGGCTTATTTTACTTAGATTTAATGTTGTAATGTGACTTACACATTCACATTAGGTCTTGATGATTGTAACTAAATGGTTTTGTAAGGTGTTGTAACACATATTCACACTTTTCTAGGACCTTTTCATTATAATTCATCTAAATATCATCTTCTTATTACTTTCCAAGTCCCATTTCAAAGCGTTGTAAGGTTTTGTAACAAACCTTCACACTTTTCTAGGCTTTTCATCAATATTTACACCTTCCTTATACTTTAATTACCACTTTATTAACTTATGTACCATATTTAAGTGTCTTCTTGAAGAAGAACCAAAAAATATTATTTAAATTATCACAATTCATGACAACCACTCAAAAGCCTTGAGTGGGACTAATTCACCATTAGGGAAGAATTAGTCCCTCTTGGCACAAAATTCAAGATAATTTCAAATTGTTGTTGGGTTCTTATTAATTAATACCTAAAGTCGGCCTATGATGAAGTATTTTTAGGAATTAGGGAATAATTGTGTATAAATACATGATTTTCCCTCTCATTTTACCCCATACAATTAACTCATTCATCATTCATCTATCATTCATTTTATCATTCTTCTCAAGTAAGTTAGGGCATAAAGAGAGCATTCAAGGTCACTTTTAGACATTGAAAGGTTGAATACTAATCTATTGTTGTATCAAATTAAGATTAATCATCAAGGAAAGGTTTTTATTCCATTTTTTCATTTTTCATTACTTTGTTTCATCACTGTGGTTTAATTAACTAAAAGGGGTTTGGCCAAGGCAAACCTCCATACCCTAACATTAAACATTTCTCTCTTCATATTTGTTTGATTGTAGATTTATCTACTTTGAATGGTTGGAAAACACCAAATAATAGGTTACAAAATTGTTTAGATCATCTCATTTTCAACTAGGTCAAATCATCCACAAAAATTCAACCAAAGTGTTGTAAATCATAATTTCATATTCAGGTACCTAAGTAGTAGGAAGAGTAGATAGAAAGCCATAGATTCCAAATTTGAGTTTTTAGAAAATTAGAGATGGACTAATTCACCATTGGTGGTGAATTAGTCCCACTTTCAATATAGAAACTAAGTTTTCTTTAGATCTGGGCACCCAGTATTGTGAAACCTATTTCAGTATATTTTGCTAGAAATAGGACTAATTCACCTAGAATGGTGAATTAGTACCAATGGGATTTTTAAGTGTCCTCTATAGAATTGTAGACCTCCATCCAACCACTTTTCAACTTTCAGGTACACACTTCCAGTTTTACAAGTTTATGTTTTGTTTCATAATGATTTCTAGGCCATTTTAGCATATCACAATGTGTTTTTAAATAAGCTACATTTCTTACATGTTGCATTCATATCTCACTTACTTATTTAGTGTATAACATTTATATCACTAAATTGGCATAATTCATTCATATTTCATCTACTCTTGCATTAACTTTGAGTTTGACAATTTCCCATTTTGGGCCTTCTTTCTCCTTTTAGGTAAAAAACCCTAGAAGCACTAGAAAGGATTAGGGTGAAAAAATAATTTGTTACACTTAAGGAGTTGCATAAAGGGTAATATTTAGTCCACTAAGGATGCTCCAAAATGACATATACCCTAAATTATTCCTTGGAAAGTACAAAATGGGAAATGTTTCTAGGAGGTGGCATGTTAACTATAGCATCAATTTCTTTGTATCCACCTCAATACCTCTATGTGGTACAATAAAACTTAGAATTTTTCCACTATCTACACCAAAGACACACTTCTTAGAATTTAGCCTCATGTTATATTTTCACATTTTCTCAAATATTTTTTGAAGAATATTTGCATTGTCTTATTGAGTTAAAGATAGGGCTAGAATATCATTGACATAATCTTCCACAATATTATGTATGTAATCATGAAATATAAAATTCATAGCTCTTTGATATTTTGTGCTTGCATTCTTCAATTGAAAAGGCATGAATACCTAACAAAATTTTCCCAAAGCTATAGTAAATTTTGTTTTGTATTGATCTTAAGGGTTGATAAATATTTCATTATATCTAGAAAATCCATCCATGAATGACAACAAAGCATGTCCCACAGTTGAGTCCATTGTCATGTTAATATTAGGAAGGTTAAATCATCTTTTAAAGATTATTTATTCAAATCACAAAATTTTGTACACATCTTAATAAGATTATCAAGTTTTGCGAATGAAACAATGTTTGAGATCTAAGATGATTAATCGATAGGTTATATATAACCATCTTTGAGGAGTTTCTCAATCTCGGTATTAAGTAATAAGGCTATCGTAGGATTCATATTTCATATATTTTTCTAACTATATAGCATCATCTACAAGGACTATGTTGTGTGTCACTATCTTAGCATCAATTCCTAACATATCCAAATAAGTCCAAAATTTTTTTTTAGGAAAGTCATGAAGTAAAGTTGCATGGTCCTCTTGTTCATCTTCATTAAGGAACTTTACTATCTTAATAAATTTCTCCTCATTAGTGATATCCATCATTATGTTGATGCTATCTCCCAATGCAAGTGTTTTTTGTTTCAAAATTTTAGGACTGTATTCTTCATTGTCCTTATCATGCTCATTACTTTCCTTTTCTTTTTCTTCTTGCTTATGGCTAATCATAGCAAATGTAACCCATTTATTTTTTATAGGAGTAAATGGTTTGTTGTAAAATCCTAACATTTATTTCAAGGCTTCATCATATTCAAAGTATTCCAATGATTCTTCACAAGTTTTATTATTCAATTCAAGATGCTTCGAGGTGAGTTATTTTATTAGGGTTACAAATGACAATATTGATGTTTAGTGATGGTTTTTTTGTTTCTCATGTTATCTTAGAAGGAAAATAACCCAAACCACTTTTTCTTTTCTTGCATGTTAGGTTCTATAGGAACACATATTCCTTGTTCTTTCCTTCCACACCCTTTTTCACTATAACCAAGTTGTTTCATAAGCTCATAAATTTGATCCCATAAGGTTTCTCCATTTTTTCAGGTTTGGTGGTTGTTGATAGCCTATCTCATCAAAGTTTTTTGCATAGCTTGTGTCTTCTTCTTGAATATATATGAGGTAGATGCTTATGAGTTTTCTTTTGAATTCTATGTTAACATTACTACTGGTTTCTTTCATCTTTTGGTTTCTTTTTTTTTGTTAATTTTGTATTCTTCCATGAATGAAGGTGTGAAGTCTAAAGAACCCCAATAATATTCCAATAAATTTAACACTCTTTATATCTCTTGTTTTCATTTGTTCATAGGTTTTATGTTTGAAGTTGGAATTAATTTGTTGAGAGGAATTTTCATTCCTTTTTCAACTTGTAAGCAACTTTTAGGCTCGATGTCTATTTCAATTTCTTATCCTTTATTGTGATAGATGTACTTCCTAATATGATGAAGAGATGTTGAAGGTACCACATGCATCTCATGAATCCAAGGTCTTCCTAAAAGAATATTTTATGAAAGATCATGAGGCATACTGTGGATAGAAGTTTTTAATGTATCCTTTCAAACTATAATAGGTTCAATTCTTGATTTATATATTCAAATTCTATCCAAAATGGTAAAATTACACACAATAAGAGTGGATCCATTGTCAACACGGGATCTTTTTATTCCTATCCTATTGGAGATAGACATTATGATGAAGGAATCATTTTTATTTCTCATCTCTAAGAGAGGTAGCTCATGTTCATGAAAAGAAATTTCTATGTTAACCACATTCATTTCTTGAATTATAGCTACTACATCACTTACCTTTGTACTAGAATGAACCAAAAAAAAATTGTAAGGTTTTTGGAAGGATAGTATGATTGTAATAACAAAAAAAATACTCTCACATGGCCTTGATTTAGTGTTGTAATATGTTTTACATATTCACATTAGGTCTTGGGCTCTTATGAAATAAATGAGATTATTGGTGCCTTATTTGGAGTGATGTAAAGTGTTGTAACACACCTTCACACTTTTCAATGGTTTTTTTTTTATAATTTGTCTTCTTTATGCTTTAATTGGCCTTATTTTACATCCACAAGCCCTATTTAATGCATCTTTTTGAGGATAATCCCAACATAAATAAGAATCCAAAAATAATTTAGATGTTTTTAGGTTGTGTGCCCCATATTTAGTGATCTAGGACTCATATTACACCTTGATTTTATGAGTCTTGTTATCAAATTTTCACTACAGTTCAATTTGATGGATATGGTTTGTTCAAAGTTTTATTTTAAGCTAGAAATTCAAAATTAACCTCTATAGATGTTGAACAATTGAAAGTGTTTAAATTATTGTGGAGTTCAAAGATGCAATGTGTTTAAGTTGTCTAATTCATTTACAACATTAAGAGTTGCATAAAATAAAAGAGATGCTTTCATTATGTATTCAATTATAGTGATCAAACATTGTTTTACATGAAAGGAAAAGATACAAAATTGAACAAGTGATTTACAAATGCTGTATTTATATCCAATTGGTAATGAAGAAATAAATGTGCCACATAAGACATGGGAGTAGATATGAGAATGTAGCAACTAAAGCATTCTAAACTATTGAATATGGAAAAAGAAAAGAAGACACCTAAGAGTGAGCATAATCATCATTGCTTGTAAGTCTTTGAGATGATTTTGGAATGGTGCACCATCCTTTGTCCTTAGGATCTAGATAAACCTACAAGAGATGATAAAGATGTTGTTAGAGCTCCAACTATGAACATTCCTATGTGAATTATCAACAATAATGGAGAATGTTTCTATTGATACATTGAAACAACTAAAGATGCAAGAATAAGAGAAGTGACAAAATCCAAAGAGGAAACATCATTATTATCATATTGTTTTTTATTCTAATACTATTTGTTTCCATGGGCAAGTATAGGTCAAATCATGTTGTTGATCCAGATTGAATATCATAAAGCATGTGGTGTAAAATAGGCTCCCACAAGGGTTGGGACCTGACATGCTATTCCCCAAGCATCCAAAGAGGGGCTAATGCAGAATTTTTTTTAAAAATCTCAAGGAAATAAATCCATCAAATGAATACATAATTTCTAGGAGGATTGAAGCAAGTGATCACCTAGGACAGTCAAGTAAAGTGGAATGAAATGAAAATCATAGACTTGGTCTATTTCTCAAGTGAATTGCAGTCAAGTGTATCATCATAGGAGGTGATAGTGAATAGCCATACATAATGCCTTGTTATGAATCATCAACTATAGCTGAAGCAAATGAAAGTCCCAAAACATCACCTCAATCTTCTAGTATGAAGTGGAGAACAATTCAAATGGTCAGGAGATGGTGCCATCTACTCCCTATGATTCATCAATTTTGGTACTCAATCATTCCCCTTTTCCATAGAGCAAGGAAAATGTGCCTAAAGAGGAATCAAACCAGCTCAAGGAAGAGGTAGACTAGGTGTGAAATGGAGATGAAATTATGCAATTGTTTGTTGAGAATCAAGTGAATGACAATGGCCCTTTGGATGAAGAAGAAGCTTATGTTGTAGAAGTGCATACATTTCAAAGGCCTACGAAGAAGTAAGATCTGAGGGATTTTCCACATAGACGCCCATAGGTTGGAGGTCCCTTCACTACTTCCATCCCTCCAAGCAACTTCACCATACCTCCAGATCCCAATGCTAGCAATAATCCATTGTATCTTCGTGTGTCTAGGCAGTGTATGTCAAAAGAAGGAGAAACATAGATGGACATGTCAAAAGGAAGGAGTGTTGAAGCAAGTAAAGATAAGATGGTGGAATGCTCAAAAGATGCCCCTTGTTGATCTAAGTGAGGAACAATTGGTCATGTATGTTGTAGAAGAACTCAAGAAACTCAAGATAAGTCTCTCTGCATATGAACTATTGAGAGTTACAACTATTAGGAATGCAGTTCTAGGAACTTATAATGCAAATACCATATCAGAAGATAGATCAATTAGTGAAAGTGTCAATAAGGCATCTAGTTCTCAATCAATAGGAAGGAAAAATCAAAGTCATAATCAAGCCCATGTGCCTCCTAGAGATAAGGGAAAATAGAAGGATAGAACTCAAGTTGCTCAAGTGGATACTCCCTTAACTCTATTTCAAGGGAAAATAGACACCCCTCTATTCATGATCTCTATTCGCATATTCCGTAAGAACTTGCACAACTATTTGCTGGAGTGAGGTGCTTCCACCAATGTAATTCCTTATGGTGTCTATAGAGCTTTAGGTATTACTCCTATTGATTCCCAAAAGAAGGTTACTCAACTAGATAGAACTAAAGTAAATGTTGTAGAGGAACCAAATATGATTCATATGCAGGTTGCTTATAACCCTAGAATTCAACAAGTTATCAATATATAGGTGGCAGATATACCTGATGCTTATGGCTTAATTCTAGGAAGGGACTTTACCAGAGCTTTGAATGGATATGTATCAAATGATCACTCTCACATGCACGGCTTCCTTGGAAGGGAGTGACAAATCATATTAGAATTGAAAGCAAACCCATAATGAGGTACATGATCACAAAATATCAGAATACCTCTATTGGAATTTTGATATTAGAGGTAAGTATGGTGAATTATGTGCTTGTAGCACCCTTTTATGAGTTAGATATAGAAGAAGTTCTTATGCTGCATATAGTACCTATTGATCCAATGACAAAATCTAGTATAAATGAAGCCTTGGTAGAACCAGTTGACAATGATGATGATCCTAAAGATAATAAACTTAGTTTGTTGGACTTCCAAGAATTCATTCACAGGTGGATTGAGGACTAGGTTTAGTTAGGTAGGGAAATGAATTTTAGAGACTTACTCTTTCCAAATTGGTGCATAGTCCATAATTCCTCCCATTCTAAGCTAGATTGTTGTTTATGCCAGACTACAATAGAACAAGTGTAGAAGTGTATCAACCCCTCTCCAACAGTCAAAATTAATATCTAGAATATTCAAGAGGACCCCAAAGGGAAGAAGGCCATGATTCTTGAGGAACCTTCCATTAGCAACAATGTAAGGGATACAGAAAGGAATTTTGTGGTGGCTAGTTGTTGGAATTTGATATTTTATGGATCTAAGTCAAAACGAGAGCTGGAGAAGGATTTGAGCTAATTAGCCCAAAAGGTAAAAATTACTTTGTTGCTCATAGACTTAAATTTCATTACATGAATAATGTAGCAGAGTATGAAGCTTTTGTCTATGGGTTGTTAATGGAACTAAAGAAAAAGGTGAAGATTTTGCAAGTTTTTAGGGATTCTGAGTTAGTAATCAAACAAGTTAGAAGACAATACTCTTGTCATGATAGAAGAATGACTAATTATAGAAATAGAGTATGGGATCTTATTGAATTATTTGATTCCTTCAAAATTTAGTTGGTACCACATAGTAAGAATTAGACAATAGATTCCCTTGCTCAGGTAGCAAGTATGTTGTAACCCTTATCTCTTTCTAGATTGAAGAAGTTTACATTAGAATTAACTCTAGTACCTTTAATACCTGACAATGTCACCAACTTCTAGGTATTTAAAGATGATAAGCACATTTTAGACTTTATTACAAATACAAATATATTTGCTTCTTAGATTATTGATGAAACTAAACCTCAAGAAGAAGAGACGGATCTAGAAGGAGTAATTAATTTGAACACTAATACTATTCCTAGGGGAATGGTGCTATTGGAAAGGATTTTTGATTTGGATAAATTCAGGGATTAAGAACAAGATGCCAAGAAGGAGTCCATCAGTGGACAATGTGAGACATATATTATGGGAACTCATGATGATATCAGGAATGTCTTCATTGGCAAGGTATGTACTCTAGAAGAGAGGAAAGGAATAATTGACTCAATACATAAGTATTAGGATGTGATTGCATGGAGTTATGAAGATTTAAAGACTTATGACACATCAATTATAACTCACACTATCCCTCTAAAGCTAGGGGTGAAGCCTTTCAGATAGAGACAAAGGCCCATCAATGCCTACTTGAACCAGTAATTTAGAAGGAAGTGTAGAAATTGTTGTTAGCAAGGATCATATTTCTAGTTAGACATTCAATTTGGGTTGCAAATTTGGTTCTTGTAAGGAAAAATAATGGTGAAGTCAAGCTCTGTGTGGATTGTAGGAACCTTAATAGAGTATCAAAAAAGGATAATTATCCAGTACCTTCACTAGATGAGGTACTCCAAGTTGTCAATGGATCTCAGATGATGTCCTTCTTGGATAACTACTTAGGATATAATCAAGTTATGGTACAATATGAGGGCATACATAAGACAGCTTCACCACCAAGTGGGGGACTTTTTCCTACTTAAGGATTCCCTTTGGACTGAACAATGTTAGAGCCACTTTCTAGAGAGCCATAGAAATTACATTTAGAGAAATAATTGGAAAGTGCATAATCATTTATATGGATGACTTGATAGTCTTTTCTAAGAAGAGAGGTGATCATATCAAGATTTGTGCAAGGTGTTTCAAAAGTTCAAGGAGTTTGGTATATCCCTCAATCCAAAGAAATACATCTTTGGAGTCACATAAGGAAATTTTTTGGGGCACATTATCTCTAAGAAAGGAATTTCCATTGATCCGCAATTAGTGGAAGATATACTCAAGATTCAGCCACCTGCTAGCAAGAAATAAATGAAATCATTCTTTGGAAAAATCAAATTTGTGAGGAATTTCATCACTAGATTTGTAGAGATAGTCAAGCCACTGAATGCAATGTTGAAGCAGGAGGCCAAATTTGAATGGAATGTAGAAGCAAAGGAAGCATTTACAGAGATAAAGAGGGCTATTGCTAAAGGTTTGGTTTTGATGAGTCTAAATTATGCTAAGCCATTTTATATATATTTGTTTGCTTTTTATCATTCATCTGCTGGCATGTTGACTCAAAATTTTGACCAAGGGACTGAACATCCCATAGCATTTATGAATGCACCACTAAAAAATGAAAATTTGAGGTATTTAAGTGAGGAAAAATAGGCCTATGCCTTGGTCAGAGCTATTAAGAAGTTTAGACATTATATTCTCAGAAATAAGGTGTTTCCAATAGTTCCTGATCCTATAGTCAAGTTTCTATTGATGTAAAATGAACTAGGAGAGCATAGAGCTAAGTGGGTAACTATGTTGTAGGAATATGACATTGAAACTCAACCTATGAAGTTGGTAAGAGGACAAGGGTTAATAAGAACAATGGAAAAAAAGGGCCTTGATCTTACAATTCAACATTATAATATTGAAGATGTTTCTCCAGGAGGCTGGTATGATGATATTATTCACTATCTATTGAAGAAAAGGTGTCTTGACCATCTTAATGTAGTAAAAAGGAGGGAACTACACTCGAAGAGTGACAATTTTATGTTGAAGGGAGTTGTCTTATATAAAATAAATCATGAAGGCATATACTTGAGGTGTTTAGGACAACAAGAGGCTAAACGGGTCATGTCTAAATTTCATGATAGATTTGGTACTGTCCATGGCTATTACTGGCCTACATTGTTCAAGGATACACATAGCCATGTCAAAACCTACCATGTATGCCAGACTACAACAACCAGGGAGAAGAATGCAGCTCTTCCACTCCAACCAGTCTTTGAAGTAAAATCCTTTGCACAGTGGGGAATGGACTTCATTGGTCCCATCAATCCACCTTCCTCTATAGGTCCCAAGTATATTCTCACCATTACTGATTATTTTACAAGATGGACTAAAGCTCTTGCATGCAAATAGTGTACTTCTAAAGTGGTAATTGAGTTCATTGAATCAAACCTATATTATTAATCCCTTTGGATGTCCTTTATCTTTAGTTTGTGATAATTTTCCTACATTTGCATCTTTTAAATTTTCCAATTGGGCCTTTGATCATGGGATCATAATAAATTTTGCATCTAATTATTATCCACAAGGTAATGGGTTGGCCGAGTCTTCCAATAAAAACCTCTTAATAGTCATCCATAAGCTATTAGAGAAGAATCCTAAGGATTGACACACTCAACTTAGATTTTCTCTGTGGGAAGATCGTACTAGATAGAAGAATTCCTTAGGGACTTCCCCATATTACCTTGTGTATGGATTGGAACCTGTCTTCCCAATCCAATTGAGAATCCCTACTTTGCAATTCATTAATGAGTATTATAATGAAGAAAACAAGTGTGAGGACTACTTGCAGGAACTATTACACCTTAAAGAAAAAAGAGATGAAGCCTTAGAAAACTTCACCAAACATTAGGGTGTAGTCAAAAGATGGTTTGATAGAAGAGCCATGGTAAAAGCCTTTAAGGTTTCTGGCTTGGTTCTATACTTGGATAAATCCCATGACCATAAGGGGGAGCATGGTAAATTTGATAGACTTTGGCTTAGCCCTTATCAAATTACAAAGATCTTGGGTGATAATGCTTTTCGTTTAAAAACTCTCACTAGGGAGAATATCCCACTACCTATCAATGGGCAGTACCTAAAGCATTATTTCTAGTCCTGAGCTATTTTTGGCTCTTTTTTTTGTATATAGTTGGATTAGGTTTTCTTTCTATTATGTTTTCATTGATTTTCTTTGGTTAGAGTAGGTTTCCCTTTCTGTTTTTCTTTTGTTTTTCTTTGTTAGTTTAGTTTTTCTTTCAATTTGGTGTTTTTTTTCTTTGCTTTTTCTTTGGACGTCTTCCTATTTTTCTTCTAGATGTGTTGCATCTACATGGAAAAACTATTTTATCTAGGACTATTATGAGTCTTTTGTTGATGAACTTTTATCAAGTGTCTTGAATGGATGGCTAAAATCTTTGTTATCATCAAGCAGTTTAAATGTTTGATTTAAGGATGATGGGTCACTAGTTTGATTTAAACTTGAAGCATTTTGAAATATTATATCTTTTATACATCTTAAGAATCTTGAGGTTACTATAGGATCTTTGTGAAGTCTTGTTAGGTGAAAAATCTTATTTCTACTTCAGTGCCACTATGGTTCTCAACCCTGAGTGTGAACTTCATTATACATAGGTTGAAATAAGAAAGGTGAAAATAAAAGAAATATTGATAATCAAAAGAAATTATTCAACATATCAGGGGTATTTGAATATCTCTACTGGAGCTATGGACGCCCAGCTAGCAGTAGAGCTATGTTTAGGAGAATCACAATGATAACATCATCAGGGCTATAGATGCCTGACTGGAAATGAGGCTCTATCTAGGTTGATTTTGAAGTAAGAATCTTTACATAGCCTAACTTGGCTAAACTTGGTTTCTACAGTAGCTCAAGGAGGGAAATGAACTCATGTGCACACACTTGGATTTTTAGTTTATGGAAGGTTTTGTCTACCTTTGATTCTAATTCTTTAATCTTTGCATTTTGATTTATTTTTCTAATAGTTAGATCAAAACCAAAGATTCAAGGTTCATGATTCTTGTTCATCCTCGAAATTCTCTGGAGTATTTCCCCAGCAGGAGTCACCATTTATTGTGGATTTTTGCACACACACCCCATTGAAAGTAGGGACCCTCTTTCGCTTTGGTTTTTGGTGCTTTGGCCCTTTGATTTTGATGATTTTCTTTCCCTTGGAATGTGCTTAAAATTTTATCTTGCTTGCCTATGTCATTTTCCCTAGGTTACATATTGAAAAACTTAAGTTTTGGGTGAAGTTTAGGTTTTTACCTCAATTCAGGATTTTCCACCAAGGTCAAATTTTCCTAGATCTCGCTCTCACTCCAGCTAAATGTTGTGGTTCATAAAATTTGGGTCCTTGCAAAATTCTACCTAGGCCAAATTTTTTTGAAAATCCACTCTGCCATTGGGTTTTTGGATTTTTCTAGGTTGTCTTATTGGCAACAATAATGCTCTTCGTACGAGCTTTGAATGATGTATCTAGTCAATTTATTTGGGATTCTTATGCCATTATGCTTTATCATTTGAGTTGAGGAGTTTGTTATTTGAGTGTTAATTTTGAATTGGAGCACTGGTTTGCAAATTGTGAGATTTGGTGGTGATTTCCTTGGCATTTTCATTTGTTGTTCTTTGTGGAGTGCTACTAAATTGACAATTTTTGCCACAATAAATTTTTGCTTCATCAAATGGTATGTATGTGATTTCTTTACTTTTGATTGATCAATATAGGCAATGCTTTGGTGTTTATGGGTTTCTTGAAGTTTGTATTTCTGCATATTTGAGCATTTCGTGGCTAGGGTTGCATGATGCTATTTGATTCATTGTTTCCCAAGTAAGTTTCAAGTTCACTCTTTTATTTACATTATGATGTAACTTGCTTGTGAGCCGTGAATGACCCTAGTAAGGACTTAGTAGTTGAAACAATTGAATCCTAAGCTTGCCTTTGTGTCAATGGAAGATATGTAGGGTTTGATACCTAGGGAATCACCATTTAACCTTATCCTACTTTTGAATTGGCCTGGAATTCTAAGAAAATCTCTAGAAGGTCCATATCAAACTCACCACAGGCCTAGATTCCTGATATTTATGGTCGATTCATCAATTAGAGCCAAATCATGAGGGCTTGCTGAAGTTCAGGTTTTTCAGCTATCTTGGGATTTTCTAACTCTGGTAAATTTTCTCTATTGTCCTTGTTGCCTTTTTTTTCCCAAAATTTGTAGATTATCTTCCCCTTCACGAAATCTGCCTCGTGTAGATTTCTCCAAAATTTGATGGAAAGTGAAGGAATATTAAATAGCATGACTTTTGAATGGATGATGTTGCATTTTATGATTAATTTATGCCATTTTGAGATCTCACATGTCGTTTCTCAATTGATAATGATCAATTTTAGTTGCTAATAGGTGTTTTTAGGTTCATTTCGTTGGAATCCATCTGGCTCAAAATGCCTTCTTAGCTTGCATTTTGTGGTGGATTTGAAACTTAAATTTTAATGTGATCATTCTAAATGATGATTTAATGGATTTGATTGATTAACCTCAATTTCATATGATCTTTACTATGGTTTAATTGTCAAGTGTAGGCTAAGTCTAGCAAGACAGTAGTTGGAAAAGCTAAGGGTGACATGGAGGGGTCTTCGGTATCTAAAGCAAAAAGAATCAAGATGGACATATAGAGAAAAATCCTAAAGAGAAAAATTACCTCTATCTAGTAAGAGGTAACATACACAAATGTTGGACTATGGGATTATGAAGAATTCAAGGTTAGAATGGCAGTGCAGGATCTTCGTTTGGTGGCCAAAAGAATGATGGAGTCAGGCCTGGCACATGTAGCTAGTTTTCCCTCTATAGTACACTGTTATGAGTTAGTCCTTGAGTGTGCTAGACATTATGACAGGGGTACTTAGAGAATAATTGGTTCCTAAGGGAGGATTGTGGAAAATTTGAATCATGTCACCATAGCCCAAACCTTTGACATGCTAGATAGATACCATGTGGTGGTATTTAGCATGGAGGCAGCTAGAAAAGTACTATGAGGAGGAGACTGTTAAATCATAGCAGCTCATCAATTCTTGGCTTCAAAAGCCCATTTTTTATTATTATAAACTTCCCAAGCAACTATTTAGAGAAAAATTCAAGAAGTATTATGATTCCATCACATTGCTTAGTAGGGTGGTTGGATTGAAGAGTGTAGGTATGTTTGAGAGTTGGATGTGCCATGTCATTTCAAGGATGGAATAGTAGGTCAATTATCATTGGGTAGGTGAAATAAGTGTTGTAATCCATGAGAAATTGTGCAATGTGTTGCAAACTAAGAACTTCTCCATGACTTCCTACCTGGTTTATGCACTTGTAATATTTCATCCTTAGAAGGGATTCAACACAAGAGTAATCTTTGGATATGATGGTATTTATGAAGTTTTCCCTCAATTGCACTTAGCTTGAGCTATAGGAGGTTTAATGATGCATTCACCATGCATATCAACAAATTATTTTAGGGTGTAGAACACATAAGGATTTTAGATCAATCCAAAGAACTCATCAAGAAATATGGTGCTTAGTTCATACTGTTTCCCACCTTCTCATACATCAAGATTGATGGTTATTAAAGAGCTCCATATAGACTTCCAAGGTATCCAACTGATCATATTCTACTCCTGGAGGTCACTAGAAAAATATTTGATTTTGATGCTATTGTCAAAAGGGACAAACATAAGACTGGGTTTAGTGGAGACTTCACTTTGAGGATAGGCACTTGAGAGGCATGCCCTTCCATTAGTTATGTTCAGGCTTCTGAAGAGGAGATGAGTGTTCTTAGTTTATCTTTCCACTCCAATAGATCTATATTTGACATAATAGGTGAAGAAAAAAAGAGGGCCAATAGGGAATATAGCCATAAGGTTGATTTAGAAGACTACTAGGCCAATTGAAATCATGAGTATGAGGTAAGGAAGAAGAAGTTTTTTGAACTTCCAGTTGAATCAGTCCAATTTTTCAATGTGAATACAATCTCAAATCATATTGAAGATGATGGGGACCTAATTCAATGCCATGATTATGAGGCCGTAAAGGATAGGCCAATTGGTGAAGTGGATTGGCTAGAAATAGAAAATAAAAAATTAGGAGAGTTGATGGATTGAGTCACCAAGTATACAAAGTTGTGGCTAAAGCATAGGATGTGGGATTTAGAAAATGAAGGTGTATAGTGCACCTATGATCTGATGGGAGATTTGGATCGCCACTCCACTTCTAAGGAATTGGCTGAGCAAGACCCTAAAGGTAAAGGAAAGGTGAGCTCCCCTTTCAAAATCAAGATTAAAGATGTTCAAGCAGAGAAAGCTCAAGAAATAGAAAAACAAAGAAATCATATTGCTAAGAAAAGAGGACGTACTTCAAAGGCTAAGAAGTCTAGAGTGGGGGAACCTAAAAAGAAAGACATGGAGGTTGTTGCTTCTATCCCTAAAAGAAGAATAATTATAAGAATATCATAGAAGGAAAGCTCCAAGGTGGGAGAAGAGATAGATCAACCTATAGTAAATGTAGAGAGTTTAGGACAAAAGACATATGTGTATGCAAGGAAGTCAAGGACTCCTCCTACGGATGTCCCTTCTTCCCATGAAGCTCAAAATGAACCATCTGAATCTAGGGTAGCTGAGGATCATCAATGCAAATTACGCTTTAATTTGAATTTAATAAATAATTATTATTCATTTTCTATTAGAATTATGACTAAAGTTTTGATCGATAGGTTGATTTAAAAACATCTATAACTTTCAAATGATATCACATTATTTGAATCTAAAACATGTGTCATATTCTATACTTTACATACTATAGGATTAAAAAAAGAAAAATTAAATTTCATGAAGTTTTGACCAAGTTAAGGTGGTCAGACATATAGGATTTTATATTTTTAAAAAGTTATATAAAAAATTAATAATTAATTATTTACTTTGAAAAAAATTACAAAAAAATATGCATCACATCTAGACATGAGTCCTCTACTTATATATAAAATCTTATAAAAAAATATTATCATTTTATTATGGTTAGGGTGGTTAGACAGACACCTACTTATTTTTTCCCTGAAATTTAAGTACGACTGCATTGAAATGTCAAATTTTCACCAAATAGATTTTAAATAAATCTAGTAGTTTAGAAACTACATTCAATTTTCTACAGATTCTATTCTTACATATTTTTGAAATAATATAGATAACTTATTCAAATTTTTATGCCTACTTTCCTAACACTGATTTTTCTAAATTTTTTGCCACTTAAGGGCCTATTTTTTCCATGACGATCCTACACATACCCTAATGCAAATTTTATTTTATTTTGAATTTCTCCTAGCTGACTTGTTTTATGGCCAATTATTATTGTAAAACCTGGCTAGGCTCACATGTTTTGAGAGGTCACTATTAGTATGGCATTTCTCCTCATTTGTAACATACAGATAAACATTGAGAAATATAGATAAGGCTAGAGTGAATTAAGTATAGCGAGAGTTAGGAAGTAGTTGTTCTCAAGAAAATATTGTAACAGAAAGCTAGATTTGTTTCTAAAGTGAATAATTCAATGCAAGTAATGACATTGTGATTTGGTGCCATACTTGTGTTCTCCTTATCTTGCATGATTCTTGCTATTTTTTATTTAGAATTTCTTTTGATATTTATCTAAATTAGATCTTATTCAATGATGTTTATGGTTTGATATTTGAAGTGTTGCAGCAATTCCTTGGTCCATACTTTTTGCTGCTATCTAACTATTAGTTGCTTTGAAAAGTTATCCTAGACTATATGTCTATTGTGCTTAGTTGAATTGTGAAGGTTTATTCATTTCAATTTCTTTTGGGTTGTCTTAGATGAATGTTCATGATTTGAAAATATTTAACCTCCTAGAAGATTGCACTATTCTTGTGAAATTGTAGATTCATCTAGGTTCAACAAGAATTAGTTTGTGAGGGGTTGGTCAATTTTAAGTATCTCATCATTTGCATTGTCAATAATAGGAATAGATTTAATTTTGGAATCTATTAGAAACCCTAAAGTTTTGTTATATCTTTTATCAATGGAGTCGGATTTAGGATCAAAGTATCATCATATTGATAGATCTAATAAATTGAAGATTCAATCTTTGCTTGTAGTAAGGTCCCATTGTGATTACCAACATTTTCACATTTATCATTGAGTTGTTTATGTATTGTCAAGACCTAACATTAAAGACCTTGGAGTTATCTCTTGAGGCTTGATGATAGAGATTTACCTTTCAATAGAGATAGGATTGCATACTCTATCTTAGTTGTTGTGTAGAAAACATCATCAACAAGTTGTAGGTTACATTTTCAAGTTTTCCTCTCTTCCCTTTCCCCATAAAACCTATGGTTTAGGTGATCATTTAAAGTGAACCAACCCTGATCTAGGGATTCACTCTATTACACAAATTTACCCACAACTCTAGAGTGTTTCCATGTTGAGGTTGGATAAACAAGCCTAGCTTGGTTGAGGGTGTAATCATGATTTCCACCAAGTCCCACCTAGGGTTTTGGCTCCCCATCTTGATTTTACAAATTTCATACATTTTTTTAATGGTCCCATAAATTATGCCAAATAGGACTCATATGCCACCTTCGGTGTATGAGTCCTCTATGGCCCAAAATAAAAACCAATTCAAAATCCTGGTGGGATTTTATCCTCCTAGATCTAATGTCACCTTGTAGTGTTGTAATTTAAGGAATTTTTGCATAATAGAGTATAAATACAAGGTTATGTCACTCATTTTCACCTAAGACTTTTATGACAACATTCATAATAGAAATTGGATTTCAAAAGAGAATTCAAGTGTTTATAAGACAATTAAAGAGCATTCAAGGGATGATTATCAAGTAATTTTCATCATTATTTAGGCATGAAGCATCATTTCAAAATCTTCATGCATCATGTATTCTTTTAGCTAACAATTGTCATGTAGGTTTTTATGACTCAAGCCAACATTCAATTCAAGATCTATCCCATTCACCTACGAGTCAAGATCTATATCCATTGGAGCCACTTCATACACATTTTCAACACTTTATTGCTAGGGTTTGGTGAGATGCAACATCATATTTTTTTCATTCATCATTCTCCATTCCTATTTCATTTCTTCTCAAGGTTTGATTACCAAAACTAGGTTTGAGCAAGGAAAACACCTTTCTAATAAAAAACAATTTCCCCTCTTTACTGTGTGATTTGTATATTTAGATTGAAAACATATTAAATATTATGTTTGGAGAAAGCTGTCAAAGTGTCCAAAAGTTGTCAAAGTTGTCACCTTGCATTGGAGATACATGGAAGACTTCTATAACTTTCAAATCAGGTTTTTAGATCCAAAAATCACTTGGGAAGGAAAAATAAGACATTGAAGAGAATAATTAGTGTTTGAAACTTTAGAAAACCCTAAATGGACTGATACACATATTCTAGAAAATGAGTCCTAGTTGAGGTCATCTTCTAGGAATTTTGCAGTTTCAGACACCCATTTGCTAGATTCAAGTTTCTGCGAAAAAATCCAAATCTAGGACTAAACTACCCAGACTAGTCTATGAGTCCTAGAAGGCCTTAAAATCAATATTTTTATCATTTCATAGCTTCATCCATTAATCTTTAGATTTCCATGTGCACACATTTTATCTTGCAACTTTCTATTTTGTTTTATATGTATTTTTTAGCTCATTTAGTTAAAGATTGCATCATATTAGGGTTAAGCATTACATCTTACATTTCATTTTTCTTTCCAAGCCCTAGCTTGGTGGTGAACCTCTCATTATTTTACAATTAGACCTTAGGACAACCCTATTGCAAGATCTATTTCTCCTATGCATACTTTGGATTCAGATCTTTAGGGTTTCCCTTCAATCAGATAATTGGAAAGTTTTTTTTTCCCTATGTTCTAAACCATACAAAAGAAAATCATCCCATTTCCCATTATTTCATTTTACTAAACCTACATTTATGACATCCTAATTCTAATTTGTAGTGCATTATCATCCTAGATCTTGCATTCATTAACATTTCATTAGAGTTTGCATTAGTTGGTTAACATTCTAGGGTTTCTAAGTCTTGCATTAGTGAAAGTACATATAGGCTACATTTTTGCATCTGAAATCATTGAAATTCATATAAAATCTATATTTTCAGGTTATAGATCATACAACATAAAAAGCATGAAAATCACTTGAAATTTTCTAAAAAATTTGGAAAAAAACCCCACTGGGACTCCTTCGACCCTTTGGGTGATTTAGTCCTAGTGCAAATTTTAAACAACATTTTTTTATATTTTAAAACTATGTTTTTGTGCTCTTGTTTGTTTCTTATAGCTTTTTTTTTCATCTTACATACTTTCTATTATAGTCATTTCATTGTACTTAGCTTATATTGCATTTTCATTTATCTTACATTTAGTATCCCTTATATGAGTATTTGGTATCCTATTGCTAATACTATAGTGAGATGAAGTTCAAGACTTGTGGCATCCCACAATAGCACAATCATTGTGGATCTTGGGTTGTCTAGCTCTTTCACTGCTAGTATTGACACTAGTTCACTAGGTATGGATATACCCTTAACAACTCTTTTCCTTCAAGTAGTGTGATGAATGTTGAAAAAATGGTTGCTAGTATTCTGAAAGAAAACATAATTCAAGTTGATGAATATTTAGGAAACCTACAACATCAAGTGAAAAATGCAAAAATTTCCACTACTTCCATCCCTACCATAGATAACATTCATTGCATGCTTGAAAGTGAATATGGACTTGAGCTCAAGTGAGAAACATAGTTCAATTTTTTGGAAACAAACATCCCCTCAAACACTAGCTATCCTTACCTATGAACAATGTCACAAGCAAAGGAGGAATTCAAATTACTCCTCCCACAACAATTACCTCTATTCCTTCCTAAAACAACCCTCATGTCACATCAACAATGAAATCGATACCATAGATAACATTCATTGCATGCTTGAAAGTGAATATGGAGTTGAGCTCAAGTGAGAAACATAGTTCAATTTTTTGGAAACAAACATCCCCTCAAACACTAGCTATCCTTACCTATGAACAATGTCACAAGCAAAGGAGGAATTCAAATTCCTCCTCCCACAACAATTACCTCTATTCCTTCGTAAAACAACCCTCATGTCACATCAACAATGAAACCGACTATTAATGTGATTCCTTCCTTGGATATTTTTGCTAGCATCCCTAGTACCTTTGTGGCTTTGCACGTTATATTTCCTACCACCTTACCACCTATAAGAATTCCATTCAATTGTCCTTTGAACACATATAAACCTCCACCATTTTCACCTCCATCTCATTACACAAGCAATGACCCTCTGATAAATCTACTCTTCCAAATCATTTCATCCCTTCAAAAGAAAGTTTCCACCATCAATCAAAATCAAAATGGCCCACCTACATATTATGTGAAAAGAAGTCCCTCGTCCTTGGAGATATTGTGAAAATTGATGCCACAAGGTGTAGAGGTTCCTAGATTTGAGAAATATATGGGGAAAGGGAGACCTTTCAAACCATTTTTCTACTTATATCATCATATGTGGTGAATTTATCCTTGCAAACAAACTCTTGGCTAAGATTTTCCCTAGGTCCTTGAAAGATACTACCTTGGAATGGTTCTCTTTGTTATCAAACCACTCAATTCATTCATTAAATGAACTTTTTGAGACATATATAAACCATTTCAAAGTGCATATGACTCCTAAGATTACCTTGGCTGATTTGATGAGAAGTACAAAAAAAGAAGAAAAGATTACTTACTTTATATCACGATATCAATCACTTTATTTCCAAATTGATGTCAAGGTTCCTAACCCTCACCTTCAAAATATTTTCATAGATAATTTAAAAAGTATTATACAAGATAAGCTTACCATGATCAAATTTCCCTCATTTATGGACTTATTTACTACTCGCCATGATTATGAAAATTTGGTAGTAGTCAAGATACAAAATCCACTTCTAGCCATACTAAGAAGTCTAAGTCTGTAAACAAAAAAATATATAAAATATTTAGAAAATATAATAAAGGCTTCCTTCAATTCAATCCCCCTCAACAAACAACGTATAATGAAAATAACCAAGTAGTTTTTGTTAAAGCCGCAATACCCTTTAGTTGTAAGGACCCGAAAAGGAAATTCACTCCCTTACTCATTACCCTTCACAACACAATTTCACAACTATTGGTATAGAATATGACTACCTTTCCTCCCATTAAAACTCTCAATCCTAATAAAACATTGCTCACAAACTATAGACCAAATTCTTATTGTCATCATTACTAAAAAATGGACACGATATCAAACATTGCAAAGGTCTTAAACATCATGTGTAAGACCTTGTTGATTCCATTTTTCTTCCCATTGGAGGTGTTAGTGATCAAGGAAATAAGTTCATTTCCTATCCTAACCAAAACTTGCAAATTTTTACCACCCCTAGATTCCTAATCATAACATTTTCATTTGTCAAAGCCAACAAAACTACAAAGAACGATGTGATGAATTTTGATATGGACGATGATAACAATGATACTATTAAACATGATCCTATAGATAATTATCTTATGAATGATATGGTAGGAGTGATAGATTTCATTCCTCATAAGGGTCAATGAAAAATCCTCTTGAGATTATTTTCTCCTCACAAGATATACTTAAACATGCACCTAGTGGTCCTCTTTACATAGCCGACCACATCTATGAAATTCACACTAATGGGATATTAATAGATCACATCTATAGAGAGAATGTGATCTCGATATATGAACTATATCAAGACATATATGATAAACCAAAAGTATGGATCAAGCTACATCATGGTTTTTCTTTCCCTATGATGGGATCGATCACTCTTCCTTTACAAATAGGACTAAAAAATTTAGATATCTCATTCTCCATCATCCTACAATTAGACCAATTTTATGTGAAGCTAGGGTATTCATGGATTTTCTCTATGAATGTAGCTCCTTTGGATATTTATAAGTGCTTAAATTTTCCCTTTGATAATTAAATTTTCACTTTCCATCATAGTGGATTTAACCCTTTGTCTTCCCATGGAAACTTTTCCTTAGATTTCTTTTGGCCTGAGCCTATAGAACCTATCAAATCACAAGAATAATTCTTTTTCAAATACTACCGAAAGTTCAAGGAAAAGAAAATAGAAAAATTATCCCTATAAAACATGCATCCACCCACCACCAAGCCTACCATCCTTAAAAAAATCATGATTGAACCTAAAGAAATTCCAAATAGACAAGACCTACCTAAGATAGAACCTTCACCAACTTCCTACAAAATACCAAGAGATAACAAAAATATTCCTCTCATGCCTCCTAGAATAAAAGAAGTTTACAAAGTTAAAGAGAAAGTGATTGAAAAACCTTCAATGGTTCCTTCTATTCCTCCCCTTAGGGAAGAAAACAAACCTATTTGATCAACCCAATCCTACACAAACACAATAAACAAAAAAAGTAAAGATTGAAACTCGACTGAAGCAATGCATGATGAGTCTACCCCCTCCCTAAAACAAAAAGATCCTATAATGCAATCACAATAAGAGTTGAAACCTTATTTGGACATTATAATGAAACCTTATGTTGTGATTAATTTAGATGATGATGATGAGATTGCTAAAATTGATGAGGAAGTGCATAATGAATTGAGTACTTTTGTTCTTCTTCCATGAGCTTAAATGAAAAATCTCCTAAGAGGAGTATTGAACCTAGTAATGAACCTAATTCGACAATTGCTATTGTCCTTTTTGATAGTTTTAAGCCTTTTATATATAATGAACATGATTGGGATGCAAATGACCTACAGTAGGTTGACTTGCATGTTCCTTTCTAGTCTTTTTCATTATTTATGTTTTATTGTCTTTCATGTGATTGCATATGCATAATGTGATCCCATATGACATTATGTTTGATGTTATATCTCTGTTTGTGACATTCCTCTATTTGTACCTACATTCTTCTCTATACCATAAATATTTTACCTTTTTCCTCTTATCTTTTTATTTTTCTTGTGTTTTCCTTTTGGGGATGATTCAAGGCGTCAAGACATTTATGTCACTTCCATGTTGATCCAAAAAAAATTCCCTTTATCTTTTTATTTTTCTTATGTTTTCCTTTTGGGGATGATGCAAGGTGTCAAGGCATTCATTATTGCAAGATGATGTGTCCCTTGGTCTTCCTTGTAGCACAACACTTGGGTTTGTGGCATGGTCTAATCACCTCCTGTGGATCTTAACTGAAGCTTGTATTGGGCATTGACAGGTTGATCTTTTGGTGCAATGAAAAGGCCAACAATTGGTATTAGTGTTGGTCATAGGTTCAAACCCATTGCTTGTGTTGGGGGGGATTGTTGCAAGATGGTGTGTCCCTTGGTCTTCCTTGTAGCATAATGCTTGGGATTATGACACAGTCTAACCGCTTCATGTGGATCTTAACTGAAGCTTGTATTGGGCATTGATAGGCCAATCTTTTGGTGTAACGGAAAGGCCAACATTCAAGTCTCTTCCATGTTGGCCAAAAAGGCTTTTCTTTTCTCTTTTCTCTCTCTTTGTGTCATTATTCTAGTTCTATGTGGATTTGGAGAATGGTGATAGTTTCAAGCTCTCTAAAACCATTATAGAAAGAACATACTAAACCAAAATCCATAGATCCCTTATGTGTTTGGATTTTAATTTTGGGGGAAACCCATCCCTTTTCCTTTACATGGCATAGTGGGTATGTGCAAGATCATCATGGAAAAAATAAGCCCTTAAGTGGAAAAAATTCAGAAAAATAAGAGCTAGGCAACTTGACATAAAAATTTAAATAAGTTATCTATATTATTTCAAAAATATGTAAGAATAAAATCTATAGAAAATTTAATGTAGTTTCTAAACTACTAGGTTTTTTTTTTTTTAAATCTATTTGGTGAAAATTTCAAATTTGAATACAGTATTAGTTAAATTTTAGGGGAAAAATAAGTAGGTGTCAATCTAACTACCATAACCACAATAAAATGATAATTGTTTTACCATATTTTAGATATAAGTAGAGGACTCATGTCCCAATGTGATGCATATGTTTTTGTAATTTTTTTCCAAGTAAATTATTAATTATGATTTTTTTATTACATCTTTTAATATATATAAAAACTTGTATGTCTGACAACCTTAACTTGGTGAAAAATTCATGAAAATAATTTTTCTTAAATACTATAGTATGTGAAGGATAGAATGTGATGCATGTTTCAGATTCAAAAATTGTGATACCATTTGAAAGCTATAGATGTTTTTCAATCAGCGTATCAATTATGACTTTAGTTGTAATTCAAATAGAAAGTGAATAATAATTATTTATTAAATCTAAAGTAAAAAATAATTTATATTGGTGAAAAGCTAAGAATCTCCTTTAAAAACCATTTTTTCATCAATTTTGGGTAAAAAAACAAGTCGTTAGCGGCATACCCTACACATACCATCATATCACCACTTTTTGGACCATCATGATCCTACACATACCTATCTTTATTTGGAAACATAGCACTTGGAATAGGAATTTCTAGGTTAGCTCTCATTTCTCCTTTATTGTTAGCACTTATCATTTTCTACTTTAATGTAATTGCTCACAACATGGTGTTTAACAATTTATTTAAATTCAGGGCATATTTATTTAAATTCAGGGCATACATTGGCCTTATGCTTTTGTATATTTCTATTTCATGTTTCATAGTGTATTCTTTTTACTTCATGTAACATTTATCTTTTTCTTTGTGGATGACATTGGGTGTGATGTCCTTCTAGAGAATGATCTCTCTTAGCAAATTATATTCCTCTTAGTGGCTTAATGAGTCACAATGCATCCCCTAAGTTTTGAATCTTCTATTCTTTGACTTGTCCTCTCTTGGACACATTAGGAACAATGTCCCCTAAGTTAAAGACCTCGCATGAACTAAGAAAAAATCCTTTGAATGTTCTTTACATTTTGCATTTACAAAATTTTATTTATATGGCTACCTTGCATAACACACCTTGTGTGCCTATAGAGCCATATTGTTTGTTCATGAGTTCCAAGTATACAAATATTTTCTTACCTCATGAAGATTGAAGTTCACTTTTTTGTGGCACCTTATCAAATTCATCAAGAGGTATAACTTTGGTATGGTTTGACGGGAAGTTGAATGAAGGGATGAATTTCCCTTAGCCACTCGTGTGTGTGATTGCATACCGGTTGTGAATGTATTTTTATTAACTTCTTGGATTACTCACCTAGTGAACAACCTCAAGTTCTGTTGCTTTAGAGTGAGCATGCATTTTTCAAACAACCTAGATCTGATCCAAATTGTGTTGGAAAAATGGTTGAAGCTTCCTCCACCCTTTCTTAAAAATTTTATTCCCATTTTTTCTTTGGAAGTTTACATATGCTTGCACCTTTTTATTTCTATTTATATCATTTTCAAGTGTGTTCTTTTGTGTCTATGTTGGTTTGTCATAAGACCTTGGTCCTAGGGGATTGTGCAACCCTCTTGATCATAGATGTCCTATCTTACTAGTGTTGGTACATTGGGATCCCTCTTGATGTGTGTTGGTCTACTTTTGTGTGAGTTGGAAGAAAGTTCCCCCTCTCACTAAAGTGGGGACCATATATAATGATAGAAAAAGTACTCCCTAACATGGACTTGATTTAGTGTTGTAAAATGTCTAATATATTCACATTAAGTCATGTGACCTTGTGAACTAAATGATATTATTGGTACCTTATTGAGAGTGTTGTAAAGGTTTTTAACACACTTCCACATTTTTCTATGGTTTTATTAAATAATTGGGATACTTTATGCTTTAATTAGCCTTATTTTGCATCGACAAGCCTCATTTAATGCATCTTTTCAAGGATGATCCTAACATAAATCAACATCCAATCTTAATTCATGCATATTTAGGTTTTGTGGCTCATATTTAGTGATCTAGGACTCATACACCACCTTGGGCATATGAGTCCCACCTAGGGTTTTGGGTCTTGATCCTATTTTTACACCTTTCTAAACATTTTTCAAAATGGTCCCATAAATTATGCCTAATGGGACACATTGGTTGTTTGAGTTCTGTTTGGCCCAAAATCAAAATTAATTCAAATTCTTGGTGGGATTTTATCCTCCTAGATCTGATGTCAGATTGTGTTATAATTTTGGGAATTTTTGCATAATTAAGTATAAATACAAGGTTCTTTAACTCATTTTCACCTAATACTTTTGTGAGAGCATTCAAACTATCAAGTTGAGTTGACAAGAGAATTAAAGTGTTTACAAGAGAATTTAAGACCATTCAAGGGATGATTATCAAGTTATTTTGAGCATTATTATCCATCAACCAGCATGTTTTTTTTTAGCTAACAATTGTGATATAGGGTTTTATGATTCAAGATAGTATTCAATTTGAGATCTATCCCATTCAAGAAATATTCAAGGTCTACATCCATTGGAGCCACTTTATACATGTTTGTAGCACTTCATTTCTTAGGTTTCAGTGAGTTGTAACATCATATTTTTTCATTCATCATTCTCCATTCATATTTCATTTCATTTTAGGGTTTGATTACCAAAACAGGGTTTGACCAAGGAAAACCCCTTTTTTCTAACAAAAAATATTTTTCCCTCACTTTAGTGTATGATTTGTAGGTTTATATTGAAGAAACATAAAAGATTAAGTTTGGAGAAAGTTGTAATTTAAGTGTTCAAAAGTTGTCAAAGTTGTCACCTTGCATTCGAGATACTTGGAAGACTTGTATAGGTTGCAAATCAGGGTTTCAAATCCTAAAATTAATTGGGAAGGATAGAGAAGACATTGAAGAGTAGGATAAAGCTTTGAAGCTTCACAAAACCTTGACTAGACATATACACCAATTCTAGCATATGAGTCTAGTTTAGGTCATTTTCTGAGTTTTTCTAGTTTTAGACACCCATTTTGCTAGATTCTAGTTTTTGCATAGAAACCTAGATCTGGGACTAAATCACCTAGAGTGGAATATGATTCCTATCAAGCCTTAAAATCAGTATTTTTTAGTATTTCATAGCTTATCTAGTCATCTTTAGATTTCAAGGTGCACACATTTCATCTTGTAACTTTTTGTATTTTTTTACATGCATTTTTAGGTCATTTAGCTAAATATTGCATCATATTAGGGTTAAGCATTACATATTTCATTTCATTTGTCTTTCCAAGCCATAGCTTGGTGGTGAGCACCTCATTAGTTTACAATCATACCTTAGGACAACCTTATTGTAAGATCTCTTTCTCCTATGCATACTTTAGATTGAGATCTTTAGTGTTTCCCTTCAATGAGATAATTAGAAAGTGAGTTTTGCTTTATGTTCTAAACCATATGAAAGAAAATCATCCCATTTCCCACTATTTCAATGATAATTAGGTGAATTTTTAATTAGGTCCCATAGGGATATCTTTATGAGAGTATTCTTAATTTGTTCAACAAGATCATACTCTTTCCCACTATGTGAGGGAAAATGAGGAGCACTAGACAAGATGGGTTGAAGTAAGGGTAAAGATGTTGAAGTTGTTTGTCTTGGTTGTGGACTATTCCTAGTGTTATATGTATGAGCAATAGTATTATAACTTGATTGTTGTGAAAAATCATTCCTATGTGGTTTAAGGGTGAGAATCGTGTTTGTTCTGAGTATGAGCTTAGTTTGAAGGTGGGTAAAGGATGAGTTGAGATTGAATTACATTAAGTTATCTTTGTTACAATTTTTTGTATTAAGACTTAGTTGATGAAACTTGTGAGATGAAAAACTCAATGGATTCATCTAACATTTCAAATTCATGAGTACTAAAATTCTTGAGACTTAGGCTAACTTCGAAAAAGGGATTTGAAATACTGAAATAGCAATGCTTTCTCCAAGGGGTTCATTAGTTTAAAGATGTTCTAGTTTTTTGTTCTAATAAATGCTAAATGTAATCTAATCTTATCAAACTATGAACTAATTCTAGAAGTAAAAAGTGTTGTAGTCTAATTCTATCCACAATTGAAATGAAACCAAATTAAACTAGATCTAATGAAATGATTGAAATAGAAACTTAGTAAACTAAAACAAAAATGAAGCTTTCAATGATATAAAATTCAAACTCAAGTTTGATATGGGACTAAATCTACTATAGGGGCATATGAGTCCTAGTTATGGTTTTGAAGGGTTTAAATACTAGAAAAGAATCAACACAAAATGCCCAAAAATTGAGTAAAACTTATATCAGGACTAAATCACGTAGAGGGGTGAATGACTCCTAGATTAGGATTTTAACACTAAATTCAACAAATTCTAAGTGAATATTAAGGTTTCTAGTTTGTATGTTGTCTTGACTATGTGCAGTTACATATTTCAAATGAAATTTTGTAACGCCCCACCACACAAACCCCAAAGAAAAACTACAACTAACAAATTACTGCAATTTTTTGGTTTATTGTTCCAAACTTTTTCTCTCTCCTAGTCCCTTGACCATGTTTGAAATTCCTATGTTCATGGTGGATTTTTGCCAAGATCTTCCCCATGGTTCCCCTCTACCCATCACTGACCCAATCCTTTCCTTGTCTCATGCGGACTCGTGTCCCTTAGGAGACACTCTTGGTGAGATAGGTCTTTTGACTATAGATCTTTCAGTGTTGCATGTGTCTTCAAATGAAGTGCCATAAATTGAGATTCATTTTGAATCCCTTGGGTGGAAATATGTTCTAACCAATAGTAAATTGGTCTCTCTCCCTCCTCCTCATGGGGATGAGGTCATTGTGTCTAGAATGAACTTTTCTATTTCTAATTCAGTCAACAATAGGATTCTCTCTTCTATGGAGAATGCAGTAGTGGGTAGGTTTCTCTCTTTCCACCCTACTATGGATATGGTTAGAAAATGGTTTGTTGTTAAGTGGTGACTCAAGGGAAGTGTAGAAATATGTGCTATGCCTAGTGGAATTTTCCTCTTCAAGTTCACGACCGTAGAAGATCTTTTATTCATTTTGTCTTTAGGACCTTGGGTTTATGGTAAACATAGTTTGACTTTATGTTGCTGGAATCTAGGGTTTAACCTTGAGGTGGACCTCAATAAGTCAACTCCAATCTGGATTCACCTTCCCAGGTTGTCTCTAAAATACTAGGTTGAATCAATATTCAAGAGAATTGGTGATTCCTTGGGAAAATTCATCACTTTGAACTCCATTACCAGATTGAAGTCTAGGTTAGTGTTTTCCCTATTTTGCATGAATATTTGTTTGAAAAAATCCTTGCCTAACTTTGTTAAGCTCTACTCTAAATTTGGGTCATGGGTTCAACCTGTGTCCTATGAAAATGTATTTTTTAGAAGTGTACCAAACCCAGGCACCTTATTTTTTACTACAAGTCAACCTTTAACAAGGATCCTATCAAGGGAGAATTTTCTACTCCTTTTGTTATCCTCCTGGTATTCAAGACATAGTAAAAGATGATTCTCCATCTTTGACAACTTTCTCTAACATTCCTAGCTCTTAGACTCCTCTACATGAGTTAGTGGCTAGCGAATAATTTCCTAATATTGGTGCTCTTATTCCTAAGTTTGTGACTAGAATTGATCTGAATGAGGACCTAGCTAACCTATCCATAGCTAAGAATATGGATTGTGTTAATGTGTTGGAAGCAGATAATCCTAATTCTAGCATTCCTTTTGGGGATGAGGTCCCTACTAGTGGTGTGCTATCAGAGGTGGCCTCAGTTGGAACTAGTGATAATGTTGGTGAAGAGGGTGAAATATGGGAGGATCTGGGCATGGGTGAGGCATCTGCTTTCATCTTAGAATATTTTAAACAAGAGTTTTTTGTTGATGAGGAGAATTGGATTACTTCGAAGAAAAAAGGGATGAAGAAAAACATATATGTGGGAGGTGAATCCAAGCTAGGTAGGCTAAGCCAAAGATCCATGAGATTAAGGGAAAACACAAATAAAATTTCCTTGGGAAAACATAGGACATTGGAAGCATCCTCTAAGAAAGGTCAAAAATGGTCATTTCTTGGAATATGTGTGGGATAAATAGCTCCCATAAGTAACTTTCCTTAAAGAATTAAATTATAGAATATAAGATAGATGTCTTACTCCTACAAGAAACTAAAATGAAGAAAGCTAGTTTTGATAATATTGCTAACTACTTATGGCCTAGGGCCTCTTACTTTTATAGTGATGTTGAAGGGTCCTCTAGAGGTCTAGCAATGCTCTAGAGCCCTTCTAGATTAAATGACACTAAACTATTTTGCTACAAAAATAGTGTCCATGTCTCTTTTACCTTCCCTAGAAGCTCTTGGTCACTTATCAATGTGTATGCACCCAGCCAAAGGAATACTAGACTAGCCTTATGGATGTCTCTTGTTGATTGGATAAAAAACAATAGTGGTTCTCACTGGCTAATGGCTGGGGACTTCAACTGCCCTTTTTTTCCTTTGGAGAAAAGTGTGATCTGATTGACTACTCTGATAGAATGGATGATCTAGCACACTTTTTGAGTTCTATAGGCCTAATTGATATTGATTTTTTGGGCCAAGATTTTACCTCATCCAACAAACGTATGGGTGAAGACTTAATTTAAGTTAGACTGGATCACTTCCTATGTTCTTGCAACTGGTCTGGCCTACTTAGTGCAACCATGTGGGTTTTACCTAGGACTATTTCTAATCACAATCCTTTGTTGTGAACTTCGTGTGATTAGTCTTCTATTTGATCTTATCCCTTCCACTTTGAGTTCATGTGGAATTCCAACTTTGATTTTAAAATTAAAATTGTTGAATGGTGAAATAACCCTATGTGTGGTTCCCCCACATTCATAATTTTTTTAAGCTAAAACACATAAAATGTATGGTAAAAGGATAGAACAAAAGAGTCTTTGCGGATGTTTTCCAAGAGAAAAAAAAATCATTTTGGAAAAGTTGAAAATGGTTTAAAAGAGAATGGAGGAGTGTGATATCAATCTATCCACTTGAAACCAAGAGAAGGAGAACTGGTGGGAGTGGACAAAAAATCTTAAGAAAGAGGATATTTTTTGGAAAGAGAAATACAAAGTGCAATGGTTGAAAGAAAGAGATAGGAACACCTCCTTCTTTCATATTTTTGTTATCAAACATAAGAGGAGAAACCAAATAAACAAGTTACACAATTCTCAGGGTGTGGTTGTTTTCTCACCCTCTCTCATTGGTTTAGTGGCTACGAACTATTTCTAGATGGCTTATGTGAATCCTATTGATGTTCCTAACCTGGCTCTAGACAATCTGTTGGTTGACTCACTTTTGAATTTAATTTCCTAGAATGACAATATGGGGATTCTCGGTGTTGTCACTCCTGAGGAGGTTGAGCTGGCCACTTTTACTATGGGGGCCTTAAAAGCTCCTAGCCCTGATGGTTTCCCTTCAGGTTTCTCTTAGACCTTCTAGGAGATCATTAGTGAGGACCTTATTCTAGTTGGGTATGCGTAGGATCATCATGGAAAAGACATGCCCTTAAGTGGCAAAAAATTTAGAAAAACCATTGTTAGGCAACTTGAGCTAAAAATTCGAATAAGGTATCTATATTATTTCAAAAATATGTAAGAATAGAATTTGTAGAAAATTGAATGTAGTTTCTAAACTACTAGGTTTATTTTTTTAAAAATCTATTTGGTGAAAATTTAAATTTTCAATATATTAGTACTTAAATTTTAAGGAAAAAATAAGAAGTAGGTGGCTATTTGACCACCCTAACCACAATAAAATTATAATATTTTTTTATAATATTTTAGACATAAGTAGAGGACTCATGTTTTCATGTGATGCATATTTTTTCGTATTTTTTTTTTCAAGTAAATAATTAATTATATTTTTTTTATGACAACTTTTAAAAAATATAAAAACTTATATGTCTAACCAACTTAACTTTTTTCAAAACTTCATGAAATTCAACTTTTATTTTTTTAATCCTATAGTATATGAAGCATAGAATGTGATCCATGTTTTAGATTCAAAAAATGACATACCATTTGAAATCTATAGATGTTTTTCAATTAGCCTATCAATCAAAACTTTAGTTGTAATTTAAATTGAAAATGAATAGTAATTATTTATTAAATTCAAAGTAACATAATTTATATTGGTGGAAAGTTGATAATCTCCTTTTAAAACAATTTTTTTGCTTTATCAATTTTGGGTAGAAAAAAGGTTGTTAGCCACATACACTACACATACCCATCATATCACAACTTTTTGGCCCATCATGATCCTACACATACCTAGTTGCTCAAAATTTCTTCAAATTTGGTAAGATTCTTAAGCAACTACATCACACTTTCATTGCTCTTATTCCCAAGGTAGTAGATCCTCAACATATCATAGAATTTTACCATATTATTCTTTGTAATACATTTTATAAAATCATCTCAAAATTTTTGGTCAATTGCATCAAACCTCTTCTTGATAAAATTGTCAACCCTACTGAAAAAGGGTTTGTTCCTAGTAGGCATATCCTTGATGCTACCATTATAGCACATGAACCAATTCACTCAATGGATAGGTGCAACTATGTGGGAATGGCCCTTAAACTAGACATTTCTAAGGCCTGTGACAAGGTGATTTTGAATTCTTTCCCTAAAGTTCTTGCTAAGTTTGGTTTCAATCAATTAGTGATCAATCTTATTATGGAATGTATTACTACTGTTAAGTACTCAGTTTTGGTTAATGGATCTCCTTTTGGATTTTTTCATGCTAGAAGAGGAATAAAATAGGGAGATCCCCTATCTCCCTATTTTGTTTATAATTGTGGCAGATGCGTTAAACATGAACTTCTCTAATATGTTGCTAGAGGGGTCCATAAAAGCAATTAAGGTTGCTTCCACCCTTGAGCCAACTATGATTCAACAATTTTTGCATGATAATTTTCTATTTGGGAAAGACTTAGTGATGGAAGCCAGGAAATGGAAATTTTTTCTCAATAATTATGTTGCTTGCTTTGGACAATGCATTAACTACAATAAATACATGATCTACTTCTTCAACAACACTCCTAATTGTCAAGATTGGGTGACTATTGTGTTAGGCTATTAGAGTTGTTCTCTCCCCTCAGTTTGTCTTGGGCTACCTTTTGTAGACACCTAAAAATGACCTAGGTCTGCAAGCTTCATTTTTACCACTTTCGTCCTAGCATAATTAAGTCATTTAATTATGTCCTTGGTCCATATTCGACTATTGATTAAATAATTCATAATTATTTAATTAATTCATGTCATTTATTCCTCATGATTATTAAATAAATAAATATTATTTATTTATCTAATACGTCATTAATTATCTAAGTCCTTTAATTAAATAAATTTCTTAATTTATTTAATCCCCCTTTTGTCATTTATTTCTTCTTGATTATTAAATAAATAAATTTTATTTGTTTAATTATGTCACTAATTAAGTCCCCTTTTTTCTAAAATTAAATAAATTCTTATTTATTTAATTTTGTCCACTTTCCACTATAATTAAATAATTATTTTAATTATTTAATTATTCATTAGCCTCTTCTCTCATAAATTAAATAAATTTTATTTATTTAATTTGGTCCACTCTCTTGAATTTTGAATTAAATTATTATTTAATTCGAAATGATTCCTTTTGTCACATTCTTCTATAATTTAATAATATCTTTATTATTTAATTATTCACTGGTCACCTGGAGTAAATAAATTTTATTATTTAATTTCTCCAGCAACCTCTTTGTTTGTGCTAGTCTTATCCTCCATATCAAATCTTATCTTTTGACATCTCATTTAATTTCAACCCTTGATTGAATTATCTTATAATTCAATCTTAGCCCTTCATCCTTATCATTGCCCTAATTTTGACCTAACCCTAATTCTTATTGCAACATTCAATCTTGATCATTGATTCTAGGATATTTGTCATCTTCTCATCCTGGCCACACATTCAAAATTGCAGTTTTTATAAAATGGCAATTTTGTTCTCATTTGGATCTCTCTTGCTCTCTGGCTCTCTTGGCCTCTCTTGACCTCTTGCACTCTTGGTCTCTCTCATGCTTAGACTTCATTTTATGCTACTATTAGTCTTACAGTCATAGTCATTTTAGTCCATTGTAGGGTCATTTTATTTTCTGCAAATCCTTCAACACTTGCATAGGGCTTAGTCTTTGGTCATAGTTGCTCACACAAATCTGAGGGAATTTTTATTCGCTGCAAGCTAGGAGGTGTAACAAAGGTTAATCATGGAAGGTGGAGACTTAGGGTAACATTATCCCTTTTGTCTTCACTCTACTTCCTTTGTGCTTTGTTATTTCATAGGAATTTTTAATGTTATTGTGCTAACCCCTCTAACAAATCTGATTTTTCCTTGATCACATTGGTGAACCTGACATATTTTAACACATTTTGAGAAATCTTGGAGTTGGATCTTTTTATTGCAGGTTTTGTTAGCATTTTGTTGCAGGTTTGGCATCATTTTTGGACAATACCCTAGTTTCCAAGGATTCGATCATATCTTTCACACGGCTTTTTATTTTCTCACAATTTTTTTCTGTAGGTCGAGGACACTATCAAGAGCTCTCATTCCAAAAATCAGATTTTTTGGATCTGTTTTTCATTTTTTATAATTATTTTTCTGTTTTTAATAAAAAATTAATTTTGGGAGTAAATAATCGAATTTTTTAGATATGTTTACATTTCTGGAAATCTATTTTAATTTTAAGAGGGTTCTACTCTTTAGTTTTTAAATTTTGATGCGAAATTATTAGTCAAAAAATAGATTTTTTGAAATTAGGGTTTAAAATATATTTGCTTAGATCTCATTCACGGTTACAAATATACTCACAATTTTTTTTTTGTAGATTTGGAATGAAAGAGTACGACTTCAGTCAAAAAATCAGAATTTGTGGAGCTATTTTGTATTTTGTATAATTTTTTTATGATTTTTAATAAAAAATTAATATTGGGCATAAAATAGCGAATGTTTCTGACTTCTTTACATTTCTGGAAAGCTATCTGAAAAATAATATCAGTCTGTTCTTTGATTTTGTATTTTGCAGATCAATAATGTCTTCAAATAATCGAATCTAATTCGGCTATGTGAAAAATATGTATCTGAAATTGCAATTTTCTAATGAGTTTATTTTTTTTCATGGCTGCATTATGATATTATTTCTTTTGATTTTGTAGGTGATCATAAGGAGTATTAGTGGGAGAAATATCATTCATACACAACAAATTGGAAAGCGAATTATCAGGTGCACATATCCCATCTTCCATTTCTTAATCTTGTTTGTCACACATTTCAATTTGGGGCATAAAATTAATCCTTGTTTGCAAACACATTTGGATTTGGGCTCTTAAAAATAAATTTTGTCTTCAATCACATATGAAAATTGGGTCTAAAATTAACCATTATCTTCCTACACATTTGAATTGGGGTTAAAAAGAACATGTGCTTCTATTGTTTGCATACAAACATTTCATTTCTAAGGGAAATTAATCGTTGTGAATGTGAATCAAGTGTGTGTGTGATCACAAACACCTCACCTGATTTGCTTTTGTCAAACCCTTCATAGGAGGCCTGCTAGGGGATTTCATCACCCCTAGGGACGACCTCAATCGAAGTGTGAATCAAAAGACACGCTTGTTTGGAAGTTAAAATCTTGTCACTCTTGGCTAAGCCCCAAAGAACTTTATACCTTTGGGAAGCGAAAGTGAAGGGTGGGTTACCCCTTTCTCTCGGCTGTGTGGCAGGATTTTTCTTTCAAATTCTTCCTTAGTCAACCTTGTGCAATCTAGCTAGAGACCTAATTGGCCATACCCCACTTGACTAGTCATAGGGCTTGTTGTCTTGTATTCAAGTGCTTGATTAATCATAACATTTAATCTTGGAAGACAAACTTATCATTGTGCTTGGTGTGTGTGTTTATGCATTTACATGTAAAATATTGTGTTTGATATTTCCCAATTCAAACTTCCAATAAACACTTTCCACATTTTCCAAGTCATCTAATCTTGGTATTGCACATCATATCCTAATCATAGTCATTTCTTTCATCCAATCAACATCATTTTACACCATGAAAACATTTGAAGACATAGCACTAGGGCTTATTCACACGCTTCATAAAGCTCAAACAAATCAAACACCTTTAGACCAACAAATCATTCAAAGCACCCATAACATTATCCAAAAACTTCAAACCAACCAATCACCACAAATTCAACAACTCATAGCACAAATCCAATACCTCATGGCCAACTGTCAAGTCCAACAAGCACATTATCAAGTCCAATCACCACATCAACACATTTCACATCAACCCTATGTGTCACTTACATCATCATATCAACCTCATCCATCCATATATCATGTTACCCCTTCATCAACCTATCACAACTCTTCTAATTTCAACTCTTATCCACATCAATCAACCTTTCAATAGTCATTGTCCTATTCAACCCCTCCATCATCATCACAACAACAAATCATATCACAAGTCCAAACACCATTCCAACCGCAAGACATTCAACCCCAATCCTATGTGTCACCTTCATCATCATGCCCACAAAACCCATTTACCTTCCATGTCAATGCCACATCGACATGTCCACCCATATCACAACAACAATGTAGCTTCCCAAGTCCACCTTGGCAATAACATCAAGAGCCTTTAAGTCTTAATGCCACCTTTGACAAGGGGAACACCAATCTAGTCCATGCACCCTTACCACCATCCAATCAAATGAATATCCCTAATCCACCATGTCCTAGTCCTAATCCATTGGCCTTTCCACCTTCTAACCCATCAAACTATTCATTACCCCCACCATCATCTAATCCTCCATCAAATCAATGCCTTACATTTAGATATTTAAAACATAAATTGATGGCATTACATAAATCCACCAATCCAACTACAAAGGATGTGACCCAAGGGCTACAAGAAAGGAATCAATTCTTGCCATGTCATTCGAATCATATACCTGAACATACAAAAGAGTCCTCAAACATCATGCCAAGTCCTTCAAGTCAACCATGCTATCCACAACCCCTTGAGCCAAGTCAAGATTCTCCCCTCATAAGTCCAAGTCAACCTCCATCATGCTCCTATGTTGTTGACCATCTTGAACATGTCAAGTCTCTCCAAGAGTCATACCCTTCTACTTCCATTCAAGCAACCCAAGATGTATGTCAAGAGCCTAATCCGAAGCATGTGGAAACATCAATCCCTAGTCCTAATCAAGATTAAATCATTGTCATCCAACCTGTCCATAATCTATATCTTTGTTATGATCAAGATGATATCCATAATGATGAAGAGCCTATCCATGAGAAACTTGATCCTATACCTATCCATGACCAAGATATTCCAAATTCACCTCCACCTAGCACTATCCATGATCCATCAACATCCACTTCCCTTGATGACACAAGTGCCTACCAAGCTAGTATAGAAGATCAAACCAATAATGTGAATCTAAATGAACATATTCAAGATCCTTTAAATCCTCCATCATCCACTATCGACCCCATTGCAAGTCCTCCATCATATCCACTTGGTCTTTCCAATAAGGAACTTGTGTCTAGTGTTCCACCTACACCTAGTTCCATTGTCCATTGCATACCCCAAAGACACCAATCTCAAGATGTTGGTACTTCCTCCATGCATTCTAAGTCCACTTTCCACCATAAGCCCTATCATACCCCCAAAGCATACATGGCCATCCCCTCTCCATCATCCTACAAGTGTCAAAAGCATGCGACCATACACTTCCCTCCATCCACTCTACCACCATTGCTTCCAACTCCTAATCTCCCTCCATCTACTTTGCCACCATTACTTCCAACACCTAATATTCCAATCATTCATAAATACCCTAAATATCCTAGTCATGACCAACAAATGCACACATTGTGTAAACATAAAGCTTCCACTCAATCCATCCACCCCATGGGATTCAAAAATAAAAATTTAGATGCCTCTATTTATAAAGTCAAAAATTCTAATGGTCCTAATGCCTTAGCATACAATTGCAAAAAGTCAAAGCCAAGTGCATCCAAAAAGTTATATAAGCCCATGCCTCCAAAAGAAAAGTCTAAAAACAAAATGGTTTGGGTACCTAAGCAAAAAGAAATCAAGTCAAATGAGGCATCTACGTCACAAAAATCCCAACCATCCACTTCCATCCAAAATACACATTCCATTCAAAAATTACAAAAATCCCACAAGACAAATAAAAGCCATAAAAATACTAAGTCTATGTGGGTACCTAAAGCACTTCATCACCCATCTCCTAAGCAAACATCTCCATTGCTTTCTACACCTCGTCCACATCAAAAGCTTCAATGTTTATCACAATGTGTGCAACCATTGGTCATGGTTCCCTTACATTTCACAACAAGCCCTTATACCTCCATCTTGTCACCCGCCATCCACTATCCTACATATCTTCCCCATCACATCCCTATGGTCCATTCCTTTGGTTAAGCCTCCCCATTCCTCTTTTGCATAATTCCTATATAATCTGCCATTTTCCTCCATAATACACATCATAATCCATCATCTACCTACTCTATCTCCCTTTCATGTCATCCCTTACCAACATCTATGAGCATAATGACATTTGACATGGTCCATGTGATGACATCCATCTCTAGTGGGACTATCACCTTTCATGCAACTAGACATTTGAGTCCCTCCTATCCAAAAGTCAAAAAAAAAAAGTAAAGAGAAATCCCTTCGTCTAATGGTGAAAACCTGGTAAACAGGCGCCTTGGATAAGTACCATGATGAAAACCTGGCAAACAAGC
Source organism: Sequoia sempervirens (assembly GCA_007258455.2). Lineage (NCBI taxonomy): Eukaryota > Viridiplantae > Streptophyta > Pinopsida > Cupressales > Cupressaceae > Sequoia > Sequoia sempervirens. Next base: position 896,465 of record VDFB02338372.1, on the reverse strand, counting down.
ATCATGTGTAGTTTGATCTTCTATGTCACTTACACTTGGGGGCACAATGTCTTATCTATCCAACCTATCATTTTTATGTCATATCATTTCCATCCTACCTACCATCTTTAGCCATCATACCTACCTATCATATTGGGTCCACTTATCCACTCTTCTCCTTTTGATCTTGATGACGATATAGGGGCAAAGTGTTGAAACATGTTTTTTGGGTATCTCTTGACATACCTCATCCTATCTAAACCAATCATATCATTATCCTATTGTCATCAGCTTTGTCACGAAAAATCCTAAGTCTTGTACCTAGAATGGGGCATGTCATTCCTATGCGACATAGTCTTTGGAGATCACATCCTTGCTCTCTTATGCATACATCCATTTCATCCATTAATCCCATTTATCTCCTTGCACCTAGACTTGGTTTTCCCCTTGTCATTGGTATCTAGCACAAAGGCTACCCAAATTTTCATCCATTGACACCTCAAAAACGTCAAAATCCAAAAAAATCATAAAATGTCTTGAAAAAAGAAGAAGACAAAAACATCCTAAAATGTCCTAAAAAAAGACAAAAACATCATAAAATGTCCTAAAAAATTACCTAAAAATCATAAAATGTCCAGAGAAAAACACAAAAACATCCAAATCAATGTCAAAGTCAGTCACATAGAGTCAAAGTCAGTGATGTCAATTAGTCCATGTCATTGTCGAACTACGTTGTCTCTGCACATTTGCTACGTAGGCAAGGCCATCAGTCGATGAGTCCCCGAGACATTAGGTCAGTCCTTTTAGGTTGGTCCAAATAAAATCATGGCATTTGTCACAATCGTCACATCAGTCAAATAAGTTAGACAGTCAAAATCAAACACAAGACAGTCATTTGAAACGTCAATGTCAAAATTGGTTAAAATTAGACAACACAGTCCAATCAATCATACAGTCAACATCAGTCAACTTGCCAAAACACATTACTCAAAACAATGTCAATCTCGTCACTCTTTGGTCCTCTTCAAGATGTGTCCTTCTTGGAGTTAGACCTCGTCAAAATGTCCTTTTCCTTTTTTCAGGATGTGTCCTTCCTGACAATAGGCCCCGTCAAACCGTCAACACCGTCAAATTGGCAAAACTCTTAAACTGTCAAAACTATCAAATCAAACAAGAATTCAATCTTTGGCAAACAAACATTGGCAAACAAAATTACATGGCTGTTAATCTTTCTTATCTTTTAGCTATCTTGGCTATTTTATCTTATTTTTTTTTACTATCTTTTTGGTCATGTTACTAGCTACCTCGAGGATGTCCTATGAAGGATTTAGAGGTACGATGATGTCTCCTGGCCTATTTTATTTTCTCTGACTGCTGTATGTGGGTTGTCTTGACAAAAAGACTGGGGCAACTTCGCCCTTAGTATGAGTTAGGACATTCCTTGTCTGTGACTGTCTATTTTTCAATTGGATGACCTTGCACACCTTGGTCTATGTCATACCATTGTGTTTGTTGTCCATTTGTGTCATTTTTACCACCCAATGATGATTAAGAGCAATAAATATTAGTCCTATGGCAATGTTTCGAAGGATTTGGTCTAGGAACTAACATGCATCTTCTTTAGTCGTGTCATCTTCTCTCACTCCTCTCATATAGGCATTGCATCCATATCATCATCCATATCTTTTGCACTAACATTTCTTTGTCTCTTCATATTCTAGTCTTCTCACCAATTTCGAGAGCACACCCATGTTCTGGGAACTTGTCTGTCCTCTCGAGGGGGCATACCGATACCCTCCTCATCATTCTTCCTCATCTTATTTTGCACTGGGGCATTCTTTGACTTATTTTTCTTTGTCACAATGCGACAAGCAACATTATGACAAAGAGGGGCAAAATGTAGACACCTAAAAATGACCTAGGCCTGCAAGCTTCATTTTTACCACTTTCGTCCTAGCATAATTAAGTCATTTAATTATGTCCTTGGTCCATATTCGACTATTGATTAAATAATTCATAATTATTTAATTAATTCATGTCATTTATTCCTCATGATTATTAAATAAATAAATATTATTTATTTATCTAATATGTCATTAATTATCTAAGTCCTCCTTTAATTAAATAAATTTCTTAATTTATTTAATCCCCTTTGTCATTTATTTCTTCTTGATTATTAAATAAATAAATTTTATTTATTTAATTACGTCACTAATTAAGTCCCCTTTTTTCTAAAATTAAATAAATTCTTATTTATTTAATTTTGTCCATTTTCCACTATAATTAAATAATTATTTTAATTATTTAATTATTCATTAGCCTCTTCTCTCATAAATTAAATAAATTTTATTTGTTTAATTTGGTCCACTCTCTTGAATTTTGAATTAAATTATTATTTAATTCGAAATGATTCCTTTTGTCACATTCTTCTATAATTTAATAATATCTTTATTATTTAATTATTCACTGGTCACCTGGAGTAAATAAATTTTATTATTTAATTTCTCCAGCAACCTCTTTGTCCATGCCAGTCTTATCCTCCATATCAAATCTTATCTTTTGACATCTCATTTAATTTCAACCCTTGATTGAATTATCTTATAATTCAATCTTAGCCCTTCATCCTTATCATTGCCCTAATTTTGACCTAACCCTAATTCTTATTGCAACATTCAATTTTGATCATTGATTCTAGGGTATTTGTCATCTTCTCATCCTGGCCACACATTCAAAATTGTAGTTTTTATAAAATGGCAATTTTGTTCTCATTTGGATCTCTCTTGCTCTCTGGCTCTCTTGGCCTCTCTTGACCTCTTGTACTCTTGGTCTCTCTCATGCTTAGACATCATTTTATGCTACTATTAGTCTTACAGTCATAGTCATTTTAGTCCATTGTAGGGTCATTTTATTTTCTGCAAATCATTCAACACTTGCATAGGGCTTAGTCTTTGGTCATAGTTGCTCACACAAATCTGAGGGCATTTTTATTCGCTGCAAGCTAGGAGGTGTAACAAAGGTTAATCATGGAAGGTGGAGACTTAGGGTAACATTATCCCTTTTGTCTTCACTCTACTTCCTTTGTGCTTTGTTATTTCATAGGAATTTTTAATGTTATTGTGCTAACCCCTCTAACAAATCTGATTTTCCCTTGATCACACCTTTAACTATCAAAGATGTCACTCTTGAGTTTTGAAATTCTATCCTTGAAAGGATTCAAAGGAATCTTGTTGGGTGGAAAGGATCTCTACTCAACCATGCTGGTAAGCTTCAACTTATTTCTATTGTTCATTAAGGTTTACCTATTTGTTTCCTATCGATATTTAAAATGCCTAGATATATTGTTGAAATTTTTAAGAAAATCTAGAGGTCTTTCCTCTAGTTGGGCACTGAGGAGGAAGAAAAGAAACTTTCCTTGGTTAAATGGGATGAGGTTTGTCAACCAAAAAGTTGTGGTGGTCTTTGGATAAGAACCATTTCTAATTCTAATAAAGCTCTTATTACTAAAGTGGGTTGGGATCATCTAAGGGATAGGAAGGATTGGTGTGAAATAATGAATGTCAAATACCTTTTGAACCAATTATTGATTGTCTACCTTTCAGAGGCCCACCCTTTGGGATCCTTGGTTTGGAAGGGCATTTGTAGTCTCCAAGATCTTATGAGGAATGGGATCAAATGGAAGATAGGAAATAGTAATAAAATTGGATTTTAGGAAGATTCTTGGTTACTTGACTCTCCACTAGATTCTTCTAAGTTTAGGTTCCTTAAGGGTCAGGCTCAACAAGTGTTTGGTATATATATTAGTGATTATTTTCTAGGACCCTTAAGAGCTAGGAAATGGAATGAAATTATCCTTGGTTTTCCTTTATCCCCTAATATGTTTCTTCTATCCAAGGAGCTACTGGATTTAATCTCTCTCACCAAGATACCCCCTTCTCAACATGGGGATAATTTCTTCTTGATCCATGATAATCAAGGTGATCTTATTGTTAAATATGCTTATAGACAACTAACTAATTAAGGTGTGGCCAATAATCTATGGAAAAAGGTTTGGAATAGATACATGATATCAAAAGTTAACTTCTTTTGGTGGACTATGTGTCATAATAGAATTCTTACCTAGGATACTCTAAGGAAAAGAGGATTCTAGATCCCCAATAGATGCCTTTTGTGTAAATGCAACAAAGAATAGGTTGATTATCTATTGTTACACTGCTCTTTTTCTACTGAGGTGTGGGAGCTAGCATTTGGAAGATTAGGAATACAATGGATTATGTGCAAGGAAATCACATATTTTATTTTGAGTTGGTTTGGACCCTTTACCCATCTACTAATTGGTGAAATATGGAACCAAGTTCCTCCCATTATATGCTAGTGCTTATGGAAAGAGAGGAACAATACGATCTTCAAGAAAACTGAGATAAACCTGTAATAGGTGATTGGTATAGGAGCTTGGCTCATCGAGGAAAATATCTCTCTTCAATGGGAGAACCTTGGATAAAAGGTCCCACAGAGTTGGAAATAAGTATAGCTAAAGCTTGGCATCAAAACCTAGATGCTAATTCATATGACAACTCCAAAATTCTCACTAGGAGAGACACTATTTGGAAAATCCCTATCAAGAGATGGTTTAAGCTAAACTTTGATGGGGCTACTAAGGGAAACCCAAGAAGAGTAAGTATAAGAGGTTTCATTAGGGACCATAGAGGAAATTTGGTGGCTAGTTATGTTGGGAGGATTGGTCTCCTTTCTTCTATAATAACATAAGCTAGAGCACTATTAAAGGGCTTACAGATAGTTGTTTCCTTGGGGATAAAGAACCAGCACATTGAAGGTGAATCTAATTCCATTATTGATGCTATTAATTTTGATAGAATGTTGGGGAAGAACACTAAGGATATTCTTCTTGATATTAGATTCCTTGTGTCTAAATTAAAATTAAAGGTGGTCACTCATATTTATAGAGAGAGGAACCAAGTGGCTGACACCTTAGCCAAATTTGTCTCCTACTAGAAATTGTCCAAATACTACTGTGATTTAAGTCTTTTTCCACCAAATATTCAGAGTATTATAGTGAAGGAACAAAGCCCTTACTTGACTCATGATAGGAATACAACATGTGCTTAGCTAGATTCTTGGGGGGTCCAAAAGCTTTTTCATTGGGCTTTCTAGTCTTATTATTTATATGAGATGGATGATTAAATGTATTGATGGGATAGATACCAAGTGGATGTTTTCAAATTATAGAATGGAGTCCATTTGGAAAAATGAAATCATTTTTTTCTGCGACAAGTGCGGGTTGATTAACTCTAAGCTAAACTATACTTGTCATAATCTCCTTATGGGGATTTTATTAAGATCATGGAATTTCAAATTTTATGTTTTTGAATTTGATGTGACTTGTAATTATGAGAAAAATCTCCTTTTTCACTTTTCTTTATTTGCTATTTTGGTTTCATGCCTTATAGCTTCTATATGTGGTATAACTAAAATTGACCAATCCCTAATTGCTATCAATTTAGAGATTTCTAAATATGGCCCTATAGCTATCCTGCCTAGATTTCAATATTTTTGCTATGTGGAAGGAAATCCTTCCCTGTCGATCATATCCTTTTTTTTTAATCCATTTATGTGAAGAAATCCTCATTAAAGCCTATGCTAATATTATTATAGGGAAATTATTAACTCATGCTTGTGATCTATCCTTAGGCTTCATTCCCAAAGATTTTTATTTATGGTTTAAATTGCTTTTTGCGTGGGTTATTTTTCACCTTGCAATTATCTCTAACATTATGTTTTTTCAGGGTTCCTAGTTATACTATGCACAGTGTAAAATCATGCGGGGGGGATAGGGTGTTGTTGGAGCTAGATAATTGCAATTAATTTCACAAATATCTATTGGTCTAGCATATTTTCATTAAAGGTGGCATTGCTCCTTTGATGGAGAGATTTGTGGGCCATGACTCTAATCTATCACCCTAGTTCATGAACTCTTAGAAGAATCGACATGTGTCTCTGGAAGGCATCTCCTTTTAAGTGGATGAGAAAGTGATTACGTAGATGATGGCCCTCAAGAGGTTTGGCATGAAGCATCCTAAACATTTGAAGACCCATGAGAATGTTAGTATGGAAAAATTCTTTGTGGGAGATGAGAAGCTAGTGCACAACCAATCTAGGTTTGAACAAGAGGCTCTTCCTCAGCCATGGAACCAGGTGTGTCTTGTGTTGGCGAAATATTTCATGCTTGAAGGAAGGTACACAACTTATTAATTCTACCATTTTCCCTTGTTAAATCAACTTAGGTATAAATTTTTACTGAGATTTCTCTTTTTTCTACTAATGGACCTTGAAAACTCAGTCAAACAATGTGTAGAGTCTGCTTCTTTAAATCCCAATGACCCACTCCCCTACCACTCCACCAGGGCTTTATCCTAAGACTCTACAGCTTTCACTTAGCTTTATACCCTTTGAAAGCCATTTTGGCCATCTAAATTAAGGAAATTGAGCCACCCACCAAGACCAACTTATCTCTAGTTGAATCAAAAGGCTTTGTTAGGAAAAGTCACCCAATCCTTGTTGATTCTGAAAAACCCAAACCTACTACCAAAAAACTTAAGGGTATCAAGGGATCTACCCAAAATAGTGCACTGGTGAACCTGAGTGACCTCAACTCTACCCTTGCTAAGACTCCCAATAAGCCTTCCCTAAAAAAGAAAGGTAAGGAGGAGAAGAGCCTCTGAATAAAAGGGAAAATGTTGTGATAAAGGACTCATTGGGTGATACAATGGTGGTAGAGACTATGTTTATTGGATGTGATGCCATTATTTGAAACTCTAGCAAGTTGGAAAAGAATAGGAAAATGGTGCAAGTCAAGGATTTGGAAACTGAAGAGGATTTGTTAGGAAAAAAAGATAGTAGAGTTGAAGAGGTGTCAAAAGGTGAAGAAGGTGAGAAAGCCAGAGTTCCCTCTTCCATTACTAACAAGGGTAAAACTAAGAAAGATATTTTTTCCTCTCACTCTTTGAAACCACTAGATATTGAGAAAAATGATACTGACTCTGCTATGGTCAGAGGGGAGGTGTTAGATCTGTAGAAAGAAAGCATTGACAAAATGGAAATTTTTTTCAATGGTTTAACCTATTTCACAGTCAAATTAGTTCATGATGTAACTAGTACCTTGTCAGATGTCATGAAGGAGGAGATGGAAATGAAGAAGGATGGATACCACTAGGAGTGGATTGGTGATGATTTGGTTTAGCTTCTATCAAAGAACTAGGAGAATACTAGCTAATCTACTACTGGTTTATTGTTTGTCTAAGTGTTGTTAGTATGTGTATGTTTTTGGTTTTGTGCTTTGTTTTTTTAATTTTTTATCTTGGTCTACATTGGCCCTTGTGGCTCTCTATGAAGGTTACAACACCCTAAAAATGTTTCTTAGTTTATCAAAAACAAATTACCACTTTATTTATTTTTTAAGTTATTTTAAAAAAAGGTAAAAAGATAGCAACTATGCAATAAATGTTAACTAAGTAACCTTACAATATTACATAACAAAGCCTAATTAGTCCCATGGCGTTACATGGCTGCATTACACACAACATTTCCAACCAATAACATTGTAAAAGATAATTCCAAGAAGCTAACAATAGAAGCACACATTTGCTAGATAACATAATGATAACATAAAATCATCCAAGATCAATAGAGATGAAAAGATATACATCATTTATTACATTTCATTTGATAGTTCAATATTACAATTGTGGAGCATATTTCCACAGGTACAACACATCATGGATACAATAGTATATTACATAATTCTTCCCTTATATCAATGGGAAGAGTACATCAAGTAAAAGAATAATACATCGAGGAAGAATAAGGTGCACAACATGGAACTGTCTTCAACCAAGAGAAGTTCTAGAAACTCTGTGTTTGCTTCCACATCATGAACATAACCTGGGGACCCAATGGTGTGCATAGCACATTCCACCCAACCAAGTGGACCTGAAGGTCTACCTCTCATCCTAAGAGTTGAAAAGTAAGATCCTCAACCAAAAAGTTCAAGCAAACCAAAGGTAAACAAGACTCCACAACAAGGATAACAACAACTCAAGATAACAACCCATAACATTTCAAACACATAACCAAAACAAAAATAATGAAAATTCAAATAGAACCAATTTCCAATAGTATAGTGCAACACTAAATAACCATAATGTGTGTCAACAACAATAGGGTCCAGAGCCTGCAAATGAGATCACAACATCCACCAACAATAAATATCAAAGGAACCTAAATGATTAACATAAATAAAGTTTCCATGAGGCATATATGCAAAAATAAATGACTAAAAGGATGCTTCAACAAAAAAATTAGGAAACAATTTCCTCAACAACCATTAAATTATAGCCACTTCCAAAGGTATAAGAACATGAAGGGGAACCAAAAAGGAAATCAAGGTTGCTAAAGGATGGAGTGTCATCACATAGGTGTGATGGGTTACCCTAGTGTAACCTTCCTACACAATTGGATCACCTTGGCCACCTCTACCAGCCACCAGACCCCCATGCCGCTATGTGGGATCAACATACCTTGCAAAATTACTATGTAGAGGAAAGGCAATTGATCTTTCCATTTTAGGCCTTCCCACTCATCCCAATCCTAAACAAGCACTTGGGCCCATGAGTGAGGCTACATTATTTGAATTAATGTGAGATACTATCCAATCCCCTAATTAATTAATTAAGTTATCACTTGATTAAACTCCCAATGAGTTATCCTGGACCAACCACTTTGGGAATCAGACCTTCATTGAGAGCCACTCCCCCTTTCCAACAAAAAAGTATCAAAATCACAAATGAGTAAGCCACTTGCACATGATACTAAAACCAAAAAAAATATCAACACCACATAAGGCATGCACCCTCTCATGCTAGAACTTCATAGAAAAGAAAACCACTTTTAAGTGCAAGGATGAACCCACGAAAAATTAAATTAAATATAAGAGAAACTGTTCACTAAACCAAAATGGGGACCAAATAAGAAGCAACATACTCTTTCCCACCTCTTGAAGCTCAAGAAGAACAACTAACCAAAACCAAAAAATGAGTGTAAAACAAAGCAATGTGGTTCGAACACAAAACTTCGACACATAAAATCCCCCTCAATATAAAACCAACCACAATATCAAATCCTCACAATGACCATTAGGTACAAAAAATCTCCCACATACAACCATAACGCAAACAACATTTATTTTGAATATAGAGACAATTCCCAAAAGTTGTCGAATACAATACCAACCATACTAAACAAAATCAACTTATGTACCAAGATTGCACACATTATTCCTCAAAAATAAATAGAGATTATTTCAATCATGACATACACTATTTAAAACCAACTCTTAATAGACCAATAATCATGAGTCAAAAACATCAATTCTACTTTCTACTTTATTCACCACCAAGACAAACTAGTCCATATATTTAATCAAATCTCTTTAATTATCTACATATGTAAGTCACTTACCTACTTGATCAACCACATAGGAAGAGATAATATTAATTAAATCATTTAGTTTACACATGGATAAACACACTCTTCCAATTTCATAATACATCTTCCAAGATACATCGATACACACACATACATATAAATCTCAAACATAGTTATCATAGCTAATATTTCCCTTTAGTCTTAATTTATTTGTACACTTAGTTCACTAAATCTCTATAGGAGTGGTTAATTAAATATTTAAGATTATAATAAAAGAGACAGATCCATTTATTTTAAACTACTCATATACTACAAAAATAATGTCAATAATAGAATTTATCCTTCACACATTAAGTCCCTCAATAGATCCTCCTTAAAATACTCAATGGATTTTTTGTATATTGGAATACCCTTTTTCTATAATTATCCTCGTGTATATATATTAAAATAACTCCAAACTGCCATTAACTTCTATTAATTACATGTCCAAAATAACTTCCAAAATTTAGGGTAAGATATTTAAATATATGCTTATCAGTTGCAAATATATGATCAATACATGCATTTTATGAAATAAAGTTAATAAAATACCTATGTGACCACAAAAGCAATAGAATTTTGAAATTTATTTTCAAAGAGTTTAATATAATAAAGGATTTCTTCCTATATTTTCTTTTAAGCTACACAATTGCTCATTCCCTACAAATCTTCTTGGTTAGTTGAAATAAGACATTGAAATTAGGTTTCTAATATTCATAAATAATATTGTAAATGTGATCTTAGTTAAATTTAAATTCAACACTTGCTATAGTCTAGAATAAAAAGAGGTATCCATGTAGAGGTTTAAGTATGAATATTAATGTATAGGTTTAACTATGTTGATAATGCAAGTCAGGTTCTATGGTGCATGAATAAGATCACAAATATTTTCTAGTAGTCGATTTCCTTGCAAGACATTTTTGGATGTCAAGAAAGGTAAAATCTAATGCAAGTGAAGCTTGACAACCTAAGTGGAAATTGAACTTTTTTTGCATGGTAGATTGGTATTGATCAATGGTGAAAATAGTTGTATATGACAGATGAAAGATTATGTTTAAATTAGGGTAAGGAGCTTAAAGACATGCCTGAGAATACAATAATTTGAGAGATAGAAATCAATTCCATGATTTCAAACAAGGACATGTGATGTGAATGGAGTTTCCTATGGCCTCTGACAAGAGGTAAGGGATAAATAAATTTACAAGATTCAAATTCAAATAGGGTACACCCTTGATGAGAAACAATAGGTAAATATTTCTAGATCTACATGACATAAAGAATCGACTGGAGGTTATCAATATTGTTTTTCCTTCACATGTCAAGGGTATTAGGGACAACAGTGCAACAAGAGGAATCTAGCCATACCAAAGAATTGAATAACAACTCTTAAAATATGATAAATAGCTAATAACAGGGGGCAATGACCTAATTCACTAAGTTAAGTGTAAACATGTGAAAATTGAATGTTGTACTAGTACCCATTTATGGCATCATGGTTCCATTTCATGAAACCACCATTAAGAGTGTTACAAGCCAACAAGATGGAGGAAATTCCTTATACATGGATAAAATTTCACTTTCCCAGGTCGCAGTCTTAATGTCGAATGCATGCCTACATCAAAATTCATTAGTGGTATATAAATATTAAGGAAAATTACTTTAGATCCAAAAATTCAAGGCACATCAAACACACAGATTAAAATATTAGATTCCCATAGGCGATCAAAAACAATGAAAGAATTTGAAAGGGAAAAGAAAGCCATGCTAGTGATTCAAGAGAAACTTTAGTTTATTCACAAAACAAGGAGCCATGATAGAGAACCTGTGGCCTAAGGGAAAGTTTTTAGAGATGCATTCATGTTTCGAAGTTTGGAAATTAAACTCCACCACAAGCTCAAATGGATCAAAAGAAGCAAAAAATTTAATAGTACAAAGGCACCTAAATTTCATATCAAGGAAATTTAGATACACCATTAGGGGTATGTACAGGATCATCATGGAAAAGATAGGCCCTTAAGTGGAAAAAAGGTTAGAAAAATCAGAGTTGGGCAACTTGACATAAAAATTTGAATAAGTTTAACTATATTATATCAAAAATATGTAAGAATAGAACTTATAGAAAATTTAATGTATTTTCAAAACTACTAGGTTTTCTTAAAAACAAAGAAATATATGTTGTGAAAATTTGAAATTTCAATGGAGTAGTACTTAAATTTTAGGGAAAAAATAAATAGGTGTTTATCTGACCACCCTAACTACAATAAAATGATAATATTTTTTTGTAAGATTTTAGATATAAGTAGAGGGATCATGTCCTAATGTGATGCATATTTTTTTGTAATTGTTTTCCAAGTAAATAATTAATTATGATTTTTTTATTACAAATTTTAAAAAGTATAAAAAACTCGTATGTCTGACCACCTTAACTTGGTCAAAAATTAATGAAATTCAAATTTTCTTTTTTTAAGCCTATAGTATGCAAATCATAGAATGTGACACATGTTTTGGATTCAAAAAATGTGATACTATTTGAAAGGTATAGGCGTTTCTCAATTAGTCTATCAATCAAGACTTTACTCATAATTTGAATAGAAAATGAATAATAATTACTTAATAAATTCAAAGTAAGCATAATTTATATTGGTGGAAAAAAAAGAATCTCCTTTAAAACCCCTTTTTTCATCAATTTTAGGTAAAAAAAAGTCGTTAGCCACATACCCATCATATTTCCACTTTTTGGCCTATGATGATCCTACACATACCCTTAGAAGGAATAAATGTCTAGCGTGATGTGATATAAATAGAAAGAGATTGAATAAAATTTTGGAGTAATCAATGCCCTAGTGTAGCTGGATAAAAGCCATGAAAAGGTACATGCCAATTGAGTGGGAAAATGAATTGTACCCACCAACACAAAAAACATAAACAAGATTAGAGGCTTGACTAGGAGGTTGAGGGCAGTAAGGAATTTTAGATTCAATACCTTTACTTAAGCTGCATAAGAGAAGAAATTGGTTGAGAGATATGAACCATGTCCATCAGATGTTATGTTCTTGTGAAGACTAATGCTAAATGATACAATCCAAAAGATAGGCCCACTCTAAACTAATGTGCATTGTAACGTATACTAGGAATAATGAAGGGGCAACTAACATGTACATCAGCAAGGATAACCATGGAAGGACGAGAGAAAATGTTAAGACATTCTAGAAGCATATGTATTTTTAGTACACTAAACATTCCTAGATGTTGATCACAACATGCATTTGAATTTAAATGATCTAGCCATGGATCAATACAAAGCATATGCAAGAAATTACAAAATTACACAAACATTACCACCAAACACAAATGTATTGCATTTTATTTTTAGAATATAAGTTGAAAAAGAAGCCTACTTGGTTGTACAGCATTCTTGAATGGAATATGGGAGATGCTAAGGTTGAAAGAATCACCCATATTCTTGCACTATCACTAGCCTCTCCATAGAAAATAATCCCTCCTCTAAATGCCACTCTGCAATCTTTTATCAACTCCTCTACCTTGCTTCAAGAGTTGTTCTAAAAAAAACCAATTTTAGTTGTCCCTCTCTCCCCTCTTGCATGCAATTCCCTCTCTAATGCTCTGCACAACCGCCGTCCATTATTTCCTATCTCGGCGACCAAGGTCATTATCATGGTTTAATGCAAATTGACCAACCTTTTTAATAGGTGATTAAGGAATGGTATGATGAGATATCCTCCATGGGCCATCTCCATTTATTTTCATGTCTCCCATTAGTACTCTTACAGAGCAGTTATCCACTGATTTTGAGATAACTTCATAAATATCATCTCACATATCTATATATATTATAGTGATAAGGTTTATATTTATTAATTAATTTATTTATTTTCACAAAATAGCTTCTCTTTTATATAATAATTGAAATAATCTTTAAGTTAAAAATAATACACACAAATACACATATATGTATATATATATATATATATATATATATATATATATATATATATTTGTTAAACAAAATTTTGTTAGCAAAGTAATAGGTTAGAGTACAACAATATATTGATAAACATTTATATTTATATATTCATATATAAACGAGTATCAATTAAAAAACACATACATCAAATGGTATTTATTTGATTATCAAGAAACTTAACTATTCATCAAAATAAAATGAAACACAATGAATCAAATTTCAATGAGCCAAATACCACACCATGCCTTATCATGAAACACGGCCAAAACTAATCATGGAGGGGCACTACAAATTTAGTGATGCAAGATGAAAAAATGCAACCTATATGCAATTTCACTAATGAAATATTTAGAATCCCTAAATGAAAATCAAATAATGCAAGACCTAATGTAAAGTTAATGTAAGCTAGATCTTGGAATATGATCACTGCAAATTATAAATAAGGTGCTCAAATGTAAGGTTCACTAAAATGAACACAATGAAATAGGGTACTACACCCTTTAGGAGATGAAGCACATAAGGAGAAGGGAATCCCTTTTGTATTTCCCTCTTATTTAATTCAAGGAAACCCTATAGATCTCAACCTAATGATTAAATTACAAGAATAGATGGCTACAAGGTCTCCTTGGGTGTGATTAAAAATAAGGGGTTCAACACTAAGAAAATTCTTAGAAAGAAAGAGATGAAATTATTATGCAAATCTGACTAAATGACCTAGAAAATGAATCTTGAAATCAAAATGAAAAATAGAAAGATATATGAAAGTACCTATAGGATAGGAGATGACTAAGAAAGACTTGAAAAACCATAAATTTTTTTGTTTTTGATGTGTATAGGAAATCATACACCAGACTAGGAGATTTAGTCCCAGTCTAGGGTTTCTAGGCAAAAAGTAGAATCTCATAGTGACAAGTCTGAATCAACTAAAATCTGGTAAAATTCTTGTACCATGACTCATACACACAAGGTGATGATTTAGTCCTATTATGATTTTTTTGAGAATAAGGATTTGAATCATCTCTCCTATCTTTACACTTCCTTCCTATGTTTTCCAAATTTTGCTTCCAGATCTGAACCTACTAAAATATTTGAAGCAAAATATTGTTTTAATTTTCTTATGGGGATTTTTCCTCTTTCAAACCCCTAGTTTGGTAATTATAGCTTGATAGAAATAGTAAATTTTAAAAGTAAATGTGTGTGAGAGTCCTAATCTTAAGCACATCTAAGACTAGGAGATCTAGAGTGCAATGAAACCCTAATCTAATGTACTAGAATAGGATGTGTGAATGAAACATAAACATTATGAATCACTTTTGGTGATCTCTAATCACCCTAATAATCCATGGTAATTAATGTACCATCTAATTTCACCTTCATTTTTTTCCAATTTGAAGTGCCCATGTTGAAAATTTTTCCTTGGCAAACTCAGAAGTGCCCCTAAGAAATCTACTCCAAGTGACCTACTTTGGAGGGTCACAATTTGAAGCCAAATAATTTTGATTTCAAACCCCTTAGTATAAATACTCATGTGACATATGTGAATATATATGTTAGTTTTTAGCTTCCCATGACAAGTTTTTACAATGTTTTGAAAAGAAAACCTGGATGGTTCTGGCACAGTTTTATTGTTTGGAAACTCTTTGCCCTGCAAAGTGGCCTCCTATTTGAGTTAATATTTTGCATTTGGTGGTATGCCATGTCAAAAGGATTTTTTCTCTCCATTCTTCTCACATTCTTGTACTCCCTGGTCTGATTTCAAATCCTTATGATCTGATTGCTATTTTTTCAAGATCAAAAGAAAATGCAATTTGATTTCTTTTCACACCTGCATTTTTAGAACTTTTCAAGGTGTTCAAATTTGACCCCTAATATCTTGTGATGAATTATTATTCAATGAAATAGCTCTTGTACAAATACTCAGTGTACCCAAATAACCTAGTGTGTCCAATTGCAGTTCCCCAAGACATGATTTGGTATTTTTTCAAAGTGGCAACTTGGTGAGTTTTAATTGGTTTTGAACAGGTACAATTGCAAAATAGTCTGAGTAGGCCACAATGAAATTAAATATATTTTATCCCATGATCCCTTTTTTTTTATCCATTTGTTGCATTGCATTCTTGGGTCAAATATCTACAATCTTGTTGAATTTCATGCTTCTAGGATAAGTTCTAATGGGTTATTTAGTTGCTTTCTAATCATGACATGGCCAAAATTGGTGTTTCAAAAGGTTACAAATTTTTCAAATATAAGGATAACCCATTTCTTTTTTTGGTTTTAAATTTCTACATATCCATTTTCGTCAAAAATGGAGCTCATTTGATACATTATTTTAATGTATTTCAGGTGTGGTAGACATGTCCTGAGGGCGAATTTACAAAGGAGGTACTTGAATTTTAAGGGATGGGAAAATTTTGAGGAAATACATTTTCTCTAAACAATTGATGGTTCCCCTACACTAATTTTTGTTGCTCCAGGTGTCTTGGTTTGCTCGCAATGAATTTTCTCCAAATGGCTTGCAAGAATAATTAGAACTCACAATTTTTATAATGTTTCAAATTTTCATATTAAAATATTTTGAATACTTTAAATTTTGTGAAAATATAAAGGGGAATTTAGGGAAAACAAAAAATGCATCTTCAATTTTTTGAGAGGACAAGCAAGTTTAATTCTTACTTCTGATTGGCTAAAATACGACTTTCAAGGCTTTCATAGTAGCATGAAAACTTATTTCCCATTGTTGTTTTGATTTTCCTTTTTCATTCTATTTTAGCATAATTTTGATGGGAGGAGAGATCATTGAAACTATAGAGGTATCCAACTTCAAATGCATGGATTTTTTGGTAAAAATCTCAAACAAGCAATCACTGAATGCATACACCAAAGAAATTGAAGAATGTGAAAAGTTGTAGTAAACATAGGAGGTTTGGTGGAACAATACTCAATTGCTTGAAAGAATGAAGATGACGTTAGGAGAAGAGTTATGGGGGCATGAGAAAGGAAATATTTTATCTTGATGTTGTGACTTCCCCACTAGCCCATTAAAATAAAATTTTGTTTTCCTAAATATTGCGGGAACATGGGGAAGTGAAGCATGAAGCTTTATTTTAAATTTTTAAATAATAACTTGCCCATGAGCCCAAGAAAATAAATGCTCCTTGATGGAACCCCTCAGTAAATTTCTTGGTTCCACCCTACGGGTAAGTGCACAAAGTTGAGTTGATGAAACATGGAAGTTTTTCCTTAACCAAAAAATTGAAATTGGCTTTGACAAAACGGGATCCCCATTTTAATAAACGGGATCTCATTTACTAAAAATTGGGATATCGTTTAGCTTTGGGATCTCGAGCCTAACATAGAATGGGATCCTATTTTTCAAAATTTGGGATCCCATTTCATGTTGGATCCCAAACTGATGGAAAAGGAACATCCCTGGTCGCGCCCACAAAAGGATATGAAAATCATGGCAAAACCTATCCTAGGAATTGGACATTCCAGTAGGTGACTAATATCTCTACATGGACGATCATTTACTTGTCAAACCAGGGAACGTATACTTTGAATGGCGCAACACAATATATGCACTAAGAACTAGTTTTAGTCACAACTTAATGGAAACAAATACTTGAAAAGAGATTTTGCCTATGCTAGAGGAAGGTAATGCAAAGTTCTCTTAACTCAACCATAATTTAACCAAAGAAAAAACCATAATAGTTACAACTAAGAAACAAACTATGAACTGGCCTTATGCTATAGGAACAGACACAGGGATGGATTCTCGATGTTGGAGGAACAATATAAGAATGATTTTGTACATAAACTTCAAAGATGAAATCTAACTGATATACAACAGAAAAGAAATAGCTAACTAACTAAGTACTTATACTACTAAGTGGGCCCCCTTAGCAAGCATCAACTAATTACACAAGTGTTGAACTCAGAACTTCATCAAACTTTATTCATAAACTCAGAATGGTATACATTGCTCTGTTGATATGAGAACTAACAACAAAATCTGTATCTTGTCATACAAATTCTACTTTCTATTATCATATTGACTCTTACATGATATCTTTCTATCTCTTACTATGCTTCTATGCTTACTCTACTTCTCTATCACTCTATATCTCTGCTCACTTACGCAGGAGGAGCACTTATTTGAATCAGGAAAAATAACTACTAACTAACCCTAATAGAGAAAGATGTGGCTATGAAATGTATCCTGAAATAAAGGAACAAACTTCACAAATGAGCTTATCCATTCAACCCGATCTAGAGAGAATCTAGCACTCCACTCTTTCTAGATTGACTAACATTAAAAACCCTTCCCAACAATTTCAGTCAAAGAGACTTTGCCAGAGCTTCCTTGAAGTCGTGCAGGAAATGGACTTTACTGCAAGGCCGAGATCAGCTGTGCTTGACTTGATCATACTTTCTTCAACAACCTGCAAAACAAAAGGTAATAGATGTAAAAGAAAAGGTGCATAGCACATACACAATATCCATTCATTAATCACAAATTTAAATCTATTTCATCATTCAAAAACTATATGCGATATACTAGTCATTTAGGGAGTCAAACGGGGTAATAAATAAAGATAAGTCAACATGAGGGGCTGGGTGAACATGAAAGTGTATCGCTACAGGATACCCCCAATAAAAGGTTTCTTAAAGAGTTTAAACAACCATAAACAACAGAAATGAGGGTAGTAAAAGTACACCAAGATATCCAAATAATGGGCATATTTTGGGCTCATCATTTGCCCCCTACTTAACCCAATGTTGGTCCTCTAGGATTACACTTTCTAGTGGTCTCATGGAAATCAATGGTTGTAGCATGACTCTGAAATGGAGTTCCAAATTTGTAACAAAAACCTCTGAAAGTCTGCCACCTTTCATACCTGCGAGCTTCAGTATCTTCATTGATATTTATAGCTTGGGAACGATAAAGGGACCACATTAGCACAGGAGGTCTAAATGTCAATGGCATCCACAATTCAAACCTCTTTTGAAGTCCCAGTTGTATGTATCTGCCTAATCGCTTGAGAGCTGCTGTAAAATTTAGGGGACTGTGAGGCTCAGACCTTCTTAGCCCAATAGTTAATCTTTCCCACCTCTTCTCAATTCTTGTGTATGACAGCCTCCAAAACAAGGATGGTTGTTCCTAAAAATCAGCATATACCTATTTTCTAAGATCAAATATTTTCATCCTAGCTATATTATTATGAAAGCCATATGCTAGAGTGAACCAGGTTTTCAGCATTGCATGAGGGTCTAAACTCTCAGAACGCAATGGAACAGGCTCAGATCTTTCAGCTTCTTCATACGCTTCCCATTTCCTACCATAATTTGCTTCATTCACCACCCATGACATAAGTGATCTCAAATGGATATCACCAATATACAGAAGAGGATTCCACTCTATTTCAAATGGAATTATAAAGCCATGTAAATAGAATTCACACAAAGAATTTCTTAACCAATTGGGAGCTGCCTAATATGCATCATAAAATTCTCTAGCAGTGTGAATAATAGGATCTTTATTTCTAGAAATTTGCATTAGTTGGAACCACAAGAATTGTTCTTTGAGGCACAAAGCATAAACTCTAGGTGGTGGCTTGTATTCCATAATCTGACCAGTTACCTTTAGCATTTCATCCATTTTCTCTTTTAACTCCAGAATTTCATTTTTTAGTTTCTTCTTTTCCTCCTCCCATAGACTTTGTTGCATTTCCATCTGGGCTAGGTGGCGGAAAGTTAGGGTTTGCAATGTAACTAGTTTCCATGTAGCTTTGACATATTCCAAAAACTCAATTAAAAATGTCTTTTTATAAACAACAATGGATTGACAAGTTGTAGGGGAAAATGTAGCTTCACTGGCCATGTCCAATTGTTCAGTCTATTCCTGCTCCTACTGTAGGATGAATTCCTATTGCTATAGTGGAGAAGATTGTGCTTCCTCTGAAATCTACATAGCAGTAGCAACCAAGTCATCAAGACTTAGTACCCCTTTTTCATTATGCTCAATTTCCCCCATCTCAATTTGTTCCTTTTTAGGAGTGAATGAACTCCGTGCAGCACTCTAAAACACATTCTAAGAAACATCACATTCAGACTCTACAGATTCTTCTAAAATTATAATAACCTCAGGTTGAGGTGAAGCAGGGGAGGCTTTATGTTTTTTCCTTGTGGAAACTCTTCTTAGCAATGGTGATAGCAATAGGTGTTGTTGTAGGAGATTTTGCTGTAGGGGAAGATGTTGCAGGAGAAGAGCATTTCCTTTTATGAGAATGAGGGTTAGATTTTGGGGTTTGTTCCACCCCAGATGACTCTCTTGCCTTTGTTTTTCCCTTCTCTCTCGTAGCGGCAGACCTAGTTTGTACTCAGGCAAAGGACTCTAGTGTGGGAGCTACAGGACCAGGTGCTATAGGAGCAGATGACCCTTGCCCTATTCTTCTACTGGTAGATGCTATTTCTTCTCTTTTTCTCTAAGGCCGTGGGGTAAGTACCCTAGGGGGTTCTAGAATTTGCAATCTTTTGGGCAACAAATTATTTCCAGGAAAGAGGTGATACATCTATCAAAGAGCATGCAATCAACAATTTTATGAGGCCATGGTGAGCAATAGAATTATCCTTCCCCTATTGGGTTCCATGTGCACTTTGTTCCAGAAAGTTTAACAAAAAGTTTGGAACATTTATAGCGAACCCATGCCTCATATGACTTAACAATTTGAAATGGTAAGAATGCAGGTAAGAGAAACAACCTTCACAAGTTAAATACCTAATGATGAAAGCAGCATATTCTGGGTATGGAGGAGGCACCGACACTTTCTTGCATCCCTGCTTTGAAACTTCCAAAGATCCATCAGTGGGTATTGAAAATTCAACCCTTGCAGAGGCAACATCCGAAGAAAAATTCTCTCCAATGGCTAGAAGCCCAGTTACCTCTACAATTATTTCTTTAGTTACAACAACTGTTAGACCCCATACAGTAGCCTCCCCTTTAGAAAGGGTTCTCAAAAATTCACCAGCAACCTCCTCATTGAAAGCATCTAAACTAAAAAAAGTAATTCAACCATCCACAGAGGCTGAATGCTTGGACTGTTTAAGGATTTTGCAATAATAACTCATGAGCTATAGGCTCATGTCACACTAGCTGACCACCCATGTTCATAGTTTTTCCTTAGCTGAACTTAAATCTTTGGTAAAAATCCAAAAGTTTCCCCTTCTGTTTCCCTTTTGTTCTAGTTCTTTTCTATTCTGTAGCTGTCACTTTTCTCTTCTTTTCAAAAATAAAATTTTTAAACAAGTAGTATTAATCATGATTTTCAATGAAAAACATGCAATGAAAAAGACATGCGGTCGTATTTGGAAAGTACCAGAAAAAAATAAAGAAATTTTATCTAAGTAGTTATGGCAGTGGCAAAAAGATAGGTTTAAAAAGTGGATTATCCCCCCCTACTTAGAGTATGACATGTGTCCTCACATGTACTAAAGAATAGGCAGAGATCGGGTAATAATGACTAATACAGACATAGTAGTAAATAAATAAAATAAAATAAATCAAATATGCGATAACAAAAGGTATGGCGTACCTTTCTATAAATGCTTGTATGTGTTGAGAAAGATGATGACTTTGGAATGAGGTGTTAGTTGGGAATGACATCATAATTAAGGGTGCAGATGAATGAGGTGGATGGGTTACGTGGGCGGACGAGATGAATGGATGGAATGGATGGATGGAATGGATGGATGGAAGATAAAGAAGTGAGATGTGGCGACAAGTGGAAATGAAGAAAAAGGGGTTCCCTTAAAAAGGAAACCTTTATTATGAGCATGCTTTTCAAAATTACGGTGAAGCTATAGGAGAAAGGCTTAAGCCTTTAGCTACAGGTAGAGTAGCGGCAAGATCCTAAATGAACTACTGCATGAATTCCTCTTTTGAGACTGGTTTATGGTACAACCAGAGGCAGTGTCCATTAACTAACAACTTGAATCTAACAGGATCAATTGTAACAAGTTGAACTGCACCATTATCAAATACATTTTTAATCTCATACGGGCTCAACCATCTAGTCTACAATTTTCCTGGACTATCCTTGTATCGTGAGTCATAAAGTAGAGCCCAATCTCCTACTTTGAATTTCTTTTCCTTAATGTATTTATCATGCCACCTCATTCACTAATTATGTATCATCTCAATGTGTTGCAGGACATTCTTTTGGAGCTCATCCAAGGCATTGAGCTACATAATTCTATCATTTTATGTAGTTGTTAAATCCATGTCCATCTCCAGTGTTGTTCTCAAAGTCTTTTGTTCATATTCTATAGGCATCATAGTTGTTTTTCTATACACCATTTCAAAAGGTCTATATCCTGTAGCAGTATTCTAGGTAGTACGGTAGGCCCATATAGCTTCTGGTAACCTTGTGGCCTAGTCCTTCCTATGCAAATATACAATTTTAGTCAAAATGGCCTCTATATCCCTATTGGTGACCTCAACCTGGCCATTGGCCTAGAGGTGATAAGGATTTGATTTCCTATGCCATATATTGTATTCATTGACTAAAGCTGTGATAAGTGTAGAAGTAAATTATGCTCCCTGATCTGTCACTATCTCCCTAGGAACACCAAACCTAGTAAATATTTCCTCATAGAGGAATTCAGCCACTTTATTATCCCTAGCATGTTTCATAGGTTTAGTCTCTACCCATTTTGTGACATAGTCTGTGCATACAAGGATGCGGGACTTACCATTGGAAGGTGGATCAATTGGTCCGACAAAATCTAGTCCCCATTTATCGAATGGTGTAACTACAACTTGTGAAAATTGAGGCATCTCATCATAACGAGTTGGTCTTCCCATTCATTGGCATTTGTCACATCTCTTGGTATATTTGGCTACATCTCTATGCAAAGTTGGCCAATAGTAACCAGTATTTAAAATTTTCATTGCTGTTCTTTTGGCAACAAAATGTCCACCACATGACTCATCATGGCTTGCATGCAGTATATCATGAGTGTTCTCCTCTCATACACATCTCCTCATAACATGATCTGGTCTTGTATAAAACATGCAATCTACAATCCAAGAAAAGTTAAAGATTTTCTCTATCAATAATCTCTTTTTCTTAGGGTAGAAGTGAGGAGGAGATCTTCCTATTGCTAGATAATTTGCTATATAAGCATACCATGGGTGAATAACTTTGATTGCAAATAGGTGCTCATCAGGAAAGGAATCTTCAATAAGTGCAGTGTCATCTTGCCTTTGAATTCTAGAAAGGAAATCAGCAACTACATTGGCTCTACCTAGCTTGTTGACAATTGTAATGTCAAATTCCTGCATCAGCAATAACCATCTTGCGAGTCTCTTGGATATTGAGGCTTTGTTCATGAGATAGCGGATTGCTACATGATTAGTGTGGACAAATATCTAATAACCAATGATGTAATGCCTAAATTTATTGAGGGCATAGATGACTGCCAACATTTCTTTTTCTATAACAGTGTAGTTTAATTTGACCCCTTGCAGATTTTTGCTTATGTAGTAGAGTGCATGTTCTATTGATCCATCCTTCTACCCTAACACTACTCCAATTGCATAATTTGATGCATTAGTATGAATATGAAATGGAAGTGACCAATCAGGTCCTTTCAGAACAAGTGCCTGTGTAAGGGCGACTTTCAAGTCATGAAATATTTTTTCACATTCCTTTGTCCAAGAAAAATCTGCATCTTTCTTCAACAGACTATATAAGGGGCCTACTATTTGGCTAAAGTTCTTGATGAATCTCTTGTAGTAATCGGCGTAGCCTATAAAACTCTATACCTCTTTCTGCTTAATAGGAGAGGGTAGCTTAGAGATTACCTCAATCTTAGCAGGATCAACCTAAATTCCTTCGATAGAAATATAGTGACCGAGCACTATTCCCTTCTCAATCATCATGTATCACTTTTGACTATTCAGTGATAGGTTGTGATCTTCACATCTCTATAGTAATTTCTCCAAGTTGGCTTGAGCTTCCTCAAATGTTGTACCATAAACAGTAAAGTCATCCATGTATATTTCTGTGCAATCATATGAGATGTCTAAGAAGATACTAATAACTGCCCTCTGGAAAGTTGCAGGAGCATTACAAAGACCCAAAGGAAAAAATGAATAGGAAAAAGTTCCCCAAGGGCATGTAAAAGTATTCTTTTCCTGATCCTCAGGAGCAATCTTGATTTGATTGTATCCACTGAAGCCATCTAAAAATGAGAAGTACTTCTTTCTAGTTAAATTATCCATAACTTGATCAATGAATGGAAGAGGAAAGTAATCTTTCTTTGTTGCCAAATTGAGCACTCTATAATCTACACATACCTTCCATTTTCCTCCTTTCTTAGGAACAATGACCAATGGGGAAACCCATTGACTATTGGAGATTAGGTAGATAAAGCCAGTTGCATACATTTTCTGCAATTCTTCTTTAACAATTTCTCTCAAAGCAGGATTAATTCTTCTTTGAGGCTGCCTGATAGGTTTGAAGTCATTGTTAATATATATGTGATGTGTACAAAGTTTTGGGTCTAAACCTTTCATATCCCCATAGTCCATGCAAAAGCTAACTTATGATTGGTAAGCATTTTGATCACAGAGTCTCGCTGCTCATTGGTGAGGTTTTTATTAATGCTCAGGTTTTTTCCTGTAGCTACCTCAACCTAGGAGGTCAAGTCTATCATAGATACTTTAGACAGAAATGGAATGTCTACCTCATGGGGTAGTAAGGTGTGTAAGCAATCAGTTGTTGTATAATAATGAGTGATGTAGATGAAAGAAGAATAGTCTTCAAGGAACATGGAATTTTTTCACAATGAGAGTAATCAGTACCATAGTTATTCAGTAGGATATTAGACAATATATCTTCTTCTTTTTGTTGTGCAATGAAAGGCTCTCTGGTAATCATCATTAAATTGGCCATAGAGTTCACTTCCTCCTCTTCTCCCAAATCTGGCCAAACAACATCTCCAGACTCGAGTTGTGGCAGTGCTGGAGAGTAGAGGGTAAGCTTATTTGTGCTATATCCATCAGATATTTTCATGTCACGCAACCTACAACCAATGCAAGAATTAGCAGTAGCCAACCAAGGCCTTCCTAGTATGACAGTGTATCCCCCTAATGATGCCTTGGGAGATAAGACCATAAAATTAGTAGGGTACTCTCAGGAATCCAAGGTGACTACCAGATCTTCAATTACCCCATCAGGTTGGATAGCTGAGCTATCAACAAGTTGTAATATTGTAGGTGTAGTCCTTATTTCTAAAATATTAAGTTTTACAACTAGGTCCTTTGTCATGACATTGATAGCTACACCAAGATCTACTAAAGCATTCTTCATTTGCAACCCATTAACATTTATCTCCATAATAGGACTTCCTAGATCTAAATATTTAGGGATGCTAAGCTTCCCTAGCATTAAGTAAAAGAGTTGTCCTATTACATGGACAGTTTGAGGGTCTTTCTTTATCCTTCCCAGTTTCATCAAACATGCGTCCTTGATGGCCCTGCCATAGATAGGTACTTCTTTGATTCGCTGGAACAAGGGAATTTTCACACATATATGCTTTAGCTGGTCAAGGATGTCAAAGGTAGGTTCCTCTTATTTTTTCACATTTTCACCTTCCAACCTTTGTGGGAAAGGAGGGGACACTTCATCAAATGGCTTAGGTAATGATGGAATCTGAACTAGCTGATTTGGTTAGGCTTGGTCATTTATATCTTCTTCTTGGTCAATCTACTCAGATGGTAATTCTGAGATTATGGGAGGAGATGGTGTGGGCAGCACAGTTCTTGAATGTAAATTAATATTATTTAGGTTAATACCATAGGCAGGCTGATGATTAGGATCAACGAATTAGACTTGTTACTACTGTAGTTGCTGGTTATTTGGATTAGGTGTTGCCTGAGTAGGTAGTTGGGTTGATTTTGGATTCTGACCTTGATTAGCTACAGGAGGTGCCATAATGGATTGCTGCTGCGGTTGCTGTAGGAAATCGGTAGGTGGATTTGACCATTGTTGGCCTCCTCTCCATTAGTTAGGCTGCTGCCAATTCCCTTGTGGAGGCTGCCACTGATTTTGCTATGGTGATTGCCAATTCCCTTGTGGAGGCTGCCACTGATTTTGCTATGGTGATTGCCAATTCCCTTGTGGAGGCTGCCAATGGTTTTGCTGGGCATTTGGCCAAGGGTTATTCCACTGAGGTTGGGAGTATGGCCCATAGTTTGGAGGGTACTAATTTTGCCATTGACTATTATATAAACCAAAATTTTGCAAAGGGTCTTGAGGTATACCTTGTCTTGGGGCCCATGGCCTCCTTTGTGCAACAAAGAAGACTTGGTCATCATCACCTTCTATCATCTTAAAATTGGTAGGAAACTATTTAGCCTCCATGTTGGCCACCATCTTGCATCTCCAGTCATGTTTCTTCTATCTACAATGTGGACAGAATTCAGCCAACATTGCTTCAACTTCCTCATGTTTCCTACGAGCTTGCATAGTGTCCAACTGTGTAGCCATGTTGTTTATGATACCTTGTTTGAAATCTACCAACAAATTTGTGATCTCCATCTGGGAAACTCCATTAGTAGAGGAATTTCTGACTATGGCTTGACGACCTCTACCCTTCTTCACATTTACTTGGGAGTAATTAAAACATATTTTCTTGATATCATCCCAAGGCAGTTGGGTTATATCACCTCCTCCCATCAGGTCGAGGGTGTCTTTACAAGTATCACTGATTCCCCTTAGAAAAATTAGTTTCTAAGATTCTTCGTTGAGAGTATGATTTGAATTCTTTTTTAGGGAAAACAAGAATCTTGAGATGTAGTCTTCTAGGTTTTCATCCTCCTTTTGTTGTATTTTGAATATATCATCTCCCTTACTGCCACTCTTACAATATTCCTTATATTTCTCACAGAATTTGGTCTGCATGACTACACAACTATAAACAATGTTCCTTCCCAAACTCATGAACCATCTAAGGGCTCCTTCCTTCAAGGTAGAAGGAAACAACTTTAGCTTGTGTGCATCTGAGGTGTAATCATAGCTATGAAAGAGGATATCAAACTCAAACAGAAAAGTTTTAGGGTCCTCCATAACTAGGCCATAGAACTTGGGAAGTAATGAAGAAGGAATATTTTTAAGGTTATCAGTATCTCGCTGGGCAACAATGGGAAACTCAAAAGTGGGAGGTGGATTTGGTGGATTATTTGGCATATTTGCTTGCTCGAATATCAGAGAAAATGGATTTTCTTCAGGTTCTTCGTTAGCTGGGTCAAATGGTAGTTCAACAAATAGGTTTTCGGGGAGAAACCTTCCAAACGCATCTCTTCTTCTATGCATGCAATAGAATGAATGGTGATTTTGAATGATTTGAAAAATTCTTGATTAACAAACTAAACTAATGCTAAAAATGACTTCCGACAAGTTCTTAGCTTCACACCATCCCTAGCAATGGCACCAAAAATGGTCACACCCACAAAAAGATATGAAAATCATGGCAAAACCTATCCTGGGAATTAGACATTCCAGCAGGTGACTAATATCTCTCCATGGATGTTTATTTACTTGTCAAACCAGGGAACATATAGTTTGAATGGCACAACACAATATATGCACTAAGAACTAGTTTTAGTCACAACTTAACAGAAACAAATACTTGAAAAGAGATTCTACCTATGCTATAGGAAGGTAATGCAAAGTTATCTTATCTCAACCATAATTTAACCAAAGCAAAAACCATAATAGCTAAAACTGAGAAACAAACTATGAACTAGCCTTATGCTGTAGGAACAGACACAAGGATGGATTCTCAATGCTACAAAACAATATAAGATTGAGTTTGCATAGAAACTTCAAAGATGATATCTAACTAATGAATAACAAAAAAGAAATAGCTAACTAACTAACTACTGATACTAAGTGGGCCCCCTTAGCAAGCATCAACTAATTACACAAGTGTTGAACTAGAACTTCATCAAACTTTATTCATAAACTCAGAATGGTATACATTGCTCTATTGATATGAGAACTAACAAAAAAATCTGTATCTTGTCATACACATTCTGCTTTCTATTATCATACTGACTCTTACATGATATCTTTCTATCTCTTACTATGCTTCTATGCTTACTCTACTTCTCTATCACTCTATATATCTTCTCACTTGTGCAAGAGGAGCACTTATTTGAATCAGGAAAAACAACTACTAACTAACCCTAACAGAGAAAGATGTGGATATGAAATGTATCCTGAAATTGAGGAACAGACTTCATAAATGAGCTTATCCATTCAACCTAATCCAGAGAGAATCTAGCGCTCCACTCTTTCCAGATTGACTAACATTAAAAATCCTTCCCAATAGTTTTAGTCAAAGAGTCTTCACTAGAGCTTCCTCGAAGTCATGCAGGAAATGGACTTTACTGCAAGGCCAAGATCGGATGTGCTTGAATCAATCATACTTTCTTCAACACCTTGTGAAACACAAGGTAACATATGTGAAAGAAAAGATGCATAGCGCATACACAATATTTTTTCATTAATCACAAATTTAAATCTATTTCATCATTCAAAAACTATATGCGACATACTAGTCATTTAGGGAGTCAAATGGGGTAATAAATAAAGATAAGTCAACATGATAGGCTACATGAACATGAAAGTGTATCGCTATAGGATACCCCCAATAAAAGGTTTCTTAAAGAGTTTAAACAACCATAAACAACAGAAATGAGGGTAGTAAAAGTACACCAAGATATCCAAATGATGAGCATATTTTGGGCTCATCAATCCTGATTGCCAGGAAATGGGATCCCGATTAATACGAAACAGGATCCTGATTTGTACAAATCGGGATCCCACTTTTTAGAAATCAGGATCCTGTTTTATATTGCTATTTATTTAAAAAAATAGAGTTTACTCCACACATAGAAAATGGGACCCCAAGTACTGGTGATAGTGACCCCCACATTCTACTTCAAGTACCCGCCTACATCCAAGTTTTTTGCATTTTTTTATTTTTAATTGAAATTGTAAAGAAAATAAGTGAATTTAGCATGTTTTTTTAATTTATTTCATGTTTCGAGTATTTTTTTAATTGTTATAGTAGAAATGAATAATTGTAAAAATAGACAAAAAAAATGCAATGAAACATGAAGGTTTTTTAATAAAAATGAAAAAATGAACCTTAAATTGTGTTTTACAGAGAAAATTTTACTTTTGAAACCTAAATTGTTTGATTAAACCAAAAAAACATGAATTTGAAAACCCTAATCGAAACAAAACAAAAAAAAATTGCATTTCAAAACTCTAGAAATCAAAATGAAAAAAAAATTGTGTTTAGAAACCCTAATCAAGCTTTTTGAAACCCTCAATTCAAATCAAATGAAAAAAATTGAATTTGAAAACCCTAGTTTTAATTGAAATGAAAAAATAACATTAAAAACCCTAATTGCTTATAAATTGAAACCCTAAATTGAATTGGAACAAAAAAAAATTATTAAATCCCTAAATTGAAAAAAAACAAATTATTTTGATTTTGAAAACTACATAATTTCGAGCTCAAAAAAATTCATTTGCATTGCTTAAATGTTTTAAATTTTATTTGCGTTGTATGGAAAAAACACTCTATATTAAACTTTAGTTACAATATTAAATTATAATTAGATTAGAAAACAATATGTTAAAGAATAGTTAAAATCCATAAAGTTTATCTTCATGTTTGTTTTCAAATTTAGTTAGCAAATTCGTTAATCTAAGTGCATACAATTGATTCTAATTGGCACTAACTTGCAAGTCTAAATTATGCCAAGGGCCACCCAAACTTCACCCTAAGTTTGCTAAACCCTAGACCCTAAAGTGTAAATTCTAAACCCTCAAAACTAAAGCATTTGAATTTTGTCTTAGGACCTTAAAACAAAATTTGGTTGCCTTAAAAAACCCTCTATTGTCACCATTTAGTAGAGCTTTTTGTAAATTTTCACTTATTTGAACACATAATGTAAAACCTTTTGGTTTATACAAGTTTATGAAGAGTGGATGATCACTCTCTATGACAATTAGACATGATCATTAGGGTTCTAAATCATTGGAATAAAACTTTATTCTATTATATCCACAAGATAGGAGAGTGTAAGTGAGAGTGCTATGCGTAAATTTTCTTTCATTGGACATACCTGAAATTATGTAGGTTCAATGTCAAGAATGGGTCTATTTGGTAGATTTATGAAAACTACTTTTAATATCTACAATTCCATAGAAGTATATTTATAGCAATTCCAATTGGAAACACTTGGTTACATATATATCATATGAAATTTAAATCTAGTAAATTGTCTAAATTTATATGGAAAGAGGCTTGTATGGGAATATATGTATTAAGAAACACATACCACATGACCTCTATAAGACTTTTAAGATATGATCCTAGATAATAATCCACCCATCCTCAATCATAATGGATTCTTTAGCAATTAGGAGAGATTCAATAACCATAAAATTACCTATATTTTGATACTATATAGATTTACGTGGAAGGATAGAAATTCACCAATAAGGAGACCACGATGAATCCATTTAACACCTACAAGGTACACCTATTACATGGGAAAGGGAGGAGGTACATGATGATAGGTTGGAGGAACTACATGTGATTATTACAATTTAGAGATAGGAGGATGATTCATATAAAATAAATATAATTAAATATTTATATTATGTAATATAATATATTAAATAATATAAATATTTAATATAATAAAATATAATATAAGATTACAATTAAGGATAGGTAATGTTACAATTTACTTGGGGTTTTAATGAGGATTAGGCTTAAGATTCAATTAGGTTTGTACTAAATAGTTAGGTTACAATTACGAATATATAATAAATATTAATATAATTATAATACAAATATAAATTAATTTAAATATAAATTAATTTAATATAATATAATATAGGAATACATTTAAGATTAGGTAAAGGTTATAATTTAATTAAGTTTCAATTAGCTTTACAATTCAGTTGGGATATGGTTAGGGGTGGGGATCATTTAGCATTCTATTATGGTTAGAGTATGGGTTACATTTAAGATTATTGTTATTTTTGTGATATGTATAGATTGATTCATTTTTAACATGATAATATTTTTTATTAGAGGGGTAAACACTTTTGACCCAGAGCTAGATGGAACAATGAGGCTATAGTATGACTAAATTTGGACCTCACTAAACATCTAGATCCCCTTAAGCCATCCTATCACCCTAAAACATAAATTGATTTCTTAAGGGGATCAAACAAGTTCTTAAAATTTGGTGAAGTTTCCCTAGGCAACCAAATTTAACAATAATTAGATCATGCAAGATTATAATATGAATTCGATTTCATGATCTAGGTTGGTCAGTTGAAAAAAGAGTAGATCTCAATCAACTATTCCACAAGAAAATGTTCTTCAATAACTTGCAAGTTCATTAAATATTCCAAGGGGCACCAAAACTTTACCCTAAGTTTTGTAAACCCTAAACTCTAAACTGTAAAATCTAAACCCTAAACACTAAACCATTCATTTTGTCCTACCCAACACCTTAAAGTGAAATTTGGTTGTCTTAGGAAAATCCACCATATTTCATTCCCTTATGCCATGAAATTTTTACCCTGTTACCCTAAACCCTGAACTCTAAAGTCTAAACCCTAAACCCTAAAGCCATCACTTTTTCTTTAAAGGCTCTTAACAAAATTTTGTTACCTTAGGAAACTTCACCAAATTTTATTCACTTGAGCCATGCCATTTTATCCTAGAACCTCACTAGACCTAAATCCCATTAAGCCATCTTGTCACCCCAAATCATAATTTGATTTCTTAAGGGGATCAAAGAAGTTCTTAAAATTTGGTGATCAAAGTTGCCATCATGATCTAGGTTGGTCTGTTGAAGCAAGAGTAGATCTCAATCAATTATGCTTGCAAGTTCATTAAATATTCCAAGGGGCACCAAAACTTTACCACAAGTTTTGTAAACCATAAACTCTAAAATATAAACCCTAAACATTAAACCATTCATTTTGTCCTACCCAACACCTTAAAGTGAAATTTGGTTGTCTTAGGAAAATCCACCATATTTCATTCCCTTATGCCATGAAATTTTTACCCTGTTACCCTAAACCCTGAACTCTAAAGTCTAAACCCTAAACCCTAAATCCATCACTTTTTCTTTAAAGGCTCTTAAAGAAATTTTGTTGCCTTGGACAACTTCACCAAATTTTATTCGCTTGAGCCATGAAATTTTCTCCTAGAACTTCACTAGACCTAAATCCCCTTAAGCCATCTTGTCACCCCAAATCATAATTCAATTTCTTAAGGGGATCAAAGAAGTGCTTAAAATTTGGTGATTAAAGTTGCCATCTTGATCTAGGTTGGTTTGTTGAAGCAAGAGTAGATCTCAATCAACTATCCTTGCAAGTTCATTAAATATTCCAAGGGGCACCAAAACTTTACCCTAAGTTTTGTAAACCATAAACCCTAAACTCTAAAATCTAAACCCTAAACACTAAAGCATTCATTTTGTCCTACCCAACACCTTAAAGTGAAATTTTGTTGTCCTAGGAAAATCCACCATATTTCATTCCCTTATGCCATGAAATTTTTATCCTATTACCCTAAACCCTGAACTCTAAAGTCTAAACCATAAACCATAAAGCCATCATTTTTTCTTTAAAGGCTCTTAATGATTTATTTTTTTACTTGGGAAACTTCACCAAATTTTATTCACTTGAGCCATGCCATTTTCTCCTAGGAGCTCACTAGACGTAAATCCCCATGGAAAATCCCATGGAGTCTTACCATATACCACAGGGAAAAGGAACTTGTAGAAAGATGCATGTTTTCAACCAAATTCTATAACATTGTAGTGTTTTTTATGGGTTAAGAAGTACATGGAAAATAAATATCCTAGTAAAGAAAAAACATAATGGGATTTGAAGATGGTTAGAAGAAGATGGGTAAATGAATTATATAGAAGAATATAAAATAAAGGAAATAATATCATAAAACATATTCACACAACACAAGTAATGTATGTAATAGTTGGCTAAATGGGCTTGTAGCTTTAACTACAAAAGATAGCAATAGTTGCATTCTCTTTTATCTATTCAACTTTATATCTTCAGTTGATAGGCTATTTGTTTGAAGTTGCTATTTGTTGAGAAGACAAAATTTAATTGTGTATTATTTGTAAAGATTGAAATAGATGAGGGAAAAATAATATCATGAAACATATTGATATAAGATTCAAAATACATTGTTTCATAGTAGATATTGAAAACAAATAGAGGAATTATCATTATATAATAGGTATTAGAATAACACTTGTTTTGTAGTAAATATCACAGACAAAGAGGAAAATTGTATTGAGTTCCTTGACAGATAGATAAATACATATGCACACACACACACATATTCAATTCCCTGATTGATATATAAAAATACATGTATAGGGAGATATACATATGCATATGTCTAGAAAAACATATACATACATATGTATATCTAAATAGGTTTGTATATTATGTTTATGTGTATTTTTGTAGACTATTATTTTAAGTAGAGTTTAAAGTAGCATGTATAAGTATTGTCTATGTTCTATAAAATTCACCACTATACAATTATAGCATTGAATCATATAGTATTGAGATGTTTATAAGAACAGTGTGTTTAATTGTGCAATATGTGTAACATATTTATCATGATAGAATGGCTCTTCTAGCAATGCAACTGAATCATTTTTTTTTCATATTTTGAGATATACTTTCCCACACTGTAACATTGAATGTTGCATTTATTTCCTACTACATCATTGCACCACAACACACACAAACACACACACACACACACACACACACACACAGAAACATATATACACATATACAACTATACACATACATATATATAGATATAGATACATAGATAGATATATATACATACTGAAACATAGATTTTTGGGACCTACTTTCTTTCTATCACTTCTAGGTTTTTTCACCTAAAAGGAGAAAGATGGGTCCAAAATACTTATGTTTACATTCAAAGATTAGAGTGATGTGAATTAAAAATTCATAAATGTGATTTTTAAATGCAAGAAACTAATAGAATTGATTGGATAATGAATAAAAACTAAAGGAAAACAAATTGTTTGAAAACACATTGTGTAATGCAAGAATGAACTTGAAACAAATGCAAACCTAAACAAAACTGAATGAAACTTGAAGTGTGCACCTGAAGGCTTGAAGGAGACTAGAATTTTTTTCTAAAACACTGATGACAATGATTTTTAGGCCTGGAGGGACTCATTCTCCATTCTAGGTGAATCAATCCAAATTCTGGTAAATTGAGCTAAAACCCGTTTCTATCAAAAGGGCATCAAAAAATATAGAAAACACTAAACTAAACAAGAAATGGGACTCATTTTCCAGCCATGGTGAATGATTCCACTTTTTAATTTCTATATTTTCAAAGGTGGATTCTGAAGCCTATGATTTTCACTTTGACTTCCTATAGGTGTTTGCTTCTGAAACTTTGATTTACAGGTCTAAAAGTGAGTTTTTACTGATATTTTGACTTGTTGAATGAGGATAATACTTGAAAAATATTTCTATGCAACCTTCAATGATTTCCAAGATTCCAAGACTCCCAAATCTACAAACAAACAAGACAAGAAAGAGAGATGTTGAATGTTAGGGAATGGGGGTTTTCCTTGGTCAAACCTCATTTAGGTAATTAAACCAAAATGATGAAATAATAGAATGAAACATGAAATAATGGACTATATTATCTTTCCATGATGTTTGATCTTGGATTTCTAAAGCAATGGAAGAAGATTTAGCCCTTGAATATCTTTAGGAGATTTCTTGTTGTCTTGCAATGATAAAACCCTAAGTTGCTTGGCTTGAGAAGAAAGATTGGTTGATGAATATGTGAATTAAGTTGATGGTTATAAAAAAGAGTTTAGAGAGGATATTTTATAGGCGATTCACCTAGTTTACCCATTAATACCTCATCACAGGCTAACATGAATAAATAATTAACTCAAATCTCACTTTTTTCCCACTCAAAGGTCAAAGTTGAGCAAAATGGGACTCATTCACCAAAAATGGAAAATTGGTCCCACCTAGATGTTATTAATTCACCATTAATGCAAAATGGGTCTCATAGGGGTCAATTTGATAGCTTTGATGCTAAGCGATAAGGAAATAAAGTCTGAAATGCAACCTTTTTAGGTATTTGATCAATTTAAGACTCAAGATGCACAATATGGGTTAGTAGGGGCCTATTAGTGATGATGTAAATGTCAATTAGGGCTTTAGACATAGAAATCAATGTGCAATTGTGATTAAATACACTTTACAACACTAAAATTAGGTCCACATATCCTAAAAAGGCACAAGAACCAATGTGAATGTACAAGACACATTACAACACTAGTTTAACATTAAGTTTATTTTACAAGCCTTATAGATTAGTGTAATAATGTTATTAAACACAATTTATAATATTGAATACGGGAGAAATAGGTTAATTAAGTCTAGAAAAGCATGAAATTCCTATAGAAGATGTCATTAAGAGTATGTTATTCAATTTGAGATGGTCCAAGACCTAGTTTGGATGCATAAAATGCCTCACAAAATTACATTAAGACCTCATTAAGTTCATTTTATCATGAATTAATCCCATGCGAAGTAAAGGGTACTTTTTTCTATAGCCTATTTAGCCCCCGCTTTAGTGAGTGGATGAACTTGCTTCAAACTCACACTAAAGTGGATGTTCAAGAGAGATTGAATTGTACAAATGTAGATGAAAAAGATCAAAGCAGGTGGTCAAGTCCCAAGGATCCAAGATACTAATTCAAACCATCAAGATATTAAAGCATGCAATGGCAAGGATGAAAGATAAAAATGAAAAGGTGGATCAAGCTTTGATCATTTTTCCAACTACTTGTGGATTAGATCTAGGCTTGTTTTTTGGGAAATGAAATGTGTACTCATTTTGGGGTGATCGAAGTCATGATGGTCCACCGGGTGAGAATGCCTACATATACTCACTTTGGGGCTATGAAACTTCTGGTTGTCTGTGGGGTGAGAAATCCCAAAAGGTGAAATACATATGCTAGTTGGTATGCACTCATAAACACAAAGGTGGCTATGGGGAAAATTCATGCCGCTAGCAGGGATTCTTGCTCAACCATATCAATGTTATACCTCCTAATAACTTTAACAAAGTGCCACAAGGAAAATATTTTTTGTAAGTGTTATGTCATGTAAAAATTTTGTTAAAGGGGATTTTTCTTTGTTCATGCAAGGTGTTCTTCTTAGGGAACATTATGCTTAAAGTCTCCAAGAGAGGACAAATTAAGGATGTTAGATCATTATCAGTGGGATGCATCATTCATATCAAGCCACTTTAGTTGATCATACACTCTTGGAAGGAATCAAACCCAATGACACCACCAAGGGGAGGACATGTGAAAAGAAAAAAGTAAATCACACCATGAAATTTGCACAATTTTTTTTTCTATGTATGCCCCCACTATAAAGTATTTGCGAGCACTCGTACTATGATAAATTGATTTAAACTAGAAGAGGACATGAGAGCTTACTTAGAAAGTCCTATGCCAAGTCATATGTTTCCGATAAGCTATGTCATGAAGGAAGGGAGTATGCCACATGTGAGTTAATCTTAATACATGTTGTCAACATCCCAAGCTTTCTCTTATATGTTCATGAAAGGTTAGCAACTAGTCAAAAGAGATAGCGACAAGTGACATATGAGGACAAGGCTATTGAACCCCTTGCCCCCAATTAGTGTAGGACAAGGTGAGCCTATAATGGATGAAGGGAAGTATCAAGTAGAAGAATTAGGTGCCTCCACACAAGGAAGAGAACCACACTCCTTGAGAGGTTGAATGTTATTACTGTGCAAAGTTTTTGATAAGAGTGGAGATAAGCATGATATGTCAGATATGTTTGTATGTTTATTGCATCCATGTGTAGGAGGAAGGTTGTAACCAATATGATAACAATCTTCCACGTGAGATGTGTTTGGAAGAGAGATTGGAAATTTCATCTAGTGTTGTCATTGATGGAAACCCTAGTCAGTTATCTAATCCACACTTTAGTAGTTGCTCATACCAGAAGTCAGATTGAAGCTTTGTGATTAACTATCAAGCTAGAACAAAGCATCTGACATAATTATGTATATAAGTTCATATAGAATTATCTATTATCATTTTGAGTTGTGGATCTCAGGGAATAATTTTTGATGTATGATTTATGTTATCCTTGAATCATAGAGCCTCGTATTGATTCACGTGCAAGTTAGAAGATCTAGTTGATTGATTTTGTTTAACAATGTAAGAAGGCTGACTAAGTGAATATAGTGTGTTTTGGATAATAAAGGAATAATTGTTTGAAGTGTTTTAATGTTTAGAATGTTGTTTTGAGTCCTCAATATGTTGTGGCTAACTTTGGTTGGTCCACATTAAAAATTATCTATGGATTGATCTAACAATTTGTAAATTTTTTTGCTTTATTGAAGTCGACATGTGGTTGATTAAATCTTTAGTCGAAGATATATACAAGTGATCATTTTATATCATTTGGATGTATATAAAAAGTGTTTTTTTTATGAGATGTGAAATTCAAAAGCATTGTAGAGAGATTTTGGATAGTTTCATTTGTGCAAAAAAAAATTGTGATCCAAATTAAAGCAGATAGAGTAGAAGAGTAGAATTAGATAGAAGGTCAAGAAAGCGATTGATGTGCTTAACTACAACTATACTTGGGAATTTTCACATGCTAATTTCATAGTTCATCCACTCAAGATTGTCTAATTTATGATTTTTTTGGGGCAGTAAGCCTATTGTACTTGAGTAGTGAGCTCTAGGCAGTGTGCCTGAATGTATGTGCATTCCCATTTTTAAACACTTATTTTGAGTATACTCATACTGTGGATTGGCCTTCCATCATGGTTTTTTCCTTAACATGGTTTCCACATAAAAATTCTTGTATTATAGTGTTGTGGTTGATTGCTTTGTGTTCTTGCATATTTCTTTTCATTCAATACTATAACTGGGTTAAAGATCAAGTTAATAAACTTAAACTTTGTAGAACAATTATTCATCCCCCACTTCGTGTTCCTTCATTCCAACAATTGGTATCAAATCCTAGTTCCTTAGAAGAATTTTATAAGCTTGTGGAAGATCTAGGAAAGTGATTCAATGGATTATGGTAGTCTTCAATAACAACTTTTGGTGGTACTAGATGATCTTGATCAGTCCAAATATGAAGTCAGGGAATTGCAGGAAAGTGTCATGAGTGTTGAGAAATTCATTCAATCATTGAAAGATAAAATCAATGAGTCTAGGGTAAAGAGAAAGGAACTCTATGATTAGATCAAGTAGAAAGAAAGTAAAAGCATGGAAGATGAACACCTGAGTCAAGACTTGAAAGAAAATACAAAAGAATGTGAAAAGCTTACCTAAGATAATGTTGTCCTAAAGCATGAGATGAAATATATTGTGATGAGGATGACCAAGGAGATTAAAGAAAAAATAAGAATGAAGAGAGTCTTGCTCAGTCCTTGAAAGATAAATATGAAGAATGCAACCGAATTACTAATGGATTCAATCAGCTCAAACTTGAATTTGAACAATAAAGAAACAATGAAGAAGAGCTTGAAAGATAGAATTTTACCCTAAGAGATGAACGTGCTACTACTAATGAATACAAGTAGAAGTTCAAGATTATCTCAGCTAAGCTTGGTTAACTGATTCAAAGTCAAAGTACTAGAAGTGAAAACTAAGGTCTTGGATATGAGAAAGGAGAAACCTTCAGTTCTGGACAAAGGAGATTTAGACAAGGAAATTAGATAAAAAAAGTTGGAAGGTATCTAGTAAGGAAACCTAATGCTCAAAAGTTCAATGGATACTATTTTGTTTTCAATAAATTTGGTCATATGGCCACTCAATGTAGAAGAAAAAATGAATTCAAGTGGTCAATCATTCTCAAGTCAGTGTTTCAATTGCAATAAGTATGATCATAAGTCAAATGAATGTAGAAATATTTCAAAAAAAAAAAATCAATAGAGATGTGAGATGTTATGCGTGTAATAGATTTTTCCATATTGCTAACTAGTGAAAATCAAGAGAAAATCAATGGACTAACTAGTCTAGACAAAGAAATGTGGTGTGCTATAATTGCAACAAATTTGATCACAGTGCTAGATTTTGTAGAAGCTAGAAGTGTCTACTAAAAAATGGGAAAATGTGCAAAACGATGATAAGGGAAAAGGAAAGTTACCACAAATGAGATGAAGAAGCAAATGAAGAAGACATGGGAGAAGAAGAGTCTTGATGCAGGAAATGGTTGAGCACTGAAATATGATTCTGGTAATTGCTTCAGGAATTAGTTTGTCCTTTGGCCTAGGGGGAGTTCTCAAGAAAATATTTTAACCCCCTTGTCAATAGTTGGTACTGCAATGTGGTAGATATCATTGATTGCATTAGTGATGTATAGATGTTTTCAGATCTCTTGTGGAGGATATTTGTGCAAAATTGAAGGTCCATAGAAGAATTTTCTTTCACAGTCTGTGAAACTAGGGTATCTGGAAGACCCAAGGAAAAAGAATTTATTGTGATAAAAGGTCAGGTGTGTGAATGATATAAAGGTTACTCTTATTCTTCATTTGTCACATTGCATTTTGAGAAGAGGAATTTTGGAGATCTTTAAAGTGAACTTTGGTGAAGATTCAAGTCTAAAGGCGATTCAATGATCAAACCCTAATCCAACAAAAGGTATTTATCTATGAACTTGTGAACTTGAAAATTCTAGAGATGGGTGCGTTGTTGGTTGTCTATATTAAGGATAGAACCCTTACGAAATTCAAAAGGAACTCATTCAAATCCATCAAGACAAAACCATTTTATGCAAATGTTTCTTTTGTTCCTTATGGCATTTTGCATATTAAAGATATTAAGGCATACATTCATGCAAATGTTAAAGAATTAGGAAGCTCCTAGTTGTTCAATTTTTATACCAATCACATTTTGGGAGAAAATTTACGTGTAAACCCCGAATTCAAAACTTTGGAGGAGAAAAAGTTCACTCAAATTGTGAAATTTCCCATGTTTGAAGAAAATGAATGGGTTTGGTATATATTGAGTCAAGTACATGCCAAGTTTATGTGGTTAAGTTAGCCTTTCAAAATCACCAAGGAAGTTACAAGGATTTTTACTGGTTTGAATTCATTCAGTTGGTTTCCCACATTGAAAGTTGTAAAGAATCAAATAGTTATTGATGCAACTAGTTTAGTTTTCTATAGAAGAGCCATAACAATAAATGACATCATTGAAGTGGATGTTAGATTTGGCTCTATGGTTATTGGCTAGAAAATCTATCACTCCATTTGAGATAACACTATATCTAATACAACAATCTATGCAACATATCAAATGGTCAAATAAAATTAAGAGTATGACCTATGTGAGTTACTTCAAGGCCAGTTACTTGAGAATCTTGGAAAAATCAAGAAGGATAAGAAGAAATCTTTCAATTATGGTAATTTTTTGTTGTGTCTATTCTTCAACTTCATGAATTAAGTCCCAAGAATTGGTAAAGTGCATTGGAAAGGTGATAAACCAATAGTTGTTCAAATTAGAGACATCCTATATGGAATTGGTGACATCAAAGCTAGAAAAACTACTATATGGGGTTACTTCAAAAACTTTTAGAATGAAATACAAGCTAGAGAAAGGATTCACACATCTATTGTGGAATAGTATAAGGATACTATTTGCTTCATAGTTTAAATTTATTAGTGCTTGATGGAAGCTACATAACCTAGAACTATCTGGATAATGCCTATGGGTTATGAGGTGGAGGAACCCATTTCGGAGCTATAAGCTCAACACCTATCGAGTAAACCTTGAGAATCGATATAAGAAAGGTTTGGTACCTTTGAAGAGAAGGATATGCAAGTGCATGAATAATTGAAGAAGCATATGATAATTCAAAGAGTGACAAAGGAAGTTGAAGCTTTTGTAGAAAGCATGGGTATATTAGCTGAAGCAATGAGGGAAGCTAGGAGGAAAAGATAACAAGCTAAAGAAAGAGAGCCAACTAGAACCAAGTGTGCTATTCTGATAGCATCCTCTGCCATATCTAGATCTACAAGAATCTCTACACTTTCATCTAGTCCTACAAAGAAATTGAGCCCTATGAAAGCTCAATCCAAGTCATCTAGGAGAGAAGAAAAGAGGAAGAAAGATAAAAGAACAAGAGTCTATGTTGTTGTTTTATAGGATGAAGAAATAGAATATGATGAAGAAGTAAGAGAAATTAAGAGAAAGGGTTACAAATCATCAAAATTTTCCAAGGACAAGCCCTCTAGTGAAGAGATAGTAAAGAAAAAGGTGAAAATTTACAACTTAAGTACATGTCTATAGAATAAGTTGAAAAATCCTTGATTAAGGATGGTAATATTAGGACACTTTGTGAATGGTTTGACACCTTTGATAGTGCTAGTCAAAGAACTCTTGAGGAAGCCCAAATAAATTATTTGAATAATTTCAATATGACTCTCATTGAAATAATGTTTGAGTTACCTAAAGGTCTGTACGAAGTCTTATAAATGAGGAGAGTGAATGTAAGAACTAAAGAAGAGAAAATGAGACAATGAATACTTGTTGATCTGTTTCTAGTAATGTTAATGGATGAAATGAAAAAAATCCTTAGTGATGTTAAAAGCAATTTCAAGAGATAAAAAAGGGTGAATAATCTTATGATTGGATAGATTGAAGAAGTTGCAAGAGATACTAGAAAAATTATGAAGGTAGTTCTATTGAAAAACATATATAATCTTGTTTCTAAAGAAGCTCTTAGTGAAGATGATCCATCTAATCTAGTAAATGAAGAAGTGAAAGAAGACACATTTGAGGATACTCTAAATCCTCTTGACATGCAAGATGTTGAAATGCTTATGGAGACCAAAGCTCCTGAAGTTGTGTCATTTGATGAAATTAAGATTCCTGAAGCTAAGCAAGAATTTGTGGTTGAAGAGAAGAAGGTTGAGGTAAAGGAGATTCTTGTGGAAGCAAGAGACGCTACTAAGGTAGTAAAAGATTTTTTAGAAGAACAACAGGAGGATTTTGACCTTGAACTAGTTAAAGGTCCTATCAACTTGGCCACTCTATCTCCTATTTAGATGCTGAAGGTAGAATCATTTTCTCAAAACAAGGCAAGGGAGGAGATTTTGAAATCTCACATTGAGGAAAATGAGATGCTAAGTCTTGCATCTGGTATCTTGGAGAAGATCATGCCTACACATGTCAATGATTCATTTGATTCTTCATCTAGTTAGCTAAAGAAACTTATCAACTCTATAGTACTCACTTTGAGTCTCTTGAGAAGTCAATTGAGGATAAGGTTTAAAAATAATTTGATGCTAATAGGTTTGGTAGATTGAAAGGTGTGATAGCTAATGACAAATCTTTATTAGCTAACTATGTAAAGAATATTCAAGGTGTTTTTTCTAAAGGTAAAAAAAATTATAAGTCATTCTTATCATTGTCTAAGGTCATTACGTACTTTGAAAAAAAAATGGAGTATGAGAAATAATTAGAAGATATCTCTCAAGAATTAAGTGTGAGGTATTTTATGCATCCACACTAGGTCTCAGACACTTGCAAATTAAATAAAATAAATTTAACAACATCTTGTGAAAGTGTTGTGAAGTGTTGTAATACATTTATGCACTCTTCTAGACTCTTTTTATTGTAATTCATTTAAATATTCCTTTTTACACATCATCAAGTCCTATTTTGAAGTGTTGTAAAGTCTTATAACAATATTTCACACTTTTCTAGGCACAATTTCCTTATTTACACATTTATTATGACTTATTTGATGCCTTTATACCCTCACATGACTTAATTAAATGTATTTTTGAATGTAAACCCAACAAAAAATATTAAAAGAAAATTAAATCCAAACACTCTCTTTTGAGTCCAAGGTGGGACCCATTCACCATGGGTGCTGAATGAGTCCTTCTTGGCTCTAATTTCAAAATATTTTAAATTCCTTTCACATTTTTAATTAAAAATCAATTCATGTCGACCTATGATGAGGTATAATTAGGTACTAAGGAACAAGAGTGTATAACTAAAATTTTTTCCCTTTATTTTGAAAGTGGGGGACCTTCTTCCATCTTCTTATCATCTTCAATCCATTATTCCTCCATCTTCAATCAAGCAACTTAGGTTTCAAGGCATTAAAGGATCAATTTTCAGATTTTCAGGGGTAGATTCTACATATATTTTTGCAGAATTACAAGATCAATCATTATTGCAAGTTAATCTATTTCATTGTTACATGTTCCATTCCTTTATTTCATCAATTTGGCTTAATTACCTAAACAGGGTTTGACCAAGGCAAACACCCATGCTTTAACAATCAATAATTTCTCTATTTTCCTTTGTTTGTATGAAGATCTAGGTCCTTTGGAAGCTTTGGAATTATTAAAGATCAATTTACAAGGTTCTGAAAGTCTTATCCTCATTCATCAAGTCAAAATATCAACAAAAGTCCATTTTTAGACCCAGATCTGAGAGTTTCAGAAGCGGAGACATGTAGGAGATAGAATTGCAGATCTAACTTCATAGAATATTCCTCTGATTTTCCATATTTTTGTATGTGGACTGATTCTTTTCCCATGGCTAATGAGTCTGAACTATGCTTGAAAATTGATTCTTTGAGATTTCAACTCTCAACAATCAAAAATAGGTTTTTAGAAGTTTCCATCAGAATAGGGACTGATTCCCCCTTGATGGTAAATGAGTCCTATTAGGCTTGAAAAACATCATAAACAAAATTCTATGCATTCTAAATTCATCACATTTTACCTAGTTGTGCTCTATTTTTACCCATTTCTTTTTGCTCTGCATATTTCATCCATTTAGTTCATTTTAGCAATAAAAAATGTGTTTTCAAATGTAGTTGTAATTACTTTGCATTCACTTTTCAGTTATTTAAATTAGTCCATTGCATTTATTTAAGCTCATTTGCATCATATCATACATCATACATCATAATTTGAGTGTTACATAAGAATTTTGGGGCCTAGATCTCTCTCTTTCTAGGTGAAAAACCTTAGGAAGAGAGCAAGCATCCTAGGTTCCTAAAATCTATCACATTTTGGTGAACCCGACTTTTCAAATACTTTTATTTTCTAATTTGGTGTCTTTCATTATCAATCTAGCCTACATTAGGATTTTCTTGACTCATTTGCATGCTAAGTGTTAACTATTGCATTCATAAAAAGTGTATTAGGTTGTAGTAACTATAGCATCTAAATTCATTTAGATTTGTTGAAATTCTGCACTTTTCATTTAGGTCTATGTATTAGCTCTCAATTTTCCTAAAAATCACTCTAAATTTTTTTAAAATTTAGAAAAAGTCTATACTGGGACTCATTCGCTACCTTGGGCTAATCAGTCCCTTCTGACCCATAAAACAACACTTTACAAAACTCAAAAAATTGTTTTTAGGTTTTAATTGGTGCCTTAACTTCTATATATCAGTCAGCTGCATCTCTGTAGCGTGCATTTCACTCGATTTTACTTCAAATAGCTCATTTCATCCATTTCGCCTTTTGCACTCACCACATTTCATTTTCAAATTGTTTCACATTCTCCAAAACTAAACATTGCATTGCATTGTAGTTTCTTTCATGTTAACATGTTTTCTTTCACATGTTCTCTTGATTTGATTAAACATGGATTTAGCATGCATAATAATTCCTTTTATGATTTTCCTTTTGATAACCATAATAGGAACTTTAAGAAGCAATACATTTATTCAATCCTTAATCTTAAATTTCCCATTGGTGAGAATGGTAATGTTGATAATCCTAACACACATACTCGTTCTTCTTTCAATACCTCTTCTACTAGTGATGAAGGTATTGAAACACAC
The DNA here is from genome assembly GCA_007258455.2 of Sequoia sempervirens. Taxonomy (NCBI): domain Eukaryota; kingdom Viridiplantae; phylum Streptophyta; class Pinopsida; order Cupressales; family Cupressaceae; genus Sequoia; species Sequoia sempervirens. The sequence continues at coordinate 851,918 of VDFB02338372.1, read as the reverse complement.
AAAGTTACAAGTTTTGAAAGTAATGGTTGTCCATCTCCTTATTTCCCTTTGGATGACCTTATACAACAAGAGAATGAAATCATAGACACTTTCCTCAATATCACCTTATGAAATCTCCTTGGTCATGATAATCAATCTTGTTCATCTCCTAATATCCCTCTTCAATGTAAAGAGGATGGGTTGGTATAAGAGGATACCCCTTTTAAAAATCATGACACCCTTGATCCTCCCTTCCCTAATGTCTCTATCCTATGGGAGGATCTATTTGAAAACCATAGTGGTTCTTCTCTTGATGCCTCCTCCACTTGTGATGAAGCTTCTTTCCTAGCCTTAAACTTAGATGAACATATTACAAGCTATCCTTTAGGGTAGATAATATGGAACAAGAGAAAAAGAACTTAATGGTAGTGGCCACTCAACTAACACTCTCTCCTCTTCATTCCCCTCTTCATAATCCCATCATTGATCATTCCCCTATTGGAAATGAGGTTATTATAGAAGAACCAAGCCTTACTTGTCAAGCATATGTGGCTTGTTTTTCTCCTCCAAACTCTCCTCCTAGGGAGAATATCATGGAATTGGATTATGATACTTCTTCTTTCCCTACTCATTTGATTCTTGATTTCCATTACATTGAGATACATCAACAAAAGACTACTAATGATATGGATGCACAAGTGTCCATTGGATCCCCTTTCATCAATAAACCTCATACATATCCTGTAAGACATCTTAATCACTCCATTCCTCACCACCCTTCATCTTCCATCAATAATCTCACATCATCCTTACAAACTCGTGGTCTTTCATATCAACATTCACACAATGCTCAAACTATCATCTTGCAAAACACTTATGATTTGAATTAGTTATATGTTGTGTCCTTCTGTAATAAAGAAGACATTATCTTGTAATCTATTGAGTCTTGTGTAAGTATTACACTTGAGCAAGATGTATCTTTCACCCCAATCACAAAACCATCTTATCCTCTTAATCAAGAGGGTATCTTGTCAGGACTTCTTCAAGATAACTCAATTACTCTCCCTCCTTGAGCTTGTAAGAAATGTTATGACAAGACTTTAGGAGTTTGGTATGCCTCCCTATGGGGGCATCTAATTCCTCTAATTTCCATTAATTTTCACTCTAACATACATTTCATCAACACTTTTGGCTCACCTTTGTCCTGCACTCAGTGGGGGAAAATGGTTTTGTAGCCTTGTCCTCATATGTCACTTGTCATTGTTTGTTTGGACTACTCGTTAACCTTTCTTGAATACATATAATAACAAGCTTGGGATTTGGATGAGATTTCTTAAGATTGATTCATATGTGACACTCATTTTCTTTGTTTCCTTAACATGATGTAGCTTATCAAAAACATATGACTTGGCATAGGGTTTTTTACGTAAGCTCTCATATTTTTCCTCTTTTATTTTTTTCTACTTTAAAGCAATTTCTCACAACAATGTTGTTAGCAACCGCTTTAAAGGGGGCACATACATCACCACTCATATTTCATTGTGTGATTTTCTTTTTCTTATGACTCCATCTCTCAGAAGCATTAGGTATAATGTTTCCCATGATGATATTATCCTCTCTTGGAAACATTGAACATAGTCTTTCCTATTATGATACAATTGCATGAATCAAACAAAATCCATTTGAATATCTTTTCTTTACATTCCTTTACATTTTATTCACATATTTTTCATTTTACATTTTCTTTGAATTTTTCCACCTTGTATAATGCAAATTGCATGATCGCAGTACTTTGAATTCTTAGCATTTTTCTTTTTTGTGGTGTCTTGTTAAGGTTATCAAATGGTATATCCTTAAAATGGTTGAGTGGGAAGCCTAACTAGCGACATGAATTTTCCCCATAGCCACTTTTCTGATTGTTTTGTGAGTGCATACCAACTAGCATATATTTCTCACCTTTTTCTTTTTGGCCCTTCTCTACCCCACAAACAACTAGTTCTGTGGCCCTAGAGTGAGTAGATCTTTCTCATCTTATCTCTCTTTATATCTTTCCTTTGCATGATTTTGTATCTTGGGGGCTTGAAAAACATGTGGATCTCTCTTGAACATCTACTTGAGTGTGAGTTTGAAGTAGGTTCATCCTCTCACTAAAGTGGGGGCTAAAAGTGCCATACAAAATTGGACCATTTTCTTGATATGGATTATTTCATGATTAAATTGACTAAAAAAAGGTATTAATCTAGTGTTGTGAGGTATTTTGTGCATCCACACTAGGTCTTGGACCCTTGAAAATTAAATAAAATACATTTAACACTATCTTGTGAAAGTGTTGTGAAGTGTTGTAACACATTTCTTCACTATTCTACACTCTTTTTATTATAATTCATTTAAATATTCCTTTTTACACATCATCAAGTCCTACTTTGAAGTGTTGTAAAGTCTTATAACAATATTTCACACTTTTCTAGGAACAATCTCCTTATTTACACCTTTCTTATGACTTATTTGACCCCTTTATGCCCTCACATGACTTCATTAAATCCTTTTTTGAATGGAAAACTGAAAAATAATATTAAATACAAATTAAATCCTGACAACCACTTTTGAGTCCAAGGTGGGACCCATTTTCCATGGGTGGTGAATGAGTCCTTGGACCTAATTTCAAAATATTTTAAATTCCTTTAGAGTGTTTATTTTAAAATCACTTCTTGTCAGCCTATGATGAGGTATAATCTAGTACTAAGGCACACTTTTGTATAAATAAGTGTTTTTCCCTTCTATTTTGAAAGGGAGGGACCTTCTTCCATCTTCTTATCATCTTCAATACATTATTCATCCATCTTCAATCAAGAAAATTAGTTTTCAAGGCATTAAAAGATCAATTTTTACATGTATTGTTGCAAAATTAGAATATCAATCATCATTGCAAGTTAATATATTTTGTTGTTGCATGTTTTATTCCTTTATTTCATCAATTTGTTTTAATTACCTAAACAAGGTTTGAACAAGGCAAACCCCCATGCCTTAACAATCAACAATTTCTCTCTTTTGCTTTGTTTGTATGTAGATTAGGTCCTTTGGAAGCTTTGGAATCATTAAAATCAAGTTCTAAGGTTGTTAAAGTCATAGCCTCATTCATCAAGTCAAAATGTCAATAAAAATCCATTTTCAGACCTAGATCTAAGAGTTTCAGAAGTGGAGACTTGTAGGAGACAAAATTACAAAACTAACTCTACAAAATATTCCTCTGATTTTCAAGATTTGTTTAGGTGGATTGATTCATCAACCATGTTGAATGAGTCCTACCTATAGGCCTCAAAATTGATTCTCTGAGATTTCAACTCCCAACAGTCAAAAATAGGTTTTTAGAAGTTTTCATCAAAAGTAGGACTGATTCACCCTTGATGTTGAATGAGTTCTATTAGGCTTGATAAATATCATCAATAAACATTCCAAACATTGTAATTTCATTATATTTTACCCAAGTGCACTCTATTTTTATCCATTTCTTTTTGTTCTGCATATTTCATCCCTTTAGTTAATTTTAGCAATACATAATGTTTTTTCAAACATATTTGTAATTACACTTTTGCATTCACTTTTTCAGTTATTCAAATTAGTCCATTATATTTATTTAAGATCATTTACATAATATCATACATCATACATCATAATTTTTGTGTTACATAAGCATTTTGGGGCGTAAATCTCTCTCTTTCTAGGTGAAAAACCTTAGGAAGAGAGCAAGCATCCCAGGTTCCCAAAATCTATTTCACAATGTGGGACAGTGAAAAATATCATAATCATCTGAGGGGGAGTTTTTTTTTTTTAGTTTTTAAGGTTGGAAGTGTATTCATGTTGGTGCTGATCTGACACTTAGTCATTTTTCACTAAGTGTTGTCATCAATGCCAAAAGTGGAGATTGTTGGAAAGAGACACTACACATGTCATTTACTATTGTCATTGATGGAAACCCTAGTCAGTTATATGATCCAAAATCTAGTAGTTTCTCATACTATAAGTTGGATTGAATTTTTGTGATTAACTATCAAGCTAGAACAGAGCATCTGATAGAATTATGTATATCGAGAGTATGTGTAGAATCGTGATGGGCCAAAAAGTGGCAATATGATGGGTATGTGTCTAACAACTTTTATTTTACCCAAAATTGATGAAACAAAAAGGGTTTTTAAAGGATATTCTCATATTTCCACTAATATAAATTATGATTTACTTTGAATTTAATAAGTAATTATTATTGATTTTCAATTCAAATTACCACTAAAGTCCTAATTGATAGATTGATTGAAAAACATTTATAGTTTTCAAATGGTATAACTTTTTTTGAATCCAACACATCCATCACATTCTATGATTCATATACTATGGGGTTAAAAAAAAGAAAAAATCAATTTCAAATTATTATGGTTAGGGTGGTTAGACAGACACCCACTTCTTATTTTTTCCCTGAAATTAAAGTGCTACTGCATTGAAATTTCAAATTTTCACCAAATAGATTTCTTTTTTTTTAAAACAAACCTAGTAGTTTAGAAACTAGATTCAATTTTCTACAGATTCTAGTCTTACATATTTTTGAAATAATATAGATAACTTATTCAAATTTTTATGTCAAGTTTCCTAACTCTGATTTTTCTAATTTTTTTGCCACTTAAGGGCCTATTTTTTCCATGATGATCCTGCACATACCCTTGATTCATATGAAATTATCTAATATCATTTTGAGTTTTATATCTCAGGGAAGGTTTTTCAATGTATGATCTATGTTATCCTTGAATCATAGAGCCTTGTATCGATTCATGTGCATGTTAGAAGATATGGTTGGTTGATTTGTTGTTTAACAGTGCAGGAAGTCTGACTAAGTGAACATAGCATTTTGTGGATCATCGAGAAATAATTTTTTGAATTTTTTTGGTTTAAGTATGTTGGTTTGGGTCCTCACTATGTTGTGGCCAAATTTGGTTGGTGCACATTGAAAATTATCTATGGATTGAGCTGACAGTTTGTAAATATTTTATGTTTTATTGAAGCTGACACGTGGTTGATTAAATCTTTAGTCATGGATATATATATAAGCGATCATTTTATATCATTTTTATGTATGTACAAAGTGCATGTTGTGATGAGATACAAAAGTTGTAAGGAAAGTCAAGGTGCGGAAACAACTCTCCTAATGTCAAAACCTTAGGGAAGAATGCAGAGAAACTTTTAAAATTTACAAATACAGTCCACTTAAGATGCACTTTGAAATAGATAACAAAAATAGAGAATTTGACAATCACACATGAACACTAGATATACATGGGAAAACCCTTTCGGGAGAAAAACCCACCACACCAAGATAAATCACTTTGTATTCCAGTAATGGAGATTACATACAAATGTCAAACTTATCTTTCTTGTGTTTGTTTACAACAACATTTACCATGAACAATCTTGTACAAGAACCTTCAAGTTACAGTCTTTACAAAATAGAATACATCTACTGAAATTACAACCACCCAACAATCTGTCGATTCAACCAACCGATCATAATCTACAATCACAGAGTATATCCATGTCATTCCATGTCTATCAAGCTTCCTCACAGAACCAACACAAAGAACAATCTTCCAACTGTTTAGATTCGGCTTCTCCTATTGGTCCATCAGACTCCACATAGGATGATCAAAATGGTCAAAAGAGTTCACACTATGTCAGCATCTCAGTGAGACAATTACAGTGTCTTGTTGATGCCCTAAAAGCTTCATACCGATTTCGTCAAGAGTTATTCTTATCGCCAAGATGTTTCACCAAGATCACAAGTCACTTAGAAGAGTCATGCTATTGAAAAAACTTATCGATCTTGCCAAGAAATCCTATCGAGCTTTCATGTGTTACATTGAAGCACCAAATAGTCAGCGAAACCTATTGCTTTTTACAAGATATCATAGCAAGGTCCCAAAGTCTCATAGATGTGAGTTTACCATTTGGCGAGAGTATCGTTCTTCGTTAGGACCTCATGCCGAGTCACCAAGGGTTATACTAAAGTCACATGTTATACCAAGCTGCAATCACTAGTTGACAAGACTTATTAATATCAGCAAGAGGTTCCATCGAGATCAAAAAAGTTACTTCGAAGACTTAAGTCATATCGAATACCAAAAAATAGTCGGCAAGACATATCACCTTTCACTGAGAGTTCTTATCGATCACATATATGTTACACCGACGACCACCATTCGCCAAGAGCTATGCCAAAGACTTCTCATCATCGACAAGAAATTCCATTCTCACTGAGACTTCTCTCCAAGACTTTTTGTGTTACAGCGATGACCAAAATTTGAACCTCTTTCAGTGAGACCTTTACACATTATCGAGACATCATAATGAAAAAAACATTGTTACGTTGATGAACCCTAGTGATTTAACTATCAGTGAGACTTTGGCTATTTGCTGGGACTTCTCACCAAGCTGCCAAAGGTTATCCTGAAGCTCGTGGTCACTATGAGTCTTCTCGATGCCTGATATGAATGGCATATTAGCCAAAGATCTCCATACGATAAGAGGTCACCCCGAATGCTTCTTGTCACAATGATATGATCCTTCAGTAAGACAAAAGCTAGGTCATAGCGACCTAGAAAAAAAAAGATGTTCCAAAGTGCTTGTTGGCTAGACATAAGAGTTGTCACATCGACTTGGCTTCAATGGAGATTTCAGCCTATAATGATTGAGGCATACTTTTCCAACAAAAGTCAAAAGTATTGTAGAGAAATTTTGCATAGTTTCATTTGTGCAGAAAAATATTTGTGATTTGAATTAAAGCGGATAAAGTAGAAGAGAAAAATCAAATATAAGGTGAAGAAAGTGATTGATGTGCTTAATCAGAACTATTGTCAGGCATTTACAAATGCTAATTTCATACTTCATCTACTACAAATTGTCTAACTTCTGTGATTCTTCTTTTGGGTAATGTTAGAACTGTAAATATCTGATATTTTCACATGATGGTTTTACTCATAAACTTCCAAATTTTCTCCTATCGTGTGCATATTCCAATCATAGTTTTCATAACCCTATGTTTCCATCCTAAGCACTAGGGTTTCTTTTCATATCATTCTACTCACTATTTGCATATTTTTATCCCATGTTTCCATCAGGTCATGCATTTTTTACGTTTTGGTTCCTTTCGGCATCATCCCATTAGTTTCTCCTTGATCCATTATGCATTTTCTGCTAACATGAGTATGTGTTGCCTTTCGGAAAGACTCATTTGTTGTCATAGTGATCAAATTTTCCTACAAGCGGCTTTCGGCAGGACTTTCTCTCGGTCTCAGTGACATGGGATGATACACATTTTGGCAAAGGTTTTTGTTTTCAGTGAAATGTCATAACAATATCTTATTGTCTCACCAACAATGTGCAAAAGGATTCATATCGGTAAGAGTTAGGGGTCTTCGATGAAATGTCACGGTGTGATAGTTTGTGTCTTGCTAACTGATAAATGAGGATGCCTATCGGTGCAAAACTTCACATTGGTATAATGTTATAGTGAGCTTCATTTGTCTTACTAATTGGCTTGCAATTTTTTTTTCTAGCCAAACTAAAGGGATGTCGGGAGAATGTCTTACCGAGTTTGAATTGTCTTACCGATTATGGGAACAAAGGTTGTTTTGGTTAGACAATATGATATCGATATATGGTCATAGCGAAAAGGTTGGGTCTTGCCGACAATGACTTATGAGTAACTTTCAGGGAAAGGTTGGCATTCTCTTGGCGAATAGGTGTGCTCATGGCTTTTAGTATAACAATATACTCTACGTGATGTCTCACCGAGGGTTGGATGTTATACGACATACATGTGACAGATAGGCTTGTCGATATGAGTACAAATTTGTCATAGCGACTCAGGGATGGTTGAAGACTTTCAGTATGACTCAAAGTACTCTATGAGAGGTCTCCCTAATGGATGGAGGTTATAGTGACTGTGAATGAAACAAAAGGTTCATTTTGATAAGACATTTTCTTGTGTCTCAGCAACTGAAACAAATATAACACATGGGTGCTCTCGAAGTGACATAGGGTTTTCGACATGATGTCTCACTGACATCGTAGAGCTATAGCGAAACATAACGAGGAAAAATGGATACTTCTCAACTTTGGTGTAGCGAACAATTGGTCATGGTGAAAGCGAATAACACAAAGCACAGAGAACTGGGGGTGATCAAAAGTTATTTTGTTGCCTTTGGCATACTTGCAGAATTTTCGTGGTGACTAGTTCACTAGCGATTAGCAATTTTCAAATGTTGTGGGCCGACATATGAAGATTTCTTAATGATGTTGCAGGTCAACATAAATGCACCCAATTGTAACGGTTGGTCAATGTGGATTTTTGGCTGACATGGAGTTTCAAAGAAATATGTTTTTCAATGCTAGTGTATATATATGCACCACAATTGTAATTGATTATCATAAGATTTTAGATCATATATAGTAGATTAGGAATGACTATATTAGAATAGATTTCTCTTATCAGAGACTATGTACATGTTTTAGAATGGAAAATTCAATGAAAATCAGCTGGTGTGGTAGGTTATTTCTGGTGCCAATTGTATGTTGAACTTATTGAAAATCTTTGCTAACCTGTCTCCATGTTGATTCTTTTTTGTTGTTTAAATTGAAGCAACAAGCTTATTTTTAGTTTATTAGTGCACATTTGTTGTGTCTGTGTGATTAAATGACTAGTTCTCTCAAGTAGAGATTAAATCCTTTTCATTGATCACAGTAATCAGGGGGAATTCATCTATATTATTAAAGTAGAGCTTAGTAGTCATAATCCTGCATTGATTATACAAGTTATGAACAAATCATATGCCTAGAATTTGATTTTCTGCCAGAATAAGTTGCCCACTTTTGTTTCGTTTGACTCCACATACCAAACAAGGCACTGGTCTATGCATTTCATCATTTGATTCATTCAATTTCTTTACATCTATTAATTAAGCATTTTAGGTTTTAGATTAGAAGATTTCTTTTGCTATTGCTATCAAATTTGGTTTTATTTGTTCACTTCCATCTACTATTGTGGACAAATTAGTGTGCAAGAAAGATAATCATAAGTCAAGTCTACTTCATTCAAAAAGGTACACCCACCTAGGTCTAGCAGCACCTGAAGTGTAGAAGGTTGAGTTCTCTTAACCTTATCTGTTACCCTGAAACTTATCAAGAGATTAGCAGCCTCTTGAGGCATCCCGCCTACATTTTTGAGAGCTAAAAAATTGGCAATTCTGTTGGGGACTACATCATAAAATTTAGTTGAAGACTATCATATAGATTCAGTGAAGAAAAATTTGTAATTTGAGAAGATTCACAAAGAGTGATTCCATTGGGAAGAAAATTAGAAATTAATCATTTTTCCTACTTTTGGAAAAGTAGGTGGCGACTCTAAAAAAGTTTGATGAAGATTGTAATTTGCATATGGAATGAATAACTACACAAATGTATATGGAAATTTTCACAATGGAGGCAATGCATATCATGCACAATAGAATATGTACCCACCTATCCCTCCCCATCTATGTAGGACAATGATCAAGCAGTTTGACCTGATAGGGTTTCAACTATTCCCTTACCTGATGGATATGAATTGGAGAAGCCTTGTCCCTAAGTTTATAGGGAGTAACGCAGTCACTGTTGAGGATCATTTGAGGAGATTAAATCATTTCATCGATGGTTTGGATATGTCATATCAGGATTTACATATGAGGCTGTTTATGATATTGAACTTATTGAAGATGCTAGGGATTAGTTCAACAGCCTACCGATAGCTTCTATTAAATCTCTCCAAGTATTTTAGGATCAATTTCTCGAGGAATATGGAGATCTATCTACACCAAATTAGGCTTCCTATGGGTTATTGGAGATTCAAGAAAATAACAATTTGCAGCAATATGTATGCTAGGATCAACAATTTGATGAAGAAGAAGTTCAGTATGTGTATACTCAAAGCTAGGACTCTAGCACACAATCAGAGTATGGAATTTACCCCTTTGATGCATTTCTTGGCATAAGGAAGTATGAAGGAGAAGATTTGACTTCTCTATACAATAGGATGATAAGTGTCTGTGTGCAATTGCCTCCTGATTGCAAGCCTATAAGACCCATTTTTTTTGCATAGTTCATAAAAGCATGGAAGCTGAATCAACTTATTGGTCATGGCCATCAATAAAGTGTGCCTGTGATCACTTGAATAAATTCATTGATTCCATGGAGAAGATAAGGTATGAGAACACTATCAATGTTGATTCCAATGATTGTATTTATGATGAGTATAGAGAAATTGATCAAACAATGCATCCAATAGAAGATGAAACATGTGCAAGTCAAGATGATTCATGTGATAGCTTGCATAATGAAGATAAAAGTACAAAATATCTCTCTTGCATAACAGATTGTGACAGGGAGAGTAGTGTGTGTTATGAGGGATCAAACAAGTATTCAAATTTTTAATATGCACCTGTGGATTTTGATCTACAGCAAGGGGATTCTCCTAGCTCTTATGAAGATTAGGATGAAGAGGCAATGGGAAATGTTGATAGTGAATATACAATGCCTCTAGTTGTAGTTGAAAGCTACAAAGATACATTCAATGAAGAGGAGGTTTGTAGATTTGAGAATGGTTTCCAAAAATTTTTAGGCCCATTGCATGATGAAGATTTAAAAGAGGATAAGATAATGTTTTGCAAGGGTTTGCCCCATAATTAATTTTAGGTATTTTTAGATGTTGAGCAAAAGGTATTTTTAGATAAACAAAGGGATGTGTCAAGTTATGGAACAAATGACGGTGCTAATTTTTCATTCTCTGATGATCCCGAGCCTCTTTTTGATGACAAAAGTGAAGATTGTAATAATGAAAATGTGGAAACTTTTTTACTCAATTGTGAGAAAATTTTAGATTTTTTAACTCTTGATTATCAGAGATATATACATAAGGGTGATCTTGAAGCTCTGTGTCCAATTGATGGTGAAAATTTTGGAATTGACCAAATGCATGTGTCTGTTCAAGAAGAGGTATGTGATTTTGAAATTTCTAAATCATGTGGAGATGACTTTTATCTACATACCAAAGATGATAGTGTTCCAGATTTGATTGGTTCATATATGCTTAATATTGAAGATTTGAGTCATAGGGATACCAAAGAGGTACAAAAGGTTTCAAATTTATTTATTTCAGATAGTGTTGATATGATAGAATTTTTTGATTCTCAAAAGAAGCACTTTGATGGTAAATTTTCAATACAACTCGGAGAATGTTTCATGATACATAACACTGAGAAACATAATAAGGAATGTTGTATTTCATATGCATGCATTTTGAATGTTGAAAATAACAGGGGTTTGTCCCAAGATGTTGAAGAATTTGAACTGCAGGATGGTGCAAGGATTTTGGGCCAAACCAAGCATGATGATACTCTAAGAACTTGCAATAATAGTGATAGGAAAGATTGCATGAGTATCTTCAAGAAGAATTTGATGAAATTGACACAAAACTAGGTGTTTGACAGGGGAAATATTGGTTTCAGTTTTAGATTGTAACAGATCAAGACAGGTGAAATTAAAACACAGAGGATTAAGGGTTGCCAGAGCATGGACAACTCCTTCTTATCCTCTCTAAATTTCTTTTCCATGCATAGTATTTTATGGTTTTGTTTCACCTCCATCTTGCATTCATTTTTCTTTCATTCCATCATGTTGTTTGTCTATTTCTAGTTTGCTCATTTTATGTCTAGTCTGCTCACCCAAAGATCCTAGATCCTTGCAATGATCTTACCATCATTCATCCCCAGATGGAGCCACTATTAGAACTGTAAAAAGATAATATTTTCACATGTTGGTTTTACTAATAAACTTCTAGATTTGGTCCTACCATGTGCATATTCCACTCATATTTTACATAACCCTATGTTTCCATCCTAAGCACTAGGGTTTCTTTTTGTATCATTCTGCTCACTTTTTGCATATTTTTATTCCATGTTTCCATCAGGTCATGTATTTTTTACATTCTGGATCCTTTTGGCATCAGTCCATTAGTTTCTCCCTGGTCCATTATGTGTTTTCTACTAACATGAGGCTGTGTTGCCTTTCGGTAAGACTCATTTGTTGTCAAAATGATCAAATTTTCTTGCAGGCGGCTTTTGGTAGGACTTTCTCTCAGTCTTGGCAATGGGGGATGATACACATTTCGGCAAAGGTTTTTGTTTTCAGTGAAATGTTATAACAATATCATATTGTCTCACCGAAAATGTGCAAAAGGATTCATTTCGGTAAGAGTTAGAGGTCTTCAATGAAAGGTCATAGCGTGATGGTTTGTGTCTTGCCGACTAATAAATGCGGATGCCTATCGGTGTGAAACTTTGCATTGGTATAATGTTATAGTGAGCTTCATTTGTCTTATCGATTGGCTCACAATTTTTCTTTTCGGCCAAACTAAAGGGATGTCAGGAGAATGTCTTACAAAGTTTGAATTGTCTTAACGAGTTTGAATTGTCTTACCGATTATGCGAACAAAGGTTGTTTTGGTCAGACAAAATGATATCGATATATTGTCATAGCGAAAAGGTTGGGTCTTGCCAACAATGAATTATGAGTAGCTTTTAGCGAAAGGTTGGCATTCTCTTGGTGAATAGGTGTGCTCGAGTCTTTCGGTATAACAATATACTCTACGTGATATCTCACCAAGGGTTGGATGTTATAACAACATACATGTGGCAGATAGGCTTATTGGAAAGAGTACAAATTTGTCACAATGACTTAGGGATGGTTGAAGACTTTCAGTATGACTCAAAGTATTCTATGAGAGGTCTCCCTGGTAGAGGTAGGTTACATCAACTATGAACAAAACAAAAGGTTCACTTCGATAAGACATTTTCTTGTGTCTCGGTGACTAAAACAAATATAACACATGGGTGTTCTCAAAGTGACATAGGGTTTTCGACATGATGTCTCACCAACATCGCAAAGCTATAGCAAAACATAATGAGGACAAATGGATACTTCTTGAGTTTGGTGTAGCAAACAGTTGGTCATGGTGAAAGTGAATAACACAAAGCATAGAGAACTAGGGGTGATCAAAAGCGATTTTGTTGCCTTCGACATACTTGTAGAATTGTCCTGGCAATAGGTTCACTGGCGATTAACAATTTTCAAATGTTGTGGGCCGACATATGAAGATTTCTTAATGTTGTTGCAGGCTAACATAAATGCACCCAATTGTAAGGGTTGGTCGATGTGGATTTTTGGCCGACATGGAGTTTCAAAGCAATATGTTTTTTAATGCTGGTGTATATATATGCACCCCGATTGAAATTGATTATCATTAGATTTTAGATCATATATAGTAGATTAGGACTAGCTACATTAGAATAGATTTCTCTTATTAGAGACTATGTGCATGTTTTAAAATGGTGAATTCAATGAAAATCAGCTGGTATGGCAAGTTATTTCTGGTGTCAATTGTATGTTGAATTTATTTAAAAGCATTGCTAAGCTATCTCCATGTTGATTCTTTCTGGTTGTTTAAATTGAAGTAAGAAACTTATTTTTAATTTATCAGTGCACATTTGTTGTGTCTGTGTGATTAATTGACTGGTTCTCTCAAGTAGAGATTAAATATTTTTCGTTGATCATAGTAATTAGGGGGAATTCATCTGGATTATTAAAGTAGAGCTTAGTAGTCATAATCCTGCATTGTTTATACAAGTTATGAACAGATCATATGCCTGCAATTTGATTTTCTTCCAGAATTAGTTGCCCACTTTTGTTTCATTTGACTCCACATTTCATCATTTGATTCATTCAGTTTCTTTACAGTTATTAATTAAGCATTTTAGGTTTTAGATTAGAAGATTGCTTTTGCTATTGCTATCAACTTTAGTTTTATTTGTTCACTTCCATTTGCCATTGTGGAAAAATCATTGTGCAAGAAAGATAATCATAAGTCAAGTCTGCTTCATTCATAAAGGTACACCCACCTAGGTTTAGCAGCACCTAAAGTGTAGAAGGTTGAGTTCTCTTGACCTTGTCTGTTACCCTAAAACATATCAAGAGATTGGCAGCCTCTTGAGGCATCCCACCTGCATTTTTGAGAGCTAACAAATTGGCGACTCTACTGGGGACTACATCAAAACTAAATTGAGTGAATGGAACACAAGGTTGTTTGGGTTGAGATTGGGATAGTGCATGCCCTCCCTTAAAGGTAGGTGTAAAACTCCAATCACTATTAGAAATTGTGTCTAAAAAGAAATTATTTATATATGACTCTTTGGACCATGAGGGTGAGAGTCTAGAAATATTATGGTAAGGAGGGTTAGAATCTAATGACCCCCAATGATCACCAAAGATTTTTGGTTTATGTGAAGAGTAGCATCGACTAGTGAAGGTACAATTTTTGATCGAGGGATGAAAGGATTAGGAGAGTTGGAAGTTTTGTGGTCAATTGATACATAGCTTCACTCATCTGCATCAATCATGTATATATTTTTGTTGTATTCAAAATGGGCTTACAGGGTTATACTTCAAGCTCTTCTTGTGTTAGAAGAGGTAGGGGGGCTAAAAAGAAGGTTCAAAAGGTTGGTAGATGACTACCTCCTCTAGTGGATACTTTGAAGATAAATACTAATGGTTCCTCTAGGAGTAATATTAGGCCTATTAGGATTGGTGGAATGAGACAAGATTGTTCTGGCTTAGTTATTTTCTTCTTCTCCTTTCCTAAAGGGAAACATTATGAAAAATTTATGGAGGGGTTGGTGATTCTTAGGGCTTCTGAGTGTGCTTACACTTTGGAATGGCATAATATTAGATGCAAATCAGACTCAGTTTTTTTTATTTTAATTTGTTGAATGAGACAAACTAGACTAATGCTAATTTGCATCTTTCTCTAGTTGTTCATCAAATTCCTCAGATGTTCTCTATGTTGGCGGTGGTGTATTTCACTCACATCTCACATGAATAGAATAAGGCTGCTAATTTTTTAGCTAAGTGGGCTTTAGAGTAGGATGAGTATCGGAAGATCGAGGACTAGGGGTAATTATCCTCTGATTATAGTAATGAATTAGAGAGGGTCATTTC
This sequence comes from Sequoia sempervirens, assembly GCA_007258455.2. NCBI lineage: Eukaryota > Viridiplantae > Streptophyta > Pinopsida > Cupressales > Cupressaceae > Sequoia > Sequoia sempervirens. The sequence goes on along the minus strand of VDFB02338372.1, from coordinate 836,816 downwards.
TAATGAGTTGGTTGATTGAGGTTTTTTTGGTTGTGAGGGCGGTGGTTTTGTTTGGGTTGAGTTTTCATGAGGTTTCTTTTCTTGGGTTCCTACTGGATCATTGATCTCTTTGTATTGTTTACTTCTTTCTTTCAATAATTTTTTTACCGCTTTTACTTTTATTTTTTAAAACCAATCTTACGTTAAATATGATTTGATAAATAAAAAGGATATATATGGTTTTTAGCTCTTTCAAACTAATATGATAATTTACAATCATTATTAATTACTTTATTATAATTGATGATAAAAAAGAGCAACCATATATGTAGTCAAGGATTTATGAAATGCCTCTACCATTTCTTGCATTGAAGGTTCCTCTTCCTTGATTGTTTGAGGTGGTGTCTTCTTCTTTAACATTTTCTATTCTTTTTGGTCTAATGAGGAAGAACTTCCTATTGTTGAATCCTTTCTTTTTCCTATAAAATACCCCTTTCCCTTGATAATTTTTAATTCATAGCTCTACCCATGATATACTCCTATCCACCATTCCTGTCGACACCCCATCAATTGAACAATCTTCTTTCTCCATCAAATTAATTCAATCTAATTTATTGGTAGCAATAATCTATATATCATATAGGGGATCTGATTTATGACCATCGTTAGAAAATACTTCTAGTATATCTTCTCTTGTTTTGAAATCCCTCATTTGACAAATTTTCAACCTATTATAACTTGTCTTCTACACCTTAAAACAATCTTGCAAGTCATCCCAAATATCTTTAATATTTGGCTTGTGGTGCAACTATAGTGATGCATAAAGGTTATTCCTCTTTCTCTTGGGATCAAAATTATCCCTCCAAATATATTGTTTCAAGTTTATTGCTAACAATTCATTAATAGATATTTTTTGAATCTATGACCGATGGACATGAATAGCAACTGGTTTGAATGGGGTATTTCAAACCCCCTACTTTATGCTTACTAGAAAATAATTAAATTGACATCTATCATTTGTTGTGAATTAAGATCATCCTATCACTACAATGATTTGGAAGCAAGGATAGGGATTTTTCTTAGTATCATTTGGTTTTACCTTTTGAATTGGGCATCTATTCACCATGTGGCAAAAGTGTAATTGTGAAAAGATGTATTATCAAAGAAGTTAGGTTTTAGCCTACTTAGTAAAGTACTATGTACAATGCACTTATGCTTACATAGAGGCTATCTAGACTTTTGGCTCACCTCATCTAGAATCACCAAGTGTCTCAACACTTTTACATTGAATCCTACACTTGTTTAATACTTGGATGGATAGTTAGAGTACGAATCCTAAAAACTTACATCTTCATCCTTACCTTTATAAACAAGGACATGTTTTACAATGGACAAAGCATCACATGCTTATAATATTTCCTTATTTTACATATTATCATTTATGAATTTTTTTGAGTTTGAAAGAAAATCATGGCTGCTTCAACATCGAATGAGAGAAATATTGTAAATCCAATCCCTTTCTCTCTTGAATTAGTGAGGGTCTTTAGAATAAAAATAAATTGGTGCATTCTTGAATAAAATAAACATCATGATTAGAGTTATGAAGGATAAGAGATGAATTTTGATATATAATATTTGGGTACTTAAATAAATAAAAAATTAGTTTTTCCAGACCCATCTATGGTGGGTCATACAAAAATCTATACATTTTGTATGAATTTATATGACTGTACTATCTAGTATTATTCATGCATTAGCATAATAGTGTACATAAATCTCTTGATCTACATGCTCTCTTGGCCTCTATGTAGACATTTTATTTATAATTTTATTTCTGAGTGATCCCACAATAATGGTTTACAATCTTTGGCCAAACTAGACATTGAACTGATTTTTTCTAGCTAAATCTTCACTTTCAGGTACCTATAGTAGCTAAACCATGAGGAATTTGAAGTTGATGCAAACTAGTGATTTTTGAAATATTGTCTATACATTCTAAATGTTTGTTTTCCAAATAATTTGGAATTATATTGCACTTCCTTTTCCATCTCCTTCAAAAACTAGTTTCTTTCAGTAAACACCATTTTTAAGGAGTGACGGTTCACTATATAGCACATAACCTTTTTTCCATGAAGGATAAAATTCTTTTTTTTTTAATTTTGAGTTCTAACTAAAATATCTAGTTCTTCCAATTGGTTTCATAGTTTTTTATTGAATATTTCCCCTTAATCAAGTTTCAAAGTCAAACCAATTACAATTCAAACATAGGTGGACCATATAACACAACTTTTTTTGTATGTATAAAATTCATTTTTCTTTGGTTGGATCAAGGACTTCAATATTTAGTGCACTCATATTCTTCAATTCCTTTTTGATAATCTTCTATTTTTCCACATATGCAGAATAAAGAGCTCAATTTTTGGTGAAAAACCTACATTCACAAGAACTAAAAAAATAAATATAATAATAAAATTCAATTTATTTTAAATTATACTTTTTGGGAACCTTATAATAAGGACTACATACTTACAAAAAATGAATTTTAAATGAATTCATTTGATCCCCCAAAAGGTAAATCAAAAGTGGTTTCTTATCAGCATTTTGATAGGTGTAAAGGAGACTCCATTGGTTTAAAACTAGTGGGGTTCTGTCCAAGGAGTTTTGATATAAGGTTGTTTGATAAAACCCTCTTCAATTAGAATGCTTTAAATGGAACTTTTTAATGTTTAAATCATTATATTTTCTAAAAATATGTGATTTCAGAAAAAAAAATAGAATTTTTGAGAAATTGTAAACTAGCTTTGTGGGATCACCCTTTTCAGTAATTTTTTAATCATTAAAATATTACTTTTTCCATCACTTGTATACCTCTAGGAATCAAATAATTTAGTTTGTAGTTTTAATAATATGTCATTAGTTGGTGTCAATATGATGTGATCATTTTTCATCCCCAAGTTTACCCCTTTACCATTATACTTTTTTGACTTATTTCTCATCTTTAAGAGCCTCATTAATGGACATGCATACAACTTTTTGAGTGATTTATTTAATTGTGCATAGCTTTTGATCATCTATCTAGTGGTATGATTTTTTTATAGTATGATGTATTAATTATCATATAATAAATGTAATATGCAAACTACCATAAAATGAATCAAGCACAATTGATAAGCAATAAAGTATCATAAAATGTGTGTTCGTTAGGGAGAAAAGTTTGTACATACACTAAATTATAAAGTGTAATGGGGGTTTTTGCAATGCCCTGATTTTTTATCATAACAATGGATCCTTCTGATTCTCTCCTCATGTGTGTGTGACTTGATGCAAACCTTTATTTAATTTCTTATACCTCGTTTTGGACCTAATAATGGATCTACATTATTGTGCACAATTTTGTGCTCAATCTCAATTGATATACTAATAAATCTTCCTCATCAGTATTAGGGGGAATTACCATAGTGTTATGCAAATGATTCCTTAGTTTCAATGGAGAAGTGAATAAAATTTCTATTTTTGGGAGGTAATGTAGACCTACTATTTTATCTCTCCAATGGGGGGATTATTTAATTAGATCATATTTTGACATGATATTCTAGTATTTGTGTAGAGCATTGTGATACACATCTGACTAGTGTACTATAGGTCAATCATTACATTTTTTAACTTTTACTCCAATTTATCATAGTACTATTTATGTCTTCAACTTCATAGATTTTGATTGTCTTTGTGTTATCTATCTATTCATGGTTGAGTAGTGCTCTATATATTCAATCTTTTAGTTTTTGTATATCTTATCTTGATATAAATTTTTTAGAGGCTCATTTATTTTAGGAGAAACTAGTTCATTTTTGGAAAAAATTTAGAGCTCCGTCATGCTTCAATATTTTTGCATCATAACATTCTTGTATTAATGAGACATTTTTTCAAGAGGTCTTATTGTTATCTTCCACTCTTTTGGAGAGGATTTTTTCCCCATTATATTTTCTCGTTTGTCTCCACTTGTGAGAGATCATTATTATGTATGATCACCTTATCAACCCTTGTTGTTGGAATGCCTTTTTTTAGTGTTTATCTTACTCCATATCACTTAAGAGTTAGTGTTAGTGTGAAATAATATTATCAAACTAGTTAGCTTTTATCCTACTTATTAGGGTGCTATTCACACTACAGTTAAGCTCACTCAGAGGTTATATAGACTTTTTCTCCCCTCATGCAGACTCACCAAGTGTCTCAACACTTGTCCACAGATTCCTACAATCATTTCATACTTGGAAGGGTAGTCAAATTTTGAATCCTACCTTCACACCTCTTCGTCCTTGCCTTTATAAGAAATGGTTCTTTGTATATTTTAAATTACATCACTTGATTATGATATTTTATCATTTTTCATATTCTCATTTGTGGATTGTTTTGAGTTTACAAGTAGATCTTGGTTTCTCAAATGCAAAGTGGGAATAATTTTAGTAATTTAAAGCCTTGAATTTTCATGGATGACATTTTGAGTGTACTTCAAAAAAATTTATTAGAGGGTAATTGATTTTGGAAGGATATTGTTCACCTTAACATTCACACAAATTATTGTAAAGGCCAACTTGGTTTTTTACTTTGTAACTTTATCCATAACTATGTAGTGAGCAAAAATATTGGAAATACACATGAGATATTATTCATCCTAAAATTCAAGTGGAAATCCATAGAGACAAATCCAAATGGGCAGAATAACAAATAGGTCAACTTGCAGATCAAAGTCTTGCTTTCACTTATATTTACCTATGAAGTAAGGACCTTCAATAAGGAACTTGTTGAGATATTCAAAGGAAGAGAAGGAAAAATTAAAATTTTCTTGGATATAGCACTTTACAATATAGTTCCCTTTACCTTCCACATATAATTAATCCATTTTTAGCATTTATATTGGGATAGGAAGAGAAAAAATTACTTATCAGTGAATTTTTAGCTATAGAAAATATTTTATTTGTAACCAATTTTGAAATGTTGATCCTCACTCCCATGTCTAATTGAAACAATTTTAAAGAATCTACCAATGTAAAATAACCATGTTGTGCAAAATTTCTCGCAACCTTGTTAGCTTAGTTAGAGTTTTTGGGTTTTGAGAGGTGATGGGAGACTCTCCCATAAGGAATCTTAATGGAAAGAGATGCTTTAGAAGGCTCCCCAATCCCTATCGCAAATATGGTGGTTCTCCCTTAGCATTAAATTCAAGCTATTGATATTTCATTCTCCTGTTTATCATGCACAAGCTCCTTCACTAAGATTTATTTCTTATTAAATGTATTGATACCATGGATACTTATAGAAGGTATATGTTGAAACAAATATACATTATAAATATTTTAATCTCTCCATATAGTTTATGTCTTTGAATTATTATTTTAAGGTCATGAAAAGTTAAATTTATGGTCGATTATGATTTTAATTTATAAGGAAGGAACAAAGGGTGTTTAAAATAGAGTGTGGATTGTGTCTTTTGTTTTCAATTGTAAGATCTATATACATAGCTTATTTATTTTGAATAACTTATATCTTTACGTTGATATTTGAAAAGAGTAGTTTTTGGTATCTTTATTAAATAAGATAAAATAATATATAAAATTTATTATTACTACTAATGGATTATTACATTCAATTAATTTAAAACTTTAATTATTATGAGTTATTAAAAAATAGGTTTTATAATGTTCAAATATTATTATTAAAGTTTAGGGTGATAATAAGATAACTTTTTGACACATATTCATCATACTATCAAAATTTTAGTTTTATTTTTATGAAATTGTTATATTAGAATTAATGTCAATTTGGATCAACTTCTATTTTTTACTAATAACTAACTTATAATTTTATCTAGAACAAAATTCAATATTTATTGATAAACACCTCAAGATTGATATCTCTTGGAGTTCTTTCAATAGATTTATTTAAGATATGTATACTAATTTTATTCCCCTTAGAGACTATATTAAAATACAAAAAATATTGATAAATTTAAAGTAAATTTATAATAAGCCTATATTTACATTAACCATTTAAAAGAAATATTACATCTTATCATCTTGATAGACAACTTACATTACTCTAATAATTTAAAAAAATTAAACATTTTTCTCAAATTCTTTTTTTTTTTTTTAATTATGTTAATAGATTACAAAAGTCTATCTTTAGTTTGGAATATGGAATGGCTTACCAAGTTTTACATTCTAGCTTTAGATTTAGTGTTTAAATTTAATAAACAAATTTCCACTTGAATACCACATGTTTGGATGTTTAAAAATTACAGTAACTTCAAACTTATCCATCAAATTGAATAGACTCTTCAAATTTCAATCTAAACAATTCATGGAGCTCTTTAAATAAATGTATTGAAGATATGTATGCTGGTTGTATTCCCCTTCAAAGGAATATTAAAAATGAATTAAAAAATTATGCATGAATTTATAAATTACTTAATTAAGTAGATTTATAATAAATTTATATATAGCTTAATCATTTAGAAGAAGCACCACATCTTATCATCTTGATTGACAACTTACGTTACTTTAATAACTTAAGAAAAATTCTTTCTCAAATTCTTTTTAGATTATGTAAATTGATTAGAAAAGCCTATCCTTAAATTCGACTTTCCAATATCGCTTAAGAGTTAGTGTTAGTGTGAAATAATATTATCAAACTAGATAGCTTTTATCCTACTTATTAGGGTGCTATTCACACTACAATTAAGCTCACTCAAGGTTATATAGACTTTTTCTCACCTCATGTAGACTCACCAAGTGTCTCAACAGTTTTCCACAGATTCCTACAATCATTTCATACTTGGAGGTGTAGTCAAATTTTGAATCGTACCTTCACACCTCTTCGTCCTTGCCTTTATAAGAAATGGTTCTTTGTAAATTTTAAAATACATCACTTGCTTATGATATTTTATCATTTTTCATATTCTCATTTTTGGATTGTTTTGACTTTTACAAGTAGATCTTGGTTTCTCAAACACAAAGTGGGAATAATTTTAGTAATTTAGAGCCTTGAATTTTCGTAGATGATATTTTGAGTGTACTTCAAATTTTTTTATTAGAGGGTAATTGATTTTGGAAGGATATTGTTCACCTTAACATTCACACAAATTATTGTAAAGGTTAACTTGGTTTTTTACTTTGTAACTTTAGTCATTACTATGTAGTGACCAAACATATTGGAAATACACATGAGATATTATTCATCCTAAAATTCAAGTGGAAATCCATAGAGACAAATCCAAATGGGTAGAATAATATAGTTCCCTTTACCTTCCACATAGAATCAATCCATTTTTAGCATTTATATTGGGACAGGAAGAGAAGAAATTACTTATCAGTGAATTTTTAATTATAGAAACTATTTTATTTGTAACCAATTTTGAAATGTTGATCCTCACTCCCACATCTAATTGAAACACTTTTGAAGAATCTCCCAATGTAAAATAACCATGTTGTGCCAAATTTCTTGCAACCTTTTTAGCTTAGTTAGAATTTTTGGGTTTTGAGAGGTGATGGGAGACTCTCCCATAAGGAATCTTAATGGAAAGAGATGCTTTAGAAGGCTCCCCAATACCTATCCCAAATATGGTGGTTCTCCCTTAGCATTAAATTCAAGCTATTGATATTTCATTCTCCTGTTTATCGTGCACAAGCTCCTTCACTAATATTTTTTTCTTATTAAATGTATTGATACCATTGATACTTATAGAATGTATATGTTGAAACAGATATACATTATAAATATTTTAATCTCTCCATATAGTTTATGTCTTTGAATTATTATTTTAAGGTCATGGAAAGTTATATTTATGGTTGATTATGATTTTAACTTATAAGGGAGGAACAAAGGGTGTTTAAAATAGAGTGTGGATTGTGTCTTTTGTTTTTAATTGTAAGAAACTATTTTAGTGATGTATTCAAAGTTATGATGTATATGATTTTAAAATTATAAAAAATGTAGATCTCTATACATAACTTATTTATTTATTTTGAATAACTTATATCTTTACATTGATATTTGAAAAGAGTAGTTTTTTGTATCTTTATTAAATAAGATAAAATAATATATAAAATTTATTATTAGTACTAACGGATTATTACATTCATTTAATTTAAAATTTTAATTATTATGGGTTATTAAAAAATAGGTTTTATAATGTTCAAATATTATTATTAAAGTTTAGGGTGATAATAAGATAACTTTTTGACACATATTCTTCATACTATCAAAATTTTAGTTTTACTTTTATGAAATTGTTATATTAGAATTAATGTCAATTTGGATCAACTTCTATTTTTTACTAATAACTAACTTATAATTTTATCTAGAACAAAATTCAATATTTATTGATAAACACCTCAAGATTGATATCTCTTTGAGTTATTTAAATAGATTTATTTAAGATATGTATACTAATTGTATTCCCCTTAGAGACTATATTAAAATACAAAAAATATTGATAAATTTAAAGTAAATTTATAATAAGTCTATATTTACATTAACCATTTAAAAGAAATATTGCATCTTATCATCTTGATTGACAACTTACATTACTCTAATAATTTTTAAAAATTAAACATTTTTCTCAAATTCTTTTTTTTTTTAATTATGTTAATAGATTACAAAAGTCTATCTTGAGTTTTTACTATGGAATGGCTTACCAAGTTTTACATTCTAGCTTTGGATTTAGTGATTAAATTTAATAAACAAATTTCGACTTGAACACCACATGTTTGGATGTTTAAAAATTACAGTAACTTCAAACTTATCCATCAAATTGAATAGACTCTTCAAATTTCAATCTAAAGAATTCATGGAGTTCTTTAAATAAATGTATTGAAGATATGTATGCTGGTTGTATTCCCCTTCAAAGGAATATTAAAATGAATTAAAAAATTATGCATGAATTTATAAATTACTTAATTAAGTAGATTTTATTATAAATTTATATATAGCTTAATCATTTAGAAGAAGCACCGCATCTTATCATCTTGATTGGCAACTTACGTTACTTTAATAACTTAAGAAAAATTATTTCTCAAATTCTTTTTAAATTATGTAAATAGATTACAAAAGCCTATCCTTAATTTCGACTTTCCAATGTCTAACCAACTTTCACATGCTAACTTTGAATTTAGTAGATGACTTCTAATTTTAACATTGCACGTTTACATATTTAAAAGTAATAAGAACCTAAAATTTATCTATCAAATTTAATATACTTTTCAAATTTCAGTTTTAAAAATTCTTTAATTCAACCTTAGAATTTCAAAAACTTTGTTGCTTGTAACTTTGTATTTCACATGCTAACTTTGAATTTAGTAGATGACTTGTAATTTTAACATTGCACGTTTACATATTTAAAAGTAACAAGAACCTAAAATTTATCTATCAAATTTAATTTTAAAAATTGTTTAATTCAACCTTAGAATTTCAAAAACTTTGTTACTTGTAACTTTGTACTTACAAACTACTTCTTGAAAGATTATATTTTTAGGTTTCATTCAATTCCCTATCCATAGCTTTTGTTATTTGTTCAATATACAAAGAATATTTAGGTCCTTTTTCTCTCAATCCGCACCTCTTTGGAAAGCTGTCGATTAAACCAAGCTAATTTATTTGCGCCATACCTCGTAACTCATTTAGTTTCTGTTATTTGGTTACACGGTGTAGAACTCTTCCCTTCCGCCGAACTCGTTTTCCTCCTCCCTAAAATTCATCCACCCTGCCCTTCCACTACCCAATCAAAATTGAAATTCATTTACTAGTTTTTCCCCGACTCCCTCGCATTCTGCTTATTTGTACCACCCATCTCCATTTGTCTACCATCGGCTTTGGATTTACATGAGATACTCGGTTGGGTAACCTCTCTAGGTTTTTAAAGTAGCTTGTTTAGGTTCCGCAGAAGACAATGGATCGCGGATCTGCTCACGGTAAACGAACTGGGTCCTCCTGATTTTTTCAAACGAATTGGGTTGTTCACGTTTTGTGAGAAATTCTAGATTTTCCCCTCGCTATGATGCTGTTCGTTGTCGTAGAATAATTCTATTATATTTGTTTGCTTCAGGTTCCAGGCTTATCGGATCTTCCAGTGTTGTGGAGAGAGGAAGCGTTTCCAGTAGATGGAGGGCGACTGGCGATCAAAAGCGAATATTGGAACAAATATTCATGAGCGGAACAAGAAATCCTTCGGTGGAACAGATAAACCGTATTACAACACAGCTGCAGCGCTATGGCAGAGTAGCCAAGAACATTTTCTACTGGTTTCAGAATGCCACCGCGAGAGAGAAAAGGAAAAAGGAACAACCACAACAATGTAAGCAGGATTGATTACAAGCCCGTGGAGATTATTATGAGTTTGCTGTTCACATTGTTTTTTTGACTAACCTAAAAAATGCATATTTCAGCCAGGAAACGGCCTTCAGTATTTAAGTCGCCAAAATGGACTTCTTTTTTTCGTTCCAAGAGGTCATCTGACAAGAGCTCTGTACAAGTATGAAAGCTTGTTTAAATTTTCTGGTTTGTCTTTCAAACTATATGTTTTCTGAATAAGATTGTGGCAGATTTCTGAACAATATGTATTGATATGCAGGAAGAAGAAGGGAATAGCGGAACCCGCAGGAATTCATCGGTAGATCCATCCGATAGAAGAACACTGGATCTGTTTCCTGTACATCCTGATAAATGAGGATGTTCAAATGCATGCAGCAATGTTTTGGTTTAAAATTTTCAGTGTTGTCTGAATAAAGACATTCTAAATAAGAAAACGTACGATGCTCTGTATTGCTGTGATTCTGTAGCACTCGCGTAGATTTATTATGACATTTCCAGTGATGAATCAATTCAGTTTTCCAAATATGAACCTTCTGAATGTTCGGGTTTTCTTTGAGAATGGTTATGGGATATTGGAATGTAATTGTAGATTTTTAAATTTGTTTAAAAGTAATTAGATTCGTCCAGGGTAAAATTGATTCATTTAGCTTCACCGATAAAATACATCCTATCTTCGTTCATGAAACGGCTGGGAAGCCTATGTAAAACTAGTTTCAACATAAAATTCAAACCGAGTATGTTGAATATGTTTTGGTTAATTAAACGGGATTTGTGAATGGGTTCTAATTCAACTACAAAGTAGTTGGCAAACAACACTTAGAAATCTGTTAATAACAAACAGATGAAATCTTTTAATAGCATTAATATAAATCATCTTTTTCTTCCTTTACACTAAATGACTGTATTTAATAATATTTAATTATTATGAAAATATCAGTGATATCTTAAAGAAACCCTCTTCCAAAAAATATATAATATCCTAACGAATCTTTTTTTTTTGAAAAAATATTACTTTCTATGGGTGAATCTTTTCTTTTTTTTGAGAAAAATATTAATTTTATTGACTAATTTTCTTACATCACTAAAATTTTATAGAAAATATTGGTGAATCTTGAAAATAAATAGAAAAATTCATTAATTATGATGGAAAATCCTTCCAATCTAAAAACTAATTCTTGTGGAAAAGTAGGAGCCTAAGGGTGGAAACTATCGATGGGTTTAAAGGGTAGACTATAATATTTACTTAACACAATTGATTTAAAATATAATCTATAATGGCCCTCGTATTCTCTGAGGCAATGCTTATGCAGTATGAAATTCATTTTTGATTGTTGATATAACAACCCTCGAATTCTATGAGGTAAAATGTACCCTCGATCTATAATGCTCATCCAACCCAAAATTGCTTTTGGATCATGATCTTAGGTGATCGATGACCCAAAAATGATTTCATGTCCTATGAACATTACAGATTGTGGGTACATTTTACCTCAAATATACAAGAAGGACCACAAGATTATATTATAAATCAATGGTGGAAACTATAGATCTGTAATATGGCCCTAAAGCAACTAATCATTATGGTATAATATTGGTGAATTAATATAGATTTCTACTATAACTTATAAAATTTAGGCAAATATGATCAAATTATGTATCAAATGTTGTGGTGAATATTAGAGTCAAAAGTTTTAATAAAATAAATTCTTTGGCGATTTAAAAAAGACTAATAAAATTTTGTAAAAATGTGGCGATTCAAGTCATGTTACAAGTCGAACTATTAGCCAATTGGCAAATATCAACCACTAAAAAATTGTTGGAAAATATCTTATAAAACACATTAATATAGACAATTAGTAGTGTAAAATGTAAATCTATAATACCACCTTCAATAGAAATTCTAATGGGATTTGAATCTTGATGACAAAAGCAACAACACCACAACTTACCCATCACACTATGTCACTATCTATACAATATTTTATGTTTTTGTGTCAAGTTATATGTTTCTCTTTAATATTTGAAACTTTAAGAAATATATTTATTATATTAATTTAATATTTTAAATACAACATTAAATAAGTAACAATTAAGCTTACAAGACTTGGGTTAAAGATGGCATCAATGGCATGTTGTGGGAGTGCGTTTTCCCATAGTGTGTAGCTGGGTCACAGCTAGATTCCTTTCATTCTCGATGAGGGTTTATTAGAATAGTTTATTCTCTAATGTTTCAAGGATGTATAGTTTTTCTTCACCAGGTGGTCCTTGGATCCCAAAGATTAATGGATTCCTTAAACAAAGTAAAGAGAGGCCAATGTTGGTAATTTAGCCCAAATCAATTGTGAAGGATATAGAGAGTTTTCTGAAACATGCCCTTATTTGCAAATTTATGGCAATGTGGGTTTTGCTCCATTTTTTTGGAGAAATGGGCTCATATGAATTGGTCTCCCAAGGGTGAAATGGAAGAAATGCTGTTGGCTAATAGTTATTTCATGGAGGTTTTTCATTGCATGGCTAATCGAAACAAATTATTTGAGGGTGGGCCTTACTTCCAAAATCAAGTTCGTCTATTTATTAAAACCTGGCATGCTAGCTTTAATACCTTACAGGAGCTTCCAAATTGACTATTGGTTTGGGTGCATCTTCCCAAATTCCAACAGAGTTTTGGTGTAGTGACATATCTCACATGGTTGTTTTTACCCTTGGGAAACTAGTGGGCCCTTCTCAGCAAACACACAATAGAAGGGTTATGAATTTTTCTTGCATCTATGTTGAAATCGATTTGAGTCACCCTCTTCCAAATTCTATTAAAATTTGTGCAGGGTTGTATTCTTGGGTGCATCAACTTGATTGTGATACTTTTCCTTTTTGATGTCGTCTTTGTCACGAATATAAACATATGCAGTGTATGTAGTGTAGATTCCCTAGGGTCGAAGCCCCTAAGCCTTAGGGTACATAGCCTGCTCACAGCCCTCCTATGGTTGACAAAGGCAAGGTTCCCATTCCAAGTGATGTTATAGATTCTAAGGGGTTTATTCCCATTAAGATTTATAATAGAAATCATGGTCAGAAGAGATATTTTAAGGTTCGAATGGAAGGTGACATCTTTAATCACTTTGAGGTTTTGGATGATCTTAATCAACAAGAGGTGAACCTAGGTCTATTGGCTTTGGATCAAGGTGCCATGGAAGTGGTTCAAGAGAGATTTGTTCTACATAAAATTCATATTTCACAGGAGGATGGTGCTTTGCAATTGGATATTGATCCTAGTATGGTGATTTCAGGGAAGCTTGAGAATCTTGCTAATGTGCATATGGGTGGGGAGGAGATTTCTCAGCCACTAGTGAAAGAAGCATCTGATTCGGTAAAAGGAAATAAGGATTCTCCTTCTATAGGAATTCTTTAGAGATAAAAGAAAAGGGGTTGTTGAGAAGACCTCCAAGGTGGGGAGAAAGAAGGACTTTGAGAAAATAAAGATGATGGGGGAGACTTTGGTTGAGTCAGGATCTGTTAAGACTCAGAATTCTCATTTTTCTAACCCTCTGAAATGATCATCCTCTTATGGAATGTAAGGGGCTAAAACAGTTGGCCTTGACAAAAGTTTGTTCATGATTTGGTGAGAATCCACTATCCTGATGCTCCTTTTATTTAGAAGAGTAAGCTTTCTATTGAGAGTAAGGTTTGTTTGCTACCGAAGCTATTGAGTTTGGTACCGAAGCTATTGAGTTAGGTTGAATGTTAATGTATTAGGGCTCATGGAAATGTTGGGGTTGTGGCTTTCTTATGGAACCCTTTGAATATTTATCCTCTTTGGTGAATGTCCTCAAAGTCATCTATCTTTACAAACACTTCACGTTTGGAGATGGGAGAAACTATTCTTCTACCAAACATCTATGCGCCTACTTATTTTCCTAGTAAGCAGTATTGTTGGTCTCATATCAATTTTATTTGGAGCCTTGTTCCTCTTTTACCTTGGATTATTTCTAGTGATTTCAATGTCACTATTGAGTTAGATGAGAATAAGCGTGGTACTGCAAGGTTGGAACCTTGACTTTCCTTCTTCATGATAATATTTTTACCCTGAATCTTGTTGGCATCAATCCTCAGAATGGTCAACTTACTTAGACTAATAGGAGAGTGGGGGAGAATTGTATTGCTGAGAGACTTGACCACTTCTTGGTTTCTTGTTTTTGGATTGGAGGATCCTATTCTACTAGTTCTAAGATTTTGGATTGGAGAGGATTGGATCACTAGCCTATTAAATTATCTACTACTTTGGCTCATGCTCCTTTGTCCCCATCTTTCAAGTTCCAGCCTATATGTGGTTAAGGGATCCTTCTTTGTAGGAGTATGTTGCTAAATGGTGGTGGATGGGGAGACTTTCTCATGGCTCTGTGATGTATTCTTTTTCTAAAATGTTGCAATATGTGAAGTATCAACTAAAATGGTGGAACATACAATCTTTGGGAAATATTTTTCATGCTAATATTGCTACTCAAGCTAACTTGGTCATTATTACCCAGGAGATAAGGGAGTTAGGTCTTTAAAAAAATTTACTCATGGAAGAGGCAAAGGCTTTGAAAGCTCTAGAAGAGTGTGAATTGTGTGAAGAAATATATTGTAAATAAAAAGCTCATATTAAGTGGTTACAAGAGGGGGGGAAACACTACTTTATTCTTCAATTAAGTGAAATCCAAGAGACATGGTAATTCTATTTTGATTTTGGTGAATGATAGGGGTGAACAGTTATATTATTAGCATGATATTTCTAGAGAAGCTTCACAATTATTTGCTTCCTTATTTAGTGAGGATTCACATAATGTTTTGGCAGAAGAAACCCATGTTTTTTCTTGTATTCCTTCTTTGGTTACTAGGGAGATGAATTAGCATCTATTGGGTTGCATTTCACTAGATGAATTGGATGCTTTTTTTTCAAATGAAGAAAGGGAAAGCCTTGGTTCCATATGGCTTTCCAATTGAATTCTTTCAAAAAATTGGGATATCATTAGGTTAGACTTATTGGAGGTGAGTCATGAGTATCAAAGGAATAATTAGATGTTTCTTCAGCTTTGAACTATTCTTTCCTTGCACTCATTCCCAAATGTGAGGGGGCAGATTGGCTAAGTCAATTTAGGTATATTTCCCTTTGCAATGTGGTTTATAAAATCATTTTGAAGTTGATAGTTGAAAGCTGAAGTGATGGCTCGGATGGATTATCTACCGATAATCCATGGCTCAGAGTGGCTTTGTGGTGGCTTAGTAGGTTTTGGATGGACTGGTGATTTCTACCGAAACTATTCATTCCATGGCTTCATCCAAAGAAAAGGTTATGCTCATCAAGATAGATATGGTAAAGGCTCATGATAGAGTTAAGTTGTCCTTCTTGCATAAATTTCTTATTGCCTTTGGTTTTGTCGAGGAATGGGCCTATTGGGATATGTGTTATGTCACCTCCACATCCTTTTCAGTGCTGATAAAGTGTGAGCCTTCCTCTCTTTTTGGTGCTTCTAGAGGCCTTCATCAAGGGGATCCTCTTTCTCCTTATTTATTTTTTATCCTTGCTAAAGGATTGGGAAGATTGTTGAACCGTAATGTGTTGATGGGTACTCTTTAGAGTTGGGGGTGGGGGAATGGTTTCCTCCTCAATCACATTTGCAATTTGTGGATGATACTACTTTGATGGGTGTGGCTAAGGTTAGAAAATCCACTAATTTGTTCAAGGCCTTGGATACTTATCTTGTCTCTTCTAGTCAAAGGATTAATAAAGATAATATTTCCATTTTCTTCTTCAATACTCTACAACCTATTCAACAAAGGATTGCTCGTATGTTGAGGTTTTAGAGTGGATCTCTCCCTTTTACCTAACTTGGAATTCCTATTTCTTCTAGTATTTTTTCTAGGGGATCTTGGTAGAATGTTTCAAATGAATTTTATGTGAATGTTAACATTGGACTCGTAGATGGTTGTCTTTTGTTTGGCATGTTTAGCTACTTAAATTTTTAGTGTAGGCTCTTCCAATATATAGGTGTATGTTCCATGTGGCTCTAGTTTGGTTTAGGATTTGAATTCCTTAGCTAGAAAATTCTTATGGGATCATAGTTTTCATTCTTCTATGTGGAGCCTTGTGAAGTGGGATATTATGTTTAGTTTGAAGCAATTTGGGGGTCTCGGTCTATGGCTATCATCTCTTTTCGAGTTTGCATTGGATAAATAGATTTATTGGAGGCGTTGTTTAGAATAGGATCATATCTAGACCAAGATATTATCTCACAAGTACCTTCAGGGGGTTCCGAAGGAGGAGATTCCCCACCACCCTTTGGTAGGAAAGGTTCTATGATTTGGTGTACATTTAGGAAAGGGGTTGTTTTGATCAAGGAAGGATTGTTCTAGATATGTAATAAGGGGGTTAAGGCTCTCTTTTGGTTTCATTCTTGGGACAATTTTACCACCATTTTGCATCATTATCTTAATTTGTTGAATCTTTTCCAATGTTTCTTGGGCTGGTTGGTCAAGCGTGATTCATTTTAAGTTTTCTTATCACTGTGGGTAGACAGAGGTGGCTAGGTGAAAGGATCCTTGTAAGTGACATGTTATTGTCTCGGTGGAGGACTATGTTGAATAATGAGCTTAAAATGTGCTCATAGTTTGGATACTATGATGGACTCTTAATATCTTTACTTTTGTTATTTTGTGGCTATTTAAACTCTGTTGAAACCTTTTATTGGGATATCCTGTAGCAAAATATTTTCATATTCCTACAGCTTATAGTGTTGAGTTAATTACATTTATTGCCCTGTTGACTCCCTAAATAAATGGTATATCGCATACAATTTTTGAATGATGAAATAGATTTAAATGTGTGATTAATGAATGGATATCCTATATGTGCCATACGCCTTTTCTTTTGCATCTGTTACCTTTTATTTCACAGGTTGTTGAAGAATGATCGAGTCGAGCATACCCGATCTCGGCCTTGCAATAAAGTCTATTTCCTGCAGGACTTTGAGGAAGCTCTGGCGAAGACTTTTTCACGAAACCCGTTGGGAAAGATTTTTAATGACAGTCAATCTGGAAAGAGTGGAGTGCTAGATTCTCTCTGGATTGGGTTGAACACATAAATTCATTTATGAAGTTTGTCATTGATTCTGGGATACACTTTACTTCCACGTCTTTCTTTGATAGGGTTAGTTAGTTAGTTGTTCTCCTAATTTTATATAAAGTACTCCTCCTGCGCAAGTGAGAAAGGAGATGATAGTTAGAGTAAGATAGAAGCATAGTGATAGTAAATATCATGTAAATATTAGTATGATAATGAAAAGTATAATCTATTTGACAAGAGATAGAGTTTGCTGTTAGTTTCCATATCAACAAAGCAATGTATACTATTCTATTTTCATGAATAAAGTTTAATGAAGTTCTGAGTTCAGCACCTGTGTAACTAATAGATGCTTGCTAAGGGAGCCCACTTAGTAAGTATTTGTAGCTAGTTAGTTAGTCATTCTTTTTTTTGATCATTAGTTAGCTTTCATCTTTGAAGTTTTTATACAAACTCAGTCTTGTATAGCTCCTGTAGCATAGGGAATCCATCCCTGTGCCTATTCCTGCAGCATAAGGACAGTTCATAGTTTGTGTTTCAGTCATAGCTATTATGGTTTCTATTTTAATCAAATCATAGTTGAGTTAAAGAACTTTGCATTACCTTCCTATAGCGTAGATAAAATTCCTTTCCAGTATTTATTTCTGCTAAGTTTTGACTGAAACTAGTTCTTAGTGCATATATTGTGCTGCGCCATTTAAAGTATACGTCCCCTAGTTTGACAAGTAAATGAACATCCATAGAGAGATATTAGTCACCTGTTGGAATGTCCAATTCCCAGGAAAGGTTTTACAGTTAAACCTAATGTGATGGTGGAAGATGTAATTGTCACTCTTGAATCTTGGGAGTCTCCTACTGATTTCACAATATTATCAGTTAAGGCAACTTTAGGAGGGTATCCAGTTATCCTTGGTAGACCATGGTTAGCAACTATTGATGCTTTTATAGGATGTCGTTCTGGATATATGACCATTTCTGATGGACAATCCACAAAGAAATTGGCTATGTATCCGCCTGCTTGACCTTAACCAGATTTGTCCCAACCTAGTTGGCCAGACGTGGGGGAAGAAACTGAAGAAGCCAATTCCTTGGCTCAATTAATGATGCTTCAAAATGATCCATTCTCACAACTTCAGATGAGGATGCTTTGTTTTTTCAAATTCTACTGTTTAACTCTTATACAGGTAGTTCATCTGATCCAAATGGCAGTCATCTACAATGTTTCCTGCAGCAACCAAATTTTGAAAGTTCACTGCCTAAACTTCCAGTAATTTTTATAACTTGCTTCCACAAGAGGTACAAACATCACCTGTAGATTCTATGAGTAATCTCACTAAGCAGATAGAATTATCTCCACGTCATTGTTTGAATGTCAATAGCAAGCTGTCACAATCTCAATAGGCTATCTTATTAAAAAGGCTACAAGAACATCATAAAGCTTTTGCATGGGAATATGGGGACATGCAAGGGATGGATCCTCGAGTTTGTAGTCACAAGATCTATATCAAAGAAGATCGTTCACCAGTTAGGCAACCTCAAAGAAGCGTAATCCATCACTTAGAGAAATAGTTAAAAGTGAGCTTCAAAAGTTGCTTGATGCTAGTTTTATTTATCCAATCTCTGATAGTCAATGGGTTTCTCTATTAGTTATTTTCCCCAAGAGAGGTGGAAAATGGAGAGTGTGTGTAGATTACAGAGAGTTGAACAATGCCAATAAAAAAGATCACTTTCCATTACCTTTTGTAGACCAAGTACTAGACTCACTGTCTGGCAAAATATATTTTTCCTTTTTGGATGGTTACAGTGGGTACAATAGGTAAAAATTTCCCCTAAAGATCAAGATAAGACCACTTTTACCTGTCCATGGGGAACATTTGCTTATTTGTCTTGCCTTTTGTTCTATGCAATGCACCAGCAACATTTCAAAGAGTAGTAATTAGTATCTTTGCTGATATATCTCATGACTCTATGGAGATTTATATGGATGATTTCACTACCTATGGAGTCACATTTGAAGAAGCACTGCTAAATTTAGAAAAGGTATTGAAAAGGTGTAGAGAGAAAATTTTGTCTCTAAACAGTTAAAAGTGTTTTCTAATGATGGAAGAAGGTATTTTTCTAGGTCATCATATTTAAAAGAATGGAATTCAGGTCGATCCTGCTAAAATTGAAGTTATTTTGAATTTACAAACTCCTGTAAAACAAAAAGATGTCAGAAGTTTTCTTGGCCATGTAGGGTATTATAGAAGGTTTATAAAAGATTTCAGTAAAATTGCCAGCCTACTCTATGCCTTGTTGACAAAGGATTCTCAATTTGAGTGGATAGAGACCTGTGAAAAATCCTTCCTACAACTAAAGGGCTTGCTTACTAAAGCCCCTATTCTTCAAGGTCCAAAATGGAACTTACCTTTTCACATACATGTTGATGCCTCTTATTTTGGTATAGGAGTAATTTTAAGTAAAAAAAAAAATCAATTGAGCATGCTATCTACTTTATCAGCAAGAACCTTCAAGGTCTTGAGCTCAATTATACTATTACAGAAAAGGAATTGCTCACAGTAGTGTATGCTTTAAATAAATTTAGGCATTATGTCATAGGTTATCAGATATTCATCCACACTGACCATGCAACAATCAAGTATCTGATGAACAAACCTACCATCTCTAGTAGATTGGCAAGATGGCTCCTGTTGTTACAAGAATTTGACATTACAATCATTGACAAACCAAGAAGAGCTAATATTGTAGCTGACTTTTTATCAAGACTTCAATAAGCTACACCTGTTGAACATGAGGTCATTGATGATAGGTTCCCAAATGAACACTTGTTCTCCATTCTTGCACATACTCCATGGTATGCAGACATTGCCAATTATCTAGCAGCAAGCAGAATACTAGCACACTTTTCTCCAAAAGAAAAGAAATTGTTAATAGAGAAAAGTTTTTATTTTTCATGGATTGCAAATTGTCTGTTTTATACTGGACTTGATCAAGTAATGCAAAAATGTGTAAGAGAATATGAGACTTATGATATCTTGCATGCTTGCCATGATGAACTGTGTGGGGGACATTTTGCAGCAAAAAGAACATCAATGAAGGTTCTTGCAATAGGGTACTACTGGCCAATGTTACACAAGGATGTTGTGGCCTATACAAGAAAATGTGAAAGATGCCAGCATATGGGAAGACCAACCAAGTCAGATGAAATGTCACTATATCCATAGGTAATAGTCACCCCTTTTGATAAATGGGGAATGGATTTTGTGGGACCAATTGATCCACCATCAAATGGAAAGTCATATATTCTAGTTTGCATAGACTATGTAACAAAATGGGTCGAGGTAAAAGCCATGACTCATGCTCGAGATAACAAAGTTACTGAATTTCTATATGAACAAATTTTCAGTAGATTTGGAGTTCCCAGAGAGCTTGTAATTGATCAGGGAGCTCAGTTCACATCGAATCTGATCACTGCACTAATGAATGAATATAAAATCAAACATAGGAAGTCTAGCCCCTATCATCCTCAAGCTAATGGTCGGGCAGAGGTAAAAAATAGAGAAATTGAGGGGATCCTCACAAAGACAGTGCAAATCCATATAAAAGATTGGAGCAGTAGACTTCCTAAAGTAGTTTGGGCCTACAGAAGGACCGCCTCCTACAGCTAAATGCTTTGGATGAAATGAGAAAAGTCACCCTGTAGCACACAGAAGCAATCCAACAACAAAGGAAGAAATGGCGTGATCAACACATCAAAACCAAGAAATTTTTTGCTGGTGATTGGGCTCTGTTATATGACTCCAGATATCAAGAGAACCAAGGTAAGCTCACAACACACTGGCTTGGCCCCTATGAAGTTGAGAATGTGTTCGACAACAGAGCTGTACAGCTTGTAACAATTGATCCAGTCCACTTCAAATTGCTATTTAATGGCCACCGACTTCGGTTGTACCATAAACTAGTCTCAAAGGAAGAATTCATGTAGCAGTTCATTCAGGTTCCTTCCGCTACTCTTTCTATAGGAAAAGGCTTTAGCCCTTCTCCTGGAGCTTCATCATTATTTTGAAAAAGCATGCCCATAGTAAAGGTTTTCTTTTTTTTAAAAGGAAACCCCTTTTTCTCCATTTTTATTTATTGCCCCATCTCACTTCTTTATCTTCCATCCATCCATTCCATCTATTACTCTTGTCCACCCACATCACCCATCCACCCCATCCATCTGCATCACCCTTCATTATGATATCATTCCCAACTATCAACTCATGCAGACGTCGTCATCTTTCTTCACACGTAGTTGCAATTATCAAAGGTATGCAATATCTTTTGTTATCGCATATTTGATTTATTTTATTCTATTCATTTACTGCTATGATAGTACCAATCATTATTACCCGATCTCCGCCTATTCTTTAGTACATGTGAGGACACACATCATACTCTAAGTAGGGGGCGGGGTAATCCACCTTTTAAAACTTGTCTTTTGGCCACTGCCATAACTGTGCAAATAACCTTTCTTTAATACTTTTCTGGTACTTTCCAAATGTGATCGCATGCCCTTCTTTATTGCATGTTTTTCTTGTAAATTATGATTAAGACTGCTTGTTCAAAAAATTCATTTTTGGAAAAGAAAGAAATGTGATAGCACGACAGAAGAAAAACTAGAACAGAAAGGGAAATAGAGAATTTGAATTTTTAGCTGGGAATTGAGCTCAGCTAAGGGAAAACTATGAACATGGGTGGTCAGCTAGTGCGACATGAGCCTGTAGCTCATGAATTATTATTGCAAAATCCTCAAACGGTCCATGCATTCAGCCCCTGTGGATGGTTAAACTACTTCTTGAGTTTAAATGCTTTTGATGAGGAGCCTGCTAGAGAATTTTTTAGAACCCTTTCTGAAAGGGAAGCTATTGTATGGGGTCTAATGGTTCTTGCAACTAAAGACAGAATTGCTGAAGTAACCAGGCTTCCAGACGTTGGAAAAAAAATTTCTTCAGATAATGCTACTGCAAGGGCTGAGTTTTCAATGCCCACTAATGGACCTTTGGAAGTCTCCAAGTAGGGATGCAAGTGGGTATCATTGCCTCCTCCTTATTCAGAATATGCTGCTTACATAATCAGGTATTTAACCAGTGATGATTGTTTCTCCTACCTGCATTCTTATCATTTCAAATTATTAAGTCATATGAGGCATGGGTTAGTTGTAAATGTTCTGAATTTCCTGTTAAAATTTCTAGAAGAAAGTGCCCACGGAACTCAACAAGGGAAAGATAATTCTATTGTTCACCATGGCCTTATCAAATTACTGATTGAGTGCTCTTTGAGAGATGTCTCACCTCTTTCCTGACAACAATTCATTGCCCAAA
This sequence comes from Sequoia sempervirens, assembly GCA_007258455.2. NCBI lineage: Eukaryota > Viridiplantae > Streptophyta > Pinopsida > Cupressales > Cupressaceae > Sequoia > Sequoia sempervirens. The sequence goes on along the minus strand of VDFB02338372.1, from coordinate 814,013 downwards.
ATAGCTTGCAAATTCTACAACCTCCTAAGGTACTTACCCCACGGCCTCAGAAAAAAAGAAAGAAATTGCACCTACCAGTAGAATAGGGCAAGGGTCATCTACTCCTGTAGCACCTGGTCCTGCACCTGGTCCTGCAGCTCCCCCACCAGAATCCTCTACTCGAGTACAAACTAGGTTTGCCACTAAGAGAGAGAAGGGAAAAACAAAAGCAGGTGAGTCATCTGGGGCAGAACAAACCCCAGAGTTTGACCCTCATTCTTAGAAAAGGCAATGCTCTTCTCTTGTAGCACCTTCCCCTATAGTCGTCTCTCCTACAGCAACACCTATTGTTAACACTAGTTCACCATCATCCTCTAGTAGGGAAAAACCCTCTAAGTAGACCAGAAAAAGGAAGTCTACCAGAACACCTCCTACAGCCGCGCCAGTGCTAAGAAGATTTTCCACAAGGAAAAAATCTAAGACCTCCCTTGCTTCACCTCAACTAGAGGTTATTGTAATTTCAGAAGAGTCTGTAGAGTCTAAATTTGATGTTTCTCAGAATATGTCCGAGAATGCTACTCAAAGTTCATTCATTCCTAAAGAGGAACAAGTTGAGACAAAAGAAATAGGGCATAATGAGCAAGGGTTACCAAGCCTTGATGACTTGGCTACCGCTGCTATGCAGTTTTCAGAGAGAGCACAGACTTCTCCACTGCAGCAACAAGAATTCATCTCATAGCAAGAGCAAGAACAAACTGAACAATTGAATGTGCCTAGTGAAGCTACATTTCACCCTACAACTTGTAAAGCCATTGTTGTTTATAAGAAGATGTTTTTGATTGAGTTTATGGAATATGTCAAAGCTAACTGGGAAACAATTACATTGCAAACCCTGACTTTCTAGCACATAGCTCAGACTGACATGCAACAAAGTCTATGGGAAGTAGAATGGAAGAAACTGAAAAAGGAAATTGAAAGTCAGAAATAGGAAATTGTTGAGTTAAAAGCAAAAATGGATGAAATGTTAAAAGCAACTGGTCAGATTATGGAATACGGACCACCACCCAGAGTTTATGCTCTATACCTTAAGGAACAATTCTTATGGTTCCAACTAATGAGAATTTCTAGAAATCAAGATCCTATACCTCACACTGCTAAAGAATTTTACGAAGCATACCAGGCAGCCCCTAATTGGTTAAAAAAAAATTTGTGTGAATTTTATCTACATGGATTTTTAATTCCATCTAAAACAGAGTGGAACCCTCTTCTGTATATTGGTGATATCCATTTGAGATCATTTATGTCATGGGCAACAAATGGAGCAAATTATGGCAGGCAATGAGAAACATATGAAGAAGTTGAGAAAACTGAGCCTATTCAATTATGCTCTCAAAGTTCAAACCCCCATGCAATGCTAAAAAACTTGTTTACTCTGGCATATGGCATTAATAATATTACAGCCAGAGAGAAAATATTTGATATCAGGAAATAGGTATATGATGAATTTCAGGAATAGTCATATTCATTCTAGAGACTGGCATACACTAGAAGTGAGAAAAGTTGGCAAAGATTAACTATTGGGCTAAGAAGATCTGAACCTCACAGTCCCCTAAATTACATAGCAGCTCTTAAACGATCAAGTAGATACATACAATTGGGACATCAAAATAGATTTAAACTATGGTTTCCATTGACATTCAGACCTCTGGTGCTAATGTGGCCCCTTTATCCTTACCAGGCTACCAATCTTAATGATGATTTAGAAGACCATAGGTATGAAAGGTGCCAGGCTTTCAGAGGATTTTATTACAGGTTTGGAACTCCATTTTAGAGTCATGCCGCAACCACTGATTTTAGAGAAACTACTAGGAAAGTTAATTCTGGAGGACCAACATTGGGCTAAGTAGGGGGCAGAATGATGAGCTTAAAATGTGCTCATAGTTTGGAAATTATGATGGACTCTTAATATCTATACTTTTGTTATTTTGTGGTTGTTTAAACTCTATTGAAACCTTTTATTGGGATATCCTGTAGCAAAATATTTTCATATTCTTGCAACTTTTTGTGTTGACTTGATTACATTTATTGCCCCGTTGACTCTCTAAATGACTGGTATATCACATACAGTTTTTGAATGATGAAATAGATTTAAACATGTGATTAATGAATGGATATTGTGTATGTGCCATACGCCTTTTCTTTCACATCTATTACCTTTTGTTTTGTAGGTTGTTGAAGAATGATCGACTCGAGCGTAGCCGATCTTGGCCTTGCAATAAAATCTATTTCCTGCACGACTTTGAGGAAGCTCTGGCGAAGACTTTTTGACTAAAACTGTTGGGAAATATTTTTAATGACAGTCAATCTAGAAAGAGTGGAGTGCTAGATTCTCTTTGGATTGGGTTGAATGCATAAATTCATTTATGAAGTTTGTTCCTTGATTCTGGGATACACTTTACTTCCATGTCTTTCTTTGATAGGGTTAGTTAGTTAGTTGTTCTCCTGATTTTAAATAAAGTACTCCTCCTACATGAGTGAGAAAGGAGATGATAGTTAGAGTAAGATAGAAGCATAGTGATAGCAGATATCTTGTAAAGATCAGTATGATAATGAAAAGAAGAATCTGTTTGACAAGAGAAAGATTTTGTTGTTAGTTTCCATATCAACAAAGCAATGCATACTATTATGTTTTCATGAATAAAGTTTAATGAAGTTCTGAGTTCAGCACCTATGTAACCAGTAGATGCTTGCTAAGGGGGCCCACTTAGTAAGTATCTGTAGCTAGTTAGTTAGTTGTTCTTTCTTGTTGATCATTAGTTAGCTTTCATCTTTGAAGTTTTCATAAAAACTCAGTCTTGTATTGCTCCTGCAGCATAGGGAATCAATCCCTGTGCCTGTTCCTGCAGCATAAGGCCAGTTCATAGTTTGTGTTTGAATCGTAGCCATTATGGTTTCTATTTTAATTGAATCATAGTTGAGTTAAAGAACTTTGCATTACCTTCCTATAGCGTAGATATAATTCCTTTCTAGTATTTATTTCTGCTAAGTTTTGATTGAAACTCGTTCTTAGTGCATATATTGTGCTGCACCATTTAAAGTATACGTCCCCTGGTTTGACAAGTAAATGAGCATCCATAGAGAGATATTAGTCACCTGTTGGAATGTCCAATTCCCAGGAAAGGTTTTACTGTGATTTTCATATCCTTTTGTGGGTGCGAGCATTGAACTTCATAATATTTTGGCTGGTAGACAATGCACCTCTCTTTGGGATAAGTATATTCTTGCTTGGAATTTGGATCCTAAGGGTGGTTTCACTGTGCCTAGTGAGTAACAAGTGTTGATGGATCCTAAGTTTGGAGGGGTGGAGGTTCCTTTGTGGAAAAATAAGTGGAATAAGTTCTCTTGGAAAAAGTGTAATTATTTTGTTTGGACTCTTGCTTGGAATAGATTTTTAACTTGGGACAATCTTCAAAAGTGGGGATTCTAGGGACCTTCCATTCACATTTTGTGTAGTTGTAATGAGGAGGATTCTACCCACTTGGTTTTCCATGTTATTTCTCTATGTTTCTTTTGCATTTTTGGTGGGATGTTTGGAAACATCCTTGTGTTCATGCTTCTCCCCTTGTTTATTTATAGAGAAGTATGGGTAGGCCTCCTTCTCAAGCTTCTTTCCTCCAGATTTTTTGGTCCATTGGGCCTACCTTCGTTCTTTGGAAAATTTGGCAAGAAAGGAATTGAAGGATTTTTTCATGGGAATAGGCTAATTGTTCAACATGTTTCACATAGAATTTTTGTTATGATCTATGAGATGGTGGAAGCTAAATGTGAAGTGGTGTATCCTTTGGAAAGGAGTGGTGATGATATTGTGAATAAAATGGGCTTACAGGGTTATACTTCAAGCTCTGCTTGTGTTAGAAGAGGTAGGGGGCTAAAAAGAAGGTTCAAAAGGTTGGTAGATGACTACCTCCTCTGGTGGATACTTTGAAGATAAATACTAATGGTTCCTCCAGGAGTAATATTAGGCCTGCTAGGATTGGTGGAATTAGACAAGATTGTTCTGGTTTAGTTATTTTCTTTTTCTCCTTTCATAAAGGGAAACATTATGACAACTTTATGGAGGGGTTGGTGATTCTTAGGGCTTCTGAGTGTGCTTAAACTTTGGAATGGCATAATATTAGATGCAAATCAAACTCATAGTTTTTTTATTTTAATTTGTTGAATGAGAGAAACTAGACTAATGTTAATTTGCATCTTTCTCTAGTTGTTCATCAAATTCCTCAGATTTTCTCTATGTTGGAGGTGGTGTATTTCACTCACATCTCACATGAATAGAATAGGGCTGCTAATTTTTTAGCCAATTGGGCTTTAGAGTAGGATGAGTATCAGAAGATCAAGGACTAGGGGTAATTATCCTCTGATTATAGTAATGAATTAGAGAGGGTCATTTCTAATGAGTTGGTTGATTGAGGTGTTTTTGGTTGTGAGGGCAGTGGTTTTGTTTGGGTTGAGTTTTCATGAGGTTTCTTTTCTTGGGTTCCTACTAGATCATTGATCTCTTTGTATTGTTTACTTCTTTCTTTCAATAAATTTTTTACCGCTTTTACTCTTATTTTTTAAAACTAATCTTACGTTAAATATGATTTGATAAATAAAAAAGGATATATATGGTTTTTAGCTCTTTCAAACTAATATGATAATTTGCAATCATTATTAATTAACTTTATTATAATTGATGATAAAAAAAGAGAAACCATATATGTAGTCGAGGATTTATGAAATGCCTCTACCAGTTCTTGCATTGAAGGTTCCTCTTCCTTGATTGTTTGAGGTCATGTCTTCTTCTTAAAAATTTTCTATTCTTTTTCATCTGACGAGGAAGAACTTCCTATTGTTGAATCCTTTCTTTTTCCTAGAAAATACCCCTTTCCCTTGATAATTTTTAATTCATAGCTCTACCCATGAGATACTCCTATCCACCATTCCTGTCGACACCCCATCAATTGAACAATCTTCTTTCTCCATCAAATTAATTCGGTCTAATTTATTGGTAGGAATACTCTATCTATCATATAGGGGATCTGATTTATGACCATCATCAGAAAATCCTTCTCGTATATCTTCTCTTCTTTTGAAATCCCTCATTTGACAAATTTTCAACCTATTATAACTCGTCTTCTACACCTTAAAACAATCTTGCAAGTCATCCCAAATATCTTTAATATTTGGCTTGTGGTGCAACTATAGTGATGCATAAAGGTTATTCCTCTTTCTCTTGGGATCAAAATTATCCCTCCAAATATATTTTTTCAAGTTTATTGCTAACAATTCATTAATAGATATTTTGGAATCTACAACCGATGGACATGAATAGCAACTGGTTTGAATGGGGTATTTCAAACCCCCTACTTTATGCTTACTAGAAAATAATTAAATTGACATCTATCATTTGTTGTGCATTAAGATCATCCTATCACTACAATGATTTGGCAGTAAGGATAGGGCTTTTTCTTAGTATCATTTGGTTTTACCTTTTGAATTGGGCATCTATTCACCATGTGGCAAAAGTGTTATTGTGAAAAGATGCACTATTGAAGAAGTTAGGTTTTAGCCTACTTAGTAAACTACTATGTACAATGCACTTATGCTTACATAGAGGCTATCTAGACTTTTGTCTCACGTCATATAGAATCACCAAGTGTCTCAACACTTTTACATTGAATCCTACACTTGTTTAATGCTTGGATGGATAGTTAGAGTACGAATCCTAACAACTTACCTCTTCACCATTACCTTTATAAGCAAAGACCTATTTTACAATGGACAAAGCATCACATGCTTATAATATTTCCTTATTTTACATATTATCATTTATAGATTTTTTTAAGTTTGAAAGAAAATCATGGCTACTTCAATATCGAATGAGAGAAATATTGTAAATCCAATCCCTTTCTCTCTTGAATTAGTGAGGGTCTTTAGAATAAACTTAAAATTAGTGCATTCTTGAATAAAATAAACATCACAATTAGAGTTAGGAAGGATAAGAGATGAATTTTGATATATAATACTTGGGTACTTAAATAAATTTTTTTTTAGTTTTTTGGGACCCATCTATGGTGGGTCATACAAAAGTCTATACATTTTGTATGAATTTATATGACTGTATTATCTAGTATTTATTCATGCATTAGCATAATAGTGTACATCAATCTCTTGATCTACATGATCTCTTTGCCTCTATGTAGACATTTTATTTATACTTTTATTTCTGAGTGATCCCACAATAATGGTTTACAATCTTTTTCCAAATTGGACACTGAACTGATTTTTTCTAGCTAAATCTTCACTTTCATGCACCTATACCAGCTAAACCATGAGGAATTTGAAGTTGATGCAAACTTCCAAAATTAAGTTGGTTTATTTATTAAAACCTGGCATGCTAGCTTTAATACCTTAGAGGAGCTTCCAAATTGAATGTTTGTTTGGGTGTCTTTCCTGATTTCCAATAGAGTTTTGTTGTAGTGACATATCTCACATGGTTGTTTCGACCCTTGGGAAACTAGTGGGCCCTTCTTAGCAAACACACAATAGAAGGGTTATCAATTTTTCTTGCATCTATGTTGAAATCGATTTGAGTCACCCTCTTCCAAATTCTATTAAAATTTGTGCAGGGTTGTATTCTTGGGTGCAGCAACTTCATTGTGATACATTTCCTTTTTGATGTCGTTGATGAGCCTAAAATATGCTCATAATTTTATCTTATGATAAACTTTTAAATGACTTTATTTTTGCTATTTCACGGCTGTTTAGACTTTTTTGAAACCTTTTATGGGGATATCCTATAGCAAGACACTTTTATATTCCTACAGCCTATTGTGTTGACTTGATTGCATTTATTGCCCTGTTGACTCCCAAAAATGGCTGGTATATTGTATACAGTTTTGAATGGTGAAGTAGATTTAAAATGTGTGATTAATGAATAGATATCATGTATTTGCCATATGCCTTTTCTTGCGCATCTGTTACCTTTTGTTTCGCAGGTCGTTGAAGAATGATCGAGTCAAGCGCAACCGATCTCGGCCTCGTAGTAAAGTCCATTTCTTGCACGACTTTGAGGAAGCTCCGGCGAATACTCTTTGACCGAAACTGATTTGGAAAGATTTTTAATGATAATTCAATCTGGAAAGAGTGGAGCGCTAGATTCTCTCTTAATCGGGTTGAACACATAAATTCATTTATGAAGTTTGTTCCTTGATTCAGGGATACAATTTACTTCCACGTCTTTCTTTGATGAAGTTAGTTAGTTAATTGTTCTTCTGATTTAAAAATAAGATACTCCTCCTGCACGAGAGAGTAGAGGATGAATAGAATGAGTAATAGATGATATTTAGGGTAAGATAGAAACAGGGTAGCAAATATCATGTAAGAATTAGTATGATAATGAAAGACAGAATTTGTTTGACCAGAAACAGAGTTTGTTGTTAGTTTTCACATCAACAAAACAATGTATCTCATTCTGTTTTCATGAATAAAGATCGATGAAGTTCTGAATTTAGCATCTGTGTAATCAGTAGATGTTTGCTAAGGGGGCCCATTTAGTAAGTATCTATAGTTAATTAGTTAGATGTTCTTTTCTACTGATATCCAGTTAGCTTTCATCTTTGAAGTTTTTATACAAACTCAGTCTTACACTGCTCCTGCAGCATAGAGAGTCCATCCCTGTGACTGTTCCTATAGCATAAGGCCAGTTCATGGTTTGTGCCTTAGTCGTAGCTATTACAGTTTCTGTTTTAATCAAGCATAGTTGAGTTAAAGAATTCTGCATTACCATTCTGTAGCTTAGATAGAATTTCTTTCCAGTATGTATTTTTGCTAAGGTTTGACCAAAACAAATACCTAGTGCATATATTTTTCTGCGCCATTTAACGTCTACGTCCCCTGGTTTGACAAGTAAATGAACGTCCATAGAGAGATATTAGTCACCTGTCGGAATGTCCAATTCCCAGGAAAGTTTTACTGTGATATTCATATCCTTTTGTGAGTGCGAGCCAGTCGTCTTTGTCACGAATATAAACATATGTAGTGTATGTAGTGTAGATTCCCTAGGCCCAAAGCTCCTAAGCCTTAGGGTACATAGCCTGCTCACAACCCTCCTAAGGTTGACAAATGCAAGGTTCCCATTCCAAGTGATGTTATAGATTCTAAGGGGTTGATTCCCATTAAGATTTATAATAGAAATCATGGTCAAAAGAGATATTTTAGGGTTCAAATGGAAGGTGACATCTTTAATCACTTTGAGGTTTTGGATGATCTTAATCAACAAGAGGTGAACCTAGGTCTATTGGCTCTGGATCAAGGTTCCATGGAAGTGGTTCAAGAGAGATTTATTCTACATAAAATTCATATTTCACAGGATGATGGTGCTTTGCAATTGGATATTGATCTTAGTATGGTGGTTTCAGGGAAGCTTGAGACTCTTGCTAATGTGCATATGGGTGGGGAGGAGATTTCTCAACTACTGGTGAAAGAAGCATCTGATTCGGTAAAAAGAAATAAGGATTCTCCTTCTATAAGACTTCTTTAGAGAGATAAAAGAAAAGCGGTTGTTGAGAAGACCTCCAAGGTGGGGAGAAAGAAGGACTTAGAGAAAATAAAGATGATGGGGGAGACTTTGGTCAAGTTAGGATCTATTAAGTCTCTAGATTCTCATTTTTCTAACCCTCTGAAATGATCATCCTCTTATGGAATGTAAGGGGCTTGAACAGTGGCCCTTGAGAAAAGTTTGTTCGTGATTTGGTGACAAGTCACTCTCCTCATGCTCTTTTTATTTAGAAGAGTAAGTTTTCTATTGAGAGCAAGGTTGGTTTGGTACCGAAGCTATTGAGTTACGGTGAATGTTAATGTATTAGGGCTCATGGTAATGTTGGGGTTGTGGCTTTCTTATGGAACCCTTTGAATATTCATCCTCTTTGGTGAATGTCCTCGAAGTCATCTATCTTTACAATCACTTCAGGTTTGGAGATGGGAGAAACTATTCTTCTACCAAACATCTGTGCGCCTACTTATTTTCCTAGTAAGCAGTATTTTTGGGCTCATATCAATTTTATTTGGAGCCTTGTTCCTCTTTTACCTTGGATTATTTCTAGTGATTTTAATGTCACTATTGAGTCAGATGACAAGGGTGGTACTGCGAGGTTGGAACCCTTGAATTTCCTTCATGATAATAATTTTGCCTTGAATCTTGTTGGCATCAATCCTCAGAATGGTCAATTTACTTAGAGTATGGGAGCCTGGGGGAGAATTGTATTGCTGAGAGACTTGACCATTTCTTGGTTTCTTATTTTTGGATTGGAGGATCCTATTCTACTAGTTTTGAGATTTTGGATTGGAGGGGCTTGGATCACTAGCCTATTAAATTATCTACTACTTTGCCTCATGCTCCTTGGTCCCCATATTTCAAGTTCTAGCCTATATGTGGTTAAGGGATCCTTCTTTGTAGGAGTATGTTGCTAAATGGTGGTGGATGGGGAGACTTTCTCATGGCTCTATGATGTATTCTTTTTCTAAAATGTTGCAATATGTAAAGTATCAACTAAAATGGTGGAACATACAATCTTTGGGAAATATTTTTCATGCTAATATTGCTACTCAAGCTAACTTGGTCATTATTACCCGGGAGATAAGGGAGTTAGGTCTTTAAAAAAATTTACTCAGGGAAGAGGCAAAGGCTTTGAAAGCTCTAGAAGAGTGTGAGTTGTGTGAAGAAATATATTGTAAATAAAAAGCTCATGTTAAGTGGTTACAAGATGGGGGGAAACACTACTTTCTTCTTCAATTCGGTGAAAGCCAAGAGACATGGTAATTCTATTTTCATTTTGGTGAATGATAGGGGTGAACAGTTATATTCTTGGCATGATATTTCTAGAGAAGCTTGACAATTTTTTTCTTCCTTATTTAGTGAGGATTCACATAATGTTTTGGCAGAAGAAACCCATGTTTTTTCTTGTATTCCTTCTTTGGTTACTAGGGAGATGAATTAGCATCTATTGGGTTGCATTTCACTAGATGAATTGGATGCTTATTTTTTTCAAATGAAGAAAGGGAAAGCCTTGCTTCCATATGGCTTTCCAATTGAATACTTTCAAAAAAATTGGGATATCATTAGGTTGGACTTATTGGTGGTGATTCATGAGTCTCAAAGGAATAAGTAGATGTTTCTTGCGCTTTGAACTCTTCTTTCCTTGCACTCATTCCCAAATGTGAGGGGGCAGATTGGCTAAGTAAATTTAGGTATATTTACATTTGCAATGTGGTTTATAAAATCATTTCGAAGTTGATAGTTGAAAGTTGAAGTGATGGCTTAGATGGATTATCTCTAACGAATAGAGTTGCTTTGTGGTGGATTAGTAGGTATTGGATGGACTGGTGATTGCTACTAGAACTATTCACTCCATGGCTTCCTCCAAAGAAAAGGTTATGCTCATCAAGCTAGATATGGTAAAGGCTTGTGATAGAGTTAAGTGCTCCTTCTTGCATAAATTTCTTATTGCCTTTGGTTTTGTCAAGGAATGGGCCCATTAGGTTATGTGTTATGTCACCTCCACATCCTTTTCAGTGCTGATAAATGGTGAGCCTTCTTCTCTTTTTGGTGCTTCTAGAGGCCTTCATCAAGGGGATCCTCTTTCTCCTTATTTATTTTTTATCCTTGCTAAAGGATTGGGAAGATTGTTGAAGCGTAATGTGTTGTTGGGTATTCTTTAGAGTTGGGGGTGGGGGAATGGTTTCCTCCTCAATCACATTTGCAATTTGTGGATGATACTACTTTGATGGGTGTGGCTAAGGTTAGAAAAGCCACTAATTTGTTCAAGGCCTTGGATACTTATCTTGTCTCTTCTAGTCAAAGGATTAATAAAGATAATATTTCCATTTTCTTCTTCAATACTCTACAACCTATTCAACAAAGGATTGCTCGTATGTTGAGGTTTTAGATTGGATCTCTCCCTTTTACCTACCTTGGAATTCCTATTTCTTCTAGTATTTTTTCTAGGGGATCTTGGTAGAATGTTTCAAATGAGTTTTGTGTGAAGGTTAACATTGGACTCATAGATGGTTGTCCTTTGTTGGGCATGTTTAGCTGCTTAAATATGTGGTGCAGGCTCTTCCAATATATAGCTGTATGTTCCATGTGGCTCTAGTTTGGTTTAGGATTTGAATTCCTTGGCTAGAAAATTCTTATGGGATCATAGGTTGCATTCTTCTAAGCGGAGCCTTGTGAAGTGGGATATTATGTGTAGTCTGAAGCAATTTGGGGGTGTCGGTCGACGGCTATCATCTCTTTTCGAGTTTGCATTGGATAAATAGAATTATTGGAGGCGTTGCTTAGAATAGGATCATATCTAGACCAAGATATTATCTCACAAGTACTTTTAGGGGGTTCTGAAGGAGTAGATTCCCCGCTACCCTTTAGTATAAAAGGTTCTATGATTTGGTGTACATTTAAGAAAGGGGTTGTGTTGATCAAGGAAGGATTGTTCTAGATATGTAATAAGGGGGTTAAGGCTCTCTTTTGGTTTGATTCTTGCGACAATTTTACCACCATTTTGCATCATTATCTTAATTTTTTGAATCATTTCCAATGTTTCTTGGGCTGGTTGGTCAAGGGTGATTCATTTTAAATTTTCTTATCCCTACGGGTAGACAGAGGTGGCTAGGTGAAAGGATCCTTGCGAGTGACATGTTATTGTCTCGGAGGAGGACTATGTTGAACTTCATAATATATTGGTTGGTAGACAATGCACCTCTCTTTGGGATAAGTATATTCTTGCTTGGAGTTTGGATCCTAAGGGTGGTTTCACTGTGGCTAGTGAGTAACAAGTGTTGATGGATCCTAAGTTTGGAGGGGTGGAGGTTCCTTTGTGGAAAAATATGTGGAATAAGTTCTCTTGGAAAAAGTGTAATTATTTTGTTTGGACTCTAGCTTGGAAAATATTTTTAACTTGGGACAATCTTCAAAAGTTGGGATTCTAGGGACCTTCCATTTGTATTTTGTGTAGTTGTAATGAGGAGGATTCTACCCACTTGGTTATCCATGTTGTTATTTCTCTATGTTGCTTTGGCATTTTTGGTGGGATGTTTGGAAACATCCTTGTGATCATGCTTCTCCCCCTGTTGATTTATAGATAAGTATGGGTAGGCCTCCTTCTCAACCTTCTTTCCTCCAAATTTTTTGGTTCGACGGGCCTACCTTCATTCTTTGGAAAATTTGGCAAGAAAGGAATTGTAGGATTTTTTCATGGGAATAGGCTAATTGTTCAACATTTTTGAAATAGAATTTTTGGTATGATCTATGAGATGGTGGAAGCTAAATGTGCAGTGGTGTATCCTTTGGAAAGGAGTGGTGATGATATTGTGAATAAAACAGGCTTACAGGGTTATACTTCAAGCTCTGCTTGTGTTAGAAGAGGTAGGGGGCTAAAAGGAAGGTTCAAAAGGTTGGTAGATGACTACCTCCTCTGGTGGATACTTTGAAGATAAATACTAATGGTTCCTCCAGGAGTAATATTAGGCCTGCTAGGATTGGTGGAATTAGACAAGATTGTTTTGGCTTAGTTATTTTCTTCTTCTCCTTTCATAAAGGGAAACATTATGACAACTTTATGGAGGGGTTGGTGATTCTTAGGGCTTCTGAGTGTACTTACACTTTGGAATGGAATAATATTAGATGCAAATAAGACTCATAGTTTTTTTATTTTAATTTGTTGAATGAGAGAAACTAGACTAATGTTAACTTGCATCTTTCTCTAGTTGTTCATCAAATTCCTCAGATGTTCTCTATGTTGGCGGTGGTGTATTTCACTCACATCTCACATGAATAGAATAGGGCTGCTAATTTTTTAGCCAAGTGGGCTTTAGAGTAGGATGAGTATCGGAGGATCGAGGACTAGGGGTAATTATCCTCTGATTATAGTAATGAATTAGAGAGGGTCGTTTCTAATGAGTTGGTTGATTGAGGTGTTTTTGGTTGTGAGGGTGGTGGTTTTGTTTGGGTTGAGTTTTCATGAGGTTTCTTTTCTTGGGTTCCTACTGGATCATTGATCTCTTTGTATTGTTTACTTCTTTCTTTCAATAAATTTTTTACCGCTTTTACTTTTATTTTTTAAAACTAATCTTACGTTAAATATGATTTGATAAATAGAAAGGATATATATTGTTTTTATCTCTTTCAAACTAATATGATAATTTGCAATCATTATTAATTACATTATTATAATTGATGATAAAAAAGAGCTACCATATATGTAGTCGAGGATTTATGAAATGCCTCTACCATTTCTTGCATTGAAGGTTCCTCTTCCTTGATTGTTTGAGGTGGTGTCTTCTTCTTTAACATTTCTATTCTTTTTGGTCTGATGAGGAAGAACTTCCTATTGTTGAATCCTTTCCTTTTCCTACAAAATACCCCTTTCCCTTGATAATTTTTAATTCATAGCTCTATGCATGAGATACTCCTATCCACCATCCCTGTCGACACCCCATCAATTGAACAATGTTCTTTCTCCATAAAATTAATTCGATCTAATTTATTGGTAGCAATACTCTATCTATCATATAGGGGATCTAATTTATGACCATCGTCAGAAAATCCTTCTAGTATATCTTCTCTTCTTTTGAAATCACTCATTTGACAAATTGTCAACCTATTATAACTCGTCTTCTACACCTTAAAACAATCTTGCAAGTCATCCCAAATATCTTTAATATTTGGCTTGTGGTGCAACTATAGTGATGCATAAAGGTTATTCCTCTTTCTCTTGGGACCAAAATTATCCATCCAAATATATTGTTTCATGTTTATTGCTAACAATTCATTAATAGATATTTTGGAATCTACGATTGGCGGACATGAATAGCAACTGGTTTGAATGGGGTATTTCAAACCCCCTACTTTATGCTTACTAGGAAATAATTAAATTGACATCTATCATTTGTTGTGAATTAAGATCATCCTATCACTACAATGATTTGGAAGCAAGGATAGGGCTTTTTCTTAGTATCATTTGGTTTTACCTTTTGAATTGGGCATCTATTCACCATGTGGCAAAAGTGTTATTGTGAAAAGATGTATTATCGAAGAAGTTAGGTTTTAGCCTACTTAGTAAACTACTATGTACAATGAACTTATGCTTACATAGAGGCTATCTAGACTATTGGCTCACCTCATATAGAATCACCAAGTGTCTCAACACTTTTACATTGAATCCTACACTTGTTTAATACTTGGATGGATAGTTAGAGTACGAATCTTAACAACTTACCTCTTCATCCTTACCTTTATAAGCAAGGACCTGTTTTACAATGGACAAAGCATCACATGCTTATAATAATTCCTTATTTTACATATTATCATTTATAGATTTTTTTAAGTTTGAAAGAAAATCATGTCTGCTTCAATATCGAATGAGAGAAATATTGTAAATCCAATCCCTTTCTCTCTTGAATTAGTGAGGGTCTTTAGAATAAACTTTAAATTGGTGCATTCTTGAATAAAATAAACATCATGATTAGAGTTAGGAAGGATAAGAGATGAATTTTGATATATAATACTTGGGTACTTAAATAAATTTTTTTTTAGTTTTTTGGTACCCATCTATGGTGGGTCATACAAAAGTCTATACATTTTGTATGAATTTATATGACTGTACTATCTAGTATTTATTCATGCAATAGCATAATAGTGTACATCAATCTCTTGATCTACATGATCTCTTTGCCTCTATGTAGACATTTTATTTATACTTTTATTTCTAAGTGATCCCACAATAATGGCTTACAATCTTTGGCCAAACTGGACACTGAACTGATTTTTTCTAGCTAAATCTTCACTTTCATGCACCCATAGCAGCTAAACCATGAGGAATTTGAAGTTGATGCAGAATAAAGGGCTCAATTTTCAGTGAAAAACCTACATTCACAAGAAATAAAAAAATAAATATAATAATAAAATTCAAATTATTTTAAATTATACTTTTTGGGAACCTTATAATAAGGACTACATAATTAGAAAAAATGAATTTAAAATGAATTCATTTGATAACCCAAAAGGTAAATCAAAAGTGGTTTCTTATCAGCATTTTGATAGGTGTAAAGGAGACTCCATTGGTTTAAAACTAGTGGGGTTCTGTCCAAGGGGTTTTGATATAAGGTAGTTTGATCAAACCCTCTTCAATTGGAATACTTTAAATGGAACTTTTTAAGGTTTAAATCATTATATGTTCTAAAAATATGTGATTTCAACAAAAAAATAGAATCTCTGAGAAATTGTAAACTAGCTTTGTGGGATCACCCTTTTCAATAATTTTTTTATCATTAAAATATTACTTTTTCCATCACTTGTATAGCTCTAGGAATCAAATAATTTACTTTGTAGTTTTAAGAATATGTCATTAGTTGGTGTTAATATGATGTGATCATTTTTCATCCCCAAGTTTACCCCTTTACCGTTATACTTTTTTGACTTATTTCTCATCTTTAAGAGCCTCATTAATGGACATCCATACACCTTTTTGAGTGATTTATTTTCATTATGCATAACTTTTGATCATCTATCTAGTGGTATGATTATTTTGTAGTATGATGTATATTAATTATCAAATAATGAATGCAATATGCAAACTACCATAAAATGAATCAAGCACAATTGATAAGCAATAAACTATCATAAAATGTGTGTTCCTTAGGGAGATAATTTTGTACATACACTAAATTATAAAGTGTAATCGGGGTTTTTGCAGTGCCTTGATTTTTTATCATAACAATGGATCCTTTTGATTCTCTCCTCATGTGTGTGTGACTTGATGCACACCTTTATTTAATTTCTTATACCTCTTTTTGGACCTAATAATGGATCTACATTATTGTGCACAATTTTGTGCTCAATCTCAATTGATATACTAATAAATCTTCCTCATCAGTATTAGGGGGAATTACCATAGTGTTATGCAAATGATTCCTTAGTTTCAATGGAGAAGTGAATAAAATTTCTATTTTTGGGAGGTAATGTAGACCTACTATTTTATCTCTCCAATGGGGGGATTATTTAATTAGATCATATTTTGACATGATACTCTAGTATTTATGTAGAGCATTGTGATACATATCTGACTAGTGTACTATAGGTCAATCATTACATTTTTTATCTTTTACTCCAATTTATCGTAGTACTATTTATGTCTTCAACTTCATAGATTTTGATTGTCTTTGTGTTATCTATCTATTCATGGTTGAGTAGTGCTCTATATATTCAATTTTTTAGTTTTCGTATATCTTATCTTGATCTAAATTTTTTAGAGGCTCATTTATTTTAGGAGAAACTAGTTCATTTTTGGAAAAAATTTAGAGCTCCGACATGCTTCAATATTTTTGCATCATAACATTTTTGTATTAATGAGACATATTTCGACTTTCACATGCTAACTTTGAATTTAGTAGATGACTTCTAATTTTAACATTGCACTTTTACATATTTAAAAGTAATAAGAACCTAAAATTTATCTATCAAATTTAATATACTTTTCAAATTTCAGTTTTAAAAATTCTTTAATTCAACCTTAGAATTTCAAAAACTTTGTTGCTTGTAACTTTGTATTTCGCATGCTAACTTTGAATTTAGTAGATGACTTGTAATTTTAACATTGCACGTTTACATATTTAAAAGTAACAAGAACCTAAAATTTATCTATCAAATTTAATTTTAAAAATTGTTTAATTCAACCTTAGAATTTCAAAAACTTTGTTACTTGTAACTTTGTACTTACAAACTACTTCTTGAAAGATTATATTTTTAGGTTTCATTCAATTCCCTATCCATAGCTTTTGTTATTTGTTCAATATACAAAGAATATTTAGGTCCTTTTTCTCTCAATCCGCACCTCTTTGGAAAGCTGTCGATTAAACCAAGCTAATTTATTTGCGCCATACCTCGTAACTCATTTAGTTTCTGTTATTTGGTTACACGGTGTAGAACTCTTCCCTTCCGCCGAACTCGTTTTCCTCCTCCCTAAAATTCATCCACCCTGCCCTTCCTCTACCCAATCAAAATTGAAATTCATTTACTAGTTTTTCTCCGACTCCCTCGCATTCTGCTTATTTGTACCACCCATCTCCATTTGTCTACCATCGGCTTTGGATTTACATGAGATACTCGGTTGGGTAACCTCTCTAGGTTTTTAAAGTAGCTTGTTTAGGTTCCGCAGAAGACAATGGATCGCGGATCTGCTCAAGGTAAACGAACTGGGTCCTCCTGATTTTTTCAAACGAATTGGGTTGTTCACGTTTTGTGAGAAATTCTAGATTTTCCCCTCGCTATGATGCTGTTCGTTGTCGTAGAATAATTCTGTTATTTTGTTTGCTTCAGGTTCCAGGCTTATTGGATCTTCCAGTGTTGTGGAGAGAGGAAGCGTTTCCAGTAGATGGAGGGCGACAGACGATCAAAAGCGAATATTGGACCAAATATTCATGAGCGGAACAAGAAATCCTTCGGTGGAACAGATAAACCGTATTACAACACAGCTGCAGCGCTATGGCAGAGTAGAAGGCAAGAACATTTTCAACTGGTTTCAGAATGCCACCGCGAGAGAGAAACGGAAAAAGGAACAACCAGAACAATGTAAGCAGGATTGATTGCAAGCCCGTGGAGATTATTATGAGTTTGCTGTTTACATTGTTTTTTTGACTAACCTAAAAAATGCATATTTCAGCCAGGAAACGGCCTTCAGTATTTAAGTCGCCAAAATGGACTTCTTTTTTTCGTTCCAAGAGGTCTTCTGACAAGAGCTGTGTACAAGTATGAAAGCTTGTTTAAATTTTCTGGTTTGTCTTTCAAACTATATGTTTTCTGAATAGGATTATGGCAGATTTCTGAACAATATGTATTGATATGCAGGAAGAAGAAGGGAATAGCGGAACCCGCAGGAATTCATCGGTAGATCCATCCGATAGAAGAACACTGGATCTGTTTCCTGTACATCCTGATAAATGAGGATGTTCAAATGCATGCAGCAATGTTTTCGTTTAAAATTTTCAGTGTTGTCTGAATAAAGACATTCTAAATAAGAAAACGTACGATGCTCTGTATTGCTGTGATTCTGTAGCACTCGCGTAGATTTATTATATGACATTTCCAGTGATGAATCAATTCAGTTTTCCAAATATGAATCTTCTGAATGTTCGGGTTTTCTTTGAGAATGGTTATGGGATATTGGAATGTAATTGTAGATTTTAAAATTTGTTTAAAAGTAATTAGATTCGACCAGGGTAAAATTGATTCATTTAGCTTTCCGATGAAAACATAATATTAAACAAGGTACAGAAAAGAATAAATAAATACGGCAATGAAACAACAATTTAGGTTGAAGCAACAAAGTTAAAGCTTCACCGATAAATACATCCTATCTTCGTTCATGAAACGGCTGGGAAGCCTATGTAAATCTAGTTTCAACATAAAATTCAAACCGAGTATGCTGAATATGTTTTGGTTAATTAAACGGGATTTGAGAAAGGGTTCTAATTCAACTACAAAGTAGTTGGCAAACAACACTTAGAAATCTGTCTTGATTTAAAGTAAACACTTGGAAATCTGTTAATAACAAACACATGAAATCTTTTAATAACATTAATATAAATCATCTTTTTCTTCCTAAATGACTGTATTTAATAATATTTAATTATTATGAACATATCAGTGATATCTTTAAGAAACCCCCTTCCAAAAAAGATATAAAATCCTAACGAATCTTTTTTTTTTTTGAAAAAATATTAATTTCTATGGGTGAATCTTTTCTTTTTTTTGAGAAAAATATTAATTTTATTGACTAATTTTCTTACATCACTAAAATTTTATAGAAAATATTGGTGAATCTTGAAAATAAATAGAAAAATTCATTAATTATGATGGAAAATCCTCCCAATCTAAAAACTAATTCTTGTGGAAAAGTAGGACCCTAAGGGTGGAAACTATCGATGGGTTTAAATGTTAGACTATAATATTTACTTACCACAATTGATTTAAAATATAATCTATAATGGCCCTCGTATTCTCTGAGGCAATGCTTATGGAGTATGAAATTCATTTTTTATTGTTGATCTAACAACCCTCGAATTCTATGAGGTAAAATGTACCCTCGATCTATAATGCTCATGCAACCCAAAATTGCTTTTGGATCATGATCTTAGGTGATCGATGACCCAAAAATGATTTCATGTCCTATGAGCATTGCAGATTGTGGGTATATTTTACCCCACAAAATACAAGAAGGACCATTAGATTATATTATAAATCAATGGTGGAAACTATAGATTGGTAATATGGCCCTAAAGCAGCTAATCATTATGGTATAATATTGGCGAATTAATATAGATTTCTACTATAACTTATAAAATTTAGGCAAATATGATCAAATCATGTATCAAATGTTGTCGCAAATATTAGAGTCAAAAGTTTTAATAAAATAAATTCTTTGGCGATTTAAAAAAGACTAATTAAATTTTGTAAAAATGTGGCGATTCAAGTCATGTTACAAGTCGAACTATTAGCCAATTGGCAAATATCAACCACTAAAAAATTGTTGGAACATATCTTATAAAACACATTAATATAGACAATTGGTAGTGTAAAATGTAAATCTATAATACCACCTTCAATAGAAATTCTAATGGGATTTGAATCTTGATGAAAAAAGAAACAACACCACAACTTAGCCATCACACTATGTCACTATCTATACAATATTTTATGTTTTTGTGTCAAGTTATATGTTTCTCTTTAATATTTGAAACTTTGAGAAATATATTTATTATATTAATTTAATATTTTAAATACAACATTAAATAAGTAACAATTAAGCTTACAAGACTTGGGTTAAAGATGGCATCAATGGCATGTTGTGGGAGTGTGTTTTCCCACAGTGTGTAACTGGGTCACAGCTAGATGCCTTTCATTCTCGATGAGGGTTTATTAGAATAGTTTATTCTCTAATGATTCAAGGATGTATAGTTTTTCTTCAAGGGGTGGACCTTGGATCCCAAAGATTAATGGATTCCATAAACGGAGTAAAGAGAGGCAAGTGTCGGTAATTTAGCCCAAATCAATTGCAAAGGATATAGAGAGTTTTTTGAAACATGCCTTGATTTGCACATTTATGGGAATGTGGGTTTTGCTCCAATTTTTTTGAGAAATGGGCTCATATGAATTGGTCTCCCAAGGGTGAAATGGAAGAAATGTTGTTGGCTAATAGTTATTTCATGGAGGTTTTTCATTGCATGGCTAATCACAACAAATTATTTAAGGGTGGGCCTTACTTCCAAAATCAAGTTGGTCTATTTATTAAAACCTGGCATGCTAGCTTTAAAACCTTAGAGGAGCTTCCAAATTGATTGTTGGTTTGGGTGCATCTTCCCTAATTTCCAATGGAGTTTTGGTGTAGTGACATATCTCGCATGGTTGTTTCGACCCTTGGGAAACTAGTGGGCCCTTCTTAGAAAACACACAATAGAAGGGTTATGAATTTTGCTTGCATCTATGTTGAAATGGATTTGAGTCACCCTCTTCCAAATTCTATTAAAATTTGTGCAAGTTTGTATTCTTGGGTGCAACAACTTGATTGTGATACTTTTCCTTTTTGATGTCGTCTTTGTCATGAATATAAACATATGCAGTGTATGCAGTGTAGATTCCCTAGGGCCGAAGCCCCTAAGCCTTAGGGTACATAGCCTGCTCCCAACCCTCCTAAGGTTGACAAAGGCAAGGTTCCCATTCCAAGTGATGTTATAGATTCTAAGGGGTTTATTCCCATTAAGATTTATAATAGAAATCATGGTCAGAAGAGATATTTTAGGGTTTGAATGGAAGGTGACATCTTTAATCACTTTGAGGTTTTGGATGATCTTAATCAACAAGAGGTGAACCTAGGTCTGTTGGCTTTGGATCAAGGTGCCATGGAAGTGGTTCAAGAGAGATTTATTCTAGATAAAATTCATATTTCTTAGGAGGATGGTGCTTTGCAATTGGATATTGATCTTAGTATGGTGGTTTCAAGGAAGCTTGAGACTCTTGCTAATGTGCATATGGGTGGGGAGGAGATTTCTCAGCCACTGGTGAAAGAAGCATCTGATTCGGTAAAAGGAAATAAGGATTCTCCTTCTATAGGACTTCTTTAGAGAGATAAAAGAAAAGGGGTTGTTGAGAAGACCTCCAAGGTGGGGAGAAAGGACTTAGAGAAAATAAAGATGATGGGGGAGACTTTGGTCAAGTCAGGATCTATTAGGACTCTGGATTCTCATTTTTCTAACCCTCTGAAATGATCATCCTCTTATGGAATGTAAGGGGCTTCAACAGTGGCCCTTGACAAAAGTTTGTTCATGATTTGGTGAGAATTCACTCTCCTGATGCTCTTTTTATTTAGAAGAGTAAGTTTTCTATTGAGAGTAAGGTTGGTTTGGTACTGAAGCTATTGAGTTAGGGTGAATGTTAATGTATTAGGGCTCATGGTAATGTTGGGGTTGTGGATTTCTTATGGAACCCTTTGAATATTCATCCTCTTTGGTGAATGTCCTCGAAGTCATCTATCTTTACAATCACTGCAGGTTTGGAGATGTGAGAATTGTATTGCTGAGAGACTTGACCATTTCTTGGTTTCTTGTTTTTGGATTGGAGGATCCTATTCTACTAGTTCTAAGATTTTTGATTGAAGGGGCTTGGATCACTAGCCTATTAAATTATCTACTACTTTGCCTCATGCTCCTTGGTGTCCATCTTTCAAGTTCCAGCCTATATGTGGTTAAGGGATCCTTCTTTGTAGGAGTATGTTGCTAAATGGTGGTGGATGGGGAGACTTTCTCATGGCTCTGTGATGTATTCTTTTTCTAAAATGTTGCAATATGTGAAGTATCAACTAAAATGGTGGAACATACAATCTTTGGGAAATATTTTTCATGCTAATATTGCTACTCAAGCTAACTTGGTCATTATTACCTAGGAGATAAGGGAGTTAGGTCTTTAAAAAAATTTACTCAGGGAAGAGGCAAAGGCTTTGAAAGCTCTAGAAGAGTGTGAGTTGTGTGAAGAAATATATTGTAAATAAAAATCTCATGTCAAGTGGTTACAAGAGGGGGGGGAACACTACTTTCTTCTTCAATTCGGTGAAAGCCAAGAGACATGGTAATTCTATTTTGATTTTGGTGAATGATAGGGGTGAACAGTTATATTCTTGGCATGATATTTCTAGAGAAGCTTCACAATTCTTTACTTCCTTATTTAGTGAGGATTCACAGAATGTTTTGGTAGAAGAAACCCATGTTTATTCTTGTATTCCTTCTTTGGTTACTAGTGAGATGAACTAGCATATATTGGATTGCATTTGACTAGATGAATTGGATGCTTATTTTTTTCAAATGAAGAAAGGGAAAGCCTTGCTTCCATATGGCTTTCCAATTGAATTCTTTCAAAAAAATTGGGATATCATTAGGTTGGACTTATTCTTTAGATTTGGTTTCGGGGGAATGGTTTCCTCCTCAATCACATTTGCCATTTGTGGATGATACTACTTTGATGGGTGTGGCTAAGGTTAGAAAGGCCACTAATTTGTTCAAGGCCTTGGATACTTATCTTGCCTCTTCTAGTCAAAGGATTAATAAAGATAATATTTGCATTTTCTTCTTCAATACTTTACAACCTATTCAACAAAGGATTGCTCGTATGTTGAGGTTTTAGATTGGATCTATCCCTTTTACCTACCTTGGAATTCCTATTTCTTCTAGTATTTTTTCTAAGGAATCTTGGTAGAATGTTTCAGACGAGTTTTTTGTGAAGGTTAACATTGGACTCATAGATGGTTGTCCTTTGTTGGGCATGTTTAGTTGCTTAAATCAGTGGTCAGGCTCTTCCAATATATAGGTGTATGTTCCATGTGGCTCTGGTTGGGTTTAGGATTTGAATTCCTTGGCTATAAAATTCTTCTGGGATCATAGTTTTCATTCTTCTAAGTGGAGCCTTGTGACGTGGGATATTATGTGTAGTCTGAAGCAATTTGCGGGTCTCGGTCTATGGCTATCATCTATTTTCGAGTTTGCATTGGCTAAATAGATTTATTGGAGGCATTGTTTAGAATAGGATCATATCTAGACCAAGATATTATCTCACAAGTACCTTCAGGAGGTTCCGAAGGAGGAGATTCCCCGCCACCCTTTGGTAGGAAAGGTTCTATTATTTTGTGTACATTTAAGAAAGGGGTTGTGTTGATCAAGGAAGGATTGTTCTAGATATGTAATAAGGGGGTTAAGGCTCTCTTTTGGTTTTATTCGTGGGACAATTTTACCACCATTTTGCATCATTATCTTAATTTGTTGAATCTTTTCCATTGTTTCTTGGGCTGGTTGTTCAAGGGTGATTCATTTTAAGTTTTCTTATCCCTGTGGGTAGACAAAGCTCCCTAGGTGAAAGGATCCTTGCGAGTGACATGTAATTGTCTTGAAGGAGGACTATGTTGAACTTCATAATATTTTAGCTGGTAGACAATGCACCTCTCTTTGGGATAAGTATATTCTTGCTTGGAGTTTGGATCCTAAGGGTGGTTTCACTATCATTAGTGAGTAACAAGTGTTGATGGATCCTAAGTTTGGAGGGGTGGAGGTTCCTTTGTGGAAAAATATGTGGAATAAGTTCTCTTGGAAAAAGTGTAATTATTGTTGATGGATCCTAAGTTTGGAGGGGTGGAGGTTCCTTTGTGGAAAAATATGTGGAATAAGTTCTCTTGGAAAAAGTGTAATTATTTTGTTTAGACTCTAGCTTGGAATAGATTTTTAACTTGGGACAATCTTCAAAACTAGGGATTCTAGGGACCTTCCATTTGCATTTTGTGTATCTGTAATAAGGAGGATTCTACCCACTTGGTTTTCCATGTTGTTATTTCTCTATGTCGCTTTGGCATTTTTGGTGGGATGTTTGGAAACATACTTGTGTTCATGCTTCTCCCCTTGTTGATTTATAGATAAGTATGGGTAGGCCTCCTTCTCAAGCTTCTTTCCTCCAAATTTTTTGGTCCATTGGGCCTACCTTCATTCTTTGGAAAATTTGGCAAGAATAGAATTGTAGGATTTTTTCATGGGAATAGGCTAATTGCTCAACATGTTTAGCATAGAATTTTTGGTATGATCTATGAGATGGTGGAAGCTAAATGTGAAGTGGTGTATCATTTGGAAAGGAGTGGTGATGATATTGTGAATAAAATGGGCTTACAGGGTTATACTTCAAGCTCTGCTTGTGTTAGAAGAGGTAAAATGTACTATGTTGAATGATGAGCTTAAAATGTGCTCATAGTTTGGATATTATGATGGACTCTGAATATCTTTACTTTTGTTATTTTGTGGCTATTTGAACTCTATTGAAACCTTTTATTGGGATATCCTGTAGCAAAATATTTTCATATTCCTAAAGCTTATTGTGTTGACTTGATTACATTTATTGCCCTGTTGACTCCCTAAATGACTGGTATATCGCATACAGTTTTTGAATGATGAAATAGATTTAAATGTGTGATTAATGAATGGATATCCTGTATGTGCCATACGTCTTTTCTTTGCATATGTTACCTTTTGTTTCGCAGGTTGTTGAAGAATGATTGAGTCGAGTGCAGCAGATCTCGGCCTTGCAATAAAGTCTATCTCCTGCATGACTTTGAGGAAGCTCTGGCGAAGACTTTTTGATGAAAACCATTGGGAAATATTTTTAATGACAGTCAATCTAGAAAGAGTGGAGTGCTAGATTCTCTCTGGATCGGGTTGAATGCATAAATTCATTTATGAAGTTTTTTCCTTGATTCTAGGATACACTTTACTTCCACGTCTTTCTTTGATACAGTTAGTTAGTTAGTTGTTCTCCTAATTTTAAATAAAGTACTCCTCCTGCGAAAGTGAGAAAGGAGATGATAGTTAGAGTAAGATAGAAGCATAGTGATAGTAGATATCATGTAAAGATTAGTATGATAATGAAAAGTAGAATCTATTTGACAAGAGACCGTGTTTGTTGTTAGTTTCCATATCAGCAAAGCAATGTATACTATTCTATTTTCATGAATAAAGTTTAATGAAGTTATGAGTTCAGCACCTGTGTAACTAGTAGATGCTTGCTAAGGGGTCCCACTTAGTAAGTATCTGTAGCTAGTTAGTTAGTCATTCTTTTCTGTTGATCATTAGTTAGCTTTCATCTTTAAAGTTTTCATACAAACTTAGTCTTTTATTGCTCCTGCAGCATAGTGAATCCATCCCTGTGCCTATTCCTGTAGCATAAGGCCAGTTCATAGTTTGTGTTTCAGTCGTAGCTATTATGGTTTTTGTTTTAATTGAATCATAGTTGAGTTAAAGAAATTTGCATTACCTTCCTCTAGCGTAGATAGAATTCCTTTCCAGTATTTATTTCCGCTAAGTTTTGACTAAAACTAGTTCTTAGTGCATATATTGTGCTGCACCATTTAAAGTATACATCCCCTAGTTTGACAAGTAAATGAACATCCATAGAGAGATATTAGTCACCTGTTGGAATGTCCAATTCCCAGGAAAGGTTTTACAATTAAACCTGATGGGATGGTGGAAGATGTAATTGTCACTCTTGAATCTTGGGAGTCTCCTGCTAATTTAACAATATTATCAATTAAGGCAACTTTAGGAGGGTATCCAGTTATCCTTGGTAGACCATTGTTAGCAACTATTGATGCTTTTATAGGATGTCATTCTGGAGATATGACCATTTCTAATGGACAGTCCACAAAGAAATTGGCTATGTATCCGCCTACTAGACCTCAACTAGATTTATCCCAACCTGCTTGGCCAAATGCGGGGGAAGAAACTGAAGAAGACAATTCCTTGGCTCAATTAATAATGCTTCAAAATGATCCATTCTCACAACTTTAGAGTGAGGATGCTTTGTTTTTTCAAATTCTACAGTTTAACTCTTATACGGGTAGTTCATCTGATCCAAATGGCAGTCATCTACAATGTTTCCTATAGCAACCAAATTCTGAAAGTTCACTGCCTAAACTTCCAGTGATTTTTCATAACTTGCTTCCATAAGAGGTACAAACATCACCTGTAGATTCAATGAGTAATCTCACTAAGCAGATAGAATTATCTCCACATCATTGTTTGAATGTCAATAGCAAGCTATCACAATCTCAATAGGTTGTCTTATTAAAAATGCTACAAGAATAGTATAAAGCTTTTGCATGGGAATATGGGGACATGCAAGGGATAGATCCTCGAGTTTGTACTCACAGGATCTATATCAAAGAAGATTGTTCACCAGTTAGGCAACCTCAAAGAAGAGTAAATCCATCACTTAGAGAAATAGTTAAAAGTGAGCTTCAAAAGTTGCTTCATGTTTTTTTTATTTATCCAATCTCTAACAGTCAATGGGTTTCTCTATTAGTTATTATTCCCAAGAAAGGTGGAAAATGGAGAGTGTGTGTAGATTACAGAGAGTTGAACAATGCCACTAAAAAAGATCACTTTCCATTACCTTTTGTAGACCAAGTACTAGACTCACTGTCTGGCAAAAGATATTTTTCTTTTTTGGATGGTTATAGTGGGTACAATCAGATAAAAATTGCCCCTGAAGATCAAGATAAGACCACTTTTACCTATCCATAGGGAACATTTGCTTATTCGGTCTTGCCTTTTGGTCTATGCAATGCACCAACAACATTTCGAAGAGCAGTAATTAGTATCTTTGCTGATATATCTCATGACCGTATGGAGATTTATATGGATGATTTCACTACCTGTGGAGTCACATTTGAAGAAGCACTACTGAATTTAGAAAAGGTATTGAAAAGGTGCAGAGAGCAAAATTTGTGTCTAAATAGTTAAAAGTCTTTTCTAATGATGGAAGAAGGTATTGTTATAGGTCATCATATTTCAAAGAATGGAATTCAGGTCAACCCTGCTAAAATTGAAGTTATTTTGAATTTACAAACTCCTGCAAAATGAAAAGATGTCAGAAGTTTCCTTGGCCATGCAGGGTATTATAGAAGGTTTATAAAAGATTTCAGTAAAATTGCCAGCCCACTTTATGCCTTCTTAACAAAGTATTCTCAATTCGAGTGGATAGAGACCTGTGAAAAATCCATCCTGCAACTAAAGGACTTGCTTACCAAAGCCCCTATTCTTCAAGGTCCAAAATGGAACTTACCTTTTCACATACATGTTGATGCCTCTAATTTTGGTATAGGAGCAGTTTTAAGTAAAAAAAAATTCAATTGAGCATGCTATCTACTTTATCAGCAAGAACCTTCAAGGTCCTGAGCTCAATTATACTATTACAGAAAAGGAATTGCTCGCAGTAGTGTATGTTTTAAATAAATTTAGGTATTATGTCATAGGTTATCAGATATTCATCCACACTGACCATGCAGCAATCAAGTATCTGATGAACAAACCTGCCATCTCTTGTAGATTGGCGAGATGGCTCATGTTGTTACAAGAATTTGACATTACAATCATTGACAAATCAAGAAGAGCTAATGTTGTAGCTGACTTTTTATCAAGACTTCAATCAGCTGCACCTATTGAATACGAGGTCATTGATGATAGGTTCCCAGATGAACACTTGTTCTCCATTGTTGCACATACTCCATGGTATGCAGACATTGCTAATTATCTAGCAACAAGTAGAATACCAGCACACTTTTCTCCAAAAGAAAAGAAATTTTTAATAGAGAAAAATTTTTATTTTTCATGGATTGCAAATTGTCTATTTTATACTAGACCTGATCAAGTAATGCGAAGATGTGTAAGAGAAGATTAGACTTATGATATCTTGCATGCTTGCCATGATGAACAATGTGGAGGACATTTTGCAGCAAAAAGAACATCAATGAAGGTTCTTACAATAGGGTACTACTGGCCAATGTTACACAAGGATGTTGTGGCCTATACAAGAAAATGTGACAGATGCCAGCATATGGGAAGACCAACCAAGTCAGATGAAATGCCACTATATCCACAGGTAATAGTCACCCCTTTTGATAAATGGGGAATGGATTTTGTGGGACCAATTGATCCACCATCAAATGGCAAGTCATATATTCTAGTTTGCACAGGCTATGTAACAAAATGGGTCAAGGTAAAAGCCATGACTCATGCTCGAGATAACAAAGTTACTGAATTTTTGTATGAATAAATTTTCATTAGATTTGGAGTTCCTAGAGAACTTGTAACTGATCAGGGAGCTCAGTTCACATCGAATCTAATCACTGCACTAATGAATGAATATAAAATCAAAAATAGGAAGTCTAGCCCCTATCATCCTCAAGCCAATGGTTAGGTGGAGGTAACAAACAGAGAAATTGAGGCGATCCTCACAAAGATAGTGCAGATCCATAGAAAAGATTGGAGTAGTAGACTTCTTGAAGCAGTTTGGGCCTACAGAACTACATGGAAGACAACAACTGGGTTTACACCTTTTAAGTTGCTTTATGGGAAAACAACCATGTTTCCCATAGAATTTGAACACAAAACCTTGAGGATAGCTCTTGACCTCAATATGAAAAATATCTAAAGCATAGAAGGACTATCTCCTACAGCTAAATGCTTTGGATGTAATGAGAAAATCCGCCCTGCAGCACACAGAAGCAATCCAACAACAAAGGAAGAAATGGCATGATCAACACATCAAAACCAAGAAATTTTATGTTGGTGATTGGGCTCTGTTATATGACTCTAGATATCAAGAGAACCAAGGTAAGCTCACAACACGCTGGTTTGGCCCCTATGAAGTTGAAAATTTGTTCAACAACAGAGTTGTACAGCTGGTAACAATTGATCTAGTCTGCTTCAAATTGGTAGTTAATGGCCACCGACTCCGGTTGTACCATAAACTAGTCTCAAAGGAAGAATTCATTCAGCAGTTTGTTCAGGTTTCTCTTGCTACTCTTTCTGTAGGTGAAGGCTTTAGCCATTCTCCTGCAGCTTCATTGTAATTTTGAAAAAGCATGCCCATAATAAAGGTTTTCCTTTTTTTTAAAGGAAACCCATTTTTCTCCATTTTCATTTATCGCCCCATCTCACTTCTTTATCTTCCAACCATCCATCCCATCCATCCATTCCATCCATTACTCTCGTCTGCCCACATCACCATCCGCATCACCCTTCATTATGATATCATTCCCAACTGTCAACTCATGTAGACGTCATCATCTTTCTTCACAAGTACATGCAATTATCAAAGGTACGCAATATCTTTTGTTATCGCATATTTGATTTATTTTATTCTATTCATTTACTGCTATGGCAGTACCAGTCATTATTACCTGATCTCTGCCTATTTTTTAGTACATGTGAGGACACATGTCATACTCTAAGTAGGGGGCGGGGTAATCCACATTTTAAAACTTATCTTTTCACCACTACCATAACTGCGCAAATAACCTTTCTTTAATACTTTTCTGGTACTTTCCAAATGTGATTGCATGTCCTTCTTTATTGCATGTTTTTCTTGTAAATTACGATTAAGACTGCTTGTTCAAAAAGTTTATTTTTGGAAAAGAAAGAAATGTGACGACATGACAGAAGAAAAACCAGAATAGAAAGGGAAACAAAGAATTTAAATTTTCAACAGGGAATTAAGTTTAGCAAAGGGAAAACTATGAAAATTGGTGGTCAGGTGGTGCGACATGAGCCTATAGCTCATGAATTATTATTGCAAAATCCTCAAACGGTCCATGCATTCAGCCTCTGTGGATGGTTAAACTACTTCTTGAGTTTAAATTCTTTTGATGACGAGGCTTCTAGAGAATTTTTGAGAACCCTTTCTAAAGGGGAAGCTACTATATGGGGTCTAACAGTTGTTGCAACTGAAGACAGAATTGCTGAAGTAGCTGGGCTTCCAGACGTTGGAGAAATTTTTTCTTTAGATAATGCCGCTACAAGGGTTGAGTTTTCAATGCCCACTAATGGACCTTTGGAAGTCTCCAAACAAGGATGCAAGTGGGTATCATTGCCTCCTCCTTATTTAGAATACACTGATTACATAATTAGATATTTAACTAGTGAAGGTTATTTCTCCTACCTGCATTCTTATCATTTCAAATTATTAAGTCATATTAGGCATGGGTTAGTTGTAAATGTTCTGAATTTCCTGTTAAAATTTCTAGAACAAAGTGCCCACAAAACTCAACAAGGGAAAGATAATTCTATTGTTCACCATGGCCTTATCAAATTACTGATTGAGTGCTCTTTGAGAGATGTCTCACCTCTTTCCTGGCAACAATTCGTTGCCCAAAAGAGCTTGCAAATTCCACAACCTCCTAAGGTACTTACCCCACGGCCTTAGAAAAAAAGAAAGAAATTGTGTCTACTAGTAGAATAGGGCAAGGGTCATCTGCTCCTGTAGCACCTGCTCCTGCACTTGGTCCTGCAACTCCACCACCAGAATCCTGTGCTCGGGTACAAACTAGGTCTGCCACTAGGAGAGAGAAGCGAAAAAAAAGCAGGTGAGTCATCTGGGGCAGAACAAACCCTAGGTTCTTAGAAAAGGAAATGCTCTTCTCCTGTAGCACCTTCCCCTATAACCGTATCTCCTACAGCAACACCTGTTGTTAAAACCAGTTCACCATCATCCTCTGATAGGGCAGAACCCTCTATGCAGACCAGAAAAAGGAAGGCTACCAGAACACCTCCTACAGCCGCACCAGTGCTAAGAAGAGTTTCCATAAGGAAACAATCTAAGACCTCCCCTGCTTCACCTCAACCAGAGGTTATTGTAATTTCAGAAGAGTCTATAGAATCTAAATTTGATGTTTCTCAAAATATGTCCGAGAATGTTGCTTAGAGTTCATTCGTTCCTAAATAGGAACAAGTTGAGACAAAGGAAATAGGGCATAATGAGAAAGGGTTACCAATCCTTGATGACTTCGCTATCATTGCTATGCAGTTTTCGGAGAGAGCACAGACTTCTCCACTGCAGCAACAAGAATTCATCTTGCAGCAAGAGCAGGAACAAACTGAACAATTGAATGTGCCTAGTGAAGCTACATTTCACCATGCAACTTGTAAAGCCATTGTTGTTTATAAGAGGACATTTTTGATTGAGTTTATGGAATATTTTAAAGCTAACTGGGAAACAGTTACATTGCAAACCCTGACTTTCTAGCACATAACTCAGACTAACATGCAACAAATTCTATGGGAAGTAGAATGGAAGAAACTGAAAAAGGAAATTGAAAGTCAAAAATAGGAAATTGTTGAGTTAAAAGAAAAATGGATGAAATGTTAAAAGTAACTAGTTAAAAGTAAGTTTATGCTCTGTGCCTTAAGGAACAATTCTTATGGTTCCAACTAATGAGAATTTCCAAAAATCAAGATCCTATACCTCACACTGCTAAAGAATTTTATGAAGCATACTAGGTAGCCCCTAATTGGTTAAGAAATTTTCTGTGTGAATTTTATCTACATGGATTTTTAATTCCATCTAAAACAGAGTGGAACCCTCTTCTATATATTGGTGATATCCATTTGAGATCATTTATGTCATGGGCAGCAAATGAAGCAAATTATGGCAGGCAATGAGAAACATATGAAGAAGTTGAGAAAACTGAGCCTGTTCCATTATGCTCTCAAAGTTCAAAGCCCCATGCAATGCTGAAAAACTTGTTTACTCTGACATATGGCATTAATAATATTACAGCCAGAGAGAAAATATTTGATATTAGGAAACAGGTATATGATGAATTTCAGGAACAATCATATTCATTCTAGAGACTGGCATACACTAGAAGTGAGAAAAGATAGGAAAGATTAACTATTGCGCTAAGAAGATCTAAACCTCACAGTCCCCTAAATTTCACAGTAGCTCTTAAACAATCAAGCAAATACATACAATTGGGACTTCAAAAAAGATTTGAATTGTGGTTTCCATTGACATTCAGACCTCCAGTGCTAATGTGGCCCCTTTATCCTTACCAGGCTACCAATCTTAATGATGATTTAGAAGACTGTAGGTATGAAAGGTGCTAGGCTTTCAAAGGATTTTATTACAGGTTTGGAACTCCATTTCAGAGTCATGTCGCAACCACTAATTTCAGAGAAACTACTAGGAAAGTTAATGTTGGAGGACCAGCATTGGGCTAAGAAGGGGGTAGAATGATGAGCTTAAAATGTCCTCATAGTTTGAATATTATGATGGACTCTTAATATCTATACTTTTGTTATTTTGTGGTTGTTTAAAGTCTGTTGAAAACTTTTATTGGGATATCCTGTAGCAAAATATTTTCATATTCCTACAGCTTATTGTGTTGACTTGATTACATTTATTGCCCCATTGACTCCCTAAATGACTGGTATATCACATACAATTTTTCAATGATGAAATAGATTTAAATGTGTGATTAATGAATGGATATCGTGTATGTGCCATACACCTTTTCTTTCGCATCTGTTACCTTTTTTTTCGCAGGTTGTTGAAGAATGATCGAGTTAAGTGCAGCCGATCTCAGCCTTGCAATAAAGTCTATTTCCTGCACGACTTCGAGGAAGCTCTAGCGAAGACTTTTTGACTGAAACCGTTGGGAAAGATTTTTAATGATAGTCAATTTGGAAAGAGTGGAGCACTAGATTCTCTTTGGATCGGGTTGAACGCATAAATTCAGTTATGAAGTTTGTTCCTTGATTCTGGGATACACTTTACTTCCACATTTTTCTTTGATAGGGTTAGTTAGTTAGTTGTTCTCCTGATTTTAAATAAAGTACTCCTCCTGCACAAGTGAGAAAGGAGATGATAGTTAGAGTAAGATAGAAGTATAGTGATAGAAAATATCATGTAAAGATCAGTATGATAATGAAAAGCAGAATCTGTTTGACAAGAGACAGTGTTTGTTGTTAGTTTCCATATCAACAAAGCAATGTATACTATTCTGTGTTCATGAATAAAGTTTAATGACGTTCTAAGTTCAGCACCTATGTAACCAGTAGATGCTTGCTAAGGGGGCCCACTTAGTAAGTATTTGTAGCTAGTTAGTTATTCATTCTTTCCTGTTGATCATTAGTTAGCTTTCATCTTTGAAGTTTTCATACAAACTTAGTCTTGTATTGCTCCTGCAGCATAGGGAATCGATCCCTGTGCCTATTCCTACAACATAATGCTAGTTCATAGTTTGTGTTTTAGTCGTAGCTATAATGGTTTCTATTTTAATTGAATCATAGTTGAGTTAAAGAACTTTGCATTACCTTCCTATAGCGTAGATAGAATTCCTTTCTAGTATTTATTTCTGCTAAGTTTTGACTAAAACTAGTTCTTAGTGCATATATTGTCCTGCGCCATTTAAAGTATACGTCCCTTGGTTTGACAAGTAAATGCACATCCATAAAGAGATATTAGTCACCTATTGGAATTTCCAATTCCCAGGAAAGGTTTTACTGTGAGTTTCATATCCTTTTGTGGGCGCGACCATTGAACTTCATAATATTTTGGCTGGTAGACAATGCACCTCTCTTTGGGATAAGTATATTCTTGCTTGGAGTTTGGATCCTAAGGGTGGTTTCATTGTGGCTAGTGAGTAACAAGTGTTGATGGATCCTAAGTTTGGAGGGGTGGAGGTTCCTTTGTGGAAAAATATGTGGAATAAGTTCTCTTGGAAAAAGTGTAATTATTTTGTTTGGACTCTAGTTTGGAATAGATTTGTAACTTGGGACAATCTTCAAAAGTGGGGATTCTAGGGACCTTCCATTCGCATTTTGTGTAGTTGTAATGAGGAGGATTCTACCCACTTGGTTTTCCATGTTATTTCTCTATGTTGCTTTGGCATTTTTGCTGGGATGTTTGGAAACATCCTTGTGTTCATGCTTCTCCCCTTGTTGATTTATAGAGAAGTATGGGTAGGCCTCCTTCTCAAGCTTCTTTCCTCTAGATTTTTTGGTCCATTGGGCCTACCTTCGTTCTTTGGAAAATTTGGCAAGAAAGGAATTGTAGGATTTTTTAATGGGAATAGGCTAATTGTTCAACATGTTTGGCATAGAATTTTTTGGTATGATCTATGAGATGGTGGAAGCTAAATGTGAAGTGGTGTATCCTTTGGAAAGGAGTGGTGATGATATTGTGAATAAAATGGGCTTACAAGGTTATACTTGAAGCTCTGCTTGTGTTAGAAGAGGTAGGGGGTGTTGATAGTGTTTTTATGCACTTCTCAACACAGGTAGTGCATAGGCGCACTACCTCTCTTGAAAGATAATCTCCCATAATCAAATTGCAGAACACTATCCCAAGGTCTCTCGGATGTCAGGTCATGACAGTGCTTAGATACCTCAGTAGTTTGATGTGATTTGCTAGAATCACAAGGTGGTCTTACAGAAAATACAAAGTGTAGACACAAAGCATGAAGTGGATATTTGAAAAGGAGTCCTTAGGATGGGAACTTGACATGCATCAGCTATAGGTTCAAACAATAGTCTTGAACTCCATCTAGTTGTTATATTTGGCTTTACAATGTGCAATGAACCTTGGTATTGATCAATTACTAAAAAAAAAGGAAAAGAGCGAAGGAGGGGAAAAGTTCTTAAATCTGAAGCTTGCAATGAATAGTGACAATGGAGTTCCCACAATGGTCAATTCCTTAAAACAATATCCCACTTAACCAGGGTTTTCACAGTATCATGGAAATTGTGCTATCTTCTAAGGGCTGCAGATGTTTCATCCTTCATTCACCACATGCATGTATGAATCAAAGATAAAGATTTGGGGTAGCTTTACAATCAATTCCAGGCTAACTTTGCACAGCTATTTACCTTTAGCAAACATCAAGAAGTATGGACTAAGGGATCATCAACAAAGTAGGAATTTTTACAATCACCCAACAACATTCCTAAGATTTAACTAAATAAAGCAAACAACTAGCTAAATAGCAACAAGATCTAAGCCAAACATGCTAAATTGGAGAATGAATCAAATGACGAGAGAAATCAAGGAAATACACCAAGTCAATGATATTTCTTATAAATTTCTACAGCATGCCTTTACAACAATTCAACTCTCACTTTTGCAAATGAGGGGAGTGCTCTATTTATAGTTTTCCAAAAGTTAAATGAATGGCCAAGATTTATTACAATTGTGTGGCCAGGATTCATTACAAAATAGGGTTTCACCTACCCCACAAATAGATTTACAATTTAAAAACATTTTTTTGTCTCTTTCCTATTTCATCATCTAGTGGATGGCACTATTGCTCTTTTGTCCTATAGCTAATTGTTGTTTTCTTGGCTGTAGCTACTCTTTAGGGAGGTCTTCTTCCTTGGTTGGGTTGTCCTCTTACTCCTTGGAGGCTGCATGCTCTATGTACTTGAGGATGACTGCTTGGAGCTTGTCGATCTCGAGGATCTCGCATCTTAACGCCTGGTAGATCCATTCTTTAGCGTTCTCTTCCAGCCGCTTCCAATCCTCGTCATACTTCGAGTCTTGGTCTTTGAAAAGCTCTGATCAATCGAAGGCACGGGCAGAAAAACTCAAGAATTCCGTGGTGATTTCTCCAGCTGTCCCATCCTTCATCTTCTCCTGGAAGTAGGGCTTGATCTTTTCGGCGTCCATTTGTACTGTGGGCATATCATAGCCCATCATTAGCTTAAGGTATCGGGCGCATTCCGCCAGGATTTCCTTGATCCATTTGATATCAGGATCCACCCTGCTCAAAATTTTCTCCAACCTCTCCTTCCAGTTATCGAGGTCTCTGTGCCACACATTCACCAACCAATGGTCCTCTATCTTCAGCTCTAGCTTCTCTTCCTATGTGTCCTCAGGCATCTGAAGGATGGCTTCAATACTCGGGAAGGTGGAGTCGTATGTGGTAGGGAAATTGGTGCAGAGCCTCTTCGTGCTCTCCAGGGACTAGATCAGGTCCAAGAACTTATTGGCTATCCACACAGCCCTGCTGATTCCCATGTTTCCGATGTAAGTGACCCATCGAAACCAATCCTTAGTTGTTTTCTCTAAGTTCTTCCTCCTCTCTATCTTATCAATCTGTTCTTTGGAGAGTAACTATGGTGCGGCTGCAGAGATGGTGGGCAGGTCGTCCACTGAGGACCATTGCTGGATATAGTTAGTTAGGGTAGCAACCTATGCCTTGAGCTCATCCTTGGTGACCTTGTCTTGCTTGATCAGATGTACCATTATGGCCATCGATTCCTACAGGTGTTCGACCTTCTACTCTCTAGTTGTTGTCCCTAGATCAATGGTGGAGATATTGTAGCTAACGCCCACCTGGCCAAATGTAGGCGTAGCAATTTGTGCTGACCAGGAGCCAGAAGCATCCATTGTTATCCTAGATCAGACCTTAGGCTTCTTTTCCTTCTTTGTCATGTTCAGATATCAAGCCAAGATGGCCTCCAATCTCGCCCTTGGGTCCTTTAACACAGGAGTAGTCTTCTCTAGCTGTTTCTCCAACCAATCGGGCATGGCAGATTTGTCATTGGGTGCATCATGGCTGCCCTCACCCTTTTCAGTTAGAGGTAAGACCTCTGCCTCTTTCTCCTTTTGGGGCTCTTCTTTTTCTTTAGCAGTGTCCTCCTCCTCGTTGAAGTCTTGAATGAATATGAGGTGCTTGACGGGCATCTTGGTGGACAATTGTTGGGTGGGACCACCTTCTTTCGCTGCCTCCTCTTCTTTCTTCTCTTCAGTAGCCTTGGCCTTGGGGCTCTTCACAACTTGGGTCTCAGCCTCAGATAAAAATTTTCGTGGTTGTTCCTCTAGTGGCTGTCCCTCTTCTTCCTGCGGTGACTTTTCTGCCTCCTCCCCAACATATTTTGGCTACTGAGCTGACTCCTCCTCAACGTTCTCATCGAATGCTTGGATGATCTCCTTGGAACCTGAGCCATCCTCCTCATCCCTGCCCTCAGAAGAGCCTATCTCCTCCCCCTCATAAACCACCATGTCAATGGTTCTGTGTTTGTACTCGGGGTGCTCGTCATAATCATCAGCCTCCTCCTCAATAGGCTTTGAGGTCTCCTATTCTAGCTCCTCCAACTCTTTTAAAATTTGCATCATGGCTTCCATGGCTAGCAGCCCTGTTGGCGATTGTGAAGGCTGAGCTGTCAAGATTGCTTGGGCAAGGGCTGCTTGGAGTGTGGGGTCCATTAGGATCTGTGAGAGCTTAGGGGGAGAGGTGATGTTATTGTTGCCAGAGGGAGGGATGTAATTGGAGACATGGTAGCAGAGGAAGGAGGAGTGGTCATGCCAGAAGAGGAATCAATGATAACCACCGACCCGGTCGGGGGCGAAGGGGCAAGATGGACAGAGATGTCCACCACCTGTGGAGATGAGGTGACCGTAGTCATGGAGGTGGGTGGCACACCAGGAGGGGCAGGCAGGAGCAAGGGAGGCTGAGATTCTGTTGTAGCCACTATATGCTTGAGCCTCTTGGGAGATGAGCCTCCCGTTTCTTTCGTTGCTTGGTCTTTCGGATCTGCGAATTATGTGGTCTTTGTTCCTTTTCTCTTTTGAGACCTTGTGATGGGGGGAGACTTGGAAGTCTCACCAGCTGAGGTGGTGGCAGTAATGTCCTCTGTGACACTAGGCTCACTCTTGAGCGCTTCATATGTAAGGACTATTCCTTGTTGCTTCAGTTGCACCACCTACCCGTCGACCCACTCCTTAGTGCGAGTTATGATTAGTTGGGTGATAGTATCCAGGTCATCTACCTCTTGCTCATCCCAGTCTATTGACGGTATGGGCAGGTTGGCAACCGTAGGGTACCTCGGGTGCATTATCATGGACTCATCCTCCTCGAGCTGGTCCGACACCTAGAATGATTGAACTCTCCTTAGGAATTGTACGGTCATGTGCATGTAGTGCCTCACACGGACCTCTTTGTCATTTGGAAATCTGCCCAGAAATCTTCAATATGGTACTGGTGGGCGTATGCCGGTCCCAGTGCCTTCCTGATATGACCATGAGGGTCCATCCGTGGGTGTGCCGTGTACCAGTCGAGATGATATTCCTTAATTTCTTTCTCAGAATTGTTGGCACATTGAGAATTCTGTAGTCAGTACAGGCCCTGGCCGAGGGTCATAGGGTAAGGGATCCCTACTACGTGTTTATTGCTGAAGACTGTTTGGATGTGTTGGAGCTGTTGAGAGAGCTCCAGGAGGATGATCCTATCATTCGGATGTCGCGGTAATCTGTTTGGCCACTCCGTGAATCCCTAGGCCCGGATGTAGGTAAACTTAGGGAACTGGATAAATAGGAAGGAATACTCCTTCAGGAGTGCGCTAGCGCTGTGGGAGACCCTCCTCTTGAAGTCTCTGATGGTCAATCTGATGATGTGGCCAATGAAGCTATCATTGACCCGACAATACTCCTTGAAGTTGCGGTATTGGAGTTGAGAGTATTTGTCGAAAGGCTTGAGCCCTCGCCTGTGCCCCTGATCTGGCGCCACAAATAACCCACTGTACTGTCCTTGACCTGCCAAGGAGTACACTAGGTAGGAGGTCATATAGAACTTAGAGCTTTTCTTAACGTTGACAAACTGCTCATGGAATCATTTGCTAATGATGCCTCCCCATTCGAATGAGACTTTAGTGTTAACGTCCTCATTCCCTCGCAGGATCTGCTTAATATAATAGGCCATCCATTCTTGGAAGTAGGCGACCGTTGGGAGGCCCATAACCCTGCTCAGCATGGTTACTAGATCGTGATAGTCTTCGTGGAAATCGCTACGGAAGAGTTCATGGGGAACCTTCGCAGCACTGCCCCATTTCTCCTTAAGCCAGAGGGGGTTGATTGATTTCTTGCACCCTAACGGATTTGCATCCCATGCTGCCTATCACTGTTCCAAAGTGGGGACCTCCATGTGTGGGAATGTGGGGATGTGGAATGTTTTGGTAATCCCCTCTGGCAACATGTCCGCGACAATGTTTCCCTCTTTATCCATGATTGTTCTGGTGTCTGTTTGGTAGGCTTCTCGATAAGCAATTACTAGTTCGGGTGCTATGAGAGAGGGAGGAAAACTGGCAGCCTTGGTGATTCCACTCTGCCTTATTAGTCTGGTGTTCTTTGTTGTAGGGTTGACCTTGACCCTCTGAGTGAACTCATCTATGTCCACCTGGCCAATGTTAGTATCTAAGATTTCTTTCTAGTCAGTCGAGACCTTCAACTGGAGCGGCTCACCCTAGAACTGAAACTTCATCTGATCTTTATTTTCTTTTCCTCGAGGGGTCTTTCTTGATTTCTTGCCCTTATCCTTTTCAGCGGAGGCCCCTGAAGTTCCTGCAGCCGATTCCATATATTCTGCAAGCAAGGGCAAAGTCAGTGCAACAAAACATCAAAAGCGTTCATGTTAGTCCATATTTCAAAGATAACACCTAAATAATCAGTCAAGTACTTAATAAATTTCATCTTTAGAAGATATCGATCTTTGTTTCAGGGTATTTGGACAATCCGGACCCGGAGGGCCGGACTTCCCTGGCAGGAATGCTGTCAGGAAGGGAAAACGCAGCTGCGAGCTCCTGAAGACCCTCCTTCGCTAAATTTTGATGCTTTAGAAGGTCCATGATGGAGAAGAGAAAATTTTAGGACATGGGTTGAAGTCAGATTCTGCATTTGAGCTTGCTTGGGTCGATCTAAGGCACATCGAAGGTCCTAAGTTAGAAAGCAGTTAAGAGGTGGCCGTTGGCAACGGCGGACAGCAGGTGGAAATCTGGCCGAGGAAGTCTAAGGGCTGAGGTCTGGTAGGCCAAAGGATGGCCATCATGAGGTTTGAAATTCAAGCCAGGTGGCACTTGGAGTGGCAGGGCCTGGACACAGGGAAGACACGGCGGGACGGCCGCCGTGAGATTTTGGTAGATTTGAACGGCGATGGCGAAGGGCGGCCCGAGGCCCAAATGGCGGGAAGCTGGCATGGGTCCACCGCAAAGGATGGTGTAACCGCCACGGAGTTCCGTGAGTGCAACTCTGGGCGACTGGGCCCGGAGGGCGCCACGACAGCGAGGAGTTTCGGCGAGGCCAAACGGCAGACGGAGGCCTGGGTTTCGGCGACTGGGCAGACTGGGTGAGAATACCGCAGGGAGGAGATCCATAGACTTTCGTAGATGAAAGTCCAGGATCTAAGATCCGGGGATGCGAAAGGCGTCACGTGAAAAGGAACAAGGCAATGGCGGAGGGCCGCTCAGGGCCTGGAGCCCAGAAGGCAGTGAAGTGCTCGCCAAAAGACCTCAGTCATGAGCAATCGGCAGAAAATGAGGGGTGGAGGCCCGACAGCTGGGGCCTGGAGGCAAAAATGGTGGGTCAAATTTCAATCTGCCAAGGGCCCAAAAATGAAAGCACCGGCGGGGAGGCAAGCGGGGCCAGGAGGGCAAGACGCCAAGCGACGCCCGCTATTTGGAGAGGGCAGACCTCTGAGGGAAACCCAGAGATGGAACTCCGGGGGTCCGGGCCCAAAATGAACGAAGGATGGGAGCCAAATTTCAAGCCATAACGGTGGAGCAGACGCCAGGATCCGGGAGCAGGGGAGGCGAGGCGCTGCGGTAGTTGGAAACGCGGTGAAGACTCAGCGGAAGCCCAAGGGGGGAAACCCGATGGACCGGGCCCGACAAAGAAGACTACCGTCAGGAAGTTTTGGAGTTTGGATTTTGACGGCGAGGGAGGGTCTCAGACCCGGCGCAGAGGATTGCCCTGCGCGAAGAACGGTCGCGCCCGGGACATGTTCCAAATCAGCGGCGAGGGCGTTTCCGCTAGGTTTAACAATTTTCAAGGCATGGGTTGCAGGCGCAATTTAGTGCTCTTCAATTTTATGCTACTCTAATTAATTGTTCAATTACTTAAATTCCTCAAAATGATGAAAAATGATGGTAGGGAAAACGGGGATGGCCTACCTCGGATACGCTAAGCGGGGAGTCCCGAAGTCTACTGGGGATCGTCGGAGTGAGCTTGATGGTGACGATCGAGACACTGTAGTTCAAGGCAGAGGGTTGCTGATGCTGTCTTGTGCAATTTTCCAGAATCTAGATTGTGAAAATGACTAGCGAGTTGGGAATTATATACCCCAATCGCCATTAATACACGCATTAATTGCTGGTACGGCCGTGCCAAAATTTGGTGAAATTTGAATTGAGTCAGCAGTGGCGGCAGAGACTCCGAGACCCGGTCGCCGGAAAGACGCAGAGTGATGGTCACTGCAAGATTTTCACGCTGATCGGCAACGGCGGCGGCAGAGATCGGTCTGGGGCCCAGAGGGCAAGAAGCTAGCATGAATTTACTGCCAAAGGTTTTATTCATGTTGCTTGGGTGATAGTGGCGGTGAGCAACTCAGGGCTCGAGGGGCGGGCGGTCACCGGAGGCTTGCCGTCGCAGACGGTGAGCCCGGGACGGAAGTCCGGAGGTGGACTTTCGAGTCCCAGGGCCTGAAAAGGCAGACGCCACCCGAGAAACCTTTGACGAATTCTAAACGGAAGATGACAGGGCGGGCCCCGAGGGGTGGAAAGACGCCCAGGGAACGCTGCAAAGGGCAGCAAGTGCAAAGGGGAAGCCCGGTAAGGGAACCCCGGAGGCCCGGGCCCGAAGGGGCCCAAGGCCGCTCCAGAGCCAAAATGCCAAAGAGAGCCTGTGAGGCCCCAGAGGGCAGGAAAAACCAAAAGCAGGGGGGGATAGTCGGTTTATGACGAAACCTTGGGGCAACATCGACCATGCGAAATCATCAAAAAAGAGGGGCACGCAAAATGAGGTAGCCCCAAAAGACCTGACGAGGTGAAAGAAAAGACGGTCCCCGTTTCGAACGGGTTGTGTGTGCTAAGGGCACAACAAATGGTGACTCCGTTGGAGAACGCTCCGGAGCGTTCTAGGGATAAATATTCATTCAGGACCCAGAATCTCTGGTTTCGCAGACCAGGAGCGGCTTCCAAAGATGAATCCAGGAGAAGGAGATCCATAACTGGGTGAGCTTATAGGACATCTTAGAGGTGTGTGTGAAGTCAGTTCATTCCTTTCTTTGGGATAGTGACCAGGGTTACCAATTCAACTGAGTGAGCTACATAAATGCCTAACACCAAAAGTAACCTGGACATTGCCTCACTACCAGTCAGGCATCCATAGCCCCGACGGAGTTGTCGCTACAATCCCATGGATATTGCTCTACTGTCGGCTGGGCATCCATAGCCCCGGTAGAGTTACCCTAACACCCATAGGGTCATTTATTTCCCTTTTTTAGAATTCCTTTTTTTTCTTTTTGCTTTGATATTTCATTTCTCTTTTACCATTTAGTTCGACCGGGTCAACATTGAAGCCTACAATGGGTTTGAGACTGCAGTGGTCACTAGAGTAGACTTAAAATTTTTCACTCACTAGGGTGTCATAACAACCATAGTACGGTCCTTCAGAAATTATTATTATGTGCTTTGTGCGAGATCTGAGATGTGGGTAAGAAGATCCAGCTAAGGGTCAAGTTCTGAGTAAAGTTCAAACAAGGAAATCATTCACGGACAGCTTTCAAAGACCGATAGTCTAGAGTGAATGCTTAGCCAAAGAACACAAAGAACGAACAGCAAAGTGAACCACTCGTCAAGCGAGCATGGCCACTGCAAAGGAGCGGGCAAACCTCTTCCGAAACAAAACTGCTGGGAGGGAGAAAGCAAAAAGTGACCCAAACAAAACGCAGACAAGCAAGGAAGCAACTACTCTAACCTATGTACAGGTATTTACAACGAAGAGCTCGACGGAGCTCACGCCTGGAAGTAATGCTTCAGGTGTTGCCCATTGATTGGCAACGGGACATTCTCACCAGTTAAGGTCTTTAGGTGGAAGGCATTATCTCCCAAATCTCAGCTATCTGAAAGGGGCCAAGCCAAAGCTTGTCGAATTTATTGTGTCCCTCTTTCTTCTCATGGGCCTTGTCCAAATATAGGACCAAATCTGCAATTCTAAAGGCCTTTATTTTGGCTCGACGGTCGAACCATCTCTTAACTACGCCCTGATGTTTAGCAAAATTTTCTATTGCACGGTTTCAAACTTCCTTTAAATGTAAGAGCTCAGCTAACCAAGCCTCCTTACAATCTCCTCTCTCATAAAAATCGTTGATGAACTAGAGAGTAGGAATCTTCAGGTGGATGGGGAATATAGGTTCCAAACCATAGACAAGGTGGAACAGGGAATCACCAAGGGCAGCCTTGTGGCGGGTGCGATCAACCCAAAGGGAAAAATGGAGCTAGGTATGCCAGTCCTTGGGATTCCTATCTAGCAATTTTTTTATCATAGTAATCAGATTTTTATTCGTGGACTCGACAAGGACATTACCCTGAGGGTAGTAATTGGATAAGAACTTAAGAGCTATTCCATAATCAAACTCCCAACTAGTAAACTTTAATGAAGCAAATTAAGGTCCATTATCACATACCAAAGTATCGGGACAACCAAAGCGATTTAAAATGAAACTTTCCAAGAAATCAGTAACTACTTCAGTTGTGCATTGCTTACATACTATTGCTTCCATCCATCTAGTACAATAATTAGTAGCAGTAAGAATGTACCTATATTCCGCAGACGATGGAGGGCTTACCGACCGATGAAGTCGAGACCCCATTGTGCAAAAGGCCTTATCTCCAACACGGGCTGCAGTGGGATAGCAACATTCCTTTCCCTGGTGGTAGCGGTTTGGCACGTGTGACATGAATGAACATGGCAATGGGCATCCTTGAAGATGGTTGGC
The DNA here is from genome assembly GCA_007258455.2 of Sequoia sempervirens. Classification (NCBI taxonomy): domain Eukaryota; kingdom Viridiplantae; phylum Streptophyta; class Pinopsida; order Cupressales; family Cupressaceae; genus Sequoia; species Sequoia sempervirens. The sequence goes on along the minus strand of VDFB02338372.1, from coordinate 770,319 downwards.
CAATAGTACCCTGCTCTCAGTATTTGATGTGCTGTAGAAGAACCCGAACCATGGCCCGTGCCAAATTTATTGTGAAACTCCTTCAAGACACACTCTGCTTCCTCCTTGCCAAGGCACCTTAGGTAAATGCCTTGGTGGTTTTTCTTGTAGAGAATGGAACCCTGCAACATGTAACCACTACGTTTCAATCTCAGGGCCTGCTTTTGGACTCCTTGCAAGTGCGGCAGACACTTATGATTCAGCAGATAATAAACGATATCTTGGTACCATTCTCCCGAGGAGACATCTTCAAGCTGGTACTACTACACCGTGAGTTCAGGTCCAGCCCCTACTACTGTTTCAAAAATTGTGCAGGTGAGTGCCTGCCCCCTCACCAATTTCATCAGTTGGATTTCCATATCATACTCTTGGAGCAGGGTGACCTACTTAGCCCTTCGTTTGCCCAATTCATTTTGCATGAGCAGCGTCTTAACTACTGGGTCGGGGACAATGGTGAACACCTTATTGCATAGAATGTAGTGTCTATATTTCTTCACTCCTCTAACGAGAGTGTACGCCTACTTTTCTATGTTGTGGTAATGCAATTCAGCATCTTTAAGGGGAGCACTCATGAAGGTGATTGAATGTTCATTTCCTTCATCATCTTTATGGGTCAACATGCTAGCACTGGAGTGCTCTGAAGCAAATGAGTAAATGTAAAATAGCTTCAGATAATCTGGGCTAACTAACACAGGTGCCTCAGTAATGGCCCGCTTGATTTCTTCAAAGGATTGTTTGGCATCTGGTGTCCATTCATCTTTGTCATCCTATTTGAGCATGGCGTTAAGAGGTTTGACAATCTCTACGAAGACTGTGATGAATTTCCAGACAAAGTTGATCTTTTCGAAGAAAGATTTTAATTCCTTCTTACTGTCCGGGGGCTGAATTTTGAGTAAGGACTTGATGCGCTCATGATCAATAGAGATTCCCTGTTCTGAAATGATGTGCCCGAGCAATCTGCCTTCAGTCACTCTGAAAATGCACTTCTTGGGGTTGAGAGAAACCCTGAATTCCTTGCATCTCTGAAATACTTTGCACAAGTCAGGGACGTGATCGCCCTGCTTCTTGGAGAATATAGTCAAATCATCCATGTAGATGATTATGCACTTGCCAATTAGGTCTTTGAAGGCGATATCCATGGCACGTTAAAAAGTGGCGCCGACGTTGATAAGCCCGAAGGGCATTCTCCTATATGCAAACATCCCCCACTTAGTGGTGAATACCGTCTTGTGGTGATCCTTGTATTCCACCATTACCTGGTTGTACCCAAAGTATCCATCGAGGAAGGACATCAGCTGGGAGCTGTTGATGATTTTTTGCAGCACCTTATCCAGCGAAGGTACTAGATAGTTGTCTTTCTTGGAGGCGCAATTTAGATTACGGAAATCCATGCATAATCTAATTTCTCCATTCTTTTTCCTGACCGGGACCAAGTTGGCCACCCATGTGAAGTGCCTGATGGGAAAAATGATTCTTGCTGAGAGCAACTTTTGCACCTCCTTATAAATGATAGGCTCCAGTAAGGCATTGATAGGACGCTGTCATTGGCGAAATGGCCTCACTTCGGCCTTGAGAGGGATGGTGTGTGCAATGATAGAGGTGTCATATGTTTTTAAATCTTGGTAGCTCCATGCCACCACATCATGGTATCTTTGCAATGCATCTGTGATTCCCTTCTTTTCTTCAAGTGTGCACACCTTTCTGATAAAAACATTCCTGGCATCCTCGGCTGTCCCGAGGTTGTGTGAATCACACTAGTTGCTTATGGCCTCCTTCTTTGTTTGTTGATCTTGATCCTTGATCTGATCCAAATCAAATATGCATTCTAGCTGAACCATACCTCTAGGGATCATGTTGGTTTTGAGGTTGATGACCCCCTCTATGTCCAATTCAGCCTCCTGCAGATCAGTTTCATCAATTATTTGAGATACGAAGACGTCAGAACTTGTGATGAACTAGAGGATATGTTTGTTGTCATTAAAGACTTGCATGTGGGTGACATTATCCAGGACTGATGGCGTGGATGTTAGCTCAACAGTGAACTTCTTGAGCCCAGATAAAGAGAGGGGTTGTAGGGTGCTAGCCGCCTGAGCCAGGGCATCGGCTGTGCGATTCTGAGTATGAGGGATCAATTGTATGTTGAATGCATCTAGGCCCTCTAAGAGATCCCAAACCATGTGCCTATAATTTGTGAGCCTTCAATCATGACAGGAGTACAACTTTCTAACCTGCTTAACTACGAGCGTGGAATCCTTGAAGACTTGCAGCGCTTTTACGTTTTTCTTCAAGGCCATAAGAAGGCCAAGGACTAAAGCCTCATATTTCGCTACGTTATTAGTGCAATAAAACTACAATTGGTGGGCAGCAAGAAATGTCTTACCTCTTAGACTGATGAGTTTAATCCCTACTCCAGCTCCTTTCCTTGACTTCGATTCATCAAATCAGAGCGTCCAGCATGCAGAGGATTCCTTATCTTCATGTCTAGTTGAACTTCCTTTCCCTTTTGGCTGGATGGTGGGCCTTGTGATCTTAGGGGAGCTTTTTCGGTTCTAGGCAATGACCAATAGGCAGTTCTGCTGGTGTCTCCTTTGGCTTTTCTGTTTGGGGGGTAGCTAATTTTCTTACGTTCGCCACTGCTGCTTGGCACAAGCAATAGTCGAACTCAGAGTGAGCAGCATTATGAACCTTGCACCAATTCGGCAACAAGAGATCCTAAAAATTCATTCAAGCTCCTAGGCTGAGCTGATCCCTTGCGCATTTTTCCATAAACTCCTGGAATCCATTGAGTAGCCCCCAGTTGTCATCTTTATCCGGTTCATCATCAGCTTCTACCAATGATTCTATGTTTGTGGGCATGCATGTAGAACTGATCAAAGGATTACACAACACCAGTAATACTTCATCTGCATGCTCTTCTTGAGGCCCAACCTCATTTTGGTAGGTGAAAGGGTGGTAATTCCCTAAGTCGGTCTTGGAAAACAACACCTCATTGAGATTATTGTATTCCGTGATCATATACTTCATATGGGGTTCACAGTCGATGCGGATCTAATTTGGCAGCCCCTTCCATGGCAGCCACATGTGAGAAATGTCTGTTGCGGTATATCCATTCAGCGCCTTGGTGAACTCCCTTCCCAAAATAATTCCATAAGCATCAGGAATGTCTGCCACTTGGATATCAATGACCTATTGTATCCGTGGGTCTATAGCAGTTTGCATGAGGATGCAGTTTATTTCTCCCACGATGTTGATCTCTGTTTTGTCCAGCTGGGTCAGCTTTCTCTTTGAAGGCGTGGGAGTGATGCCGAGAGCCTTGCATATGGCCAAGGGCATGACATTGGCAGAAGCCCTTGAATCGAGCAAGTAGTTATGCAGATTCTTCCCAAAGATCCTAATGGTAGTCAGAAAAGGGGGAGTTTCTGGTCTCCCTTGGAGGACGCCCACAGGTGTGTCCATTTGAGCTATTTGGCCTTTATTCCTATCACTATCCATATCCCTAGTATTCTTAAATTACTGATCCTTGGGAGGCTGCCTACTAGCCCTTTTTGGCTCCTTTTCAGTTTGCCTACTTACTGACTAATTCACGGGAGCATCCCTCCTTTCCCAGGCATTATCCTATATTTCTGGTTCTTTTCTAGGCTCCTCAAAGGTTACCCTCTTAGCTGGGGTTTCTTGTGTTGTATTAGAGGATGGAGTCCTATTCAGAACCCTAAAGAAAGTATGTCTCACGGCGGGAACTTTGAGTAATTCGAAGGTGGATAAACTGATTTTTAACTTCTTGAATTTTTCTGCCACATATTCACCCATTTGCTCAATTTCGGAGCTAAAAGATTGACCTATAGCAGAACTAGGGGTTTGGACCTTTGTTTGGCCAGACGGATTTTGAGGTTGGCCTTGAGGTTGATTTTGCAACTGGTTTTGAGATTGGTTCTTGTTATGGTATTGGGTAGGTATGTGAGGAAGCCCAGGGTTATTGTTGGCATTTGGGTCAGGCGGGGTGGCGAAATTGTTTGGTGGGCTAGAAGTTGTGAAGGGTCCACCCGCTTGTCTATTCCTAAGAAAGTAGGGATTCGACCGTTGATGGAACATGTGGACCTCATGTACAAATGATTCTTCTTCGTCTACTGGACCATTATCTACTGAATTAAAAAGCTGAGCCAAAGCTGGTTCATTACTTACCTCTTGCGCTTTCTCATCTTTAATGGGAGTAGGCTTGGTTTCAGGCTTGTTGTGGTCACCTCGTGGAAACGGTGCCTGATTGACCACCAAACATGAGGAATCATAGGGCTCTGATGGGACGATGTCCCTGCAGTTGGCATTATCGACTGCATTTTATACCTCCACCTGGAAGATTTCAGCAACTGTCTGGAACTCGGGACAATCCAACTCAGAATTCTAGTTTTGTGAAGTCGACACCATCTAGACAATGCCGCTTCAGCTAGATACACGCCGCTGGATGTTTTATCGTTGCTTGCTGGTTGATCAAACGACGTGGGGACACCACTGTTGTTGGCCTTGGTGTTCCACGTGAGATTTTGCCTTTGAGAAGGTCTTCTTTCTGTATTTTGATTGGTGCTCTGCCCCCTCTCATAATGCTGCCCAGAGGAAGTGCCTACTTCATGATTGTCTCTACTATCTCTATTATCCTGACTGTCCTTGTTAAGGTTGGCCTGAAAATTATGTTGGAGGCCTGCAACTAATTATTCTGGTTCTTTAGATGCGTCATCTCCGTGGACATTTTCTTGATCATTTCCATTAGTTCCTCTAGCTTGTCCTTCTCAGTTGCACCTCCAGGTGATGGGGCTAGATTTTGGAGAAAAGCGGGCAGGGCCGCCGGCTGATTTTGATAGGCTGGAGGAAAGTCTGGTCCCGACAAGTACAATGGAACCTGGGGTTGTTGGGAATACGCCTGCTATTGCGGAGTCATCTGGGAATAGTTGTAATGCTGTTGGGGCTGTAAATAGGAAGACGTAGGAGGCGCATAATTCAACGGCTACCCCGGATGCGACACCATAGGCAATTGGGGTACCTAGTTCATAAGGGGGGTTTGATGAGAAAACACCTGATTAAGCCCTTGAATCTGCATTGGGTGGGCGATAGGCCCCAAAGAGGGCAGCGGGCCAAAGATATTTTGCCCCAAGTCTACACTAGTGACAACAGCTTCTACATAGGCAGCCAATAGGGTAGCGGGCGGTGGGCGCATCTTTTTCAGCAAGGTCGACGTGAGGTTGTCCAGCACCGCATAGTAGACTAGGAGAGCTGCTGCATCATTATGGACGTACAGATTCTGAAGCCTCATGTGAGCCCAATGGAAGCGATCATTGAAGGAGCCAATAGGTTTGTTGACCTCCCTTCTGATGGACATGAACTGTTGGTAAAGGTCTGCGGGGTTGACAGGGATCTTGTATTTTTGCAAAAAGGCATTCTTCATCAAGTTCCACAAGGTGATGGATCCCCTCGGCAAATTGATGCACCAGTAGAAGGCCTCTTCTCCCAATGAATGCGGAAAGAGGTGACATGCAACGTCCTCGTGGTCCACTTGCATTTCGGTGATCGTCGTTTTGAATATCTTGATATGCTCTTCGGCTGTCCTTTGCATATCGCGTGGATGGAACTTCGAACAAAAGCCCTCCGGATTCTTGGGCATATCATTGTAGACCGCAAAGTGTATCGGCGAGGGGTTATGCGCTAACCAAGCTATGGAGGATGGTGGAGGTGGCACCTGCTGTTGGAGAACGGGGATTTGGAGCTGTATTAGCAATACAACCACAATGTGGGGCTACCCTTGAGCTATGGCTACATGAACTGTGCTGTGGGCTGGAAGGGCTGGGAGAGGAGAGAACCCCTGGCTGCAGGAGGTAGGATGTGCAAATGTTGTTTGAGACGGTTGGGTGGAAGATGAAGGCAGCCGAATGAAGGTGAGGGTAAAATGGAGGTGAATGGAATGGAGGAAGAGGAAGAGGCGGAGCTACTTCCTTGTGCTCATTTTTCCCTCGTGGGAGGCTACAATTCTTCAAATTCTCCCTTGTTTGGTGTTGATTGCAAAACTCTCTGAAATCTCTCTAAGGAGAATGATCTGATCTGATCCAGCTTTACTTTATCTGTTAACTTAGTATTTTCACCAAGGCCCTCCTTTTAGTGCTAGTTCTGTTGATGGCATTAGGAGGAGGAGGGCATAAAATGAATCACTTCCAACCTTCAGCCTTGTATTCCCAACTTGTCAGCCCTCCTTCTATGGCCAGTTCTATTGATGGTATTTTTATGCACTTCTCAACACAGGAAGTGCGTAGGCGCACTACCTCTCTTGAAAGACAATCTCCCATAATCGAATTGCAGAACACTATCCCAAGGTCTCTTGGATGTCAGGTCATGACAGTGCTTAGATACCTCAGTAGTTTGATGTGATTTGCTGGAATCACAAGTCAGTCTTACAGAAAATACAAAGTGTAGACACAAAGCATGAAGTGGATCTTTAAAAAGGAGTCCTTAGGATGGGAAGTTAACATGCATCGACTGTAGGTTCAAATAGCAGTCTTGAACTCCATCTAGTTGTTAAATTTGGCTTTACAATGTGTAATGAACCTTGGTATTGATCAATTACTAAAAAAAAAGGAAAAGAGCGAAGGAGGGGAAAAGTTCTTAAATCTGAAGCTTGCAATGAATAGTGTCAATGGAGTTCTTGCAATGGACAATTCCTTAAAACAATATCCCACTTAACCAAGGATTTCACAGTATCATGGAAATTGTGCTATCTTCTAAGGGCTACAGATGTTTCATCTTTCATTCACCACATGCATGTATGAATCAAAGATAAAGATTTGGGGCAGCTTTACAATCAACTCTAGGCTAACTTTGCACAGCTATTTACCTTCAGCAAATAGAAAAAAGTATGGACTAAGGGATCATCAACAAAGCAGGAATTTTCACAATCACCCAACAGCATTCCTAAGATTTAACTAAATAAAGCAAACAGCTAGCTAAACAGCAACAAGATCTAAGCCAAACATGCTAAATTGGAGAATGAATTAAATGACAAGAGAGAAATCAAGGAAATACACCAAGTGAATGATATTTCTTATAAATTTCTATAGCATGCCTTTACAAAAACTCAACTCTCACTTTTGCAAATGAGGGAAGTGCTCTATTTATAGTTTTCTAAAAGTTAAATGAATGGCCAAGATTTATTACAATTGTGTGGCCAGGATTCATTACAAAATAGGGTTTCACCTACCCCACAAATAGATTTACAATTTAAAAACATTTTTTTGTCTCTTCCCTATTTCATGATCTAGTGGATGGCACTATTGCTCTTTTGTCCTGTAGCTAATTAATATTTTCTTGGTTGTAGCTACTCTTCAGGGAGGTCTTCTTCCTTGGCTCGGCTGTCCTCTTGCTCCTCAGAGGCTGCATGCTCTATGTACTTGAGGATGACCGCTTGGAGCTTGTTGATCTCAAGGATCTCGCATCTTAACACCTGGTAGCTCCATTCTTTAGCGTTCTCTTCCAACCGCTTCCAATCATCGTCATACTTCGAACCTTGATCTTTGAAAAGCTCTGATCGATCGAAGGCGTGGGAAGCAAAACTCAAGAATTCTATGGTGATTTCTTCGGTTGTCTCGTCCTTCATCTTCTCCTAGAATTATGGCTTGATCTTTTCGGCGTCCATTTGTACTGTGGGCATATCATAGCCTGTCATTAGCTTAAGGTATTGGGCGCATTCCGTCGACATTTCCTTGATCCATTCAATATCGGGATCCACCCTGCTCAAAATTTGCTCCAACCTCTCCTTCTGATTATCGAGGTCTTTGCACCACACATCCACCAGCCAATGGTCCTCTTTCTTCAGCTCTAGCTTCTCTTCCCATGTGTCCTCAGGCATCTGAAGGATGGCTTCACTTCTCGGGAAGGTGGAGTCGTATGTGGTATGGAAATTGGTGCAGAGCCTCTTCGTGCTCTCCAGGGACTGGATCAGGTCCAAGAACTTATTGGTTGTCCGCACAGCCCTGCTGATTCCCATGTTTCCAACGTAAGTGACCCTTTAGAACCAATCCTCAGTTGTTTTCTCAAAGTTCTTCCTCCTCTCCATCTTATCAATCTGTTCTTTGGAGAGTAACTGTGGTGCGGCTGCAGAGTAAGTGGGCAGGTCATCCACCGAGGACCATTGCTGGATATAGTCGGTTAGGGCAGCAACCTGTGCCTTGAGCTCATCCTTGGTGACCTTGTCTTGCTTGATCATATGTACCACTATGGCCACTAATTCCTCTAGGTGTTCGACCTTCTGCTCTCTAGTTGCTATCCCCAAGTCAATGGTGGAGATATTGTAGCTAACGCCCGCCTGGCCAACTGTAGGCATAGCAATTTGTGCTGCCTAGGAGCTAGAAGCATCCATTGTTATCCTGGATTGGACCTTAGGCTTCTTTTCCTTCTTTGTCATGCTCAGAGATCGAGCCAAGATGGCCTCCAATCTCACCCTTGGGTTCTTTAACACAGGAGTAGTATTCTCTAGCTATTTCTCCAACCAATCGGGCATGGTAGATTTGTCTTTGGGTGCATCATGGCTGCCCTCACCCTTTTTAGTTAGAGGTAAGACCTCTGCCTCTTTCTCCTTTTGGGGCTCTTCTTTTTCTTTAGCAGCATCCTCCTCCTCGTCGGAGTCTTGAACGAATATGAGGTGCTTGACAGGCATCTTGATGGACAATTGCTGGGTGGGACCTCCTTCTTTCGCTGCCTCCTCTTCTTTCTTCTCTTTAGCAGCCTTGGCCTTGGGGCTCTTCACAACATGGGTCTCAGCCTTAGATAAATCCTTTTGTGGCTGTTCCTCTGGCGGCTGTCCCTCTTCTTCTTGTGGTGACTTTTTTGCCTCCTCCCCAACATCTTTTGGCTGCTGAGCTAACTCCTCCTCTGTGTCCTCATCAAATGCTTGGATGATCTCCTTGGCACCCGAGCCATTCTCCTCATCCCCACCCTCAGAAGAGCCTATCTCCTCCCCGTCATAAACCACCCTGTCGATGGTTCTGTGTTCGTACTCGGGGTGCTCGTAATAATCATCAGCCTCCTCCTCAATAGGCTTTGAGGTATCCTGTTCTAGCTCCTCCAACTCTTTTGAAATTTGCATCGTGGCTTCCATGGCTGGTGGCCCTGTTAGTGGTTGTGAAGGTTAAGCTGTCGAGATTGCTTGGGCAAGGGCTGCTTGGAGTGCGGGGTCCATTAGAATCTGTGAGAGCTTAGGGGGAAGACTCTGCAGGTGCAGTGTAATAGCCTCAGGTATAGTGGAAAGGGGAAGAGTCAATGTTATTGCTGCCAGAGAGAGGGATGTAATTGGAGACATGGTGGTAGAGGAAGGAGGAGTGGTCACGCCAGAAGAGGAATCAATGATAACCACCGACCTGGTCGAGGGCGAAGGGGCAGGATGGACAAAGATGTCCACCGCCTGTGGAGATGACACAACCGCAGTCATGGAGGTGGGTGGCGCACCAGGAGGGGTAGGGAGGATTAAGGGAGGTTGAGATTCTATTGTAGCCACTATCTGCTTGAGCCTCTTGGGAGATGAGCCTCCTATTTCTTTTGTTGCTTACTCTTTGGGATCTGTAGACTGTGCGGTCTCTGTTCCTTTTCTCTTTTGAGACCTAGTGATAGGCGGAGACTTGGAAGTCTCACCAGCTGAGGTGGTGGTAGCAACGTCCTCCATGACATTGGGCTCACTCTTGAGCACTTCATATGTAAGGACTATTCCTTGTTGCTTCAGTTGCACCACCCGCCCATCGATCCACTCCTTAGTGCGAGTTATGATCGACTGGGTAATAGTATCCAGGTCATCTACCTCTTGCTCATCCCAGTCTATTGACGGTATGGGCTGGTTGGCAACCATAGGGTACCTCGGGTGCATTATACTGGACTCATCCTCCTCGAGCTGGTCTGGCACCTGGAACAGTTGCACTCTCCTTAGGAATTGTACGGTCATGTGCATGTAGTGCCTTGCGTGAACCTCTTTGTCATCTTGGCAATCTGCCCAGAAATATTCAATATGGTACTGGTGGGCATATGCCGGTCCCAGTGCCTTCCTGATATGACCATGAGGGTCCATCTGTGCGCATGCCGTGTACCAGTCGAGATGATATTCCTTAAGTTCCTTCTGAGAATTGCTGGCACATTGAGAAGTCTGTAGTCGATACAGGCCCTGGCCGAGGGTCATAGGGTAAGGAATCCTTGCTACGTGTTAATTGCTGAAGACCATTTGGATGTGTTGTAGCTGTCAAGAGAGCTCTAGGAGGATGATCCTATCATTCGGATACCGCGGCAATCTATTTGGCCGCTCCGTGAATCCCTTGGCCTGGATGTAGGTAAACTTAGGGAACTGGATAAATAAGAAGGCATACTCCTTCAGGAGAGCCATGGCGTTGTGGGAAACCCTTCTCTTGAAGTCTCCAGTGGTCAATCTAATGATGTGGCCAATGAAGGCGTCATTGACCCGGCAGTACTCCTTCTTGAAGTTGCAGTATTGGAGTTGACGGTATTTGTCGAAAGGCTTGAGCCCTTGCCTATGCCCCTGATCTGGTACCACAAATAACCCACTGTACTGTCTTTGACCTGCCAAGGAGTACACCAGGTAGGAGGTCATATAGAATTTAGAGCTTTTCTTAACGTTGACAAACTGCTCATGGAAGTAGTTGCTGATGATGCCTCCCCAGTCGAATGAGACTTTGGTGTTAACGTCCTCATTCCCTCGCAGGATCTGCTCAATGTAATAGGCCATCCATTCTTGGAAGTAGGTCGGCGTTGGGAGGCCCATGACCCTGCTTAGCATGGTTACCAGATCGTGATAGTCTTCGTGGGGAACCTTCGCAGTGCTGCCCCATTTCTCCTTAAGCTAGAGGAGGTTGATTGATTTCTTGCACCCTAACGGATTTGCATCCCACGCTACCTGGCACTGTTCTAAAGTGGGGACCTCCATGTGTGGGAATGTGGGGATGTGGAATGTTTTGGTAATCCCCTCTGGCGACATGTCCGCGAGGATGTTTCCCTCTTTATCCATGATTATTCTGGTGTCTATTTCGTAGGCTTCTCGACAAGCCATTACTAGTTTGGGTGTTATGAGAGGGAGGAAAACCGGTAGCCTTGGCGATTCCACTCTGCCTTATTATTCTGGCATTCTTTGTTGTAGGGTTGACCTTGACCCTCTAAGTGAACTCATCTATGTCCACCTGGCCGATGTTAGTATCTGAGATTTCTTTCTAGTTGGTCGAGACCTTCGACTGGAGCGGCTCACCCTGGAACTAAAACTTCATCTAATCTTTATCTTCTTTTCCCTGAGGGGTCTTTCCCAATTTCTTTCCCTTATCCTTTTCAGCGGAGGCCCCTAAAGTTCCTACAGCCGATTCCATATATTATGCAAGCAAGCGCAAAGTCAGTGCAACAAAACATCAAAAGCATTCATGTTAGTCCATATTTCAAAGATAACACCTAAATAATCATTCAAGTACTTCATAAATTTCATCTTTAGAAGATATCGATCTTTGTTTCAGGGTATTTGGACAATCCGGGCCTAAAGGGCCGGACTTCCCTGGTAGGAATGTTGTCAGGAAGGGAAAACGCAGCTGCGAGCTCCCGGAGACCCTCCTTAGCTAAATTTTAATGCTTTAGAAGGTCCATGATGGAGAAGAACAAATTTTAGGACGTGGGTCGAAGTCAGATTCTGGATTTGAGTTTGCTTGGGTCGATCTAAGGCGCATCGGAGGTCCTAAGCTAGAAAGCAGTTAAGAGGTGACTGTTGGCAATGGCGGACAGCAGGCAGAAATTCGGCTAAGGAAGTCTGAGGGCCGGGGTCTGGTAGGCTAAAGGATGACCATCACAAGGTTTGAAATTTAGGCCAGGTGGCACTTGGAGTGGCGGGACCTGGACACCGAGAAGACGCACCAGGACGGCCGCCGCGAGATTTTGGTAGATTTGAATGGCGGCAGTGAAGGGCGGCCCAAGGCCCAGAGGGTGGGAAGCCAGCATGGGTCCACCGCAAAGGATGGTGGAACTGCCACGAATTTCTGGGAGCGGAACTCCGGGCGACCGGGCCCGGAGGGCGCCATGGTAGCTAGGAGTTTCGGTGAGGCCAGATGGTAGATGGAGGCCCGGGTTCCAGCAACCGGGCGGACGGGGTGAGAATACCGCAGGGAGGAGATCCATAGACTTCCGCGAATAGAAGTCCAGAATCTGGGATCCGGGGACGTGAAAGGCATCACGTGAAAAGGAACAAGGCAACGGCGGAGGGCTGCTCAGGGCCTGGAGCCTGGAAGGCAGCGAAGTGCTCGCTGAAATACCTCAGTCATGAGAAATCAGCAAAAAATGAGGGGCGGAGGCCTGATAGCTGGGGCCCGGAGGCAAAAACGGTGGGTCAAATTTCAATCTGCCAAGGGCCCAAAAATGGAAGCACCGGCAGGGAGGCAAGCGGGGCCCGGAGGGCGGGACGTCGAGCGATGCCTGCCATTTGGAGAGGGCGGACCTCTGAGGGAAACCTAGAGACGGAACTCCGGGGGTCCGGGCCCAAAATGAACGAAGGATGGGAGCCAAATTTCAAGCCATAATGGTGGAGCAGACACCGGGATCCGGGAGCAGGGGAGGCGACGCGCTGCGGCAGTTGGAAACACAGTGAAGACCCAGCGGAAGCCCGAGGGGGGAAACCCGATGGACTGGGCCCGACAAAGAAGACTACCATCAGGAAGTTTTGGAGCTTGGATTCTGACGGTGAGGGAGGGTCTCGGACCCGGCACAGAGGATTGCCCTACGCGAAGAACGTCCGCGCTAGGTTTAACAATTTTCAAGACATGGGTTGCAGGCGCAATTTAGTGCTCTTCAATTTTATGCTACTCTAATTAATTATTGAATTACTTAAATTCTTCAAAATGAAGAAAATTGATGGGAGGGAAAATGGGGATGGCCTACCTCGGATACGCTAAGCGGGGAGTCGCGAAGTCTACTGGGGATCGTTGGAGTGAGCTTGATGGTGACGATCGAGATGCTGTAGTTGAAGGCAGAGGACTCCTGATGCTGTCTTGTGCAATTCGCCAAAATCTAGATTGTGAAAATGACTAGCGAGTTGGGCATTATATACCCCAATCGCCATTAATACATGCATTAATTATCAGTATGGCCACGCCAAAAGTTGGTGAAATTTGAATTGAGTCAGCGGCGGCGGCAGAGACTCCGGGACCCAGCGCCCGGAAAGACATGGAGTGATGGTCCCCGCAAGATTTTCGTGCTGATCGGGCAATGGCAGTGGTGGAGATTGGTCCGGGGCCCGGAGGGCGGGAAGCTGGCTTGAATTCACCGCTGAAGGTTTTCTTCGTGTTGCTTGGGTGACAGCGGCGGCGAGCAGCTCGCGGCCCAAGGGGCGGGTGGCCACCAGAGGCTTGCCGTCGCAGATGGCTAGCCCGAGACGGAAGTCCGGAGGCGGACTTCCGGGTCCCGGGGCCTGAAAAGGCATGCGCCACCGGGAAACCTTTGTCGAATTCTAAACAGAAGACAGCAGGGCTGGCCCCGAGGGGCGGAAAGATGCCCGAGGAATGCTGCAAAGGGTGGCAAGTGCAAAGGGGAAGCCCTATAAGGGAACCCTGAAGGCCCGGGCCCGAAGGGGCCCAAGGTCGCTCCAGAGCCAAAATGTCAGAGGGAGCCTGTGAGGCCCCAGAGGGAAGGAAAAAGCAAAAGTGGGGGGATGGTCAATTTACGACGAAACCTTGGGGCAACATCGACCATGCAGAATCATCAAAAAAGAGGGTCACATAAAACGAGGCAGCCCCAAAAGACCCGACGAGGCGAAAGAAAAGAGAGTCCCCATTCCGAACAGGGCATGTGTGCTAAGGGCACAACAAGGGGCTAAAAAGAAGGTTCAAAAGGTTGGTAGATGACTACCTCCTCTGGTGGATACTTTGAAGATAAATACTAATGGTTCCTCCAAGAGTAATATTAGGCCTGCTAGGATTGGTGGAGTTAGACAAGATTGTTCTGGCTTAGTTATTTTCTTCTTCTCCTTTCATAAAGGGAAACATTATGACAACTTTATGGAGGGGTTGGTGATTCTTAGGGCTTCTGAGTGTGCTTACACTTTGGAATGGCATAATATTAGATGCAAATAAGACACATAGTTTTTTTATTTTAATTTGTTGAATGAGAGAAACTAGAGTAATGTTAATTTGCATCTTTCTCTAGTTGTTCATTGAGTTGGTTGAATGAGAGAAACTAGAAATATGGGTAGGCCTCCTTCTCAAGCTTCTTTCCTCCAAATTTTTTGGTCCATTGGGCCTACCTTCATTCTTTGGAAAATTTGGCAAGAAAGGAATTGTAGGATTTTTTCATGGGATTAGACTAATTGTTCAACATTTTTGGCATAGAATTTTTGGTATGATCTATGAGATGGTGGAAGCTAAATGTGAAGTGGTGTATCCTTTGGAAAGGAGTGGTGATGATATTGTGAATAAAATAGGCTTACAGGGTTATACTTCAAGCTCTGCTTGTGTTAGAAGAGGTAGGGGGCTAAAAAGAAGGTTCAAAAGGTTGGTAGATGACTACCACCTCTGGTGGATACTTTGAAGATAAATACTAATGGTTCCTCCAAGAGTAATATTAGGCCTGATAGGATTGGTGGAATTAGACAAGATTGTTCTGGCTTAGTTATTTTCTTCTTCTCCTTTCATAAAGGGAAACATAAGACAACTTTATGGAGGGGTTGGTGATTCTTAGGGCTTCTGAGTGTGCTTACACTTTGGAATGGCATAATATTAGATGCAAATAAGACTCATAGTTTTTTTTATTTTAATTTGTTGAATGAGAGAAACTAGACTAATGTTAATTTGCATCTTTCTCTAGTTGTTCATCAAATTCCTCAGATGTTCTCTATGTTGGCGGAGGTGTATTTCACTCACATCTCACATGAATAGAATAGGGCTGCTAATTTTTTAGCCAAGTGGGCTTTAGAGTAGGATGTGTATTGGAAGATCGAGGACTAGGGGTAATTATCCTCTGATTATAGTAATGAATTAGAGAGGGTCGTTTCTAATGAGTTGGTTGATTGAGGTGTTTTTGGTTGTGAGGGTGGTGGTTTTTTTTGGGTTGACTTTTCACGAGGTTTCTTTTCTTGGGTTCCTACTAGATCATTGATCTCTTTGTATTTTTTACTTCTTTCTTTCAATAATTTTTTTACCGCTTTTACTTTTATTTTTTAAAACTAATCTTACGTTAAATATGATTTGATAAATAAAAAAGATATATATGGTTTTTAGCTCTTTCAAACTAATATGATAATTTGCAATCATTATTAATTAAGTTTATTATAATTGATGATAAAAAATGAGCAACCATATATGTAGTTGAGGGTTTATGAAATGCCTCTACCATTTCTTGCATTGAAGGTTCCTCTTCCTTGATTGTTTGAGGTGGTGTCTTCTTCTTTAAAATTTTCTATTCTTTTTGGTCTGACGAGGAAGAACTTCCTATTGTTGAATCCTTTCTTTTTCCTACAAAATACCCCTTTCCCTTGATAATTTTTAACTCATAGCTCTACCCATGAGATACTCCTATCCACCATCCTTGTCAACACCCCATCAATTGAACAATCTTCTTTCTCTATCAAATTAATTCGATCTAATTTATTCGTAGCAATACTCTATCTATCATATAGGGGATCTGATTTATGACCATCGTCAGAAAATCCTTTTAGTATATCTTCTGTTCTTTTGAAATCCCTCATTTGACAAATTGTCAACCTATTATAACTCATCTTCTACACCTTAAAACAATCTTGCAAGTCATCCCAAATATCTTTAATATTTGGATTGTGGTGCAACTATAGTGATGCATAAAGATTATTCCTCTTTCTTTTGGGATCAAAATTATCCCTCCAAATTCCTCATGGTTTAGCTGCTATGGGTGCATGAAAGTAAAGATTTACCTAGAAAAAATCAGTTCAGTGTCCAGTTTGGCCAAAGATTGTAAACCATTATTGTGGGATCACTCAAAAATAAAAGTATAAATAAAATGTCTACATAGAGGCCAAGAGAGCATGTAGATCAAGAGATTGATGTACACTATTATGCTAATGCATGAATAAATACTAGATAGTACAGTCATATAAATTCATACATAATGTATAGATTTTTGTATGACCCACCATAGATGGGTCCCAAAAAGCTAAAAAAAAAAATTATTTAAGTACCCAAGTATTATATATCAAAATTTATCTCTTATCCTTCCTAACTCTAATCGTGATGTTTATTTCATTCAAGAATGCACCAATTTTAAGTTTATTCTAAAATCCCTCACTAATTCAAGAGAGAAAGGGATTGGATTTACAATATTTCTCTCATTCGATGTTGAAGCAGCCACGATTTTCTTTCAAACTTAAAAAAATCTATAAATGATAATATGTAAAATAAGGAAATATTATAAGCATGTGATTCTTTGTCCATTGTAAAATAGGTCCTTGCTTATAAAGGTAAGGACGAAGAGGTAAGTTGTTAGGATTCGTACTCTAACTATCCATCCAAGTATTAAACAAGTCTAGGATTCAATGTAAAAGTGTTGAGACACTTGGTGATTCTATATGAGGTAAGCCAAAAGTCTAGATAGCCTCTATGTAAGCATAAGTGCATTGTACATAGTACTTTACTAAGTAGGCTAAAACCTAACTTCTTTGATAATACATCTTTTCACAATAACACTTTTGCCACATGGTGAATAGATGCCCAATTCAAAAGGTAAAACCAAATGATACTAAGAAAAATCCCTATCCTTGCTTCCAAATCATTGTAGTGATAGGATGATCTTAATTCACAACAAATGATAGATGTCAATTTAATTATTTTCTAGTAAGCATAAAGTAGGGGGTTTGAAATACCCCATTCAAACTAGTCGCTATTCATGTCCATCGGTCGTAGATTCCAAAATATCTATTAATGAATTGTTAGCAATAAACTTGAAATAATATATTTGGAGGGATAATTTTGGTCCCAAGAGAAAGAGGAATAACCTTTATGCATCACTATAGTTGCACCACAAGCCAAATATTAAAGATATTTGGGATGACTTGCAAGATTCTTTTAAGGTGTAGAAGACAATTATAATAGGTTGACAATTTGTCAAATGAGGGATTTTAAAAGTAGAGAAGATATGCTAGAAGGATTTTCTGATGATGGTCATAAATTAGATCCCCTATATGATAGATAGAGTATAGCTACCAATAAATTACATCGAATTAATTTTATGGAGAAGGAAGATTGTTCAATTGATGGGGTGTCGACAGGGATGGTGGATAGGAGTATCTAATGCGTAGAGCTATGAATTAAAAATTATCAAGGGAAAGGGGTATTTTGTAGGAAAAGGAAAGGATTCAACAATAGGAAGTTCTTCCTCATTAGACCAAAAATAATAGAAAATTTTAAAGAAGAAGACACCACCTCAAACAATCAAGGAAGAGGAACCTTCAATGCAAGAAATGGTAGAGGCATTTCATAAATCCTCGACTACATATATGGTTGCTCTTTTTTATCATCAATTATAATAAAGTAATTAATAATGATTGCAAATTATCATATTAGTTTGAAAGAGCTAAAAACCATATATATCCTTTTTATTTATCAAATCATATTTAATGTAAGATTAGTTTAAAAAAATAAAAGTAAAAGCGGTAAAAAATTTATTGAAAGAAAGAAGTAAACAATACAAAGAGATCAATGATCCAGTAGGAATCCCAAAGAAAAGAAACCTCATGAAAACTCAACCCAAACAAAACCACCACCCTCACAACCAAAAATACCTCAATCAACCAACTCATTAGAAACGACCCTCTCTAATTCATTACTATAATCAGAGGATAATTACCTGTAGTCCTCGATCTTCCAACACGCATCCTACTCTAAAGCCCACTTGGCTAAAAAATTAGCAGCCCTATTCTATTCATGTCTGATGTGAGTGAAATACACCACCGCCAACATAGAGAACATCTGAGGAATTTGATGAACAACTAGAGAAAGATGCAAATTAATATTAGTCTAGTTTCTCTCATTCAACAAATTAAAATAAAAAAACTATGAGTCTTATTTGCATCTAATATTATGCCATTCCAAAGTGTAAGCACACTCAGAAGCCCTAAGAATCACCAACCCCTCTATAAAGTTGTCATAATGTTTCCCTTTATGAAAGGAGAAGAAGAAAATAACTAAGCCAGAACAATCTTGTCTAATTCCACCAATCCTATCAGGCCTAATATTACTCTTGGAGGAACCATTAGTATTTATCTTCAAAGTATCCACCAGAGGAGGTAGTCATCTACCAACCTTTTGAACCTTCTTTTTAGCCACCTACCTCTTCTAACACAAGCAGAGCTTGAAGTATAACCCTGTAAGCCTGTTTTATTCACAATATCATCACCACTCCTTTCCAAAGGATACACCACTTCACATTTAGCTTCCACCATCTCATAGATCATACCAAAAATTCTATGCCAAAAATGTTGAACAATTAGCCTAATCCCATGAAAAAATCCTACAATACCTTTCTTTCCAAATTTTCCAAAGAATGAAGGTAGGCCCAATGGACCAAAAAATTTGGAGGAAAGAAGCTTGAGAAGGAGGCCTACCCATACTTCTCTATAAATCAACAAGGGGAGAAGCATGAACAAAAGGATGTTTCCAAACATCCCACCAAAAATGCCAAAGCAACATAGAGAAATAACAACATGGAAAACCAAGTGGGTAGAATCCTCCTCATTACAACTACACAAAATACAAATGGAAGGTCCCTAGAATCCCCACTTTTGAAGATTTTCCCAAGTTAAAAATCTATTCCAAGCTAGAGTCCAAACAAAATAATTAAACTTTTTCCAAGAGAACTTATTCCACATATTTTTCCACAAAGGAACCTCCACCCCTCCAAACATAGGATCCATCAACACTTGTTACTCACTAGCCACAGTGAAACCACCCTTAGGATCGAAACTCCAAGCAAGAATATACTTATCCCAAAGAGAGGTGCATTGTCTACCAGCCAAAATATTATCAAGTTCAACATAGTCCTCCTCTGAGACAATAATGTGTCACTCACAAGGATCCTTTCACCTAGCCACCTCTGTCTACCCACAGGGATAAGAAAACTTAAAATGAATCACCCTTGACCAACCAGCCCAAGAAACATTGGAAAAGATTCAAAAAATTAAGATAATGATGCAAAATAGTGGTAAAATTGTTGCAAGAATCAAACCAAAAGAGAGACTTAACCCCCTTATGACATATCTAGAACAATCCTTCCTTGATCAACACAACCACTTTCTTAAATGTACACCAAATCATAGAACCTTTTATACTAAAGGGTAGCCGGGAATCTCCTCCTTCGGAACCCCCTGAAAGTACTTGTGAGATAATATCTTGGTCTAGATATGATCCTATTCTAAGCAACTCCTCCAATAAATATATTTAGCCAATGCAAACTCGAAAAGAGATGATAGCTGTAGACCAACACCCCCAAATTGCTTCAGACTACACATAATATCCCACTTCACAAGGCTCCACTTAGAAGAATGCAAACTATGATCCCATAAGAATTTTCTAGCCAAGGAATTCAAATCCTAAACCCAACTAGAGCCACATGGAACATACACCTATATATTGGAAGAGCCTGTACCACATATTTAAGCAACTAAACATGCCCAACAAAGGACAACCATCTATGAGTCCAATGTTAACCTTCACACAAAACTTGTCTGAAACATTCTACCAAGATCCCCTAGAAAAAATACTAGGAGAAATAGGAATTCCAAGGTAGGTAAAAGGGAGAGATCCAATCTAAAACCTCAACATACGAGCAATCCTTTGTTGAATAGGTTGTAGAGTATTGAAGAAGAAAATGGAAATATTATCTTTATTAATCATTTGACTAGAAGAGACAAGATAAGTATCCAAGGCCTTGAACAAATTAGTGGCTTTTCTAACCTTAGCCACACCCATCAAAGTAGTATCATCCACAAATTGCAAATGTGATTGAGGAGGAAACCATTCCCCCACCCCCAACTCTAAAGAATACCCAACAACACATTACGCTTCAACAATCTTCCCAATCCTTTAGCAAGGATTAAAAATAAATAAGGAGAAAGAGGATCCCCATGATGAAGGCCTATAGAAGCACCAAAAAGAGAAGAAGGCTCACCATTTATCAGCACTGAAAAGGATGTGGAGGTGACATAACACATAACCCAATAGGCCCATTCCTTGACAAAACCAAAGGCAATAAGAAATTTACACAAGAAGGACCACTTAACTCTATCACGAGCCTTTACCATATCTAGCTTGATGAGCATAACCTTTTCTTTGGAGGAAGCCATGGAATGAATAGTTTCAGTAGCAATCACCAGTCCATCCAAAACCTACTAATCCACCACAAAGCCACTCTATTCATTAGAGATAATCCATCTGAGCCATCACTTCAACTTTCACCTATCAACTTCGAAATGATTTATAAACCACATTGCAAAGGTAAATATACCTAAATTGACTTAGCCAATCTGCCCCCTCACATTTGGGAATGAGTGCAAGGAAAGAAGAGTTCAAAGCCCAAGAAACATCTACTTATTCCTTTGAGACTCATGAATCACCACCAATAAGTCCAACCTAATGACATCCCAATTTTTTTGAAAGAATTCAATTGGAAAGCCATATGGAACCAAGGCTTTCCCTTTCTTCATTAGAAAAAAATAAGCATCCAATTCATCTAGTGAAATGCAACCCAATAGATGCTAATTCATCTCCCTAGTAACCAAAGAAGGAATACAAGAAAAAAAATGGGTTTCTTCTGCCAAAACATTATGTGAATCCTCACTAAATATGGAAGCAAAGAATTGTGAAGCTTCTCTAGAAATATCATGCCAAGAATATAACCGTTCACCCCTATCATTCACCAAAATCAAAATAGAATTACCATGTCTCTTGGCTTTCACCGAATTGAAGAAGAAAGTAGTGTTTCCCCCCCATCTTGTAACCACTTAACATGAGATTTGTATTTACAATATATTTCTTCACACAACTCACACTCTTCTAGAGCTTTCAAAGCCTTTGCCTCTTCCCTGAGTAAATTTTTTTAAAGACCTAACTCCCTTATCTCCTGGGTAATAATGACCAAGTTATCTTGAGTAGAAATATTGGCATGAAAAATATTTCCCAAAGATTGTATGTTCCACCATTTTAGTCGATACTTTACATATTGCAACATTTTAGAAAAAGAATGCATCACAAAGCCATGAGAAAGTCTCCCCATCCACCACCATTTAGCAACATACTCCTATAAAGAAGGATCCCTTAACCACATATAGGATGGAACTTGAAAGATGGGGACCAAGGAGCATGAGGCAAAGTAGTAGATAATTTAATAGGCTAGTGATCCAAGCCCCTCCAATCCAAAATCTTAGAACTAGTGGAATAGGATCCTCCAATCCAAAAACAAGAAACCAAGAAATGGTCAAGTCTCTCAGCAATACAATTCTCCCCCACCCTCCTATTACTCTAAGTAAATTGACCATTCTGAGGATTGATGCCAACAAGATTCAAGGCAAAAATATTATCATGAAGAAGGAAAGTCAAGGGTTCCAACCTCACAATACCACCCTTCTTCTCATCTAACTCAATAGTGACATTGAAATCACTAGAAATAATCCAAGGTAAAAGAGGAACAAGGCTCCAAATAAAATTGATATGAGACCAAAAATACTACTTACTAGGAAAATAAGTAGGTGCATAGATGTTTGGTAGAAGAATAGTTTCTCCCATCTCCAAACCTGAAGTGATTGTAAAGATAGATGACTTCGAGGACATTCACCAAAGAGGATGAATATTCAAAGGGTTCCATAAGAAAGCCACAACCCCAACATTACCATGAGCCATAATACATTAAAATTCACCCTAACTCAATAGCTTCGGTACCAAACCAACCTTACTCTCAATATAAAACTTACTCTTCTAAATAAAAAGAGCATCAGGAGAGTGAATTCTCACCAAATCATGAACAAACTTTTGTCAAGGGCCACTATTCAAGCCCCTTACATTCGATAAGAGGATGATCATTTCAAGGGTTAGAAAAATGAGAATCTAGAGTCTTAACAGATCCTAACTCGACCAAAGTCTCCCCCATCATCTTTATTTTGTCTAAGTCCTTCTTTTTCCCCACCTTGGAGGTCTTCTCGACAACCCCTTTTCTTTTATCTCTCTAAAGAAGTCCTATAGAAGGAGAATCATTATTTCCTTTTACTAAATCAGATGCTTCTTTCACAAGTAGCTGAGAAATCTCCTCCCCAACCATATGCACATTAGCAAGAGTCTCAAGCTTCCCTAAAACCACCATACTAAGATCAATATCCAATTGCAAAGCACCATCCTCTTGTGAAATATGAATTTTATGTAGAATAAATCTCTCTTGAACCACTTCCATGGCACCTTGATCCAAAGCCAATAGACCTAGGTTCACCTCTTGTTGATTAATATCATCGAAAACCTCAAAGTGATTAAAGATGTCACCTTCCATTCAAACCCTAAAATATCTCTTTTGACCATGATTTCTATTATAAATCTTAATGGGAATCAACCCCTTAGAATCTATAACATCACTTGGAATGGGAACCTTGCCTTTGTCAATGTTAGGACGGTTGCGAGCAGGCTATGTACCCTAAGGCTTAGGGGCTTTTGGCCTAGGGAATCTACACTACATACATTGCATATGTTTATATTCGTGACAAAGACAACATCAAAAAGGAAAAGTATCACAATCAAGTTTCTGCACCCAAGAATACAACCTTGCATGAATTTTAATAGAATTTGGAAGAGGGTGACTCAAATCGATTTCAACATAGATGCAAGCAAAATTGATAACCCTTCTATCGTGTGTTTGCTAAGAAGGGCCCACTAGTTTCCCAAGGGTCGAAACAACCATGTGAGATATGTCACTACACCAAAACTCCATTGGAAATCAGGGAAGACCCACCCAAACCAATAGTCAATTTGGAAGCTCCTCAAAGGTATTAAAGCTAGCATGCCAGGTTTTAATAAATAGACCAACTTGATTTTGGAAGTTTGCATCAACTTCAAATTCCTCATGGTTTAGCTGCTATAGGTGCATGAAAGTGAAGATTTAGCTAGAAAAAATCAGTTCAGTGTCCAATTTGGCCAAATATTGTAAACCATTATTGTGGGATCACTCAGCAAGAAAAGTATAAATAAAATGTCTACATAGAGGCCAAGAGAGCATGTAGATCAAGAGATTGATACACTATTATGCTAATGCATGAATAAATACTAGATAGTACAGTCATATAAATTCATACAAAATGTATAGACTTTTGTATGACCCACCATAGATGGGTCCCAAAAAACTCTAAAAAAGTTTATTTAAGTACCCAAGTATTATATATCAAAATTCATCTCTTATCCTTCCTAACTCTAATCGTGATGTTTATTTTATTCAAGAATGCACCAATTTTAAGTTTATTCTAAAGACCCTCACTAATTCAAGTAGTAAACAAGTGTAGGATTCAATGTAAAAGTGTTGAGAAACTTGGTGATTCTATATGACGTGAGACAAAAGTCTAGATAGTCTATGTAAGCATAAGTCCATTGTACATAGTAGTTTACTAAGTAGGCTAAAACCTAACTTCTTCGATAATACATCTTTTCACAATAACACTTTTGCCACATGGTGAATAGATGCCCAATTCAAAAGGTAAAACCAAATGATACTAAGAAAAATCCCCATCCTTGCTTCCAAATCATTCTAGTGATAGGATGATCTTAATTCACAACAAATGATAGATGTCAATTTAATTACTTTCAAGTAAGCATAAAGTAGGGGGTTTGAAATACCCCATTCAAACCTGTTGCTATTCATGTCCATCAGTCGTAGATTCCAAAATATCTATTAATGAATTGTTAGCAATAAACTTGAAAAAATATATTTGGAGGGATAATTTTGATCCCAAGAGAAAGAGGAATAACCTTTATGCATCACTATAGTTGCACCACAAGCCAAATATTAAAGATATTTGGGATGACTTGCAAGATTCTTTTAAGGTGTAGAAGATGAGTTATAATAGGTTGACAATTTGTCAAATGAGGGATTTCAAAAGAAGAGAAGATATACTAGAAGGATTTTCTGATGATGGTCATAAATCAAATCCCCTATATGATAGATAGAGTATTGCTACGAATAAATTAGACCGAATTAATTTGATGGAGAAAGAAGATTGTTCAATTGATGGGGCGTCGAGAGGAATGGTGGATAGGAGTATCTCATGGGTAGAGCTATGAATTAAAAATTATCAAGGGAAAGGGGTATTTTGTAGGAAAAAGAAAGGATTCAACAATAGGAAGTTCTTCCTCATCAGACCAAAAAGAATAGAAAATTTTAAAGAAGAAGACACCACCTCAAACAATCAAGGAAGAGGAACCTTCAATGCAAGAAATGGTAGAGGCATTTCATAAATCCTCGACTACATATATGGTTGCTCTTTTTTTATCATCAATTATAATAAACTTAATTAATAATGATTGCAAATTATCATATTAGTTTGAAAGAGTTAAAAACCATATATATCCTTTTTTATTTATCAAATCATATTTAACA
This sequence comes from Sequoia sempervirens, assembly GCA_007258455.2. Classification (NCBI taxonomy): domain Eukaryota; kingdom Viridiplantae; phylum Streptophyta; class Pinopsida; order Cupressales; family Cupressaceae; genus Sequoia; species Sequoia sempervirens. The sequence continues at coordinate 745,647 of VDFB02338372.1, read as the reverse complement.
TAAGATTAGTTTTAAAAAATAAAAGTAAAAGCAGTAAAAAATTTATTGAAAGAAAGAAGTAAACAATACAAAGAGATCAATGATCCAATAGGAACCCAAGAAAAGAAACCTCATGAAAACTCAACCCAAACAAAACCACCGCCCTCACAACCAAAAACACCTCAATCAACCAACTCATTAGAAACGACCCTCTCTAATTCATTACTATAATAAGAGGATAATTACCCCTAGTCCTTGATCTTTTGATACTCATCCTACTCTAAAGCCCACTTGGCCAAAAAATTAGCAGCCCTATCTATTCATGTGAGATGTGAGTGAAATACACCACCTCCAACATAGAGAAAATCTGAGGAATTTGATGAACAACTAGAGAAAGATGCAAAATAACATTAGTCTAGTTTCTCTCATTCAACAAATTAAAATAAAAAAACTATGAGTTTGATTTGCATCTAATATTATGCCATTCCAAAGTGTAAGCACACTAAGAAGCCCTAAGAATCACCAACCCCTCCATAAAGTTGTCATAATATTTCCCTTTATGAAAGGAGAAGAAGAAAATCACTAAGCTAGAACAATCTTGTCTAGTTCCACCAATCCTAGTAGGCCTAATATTACTCATGGAGGAACCATTAGTATTTATCTTCAAAGTATCCACCAGAGGAGGTAGTCATCTACCAACCTTTTGAACCTTCTTTTTAGCCCCCCTACCTCTTCTAACACAAGTAGAGCTTGACGTATAACCCTGTAAGCCCATTTTATTCACAATATCATCACCACTCCTTTCCAAAGGATACACCACTTCACATTTAGATTCCACCATCTCATAGATCATACCAAAAATTCTATGCAAAACATGTTGAACAATTAGCCTATTCCCATGAAAAAATCCTACAATTCCTTTCTTGCCAAATTTTCCAAAGAACAAAGGTAGGCCTAATGGACCAAAAAATCTGGAGGAAAGAAGCTTGAGAAGGAGGCCTACCCATACTTCTCTATAAATCAACAAGGGGAGAAGCATGAACACAAGGATGTTTCCAAACATCCCACCAAAAATGCCAAAGCAACATAGAGAAATAACATGGAAAACTAAGTGGGTAGAATCCTCCTCATTATAACTACACAAAATGTGAATGGAAGGTCCCTAGAATCCCCACTTTTGAAGATTGTCCCAAGTTAAAAATCTATTCCAAGCTAGAGTCCAAACAAAATAATTACAATTTTTCCAAGAGAACTTATTCCACATATTTTTCCACAAAGGAACCTCCACCTCTCCAAACTTAGGATCCATCAACACTTGTTACTCACTAGCCACAGTGAAACCACCCTTAGGATCTAAACTCCAAGCAAGAATATACTTATCCCAAAGAGTGGTGCATTGTCTACCAGCCAAAATATTATGAAGTTCAATGGTCGTGCCCATAAAAGGATATGAAAATTATAGTAAAACCTTTCTTGGGAATTGGACATTCCAACAGGTGACTAATATCTCTCTATGGATGTTCATTTACTTGTCAAAATAGGGGACGTATACTTTAAATGGTGCATCACAATATATGCACTAAGAACTAGTTTCAGTCAAAACTTAGCGGAAATAAATACTAGAAAGGAATTCTACCTATGCTACAGGAAGGTAATGCAAAGTTGTTTTAACTCAACTATGATTCAATTAAAATAGAAACCATAACAGCTACGACTGAAACACAAACTATGAACTTGCCTTATGTTGCAGGAACAGGCACAGGGATCGATTCCCTATGCTGCAGGAGCAATACAAGACTGAGTTTGTATGAAAACTTCAAAGATGAAAGCTAACTAATGATCATCAGGAAAGAACTACTAACTAACTAGCTACAAATGCTTACTAAGTGGGCCCACCTTAGCAAGCATTTACTGGTTACACAGGTGTTGAACTCAGAACTTCATTAAACTTTATTCATGAAAACAAAATAGTATACATTGCTTTGTTGATATGGAAACTAACAACAAACTCTGTCTCTTGTGAAACAGATTCTGCTTTTCATTATCATACTGATCTTTACATGATATCTGCTATCACTATGCTTCTATCTTACTCTAACTATCATCTCCTTTCTCACTCGTGCAGGAGGAGTACTTTATTTAAAATTAGGAGAACAACTAACTAACTAACCCTATCAAAGAAAGACGTGGAAGTAAAGTGTATCCCAGAATCAAGGAATAAACTTCATAAATGAATTTATGCATTCAACCCAATCCAAAGATAATCTAGCGCTCCACTCTTTCTAGATTGACTACCATTAAAAATCTTTCCCAACAGTTTTAGTCAAAAATTCTTCGCCAGAGCTTCCTCGAAGTCGTGCAGGAAATAGATTTTATTGCAAGGCCGAGATCGGCTGCACTCGACTCGATCATTCTTCAACAACCTGCGAAACAAAAGGTAATAGATGTGAAAGAAAAGGCGTATGGCACATACATGATATCCATTCATTAATCACACGTTTAAATCTATTTCATCATTCAAAAATTGTATGTGATATACCAGTCATTTAGGGAGTCAACGGGGCAATAAATGTAATCAAGTCAACACAATAAGCTACAGGAATATAAAAATATTTTGCTATAGGATATCCCAATAAAAGGTTTCAATAGAGTTTAAACAGCCACAAAATAAAAAAAGTATAGATATTAAGAGTCCATCATAATATCCAAACTATGAGCACATTTTAAGCTCATCATTTTGCCCCCTACTTAGCCCAATGTTGGTCCTCCAAAATTAACTTTCCTAGTAATTTCTTTGAAATCAGTGGTTGCGGCATGACTCTGAAATGGAGTTCCAAACCTGTAATAAAATCCTCTGAAAGCCTAGCACCTTTCATACCTATGGTCTTCTAAATCATCATTAAGATTGGTAGCCTGGTAAGGATAAAGGGGCCACATTAGCACCGGAGGTCTGAATGTCAATGGAAACCATAGTTCAAATCTCTTTTGAAGTCCCAATTGTATGTATCTACTTGATCATTTAAGAGCTGCTGTGAAATTTAGGCGACTGTGAGGTTCAGATTTTCTTAGCCCAACAGTTAATCTTTCCCAACTTTTCTCACTTCTAGTGTATGCCAGTCTCTAGAATGAATATGATTGTTCCTGAAATTCATCATATAGCTATTTCCTGATATCAAATATTTTCTCTCTAGCTGTAATATTATTAATGCCATATGTCAGAGTAAACAAGTTTTTTAGCATTGCATGGGGGTTTGAACTTTGAGAGCATAATGGAATAGGCTCAGTTTTCTCAACTTCTTCATATGTTTCTCATTGCCTGCCATAATTTGCTTCATTTGCTGCCCATGACATAAATGATCTCAAATGGATATCACCAATATATAGAAGAGGGTTCCACTCTATTTTAGATGGAATTAAAAAGCCATGTAGATAAAATTCACACAAAATTTTAACCAATTAGGGGCTGCCTGGTATGCTTCGTAAAATTCTTTAGCAGTGTGAGGTATAGGATCTTGATTTCTAGAAATTCTCATTAGTTGGAACCATAAGAATTGTTCCTTAAGGCACAGAGCATAAACTCTGGGTGGTGGTCTGTATTCCATAAATTGACCAGTTACTTTTAACATTTCATCCATTTTTTCTTTTACCCCAACAATTTCCTATTTCTGACTTTCAATTTCCTTTTTTAGTTTCTTCCATTCTACTTCCCATAGACTTTGTTGCATGTCAGTCTGAGCTATGTGCTGGAAATTCAGGGTTTGCAATGTAACTGTTTCCCAGTTAGCTTTGACATATTCCATAAACTCAATCAAAAACATCTACTTATAAACAACAATGGTTTTACAAGTTGTAGGGTGAAATGTAGCTTCACTAGGTACATTCAATTGTTTAGTTTGTTATTGCTCTTGCTGCAAGATGAATTCTTGTTGCTACAGTGGAGAAGTCTGTGCTCTCTCTGAAAACTGCATAGCAGCGGTAGCCAAGTCATCAAGGCTTGGTAACCCTTGCTCATTATGCCCTATTTCTTTTGTCTCAACTTGTTCCTCTTTAGAAATGAATGAACTCTGAGCAGCATTCTCGGACATATTCTGAGAAACATCAAATTTAGACTCTACAGACTCTTCTGAAATTACAATAACCTCTGGTTGAGGTGAAGCAGGGGAGGTCTTAGATTGTTTCCTTGTGGAAACTCTTCTTAGCACTGGTGTGGCTGTAGGAGGTGTTCTGGTAGCCTTCCTTTTTCTGGTCTGCTTAGAGGGTTCTGCCCTACCAGAGGATGATGATGAACTGGTGTTAACAATAGGTGTTGCTGTAGGAGAGACGACTGTAGGGGAAGGTGCTACAGGAGAAGAGCATTGCCTTTTCTGAGAATGAGGGTCAGACTCTGGGGTTTGTTTTGCCCCATATGACTCACCTACTTTTTTTTTCCCTTCTCTCTCCTAGTGGCAGACCTAGTTTGTACTCGAGTAGAGGATTTCGGTGGGGGAGCTGCAGGGCCAGGTGCAGGACTAGGTGCTACAAGAGTAGATGACCCTTGCCCTATTCTACTGGTAGGCATAATTTCTTTCTTTCTTTTTGAGGCTGTGGGGTAAGTACCTTACGAGGTTGTTAAAATTTGCAAGCTCTTTTGGGCAATGAATTGTTGTCAGGAAAGAGGTGAGACATCTCTTAAAGAGCACTCAATTAGTAATTTGATAAGGCCATGGTGAACAATAGAATTATCTTTCCCTTGTTGAGTTTCGTGGGCACTTTCTTCTAAAATTTTTAACAGGAAATTCAGAACATTTACAACTAATCCATGCCTCATATGACTTAGTAATTTGAAATGATAAGAATTCAGGTAGGAGAAACAATCTTCACTAGTTAAATACCTGATTATGTAAGCAGCGTATTCTGAATAAGGAGGAGGCAACAATACCCGCTTGCATCCCTGCTTGGAGACTTCCAAAGGTCCATTAGTGGGCATTGAAAACTCAGCCCTTGCAACAGCATTATCTGAAGAAAAATTTTCTCCAACATCTGGAAGCCCGATTACATCAGCAATTCTGTGTTCAGTTGCAATAACCGTTAGACCCCATACAGTAGCTTCCCCTTCAGAAAGGGTTCTAAAAAATTCTCCAGTAGCCTCCTCATCAAAAGCATTTAAACTCAAGAAGTAGTTTAACCATCCACAAAGGTTGAATGCATGGACCGTTTGAGGATTTTGCAATAATAATTCATGAGCTACAGGCTCATGTCACACCAGCTGACCACCCATGTTTATAGTTTTCTATTCGCTGAACTCAATTCCCTGCTGAAAATTCAAATTCTTTGTTTCCCTTTTTGTTCTGAATTTTCTTCTGTTGTGCTGTCACATTTCTTTCTTTTCCAAAAATAAACTTTTTGAACAAGTAGTCTTAATCATAATTTACAAGAAAAACATGCAATAAAGAATGGCATGCGATCACATTTGGAAAGTACCAGAAAAGTATTAAAGAAAGGTTATTTGCGCAGTTATGGCAGCGGTGAAAAGATAGGTTTTAAAAGGTGGATTACCCTTCCCCCTACTTAGAGTATGACATGTTTCCTCACATGTACTAAATAATAGGTAGAGATCAGGTAATAATGACTGGTACTGTCATAGGAGTAAATGAATAGAATAAAATAAATCAAATATGCGATAACAAAAGATATTGTGTACCTTTCATAATTGCATGTATGTGTGAAGAAAGATGATGATGTCTGCATGAGTTGACAGTTGGGAATGATATCATAATGAAGGGTGATGCGGATGGATGGGGTGGATGGGTGATGTGGGTGGATGAGAGTAATAGATGGAATGGATGGGATGGGATGGAAGAATGGAAGATAAAGAACTGAGATGGGGCAATAAATGAAAATGGAGAAAAAGGGGCTTCCTTTTAAAAAAAAGAAAACCTTTATTATGGGCATGCTTTTTCAAAATTATGATTAAGCTGCAAGAGAAGGGCTAAAGCCTTCACCTACAGAAAGAGTAGCGGAAAGAACCTGAATGAACTGCTGCATGAATTCTTCCTTTGAGACTAGTTTATGGTACAACTAAAGTCGGTGGCCATTAAAGCAATTTGAAGTGGATTGGATCAATTGTTACCAGCTGTATAGCTCAGTTGTCGAACACATTCTCAACTTCATAGGGGCCAAGCCAGCGTGTTGTGAGCTTACCTTGGTTCTCTTGATAACTAGAGTCATATAATAGAGCCCAATCACCAGTAGAAAATTTCTTGGTTTTGATGTGTTGATCATGCCATTTCTTCCTTTGTTGTTGGATTGCCTCTATGTGCTGCAGGGTGGCTTTTCTCATTTCATCCAAAGCATTTAGCTATAGGAGACGATCCTTCTATTCTTCAGATATTTTCATATTGAGCTCAAGAGCTATCCTCAAGGTTTTGTGTTCAAATTCTATGGGCAACATGGTTGTTTTCCCATAAAGCAACTCAAAAGGTGTAAACCCAATTGTTGTTTTCCATGTAGTTATGTAGGCCCAAACTGCTTTAGGAAGTCTACTGCTCCAATATTTTCTATAGATCTACACTATCTTTGTGAGGATCGCCTCAATTTCTCTATTTGTTACCTCCGCCTGACCATTGGCTTGAGGATGATAGGGGCTAGACTTCTTATGTTTGATTTTATATTCATTCATTAGTGCAGTGATCAGATTCGATGTGAACTGAGCTCCCTGATCAGTTACAAGCTCTCTGGGAACTCCAAATCTAGTGAAAATTTGTTCATACAGAAATTCAGTAACTTTGTTATCTCGAGCATGAGTCATGGCTTTTACCTCGACCCATTTTGTTACATAGTCTATGCAAACTAGAATATATGACTTGCCATTTGATGGTGGATCAATTGGTCCCACAAAATTCATTCCCCATTTATCAAAAGGGGTGAATATTACCTATGGATATAGTGGCATTTCATCTGACTTGGCTGGTCTTCCCATACATTGGCATCTGTCACATTTTCTTGTATAGGCCATAACATCCTTGTGTAACGTTGGCCAGTAGTACCCTATTGTAAGAACCTTCATTGATGTTTTTTTGGCTGCAAAATGCACCCCACATGGTTCATCATGGCAAGCATGCAAGATATCATAAGTATCATCTTCTGTTACACATCTTCGCATTACTTGATCAGGTCCAGTATAAAACAGACAATTTGCAATCCATGAAAAATTAAAACTTTTCTCTATTAAAATTTCTTTTCTTTTGGAGAAAAGTGTGCTGGTATTCTACTTGCTGCTAGATAATTGGAAATGTATGCATACCATGGAGTATGTGCAACAATGGAGAACAAGTGTTCATCTAGGAACCTATCATCAATGACCTTGTATTCAATAGGTGCAGCTGATTGAAGTCTTGATAAAAAGTCAACTACAACATTAGCTCTTTTTGGTTTGTCAATGATTGTAATGTCAAATTCTTGTAACAACAGGAGCCATCTTACCAATCTACCAGAGATGGCAGGTTTGTTCATCAGATACTTGATTGCTGCATGGTTAGTGTGGATGAATATCTGATAACCTGTGACATAATGCCTAAATTTATTTAAAGCATACACTACTACGAGCAATTCCTTTTCTATAATAGTATAATTGAGCTCAGGACCTTGAAGGTTCTTGTTGATAAAGTAGATAGCATGCTCAATTGAATTTTTTTTGACTTAAAACTGCTCCTATACCAAAATCAGAGGCATCAACATGTATGTGAAAAGGTAAGTTCCATTTTGGACCTTGAAGAATAGGGGCTTTAGTAAGCAAGTCCTTTAGTTGCAGGAAGGATTTTTCACAGGTCTCTATCCACTCAAATTGAAATTATTTTGTTAACAAGGCATAAAGTGGGCTGGCAATTTTACTGAAATCTTTTATAAACCTTCTATAATACCCTACATGGCCAACAAAACTTCTAACATCTTTTTGTTTTGCAGGAGTTTGTAAATTCAAAATAACTTCAATTTTAGCAGGGTCGACCTGAATTCCATTCTTTGAAATATGATGACCTAGAACAATACCTTTTTCCATCATTAGAAAACACTTTTAACTATTTAGAGACAAATTTTGCTCTCTGCACCTTTTCAATACCTTTTCTAAATTCAGTAGTGCTTCTTCAAATGTGACTCCATAGGTAGTGAAATCATCCATATAAATCTCCATACAGTCATGAGATATATCAGCAAAGATACTAGTTACTGCTCTTTGAAATGTTGCTGGTGCATTGCATAGACCAAAAGGCAAGACCGAATAAGAAAATGTTCCCCATGGACAGGTAAAAGTGGTCTTATCTTGATCTTTAGGGGCAATTTTTATCTGATTGTACCCACTGTAACCATCCAAAAAGGAAAAATATCTTTTGCCAAACAATGAGTCTAGTACTTGGTCTACAAAAGGTAATGGAAAGTGATCTTTTTTAGTGGCGTTGTTCAACTCTGTAATCTACACACACTCTCCATTTTCCACCTTTCTTGGGAATAATAACTAATAGAGAAACCCATTGACTGTCAGAGATTGGATAAATAAAACCAGCATCAAGCAACTTTTGAAGCTCACTTTTAACTATTTCTCTAAGTGATGGATTTACTCTTCTTTGGCATTGCCTAACTGGTGAACAATCTTCTTTGATATAGATCCTGTGAGTACAAACTCGAGGATCTATTCCTTGCATGTCCCCATATTCCCATGCAAAAGCTTTATGCTATTCTTGTAGCATTTTTAATAAGACAACCTCTTGAGATTGTGACAGCTTGCTATTGACATTCAAACAATGATGTGGAGATAATTCTATCTGCTTAGTGAGATTAATCATAGAATCTACAAGTGATGTTTTTACCTCTTGTGGAAGCAAGTTATGAAAAATCGCTGGAAGTTTAGGCAGTGAACTTTCAGAATTTGGTTACTACAAGAAACATTGTAGATGACTGTCATTTGGATCAGATGAACTACCTATATAAGAGTTAAACTATAGAATTTCAAAAAACAAAGCATCCTCACTCTGAAGTTGTGAGAATGGATCATTTTGAAGCATTATTAATTGAGCCAAGGAATTGGCTTCTTCAGTTTCTTCCCCCACATCTGGCCAAACAGGTTGGGACAAATCTGGTTGAGGTCTAGGAGGTGGATACATAGCCAATTTCTTTGTGGACTGTCCATCAGAAATGGTCATATCTCTAGAAAAACATCCTATAAAAGCATCAACAGTTGCTAACCATGGTCTACCAAGGATAACTGGATACCCTCCTAAAGTTACCTTAACTGATAATATTGTGAAATCAGCAGGAGACTCCCAAGATTCAAGAGTGACAATTACATCTTCCACCATCCCATCAGGTTTAACTGTAAAACCTTTCCTAGGAATTGGACATTCCAACAGGTGACTAATATCTCTCTATGGGCGTTCATTTACTTGTCAAACTAGGGGATGTATTCTTTAAATGGCGCAGCACAATATATGCACTAAGGACTAGTTTCAGTCAAAACTTAGAGGAAATAAATACTAGAAAGGAATTCTATCTACACTACAGGAAGGTAATGAAAAGTTATTTAACTCAACTATGATTCGATTAAAATAGAAACCAACAGCTACGACTGAAACACAAACTATGAACTGGCCTTATGCTACAGGAATAGGCACGGGGATGGATTTCCTATGCTGCAGGAGCAATACAAGACTAAGTTTGTATGAAAACTCCAAAGATGAAAGCTAACTAATGATCAACAGAAAAGAATGACTAACTAACTAGCTATAGATATCTACTAGTTACATAGGCGCTGAACTCAGAACTTCATTAAACTTTATTCATGAAAATAGAATAGTATACATAGCTTTGTTGATATGGAAACTAACAACAAACTCTGTCTCTTGTCAAATAGATTCTAATTTTCATTATCATACTGATATTTAAATGATATCTACTATCACTATGCTTCTATCTTACTCTAACTATCATCTCCTTTCTCACTTGCGCAGGAGGAGTACTTTATTTAAAATCAGGAGAACAACTAACTAACTAACCCTATCAAAGAAAGACGTCGAAGTAAAGTGTATCCCAAGATCAAGAAACAAACTTCATAAATGAATTTATGCATTCAACCCAATCTGGAGAGAATCTAGCGCTCCACTCTTTCTAGATTGACTATCATTAAAAATCTTTCCCAATGGTTTTCATCAAAAAGTCTTCACCAGAGCTTCCTCAAAGTCCTGCAGGAGGTAGACTTTATTGCAAGGCCGAGATCGACTATGCTCGACTCCATCATTCTTCAACAACCTGTGAAACAAAAGGTAACATATGCGAAAGCAAAGGTGTATGGCACATACAGGATATCCATTCATTAATCACACATTTAAATCTATTTCATCATTCAAAAACTATATGTGATATACCAGTCATTTAGGGAGTCAACAGGGCAATAAACGTAATCAAGTCAACACAATAAGCTGTAGGAATATGAAAATATTTTGCTATAGGATATCCCAATAAAAGGTTTCAACAGAGTTTAAATAGCCACAAAATAACAAAAGTAAAGATATTAAGAGTCCATCATAATATCCAAACTATGAGCACATTTTAAGCTCATCATTCAACATAGTCCTCCTCCGAGACAATAACATGTCACTCGCAAGGATCCTTTGACCTAGCCACCTCTGTCTACCCACAGTGATAAGAAAACTTAAAATGAGTCACGCTTGACCAACCAGCCCAAGAAACATTGGAAAAGATTCAACAAATTAAGATAATGATGAAAAATGGTGGTAAAATTGTCCCAAGAATCAAACCAAAAGAGAGCCTTAACCCCCTTATTAGAGAGCATAATATTAGATGCAAATCAGACTCGTAGTTTTTTTATTTTAATTTTTTGAATGAGAGAAACTACACTAATGTTTATTTGCATCTTTCTCTAGTTGTTCATCAAATTCCTCAGATGTTCTCTATGTTGGAGGTGGTGTATTTCACTCACACCTCACATGAATGGAATAGGGCTGCTAATTTTTTAGCCAAGTGGGCTTTAAAGTAGGATGAGTATCGAAAGATTGAGGACTAGGGGTAATTATCCTCTGATTATAGTAATGAATTAGAGAGGGTCGTTTCTAATGAGTTGGTTGATTGAGGTGTTTTTGGTTGTGAGGGCAGTGGTTTTGTTTGGGTTGTGTTTTCATGAGGTTTCTTTTCTTGGGTTCCTACTGGATCATTGATCTCTTTGTATTGTTTACTTCTTTCTTTCAATAAATTTTTTACCGCTTTTGCTTTTATTTTTTAAAACTAATCTTACATTAAATATGATTTGATAAATAAAAAGGATATATATGGTTTTTAGCTCTTTCAAACTAATATGATAATTTGCAATCATTATTAATTACTTTATTATAATTGATGATAAAAAAGAGCAACCATATATGTAGTCGGGGATTTATGAAATGCCTCTATATATCATATAGGGGATTTAGTTTTTTGGGACCCATCTATGGTGGGTCATACAAAAATCTATACATTTTGTATGAATTTATATGACTGTACTATCTAGTATTTATTCATGCATTAGCATAATAGTGTACATCAATCTCTTGATCTACATGCTCTCTTGGCCTCTATGCAGACATTTTATTTATACTTTTATTTCTGAGTGATCCCATAATAATGGTTTATAATCTTTGGCCAAACTGGACACTGAACTGATTTTTTCTAACTAAATCTTCACTTTCATGCACCTATAGCAGCTAAACCATGAGGAATTTGAAGTTGATGCAAACTAGTGATTTTTGAAATTTTGTCTATAGATTCTAAATGTTATTTTTCCAAAAAAATTGGAATTATATTGCACTTCCTTTTCCATCTCCTTCAAAAACTAGTTTCTTTCAGTAAACACCATTTTTAAGGAGTGACGCTCACTATATAGCACATAACCTTTTTTCCATGAAGGATAAAATTCTTTTTTTTTTAATTTAGATTTCTAACTAAAATATCTAGTTCTTCCAATTGGTTTCATAGTGTTTTATTGAATATTTTCCCTTAATCAAGTTTCAAAGTCAAACTAATTACAATTCAAACATAGTTGGACCGTATAACACAACTTTTTTTGTATGTATAAAATTCATTTTTCTTTGGTTGGATCAAGGAATTAAATATTTAGTGCACTCATATTCTTCAATTCCTTTTTGATAATCTTCTATTTTTCCACATATGCGGAATAAAGAGCTCAATTTTTGGTGAAAAACCTACATTCACAAGAAATAGAAAAATAAATATAATAATAAAATTCAATTTATTTTAGATTATACTTTTTGGGAACCTTATAATAAGGACTACATACTTACAAAAAATCAATTTTAATCATCTATCTAGTGGTATGATTTTTTTATAGTATGATGTATTAATTATAAAATAATAAATGTAATATGCAAACTACCATAAAATGAATCAAGCAGAATTGATAAGCAATAAAGTATCATAAAATGTGCGTTCCTTAGGGAGAAAATTTTGTACATACACTAAATTATAAAGTGTAATGGCGGTTTTTGCAATGCCCTGATTTTTTATCATAACAATGGATCCTTTTGATTCTCTCCTCATGTGTGTGTGACTTGATGCACACCTTTATTTAATTTCTTATACCTCTTTTTGGACCTAATAATGGATCTACATCATTGTGCACAATTTTGTGCTCAATCTCAATTGATATACTAATAAATCTTCCTCATCAGTATTAGGGGGAATTACCATAGTGTTATGCAAATGATTCCTTAGTTTCAATGGAGAAGTGAATAAAATTTCTATTTTTGGGAGGTAATGTAGACCTACTATTTTATCTCTCCAATGGGGGGATTATTTAATTAGATCATATTTTGACATGATATTCTAGTATTTATGTAGAGCATTGTGATACATATCTGACTAGTGTACTATAGGTCAATCATTACATTTTTTAAATTTTAGTCCAATTTATCATAGTACTATTTATGTCTTCAACTTCATAGATTTTGATTGTCTTTGTGTTATCTATCTATTCATGGTTGAGTAGTGCTCTATATATTCAATTTTTTAGTTTTTGTATATCTTATCTTGATCTAAATTTTTTAGAGGCTCATTTATTTTAGGAGAAACTAGTTCATTTTTGGAAAAAATTTAGAGCTCTGACATGCTTCAATATTTTTGCATCATAACATTCTTGTATTAATGAGACATATTTTCAAGAGGTCTTATCAACCCTTGTTGTTGGAATGCCCTTTTTTAGTGCCTTTTTTTAGTGTTTATCTTACTCCATATCACTTAAGAGTTAGTGTTCGTGTGAAATAACATTATCAAACTAGTTAGCTTTTATCCTACTTATTAGGGTGCTATTCACACAACAGTTAAGCTCACTCAGAGGTTATATAGACTTTTTCTCACCTCATGCAGACTCACCAAGTGTCTCAACACTTGTCCACAAATTCCTACAATCATTTCATACTTGGAGGGGTAGTAAAATTTTGAATCCTACCTTCACACCTCTTCGTCCTTGCCTTTATAAGAAATGGTTCTTTGTAAATTTTAAATTACGTCACTTGCTTATGATATTTTATCATTTTTCATATTCTCATTTGTGGATTGTTTTGAGTTTACAAGTAGATCTTGGTTTCTCAAACACAAAGTGGGAATAATTTTAGTAATTTAAAGCCTTGAATTTTCATAGATGATATTTTGAGTGTACTAAAAAAATTTTTATTAGAGGGTAATTGCTTTTGGAAGGATATTGTTCACCTTAACATTCACACAAATTATTGTAAAGGTTAACTTGGCTTTTTACTTTGTAAGTTTATCCATTACTATGTAGTGACCAAACATATTGGAAATACACATGAGATATTATTCATCCTAAAATTCAAGTGGAAATCCATAGAGACAAATCCAAATGGGTAGAA